>JAPVLO010000155.1:2400000-3000000 GCA_027257055.1 Cephalopachus bancanus
GGATGAGCCACCGAGCCTGGCTCGATTCTCTCTTCATATCACTGGGGGGGCACTAAATGCCTGTAGCCACTGGATGTGAGATCAACCAGCAAGCATGAGCATGCCAGCACAGTCCCAGAGGCATCCCTAGAGACATCTTGCTATGCAGAGATGAGGCCTCGCCAAGTTGCCCAGGCTGATCTTGAGCCCCTGGGCTCAGGCAATCCTCCTGCCTCAGTCTCCCAAAGTGCTGGGATGACAGGTGTTAGCCACTGCACCCAGGCTGTTGCCATTCTATTGTAATAAGGCCCTGCCTCCGAGAGTCTCCTACTAAAGCAGGGATACGACCTCGGAGAGACCCTGCTGGGGTCCTGGGGCATGAGCCCCCATTGAAGTCCTCTCCTTAGAAGGTGGAAACCTGGACAGCAAGTGCTGGATAGCAAGGCCTGCAGGCAGAGCACAACTGGAGTTGTGTGAGGGCGTCACAGAGGAGGACTCTGGCAGGGCTCAGTGAGCAGTGACCGCTGGGGTTCTGGAGGATGACAGGAGCATGCCGCATTCAAGTTGGTGGCACTCACTGAGGGGACAGGGGTAACTCACAGTTTTCTGACCACCCAGTACCACCCCGATCTGCCTGCAGGTTCCTGGCACCCTCTCAGGCTCCTCCTACAAAGAATGCAGGTCACATGGGTGCCTTTCGGGCTTCTCTTGCAGTCACAATCCTGGCTCATAAAGTGACAGCGGAGGTCTTCTGGAAGGACTCCTGGGAAGTGTTTGTGTCTTTCATGAAATGTCTACCCTCATCCTTGTCTTGATGTGGATGTGGCATCTGGAGCTGCAGCAGTCATCTTGTGCCATGAGGAACAGCCAAGATACCCACAGAGACAGGAACTTTGTGGTTGCATGACTGGGCCAAGGACCACAGTGGCCCCTCCAGACCCTGGTCATGTGAAAAGATATTTCTGACTTTAAAAAGCCTCTATGGACTGGGCATGGTGGGTCACGCCTGTAATCCCAGCACTTTGGGAGGCTGAGGCAGGAGGATCACTTGAGCCCAGAAGTTTGAGACCAGCCTGGGCAACATAACAAAACCTCAACTCTACAAAAAAAAAAAAAAAAAAAAAAAGCATTAGCTGGGTGTGGTGGCATGCACCTGTAGTCCCAGCTACTTGGGAGGCTGGAGGGGGAGGATTGCCTGAGTCCAAAGGTTTGAGGCTGGGATAAGCCATAGTCATGGCACTGCACTCCAGCCTGGGTGACAGAGTGAGACCCCTGACTAAAAAAAAAAAACAAACACACACACATTATGGTTGGGTGTCCTGTTATCTTCAGCCAAGCATATTCCTAATGGATACAACTGGTTAAATAAATGGTGAGATACAAAAAAATTTAGCAGAGCCATGAAAGGGGGGGTGTTGCTATGTATTTTTATTGACATGAAAAAGCTATTATGATGTATTATTACATGGGAAAAAACATACCTAGCAGAGAATTTTTATAAATATCTTATGGACATATAAGAACACACACACACACGCTTATGTTTTTGGTGTTTTCTATTTGTTGTGAAAGCAAATCTGGAAGAATAAACATGTCTTGTGTGGCAGAATTTAAAGGTATGTTTCATTTATTTTTATGGAGCTCTGGACTTTCTGAGTATTGCTTTGATCATCTGCAAAAACTACAGCGGTGAGAAACTCAGCGGGCCAGGGTGCGTCCCATGGGGAGGGGACCCCTGGGAACACGCTGGTCTTGCATTGGTTCTGAAGACTCCGACTCCCTCCCCTTCCTCTGCTCTCTTCCAATGCTCTGCCCTCCCCCCTTCCTCCCTACCTCCCTAGGGTGCTGACCTGTGTCCTCTCTCCACCCTACCCGAGGGTCTGTGGGTCCCTGTGGCGCTCGTGGCTGACCTATCTTGAGGGTCAGAAGTCTCCCTTCCTCCTCCCCTCTGCCCACCCCTCCATCCTGCCTCTACTTCTTCCTTCCCTCTCTGTTTCTTCTCCCTCCTCGGTCTCCCCTCCCCTGCAACTCCCCTGAGCCTTCTGAGAGCCTGTTGCAACTTCCTGAATGCACAATCGGGAGGGAGGGAGCCCAGACCTGCACCTTGGAGCCCTGAGCTCTGGAAGCATCCTGAGCGGTGACTGTGTGTGTGTGTGTGTGTGTGTGTGTGTGTGTGTGTGTGTATCTAGTATGTGTTGTATGTGTGTGTCACGTGTGTGCATGTCATGTGTGTGTCATGTTTGTGTTGTGGGGGGGTGGGGTCAGCCTCAGGTGAGGGTGGACAGGCCAGGCCTTGGGTGTGTGCTGTGCCAAGCCCAGGTGGGACTTGGTTAGCACTGCATTGTCTCAGAATGTTTCTGTGGCAAGCGTGCTCTAGCCCTGGGCTGTTCACTCTCCTGTAGCCCACACCCAGCGGGGTCTGGCTGAGCATGTCTTCGACCTTGGTGCTGGGCCTGCACCCGGCCCAAGTATCCTGTTTCTCAGGCATGGAGCCCTGTGTAACTCTCCTTGCTCCTTCTGGGCTGTGGGCTCTGGCCGCTGAATTCCGTGTCACCGAGGGCCCTGGGGCTTTGTCCAGATCCCGCTCTCTCTGGCTCCTGCCCTCTCACTGCCGGGATAGGCACTTCAACTTGGATTCAAGAGGAAGTGCCAGACACAGACCCAGAGCTGGAGCTCCTGGTCCCTGACCATCACCCACTGCCCCGTATGATGTTCTTGGATTCCACAGCAGCACCTTGTCACAACTGTCCTCAGCCACAGCCAGCCACTCCTTCTGGCCCCAGGTCCTACAGTCCTCCCGGGGTATCCATTTTATCCCCAGGTCCCAGCACCAACAAACCCTGCCCTCCCTTCCCCGGCCATGTTGGTGCTGGGACTGACATTTATATGTACTCCTTCCAGCCCTCTGCCAGCCAGGTGAGGGGAGAAACTGAGTCACAGAGCATCTGAACTGTCCAAAACCACAGCATGTTCCTATGCATCCCTTCATGATGACAGATGGAAGCCCAGGACCCCTAAATATCATTTCAGGTAGCTGGCTTCCATCAATCCAAAGCACACGTGTGACCAAAGAAGAAAACCATCTGGTCCCCTGGGGGGGTTGAGGGTTGGTCTGAAGTCTGAGAGGGGGGCACTGAGGCCACGCGGTGTAAAGGGCTCCCTTCCTCCCGCAGGGAGCTTTCCCTGATGCCCAGCATGCTGTCTCAGCTCTAGTGTTCTGGTGGCTCAGCACAGAAAGGCCACCCTTGTTATCTTTGTCACCACCAGACACTGAAACGACTAAATGATACAGTTTAACGCTGTCATTTAGGAATTGGTGACATCAGCAAAAAATATACCGGTGGGATGCCCGGGCCGGGTCCAGGCAGGGTGATTGGACGGATTTCACAGTCAATTGTGACCCATGGCTGGCTGTGGGCTCGGGCTATTTGTGGTGCCGATGCCAGAGGGAAGTGGGAGGCGTTGCGGGTTGACTTTGTGTGCTGGAGGTCACTGAATTGAGCTCTGGGAAGAAAAATTTGGGGAGAGGCTGTGGAATGTGCACTTCAACTTGGATTCAAGAGGAAGTGCCAGACACAGACCCAGAGCCTCCTGGCAACATGCGGGCGCTTTTGTGGGAAGCTGGTAACAGACAAAAGCAGGAAGCCACCTTCATTTCTAAATGGGCACACCGGGGTCATTGAGTGATGTCTGCCCTTGATGCTAGACAGTGTGTTCCTTGAGCATGGAAGCTCCCCCGAGTCCAGAGAGGGTGGGAAGGAAGGAGATGCCCTGAGAAAGGGATTCTGGATGGACTGGGGCCTGAGTTTCCCACACACCCCCGGCTGGACACACATGATGCCTCTCAATGCCTTAGCAATAGCTGCGTCATAGCAAGAAACTGCTATGGGGAAGGAGGGGCAGGGAAGTGGGATTGGCAGTAGTGGCCGTCTGCCTGGGGAAGGTTGGGCACTCCTCATCATTAAGGGTATCTGCATAATGAACATTTGTACACCTAACCCTGAATTGTACCCCACATCTTTAAAATAAAAAATATTAAAAATTAAAAACAAAACAAAACAAAACCAAAAAAACCCAATAACTGAGTCCACTCTCAGACCTTGACTCTTTCAATAGTGCCATCTTTCTGCGGAGATGGAATGTTCCAGAACTGTGCTGTCCCATGCCGTCACCACTAGCCACACGTGGTTATTAGAGCACTTGAGATGCGACTGGTGAGACTAAGGAACTGAATTTTAAGTGTCGCCAAGTGTTAATGATTGAAACGTGCAGCTGGTGGGGACTGCGTGGGATGGTGGCCCCAAGGCGGCAAACCCAGCCTCGGTCCCCTCTGCTTCCCGGTGTCACCATGGTGAACCCTCACGAGGTGGTGACCTTATTTTCTTGCTCCTTCTCATGCTCATGCCACTGGGTCTGAGAGGTGAAGTGGTGAGTAGGACCCTCTGTGCCCTCTGCATGTACATGTGCGTCTCTAAGAAGGTTCTGGCTGGCCAGTCCTTCCCTGTTCCTGGTCTCTGCACAGGGCCCTCAGCATGCCAGACAGCGAGCAGTGGCTCTCGACATAACCGAGTATCCAGGCACCCCTCACCCTTCCCAGCTGGCACATCCATGCCCCTATCCCTATCCCAGCCTCATCGTGTCTTAGTCTATATCTATACATCCATTCTTCTATATTATCTGTGTCATCTTCCATTTGTTCGTCATCTGTCAATTATTCTATCTACCTATCTATTCATCCATCCATCCATCTCTCTTTTTCTCTTCATCTATTTATCCATTTCTTCTAGCTAGCTTTCTTTTCTCTTAATCTCTCTCTCTCTCTCTCCATCTTCCATATTTCCATCTGTTTATTCTTCCACCTATCATTTCTCTCTGCGTCTATCTTGGCATCTCCTCTCTCTCTCTCTATCATCTATCTCTACCGTCTATCTACCTATCTTTCCATCTATTTATCCATCCACCTATCATCTCTGTTTCCGTCTATCCCGTCTATCTTCTTATCTATCCTCTATCTATCTCTTAGGTTCATGTGAAAGTAATTTCAGTTTTTGCATTGTTGATATTTGCCTTTTGATGTTGGAATACATTCGTACATAAATGTGGTCATGCCATATACTGTTTTAATACACATTTCTCACTTTATTTTTGCTAATGACTTATTACTTGCTGTTTATTTTATATTTATTTTAGACTATGGAAATGACGTTAGACAAAAAGCAAATCTGAGCGATTTTCTTATTCGAGTTTAAAATGAGTCATAAAGCAGTGGAGACAACTTCAACATCAACAATGCATTTGACCCGGGAACTGCTAAGGATTATACAGTGCAGTGGGGGTTCAAGAAGTTTTGCAAAGGAGACGAGAGCCTTGAAGATGAGGAGTATAGTGGTTGGCCATGGGAAGTTGACAGTGACCAATTGAGAGTAGTCAAACGAAGCTGATCCTCTTACAACTACACAAAAAGTTGCCGAAGAACTCAACATCAACCTTTCTATGATTGTCTGGCATTTGAGGCAAATTGGAAAGGTGGAAAAGCTCGGTTAGCTCATGAGCCAACCAAAAATTTTAAAAATCGTCATTTTGAAGTGTCGTCTTCTCTTATTCTATGCAACCATTTCTCAATCGGATTGTGACATGCAATGAAAAGCACATGACAACTGGCAATGACCAGCTCAGTGGTTAGACTGAAAAGAAGCTCTTCCCAAAGCCACACTTACTCCCTCAAAAAGTCATGGTCACTGTTTGGTGGTCTGCTGCCGGTCTGATCTACTACAGCTTCCTGAATCCTGGGCGAAACCATGACATCTAAGAAGGATGAATGAGATGCACCAAAAACTGCAACGCCTGCAGCTGGCATTGGTCAATAGAAAGGGCCCGATTCTTCTCCACAACAACGCTCAACTGCACGTCACACAACCAATGCTTCAAAAGTTGAATGAATTGGCCTACAAAGTTTTGCCTCACCCGCCATATTCACCTCACCTCTCACCAACCGACTACCACTTCTTCAAGCATCTCAACAACTTTTTGCAGGGACAGTGCTTCCACAACCAGCAGGATGCAGAAAATGCTTTCCAATAGTTCGTTGAATCCCAAAGCATGGATTTTTTATGCTACAGGGATAAATAAACTTCTTTTTGGCAAAAATGCATTGATTGTAATGGTTGCTATTTTGATGAATAAAGATGTGTTTGAGTCTAGCTATAGTGATTTAAAATTCACAGTCTGAAACCACAATTACTTTTGTACCAATCTAATTATCTGTGTCATCTATCTATCTCTACTATCTATCTACCTATCTTTCCGTCTATTTAACCATCCACCTGTCATCTCTCTTTCCATCTATCCATCTATCTCTTTATCTGTCATCTATCTATTTTTCCACCTACTTACCTATCATCTATCTACATCTGTCTCCCTATCTTTCCATCTATTTCTCCGTCCACCTATCATCTGTTTCTTTCTCTACCTGCCAACTACTTGTCCACATCTATTCAAGTCAGAATGCAAACAAGACCCATATCGCACATGGCGTAAGGGTCTCCACTTTTCATTAATTGGCTGTTTCATCCCTCACCCCTGGTCAGTGACATGAGCACAACTGGGGTGCTTTTCCTCTGGTTCCACGCTCCTCCTACCACCCACGCTGGCTTCCCTGGGGAGAGACGCGCCCCCAGCCCGGGGACCTGCCTGGCCAGCTCGCCTGGCTGTCGGCAGCGGTGTCTCCCTGTCTATCTCTCCATCGGTGCTGAGGACGCCATGTGGCATGGACGCCCGGAGCTGGCAGCTGCACAATCTGATATGACGCTTGTCTCGGGGAGGTTTCAGCAGTCTGTCATCTTCACGGTCCTGGCGCCAATCACTTGGGCCGGGCCGCCGCCAAACGGAGCCAGCAGGCCCCACAACCACGTTTCACATGCTTGGACACGGCCAAGCCACGTCTAGACAGTCCTGAGCACCCAGGAAAACACGCCAGGTCTGGTCGAACTGGATCGTGCTCGACGTCTTGGGAGCCAGAAGCCCGTTCTGACACCGCCAACCCTGGGTGCTGTTTCCAGAGCCATGGGTGGAGAACGTGGCCCTTCTCCCACTGAAATCAGAAGATTCAGAGGGCAACAGACTTACACTTAAAGCATCTGGGTGTTTTTCTGAAAAGTTGAACTTGTTTTTTCTTTTAATTTCTCCACCCCCCCAAATCCTACCCCTTTCTTCACATCTATTTCATTAATGCCTGCACAACTCAAAATAATCGTTCTTGTGTGCATACAATACCTTTCTTTAGTCTCACAATGGTCTTGGGGGTGCCTTACTATCTCTGTTTTGCACCCATGAAGAAAGGAGCCCAGAGAGGTTAAGTCACTTGCCCAAGGTCACATAGCCGGGAGGGGAGCCCAAGTCTTTTGATTCCAAAGTGTGAGATGTTTACACTCCCTCTCAAATCATGTGGAAAAGAAATCTCCAAAGGGGGTGAGAAGATGTGATGAGGGTGGGGAAGTAGAAAAAAAAATTCAGGTGATTCACTCCTCCCAGATTCCAGAGAACTGACAAAGAAAAGCTGGGTGACAGATAGGCTGCCGCGTTCCAGGAGGAAGGGCTTCCTGCGACCCTGCACTGGCTGCCCACGCGAACTTCATTCCTTGATTCCAGTCAGCTGCCAACTGTATGTGTGGGTCAAAGTTCACCGAGCTTGATTTTATTATATACACATTACCTCCAAAAAAGTTGATTTTTCAGAAATGGACTTTGGAGACGGACAGAGCTGAGTGTGGATCCAGGGTTCCCTCGGACGACAGTGACCGCCCTGGAGCCATGGGCTGACCCTTGCTGGGGCCTGGCCGGCTCCCCTGGAGGATGCGGGTGCATGTGCTTGCTCTATGAATGCGGCCGGGATTCGGGGAGTGGTTTCTCAGGACGCTGAGCGTGGAATCTGGGACACGCAGGGTGAGACTTTTGTGGCTGCAAGACAGTAATGTGCCCGGGCATGTTATCCTGGGCCACCTTGGGGTCCTAGAAGAGTCTATTCTGGCACAAGAAAACCCCAGTTCCCAGGCTGCCTTGGGCAGGAGGAATCTGCATCTCTGCTCACGTTCCCAGGCCTGGCCCCGGAGGCAGCCTCTGCTTTTGATCTTGCCCTGGCCAGGCCTCCTCCTCTGGAGCCTCCTGTGAAGGAACCAGATCCCTCTTCATCCCTGGCAGCTCCCCTGCAGTGTGTCTTTCCACCCTGGATTGAAATCCTGACTTTCTGGCCTCTTTTAAAAAGGCTGGCTCACCTCTGCCCATATCTGCAGCCCACTTCCGTGAGGCCATGCCCCTGGGGGTCTGTGCTGGAGCCCCGGCAGTGGTCTTGGTGGTAGGCGCCTTCACAGAGCCCCGGGGTGTGCCTGGTAGGTGATTTCAATTTGCTGTGACCTTGTGCAAAGCATCATTTTGTGTGAAGGATATGTACCTCTGGTTATATCCAGACACTGACTCAGGTCCAAGAGAAATTCCCAGGGTCCTATGAGGGCTGCGTGTGAGCCATCTCCTCGCCATACCCCCCCCCCACCATGCTCTCCCGGCTGTCAGCGTCCCCACTCCCTTGGCCCCTGGCCTGATGCTGTGTAGTGCTTGTGCTAAAGTGCTGCTGAGTGTCCCAGGTCGGCACCAAGATGGTAATAGACACTGAATGTAGCGTGTGTTTACATGCAGACACTGCACGCTTGACTCATTACACACTCACGGTTGGCTCTGGTGGTGTCCCCTGGGAACCAACTCTGACTTGGATTCAAGTCCAAGTTTATCTGGTGAGGATTCTGGTTATCCACCACTGCGTAACAAACAGCCCCCAAACGTAGCAACTGGAAACAATAGTAGTCACATATTTTGCTTATGAATCTGAAATTTGGGCAGGATTCAGCAGGAATGACTTGTCTCTGCTCTAACATTTCCCTGTCTTCACATAGCTCCACACTGGGTCTCACCAGCATGGCTGCTGGGAGGAAGAGGGATTTGCCTATGTGGTGGCCCAGGGTGCCTAAGTCAGCTGTTCTGAGAGACCACAGTGAAGCTGCAAGGCTTTCTGTGACCTAATCTTGGAAGTCACCCAGTGTCACCTCCTAATATTCTATTGGTCACTGGGGACCAGCCCTGATTCAGTCAGGGCCACATGAAACATGGGCCACGGGGGGCCAATCTTGGGCGTCACCATCATGCCAGGTGGTCCCAGTGGGGGAAATTAATACTGGGAGGGAAGAAAGCTACCTTGGGACTTATGAATAGCAGGAACTTCCACTGGGTACCAGGGTCTCCGATGAGGATGCCAGGGCGTTTATCCACCAACCTGCATCTCTCTTTGATTGACAGCTGCTCCCAGGGTGAAACACCTTGCTCTTCCCAGCTACCCTCAAGCTGAGCAAGGTGCTGTGGCCAGAGGATGCCATCAACAGAGAAAGAGTGATGGCAGTAAGAAGTCCTTGTATAGAAGGAGCAGCCATGGACTGTGGTGAGCAGAAAGCTTCTGCTGCAGCCACCTGGCATGGGATGGGCAGGGACACTGTCCCAAAGATGAACTCTCTCCGGAGTCACATGCCTCAATGTGGCAGAGCTTGGGCAGATCCAGCTCTGGTGATTCCTGGCCCTGACCCCAGATCCACTTCCCATGCTTTCTCCTGCAGGGAAATGTCACCTTCAGTCCCCTGTGCCCATGATCCCACCACCTCCAGCCACTCCTGAATGAGACAAGCCAACTCAACCATTGTCCCCAGCAGAGAAGGTCAGTGTCTTCATAGCTGTGGTTTTGCCTATAGACCAGCCATGAACACAAAATGAGAACATGGAGGAAGGTACTTGTGCTTCCAGAAGCTTCCTCCTGGGTGCCCAGCAGGGACTTTTGGCTGCAAATGATAAATTAATCACATTATGGCAACATTTGAGCTGTTGAAAAAGAGGGTTTGGGGAAGTGATTGAAACCGGAGACCCCCAGAGCTGGGAGTGGGAGGAAAAATGGGGAAGGGGCTTTGTGATTGTGAGTTCTGAAAGCTTTGTTTATTTAAATGGGCTTATCGAGGGAGGCATAAGTAACTTGTCATAATAGCATATCTACAAAATGTTGGCACCGATACATTCTGGCATGACTTTTTAAAATAAAAATGTAATTTTAGACCTTTTAGATTTGCAGATCACTGAGAAGACAGTGCTGAGGGTTCCTGGATGTCCATATCCAGGGTCTTCCATCTCTGACTTTCCTTGGGTGCTTTTGTGATGACTAATGACTACAGGCTACACTTTTTCATGTTGCCTCAGTTTCCCCTCTTGTTCTTCTGTGTTGGGATCCCACCTAGGATCGAGTCGTGTCATCTTCTGAGGCTCTTCTGTGCTGAGTTTCTCAGACTCTCCTTGTCTTGGATGACCTGGACAGTTTGGAGGAGGATGACTCATGCGTTTTGTAGAATGTTCCCTTAAAGGAATTGTCTGGTGTTTTTCTAATGACTGGAGTGATGGGGTTTAGGGAAGAAGACTCCAGAGGTGAGATGTCCTCTTATCACATCACATCAAGGGTCCATATGGTCACCAAGACCCATCACTGTGATGTTTACCTTGACCACCCGGCTGAATGGCGCACTTGCCAAGTTTATCACCGTGAAGTCACTCAGTTACTTCCCCCTCTCCCCATGTCTACACTGTGTTCTTTAGAAGGACATCACTTAAGGAGCAGGGAGTCACACTCTACCTTCTGGAGGGTGTAGTGTCTGAACATGAGGGGGAACCCCCAAACAGGAATTTATTTGTTAAAAATTGTGTATTTATTCGTACATGTTTAAACTTGAGTTTGATGCAATGCACCTATCGAAATGCTTTTTCCACTGCTCAGAACAGTTTTTGAACTCATCACTTTCGACGCCTTTTAGTGCTTCTGCCATTTTTTGTTTCACCTCTTCCACATTGGCAAAATGTTTTCCTTTGAAGACTCCTTTCATCCGGGGAAACAAACAAAAAAAAAAACGAATGACTATAGGCTACACTTTATTCATGTTGCCTCAGTCTCTCAGACTCTCTTTGTCTTGGATGGGGTGAATAGGGAGGGGGAGCATGGAGTGGTCATGCTGTTTTTGGTCAAACTGCTGAATACTCAGTGCAGTGTGGGCAAATACACTCATAAGTTGCCTGTCATGAAATGAGTAAATGCATTGAAAGAATCGCCATCCCCCCCAAAAAAAAACTCACTGAAGCTGAATGTAGCCTCTCCCAACAACATTAGCAAGTACATGGATACCAGTGGGTTCCTAGAACATTCACCTAGCCAGGGAAGCCTGTACTGTGAGCCCCCCTCCAAAAAAAAAATTCAATTTTGGGTCTCCCCTCATTATTTAGAATTCTTCACCATGGGAGATGTGTCTCTTCTTCGCATTTGTTTACGCATTTAATCATCTCTTTACATCAATATGGACTTGGGAGTTTTTATGTGAGATTTGCATTATAGTTCAATGCTACTTTACCTATATCATTGCTCAAATGGTTCCAGTTTTAGCCACCGGGAGCCCTCTTGACTGGCATTCTCCCATCCTGCTTTTCATGGGTGGACTGGGAAAGAAAGTATTTCACATCATCAATGCTTATTTTGCCATTAATCTCTGTCTCCTGTCACGACTCATAAGGTGGGGACAATTCCCAAACATAGAAAGTTAAAAAAAAAAGGCCAGTGTCCAGGACAGGAGCAGACACCTCCTAGTAGGACAGCTGTGGGGTAGTCATCCTCTAGAGCAGGTGGAGTTTGAGGAACTAGACATCCATTGGGACACGTCAAAAACAAAAACAAACCAGAGTGTTGAGTGGGAAGAACAATTGCAGAAGGAACGTGCATGTCTGATGATGTTTCTCTAACTCAGACTGCCATTCTGTAGTCTCTCAACCACAGGGGCTGGAAGCTTGGGAACTACATTTCCAAACTTTTTTTGCCAGACGGCTCTGATGGGGTGGGAGGCACTCCTGTGAAGCCAGCAGATGGGAAGAGGAAAAGAGCGCTATCTTTTTCTCCCCTGCTCTGCTTTTAGCTCTGGAAATTGCAGCAACCGTCCCCTGAAGTAGACTTCAGGCTCCCACAGCACTGGGGACAGGTCCAGTCACGTCAGCCAGAAGGGAGCTTGGAGCTTCTGCTAGGAGGAAGTGGAGTAGTGTGATGGTCGATGCGCAGAGCTCACACACTCGTGAGACAGAGCCTTCTCCATGTATGAAACCAGTTATCCACATTCCACACCCTTTGCTTGAGATATCTAGGGTGGGCTCTATTTTCTGACTGCAGGTGAACTGATACAGTCCGGGGTGATGCTTATGCACATTTTACAACACCTGGCATAATAGTATTAGGTAATGTTTAGGGAGATGTATATCTGCTGTAAAGTAGGCAAGTTTCCACAGGAGGGATATTTGTGAACTTGTGACCACCTCTGAGGAAGGAAGGGGGAGGAGCACACTGGGGCTGGGGGTGGGGGCGTGTCCACGGGAGCCATATTGGTAATGTCAATTCCTTGAAAGACATGTGTGAAGCAAATCTTAATATGCTAACTTTCGTTAGATCTGGATGGTTTTGCACGTGGGTACTGGTTCAACTATTTCCTTTTCTGACTACTTTAAAAATGTCAGAAGAAAAACAAATAACAAACACAGGGCAGAATCTCAAAAACATTTTGTTGAGCAAAGGAATCCAGGTATGCATGGGCACATCCTGGAGGATTCCACTTCCGTAAGTTCAAAAACAATGATGCTCATTTATGGTGGCAGAATCAGAAAAGCTGTTGCCGTTGTGGGTGGGGGGCAGGGAGCATCACCAGGAAGGGTCACCAGGGGACTTCCAGGTGATGGAAATGTCCCATCCTGTATGCTTGGTGTATCCACAGGTGAAAAATCAGTGAGCTGTAAGATAAGTGCATTTCATTCTATGTCAATTACATTCCCTCCAACCACCCAAACAACAAATGAACAACAAAACACACAGCACAGGCAAGGAGCAAATCCAGGGAGCTTACAGTCGTTTCAGAGATGCCTTAGATAAGTTAGAGGAAAACTGCCAAAGATCCACAAGGCTCAATTTCTTAGATCACAGTGAAAGTGAAACATGATGGTGAACCCCCTGCTGGCGGAGAAGTAAGGAGACCCAGAGTTGCACGGGTGGCTGCATTCACGGAGGCGCTTTAGAGGCAAAAATCTCTTGTCAATATTTTTCTAAATGTTACTCTAGCTTACATGACTTCTTGCATAGGTGTTGGTAAACATAGTTTGTGTCTGTGAATGGCAAAGACATGGAACCAACCCTGCTGCCCATTGAAAGTGGACCAGATAAAGAAGATGTAGTATGTATACATGAAGAAATATTATGCAGCCATAAAGAAAGACAAAATCATGGACCTCACAGCAAATTGGATAGCGTTGGAGGCCATCCTATTTGGTGATCTATCACGGAAAAAAAGAACTGAATACTGCATGTTCTCATTCATAAATGCGTCCTGATCATTTATCATAATGCTACGCGAGAGGGATTGGTAGTTGCTGGACACAGCCAGGGGATGGGGGACATGCAACACTGCTAAGGGTACCTAGTCCTAAACCAGGGGGCTTGAGGACCAGTGGGAGGCCCAAACTCCAAAGGCATGCAGACTACTTATGTACCTAATCCTGACTCGTACCCCACATCTTTATAATAAAATAACATAAAGAAAAAATTAGTGCCTGTGAACGCTAGTGATTTCCTTTGCTTGGATAGAAAAGCGAGTCACTTGGAGGGTATGCTATATTTCACCTTCCTGTATCCCCGCTGGAGAAGAGTCAGGCTTGTGGACGTATTCCTAAGGCAGGCTGCTGCCCTTCCCCTGCGGATGGCTGCTGTGATTTTGGGAGTGAATGGCCTTGAAGGGGAAGCATTGACACAGACCCAGCCCTGGGAGGGAGGCATACCTTCAGGTCTGTGGGGCTGACACTCCCCACAGCGGCTTGTGCCTCTGAATGTTGGCACGGAAGGAAGGTCGGCGCATTCCCAGCTCCTGCATGTTATGTTTTCGAGACGACTGGAAGACTCAGAATGAGTTGGATTCAAATCTCAGTTTGGCCCCAGCTTTGCCTCTTCCTAGCCTGAAGATCTCGGGCACATTCCTCAAATTCTCAGTTCCTCCCCTGAAAAATGGGACCAAAGACACCTCCCAGTCATGACTGTGACCAAGGCAAGGATGCCAGGCACCCTAGGAGACGGCAACTGCTTATAGGAAGGGAAGTTCACTTTGCTCTAGCTGGGTTCCTGGTGCTTTCAACAAAGAGGACAAAAACATTCAAAGTCATCATTCAGGGCCTTGCTGAGCTTGAGTCGTTCAATTCGAGCAGGCCTTTCCTTCTCCCCTTTTTAATGCTGTGTGCCCAACTGGATGACGCAGTCCAGCCAAACGCAAGGCACTTGCTAAAATGGAACATGGTATTTGGAGATGGTAGTGGGAGCTGTTTGGTGCAAAGGCCAGGCAGACCAGGGCTTAGTTCTGCAAATGCAGCACAGTGTGTGTCCACATCCACGAATACCCAGGGCCCAGGTCGCCATAGCCTCACTCCCGCTCACAGGGGGTGTGCGGCGTGGGCTGGCCTCCGCCATGGCCTCGCCCACTCCATGCCAACTTCTGTGCCCATCTGATAAGGTGCTCAAGGGTCCAACAGCAACACCGGAAACTGCCGTCAGGCCCCCGGCAAGCAGGCCCAAGAAGTAACAGGGCAAGGACGCCACACACCCAGCAAGCGGCATGGATAAACTTCCAGCAACACAGAACCCATTCACAGCTCAAATCGCAGGGGGTTGACCCAGACACCCACTGTGTCCTCCGTGAACCCTCCTGGCTGTCACGGAGACGTTGCTCTTCTGAAGTTGGCCTTGACTTTCCATCTCAGTCGAAGGGAGGGAGGTGCAGACCTGGTTGCCCAGACACGGAAACCAAGGCAAGGTGACTTCAAGGACCCGGCCGCTTCCTCGGCGGGCGTGTTTCCTTACAAACACCGGCAGCTGAGGGCAGGACACACAAGTCCTGAAACCCAATTCTTGTTTTTTAAAGTTCTGTATTTATTTTGTTTTAAATAAGTGTCTTTATCTTAGAACTTGTTTTAGATTTACAGAAATGTTGAGAAGACAGTACTCAGAATTCCCCTGCAGCCTGTACCCAGCTTCCTGTGGGTAGCGCCTTCCTTTCCTCTTGGGTGTCGATCACAACTAATACAGCAATATTGATCCGTGACCATGAACTCAAGCCCACACTTTATTCAGATTCCCTCAGTTTCCCCTCATGTCCTTTTTCTGCCCTGCCCGGGTAGGACCCCACAGGGGATTGGGTAGTCTTGTCTCCAGAGGCTCCTCTGGGCTGTGGTGTCACTTAGACTCTCCGTGGTTTCTGATGACCTTGACACAGTGGAGGTGTCTCAGGTGTCTTATCAACTGTCCTTCAGAGGGAGTTGGTTTGATTAGACTGGGGTGATGGGTTTTGGGAGGAAGACCCCAGAGGGGAAGCATCCTCTCCTGACCTCCCACCAAGGGTTTGTGTTGCCCACAGGATGCATCCCTGTGACGCTGGCCTCGACGGCCTGGTGGTGTTCCTGCTTGTTGGTGATCTCCCTTGTACTTTTTCTCTGTCTTCCCCATTTTCATAGCACACTCTTTGGAAGGACACCGCTGTGCCCAGCCTGCACTTAAGGAGTGGGGTTCATGCCTCACCCCTAGAGGTATGGCATCTATATGCATTAATTGGAAAACTACATGGGAGAGTTGTCTCTTCAATCTTCCCTTTATATCAGTGTGGACTCGTGGATATTTATTTTATGCTCTGGATGATATCCCCGGGTCTTATTTGGACTCAAGGGTTGACGAGGCTGCCGTGGGGTGTGCTGAATCCACACATGAGTGCAGATCCAGTGTACCACTTGGGTGTGGGGGCTTCTCCTGGCTGAGAAGTGATGCTGAAGCCATCTTTGCAGCGCCATCCACACTCTGCTCTTCTGAAGCCCAGATTCATCTCCTGCCCTGCTTCTCTCCTGTCCAGCTCATCAGAGCTCCCAGAGGTCTGTGGGCTTCTGGGACGATGCCACTTAGAATCCCAGTGATACCCCAACCTCGTGCACCCCAAGCTGAAGAGGTTGGCTGAAGTGTGATATCAGCCCTGACAGAGGTGACAAAGCCTCACCCCTGCATCCCCCTCCCAGTTCCCCACTACACCGTGTGGCCCTGACATTCATGAGCTCTGATCTCTCCTCCCAGACTTGGTTCACTGTTTCCCTCCGGAAATGGGAACCTGATGTTTGCATCACAAGATTGCTGTCGAGATGGATGAAGTGGCCCCTATCAAGACCTGGAAGAGCTCCCGAGGCAAATCATGCATTGGGTGTTGGTCACAGAGCACCCAGGGACACTGCTGGGTTATGGACGGGCTCCAGGCACTGTCCATCCTCCGGGCTTGGGAATCCACCTCTGTGAATTCGCCTACTTGCCAACATGCAAGTGTAGCCCCTGTCAGGACTCGCAAGCTTCCTGGGTCTCCATGGCCATGTGCAGGGTGGTAGCCAGCATCTCTGAGTCTCTCTGCCTTCCTGTTTCAGCTCCCGGACTGCAAACAAGTATTCTTCTTCAGTCTCTTAAGGGCCATATCTTTCTAATTTTTGTGCTTTTGCCGGTGACTTCTGTTTGAAGTGTCCCCCAGCTGAAGGACTGTCTAGCTTCCCCGAGCACAAGAAGTCCCCAGGCTATGCCTTACAGAGAACACGTGTGTCAGGGTGCTCCATCCGGGTGCGAGTTAAGGCGCTGCTAGTCATGAGCTGAATGTGAACACATCACCTGTATGCATTAAACAAGGCACCTTTCAACAGAAGCACCATGACAGCAAGGTGATGAATTGATCAGCTGATGAAAATAGCCTGACTAGAAGCTCCCAGGAACCCAGTCCAAATTTCCCCAGGAGCCATGACTGAGCGTGGTGACTCAGTGTCCGCGTGACTTGGCGAGGCTCAGGCCTCAGTTCCGGCTCTCAGCATCCTGCGTCAGGGCCAGCTGCCTGAGGGTTCCTTCCTACCCATCCATGGTGCCCCTCCATCTCAGCAAACTCCCCAACGTGCAGATCTGCTCAGGTCCCTTCCCTGCTTAAAAGCCATGTGGCTTGAGCCTATGCAGACTCTCCTGGGTAGGGTAGGCTCCTGCCTCCACCTCCCCTGTGTCTCCCAGCCCCATCCTCAGGCCTTTGTGTGCTGTTTCCTTTTCTTTTTCTCTCTTGCTTCTGGCCACTTTCAAGGCTCAGCACAGTTTCTCTTCTTGGGAACCTTCCTGGAGTCCCTGGAGTTCTCTTTGCACCCAATGTCTACTCAACACCCGACTTTTCCTCGCCCACCATGGCTGGGCTCATCCCCAGGACCCAGTACGGGTGGGCACACTGATATATCACACAAAGGCAGGATCATACCTGCCTCACTACAGCTAAGCACAAGGCCTCTTTGGAAAGGAGCATGGATGCCCTGGGACCCCAGCCCAGCTCTAGGCTGGAGGAACGCCAGCTTTGGTTGACTACAGGTTCACCAGGAGGCTCTGCCCTGAGGTGTCTCCTTTCCACAGGTCAGTTTCCTGGCATCATCATGCTGATTTTCAGATGAGGAAACTGAGTCATGGAGAGGCGAGTAACTGGCCTGAGGTCACATGTTACAGGATCCCTACGTGGAGATTGCTCTCAGGTCTGTATGGCCATGTTGGGAGCTCCCCACATGCCCTTTCTCCAAGACTCCACAGCGATGAATGGTGGACTAATCAGGGTGCAGCCGGACAGGACACCACTGCGGGACATCAGCCCCTGGCTCATGCTTCTACCCCTCTCTGGTTGGTCCTTCTTGTTTCAGCTCCCAGCTCTGGTTCGTCCTTTGCAGGCTCTCCCTGTCTCTCTGTTTCTAACATCGAGTAGCCCGGGGCCCCTTTCCTGCTCTTAGTTCATTATGTTAACAACATCCAAGTGCCGGTCACTGCCTGGTTATTAACAGCCATGCTTCCCTGACTCTAGACCCTGTTACCAGCTGCTACTGGGCTGGTCTACCCAGCAATTTAATGCCCCACAGATTTGGCAATTCCAAAATCAAATTCTCACCAGCCAGGTGGCTTGCCCTGGTACATGGCACCTCTCTCCCTCCAGACACTCAGGCTTGATCCTTGGAGGTATCCTAGGTTCCTCTCTTATCGTAACCCACATCCCACTCAGCAGCACACCCTACAAGATTCACCCACATGACACAGCCAGGACCCAGTCCCCTTCCTGGCTCTTACCCTGCCTCATCCTGACCCAGCCTGTCCTTTCCCGGGCCCTGCATAGCAGCCGGGACATCCTCTTGAAGGCCATCCCATCAGTTGCTTCCTCTATGCACACCCTTCTGTGGGACCCACTCTCACTCCAAGTAGGAGCCAAAGTCTAAGCCTGTGTCACCTGGCCCTTGGCCTCCCTGCCCTCTGCTTGTCATACATCCTCCTGGTGACACTGGCCTCCTCGCAGTTCCTGGAAGGAACTGAGCACACATCTCCCAGGGGTTCGTCCCTCATCCAGAAAATCTTTCTCTCCAGATCTTTGGAAAAGGGCGCACATGAACCTTTTCTGGCTTCCCTGCCCCATGTCATCCCTACCACCAGCCCTGGGAACCATGATGATCCTGCTGCACGCAAATCATCACCCTCTGCCACACAGATGCACCTGTTCATTATCTGCTCCGTGTCATGCTCAAGATATTGTGTTCCAAGGAGCTGGTTGTCCAGAAAACTCCTAGGATTTCCAAGGGCCAGGTGTGTCAGCCTGCAGGAAATCTGCCAGGCACAAGGACCCCTCACCTATTTTCATGATTTTTCATATGTTATTTCTGAGCTCGCAGTGGGGATGTTTGGCTCAACAGTGGAACAGAAGCGCTGCCCTCAGAACTGTCCTGGGAGTCGATTTGGCGCTCCCGGGTGACTCTCTCCATCTCCTAACACGGGCACGGCATCACCAGATGCGACCAGGGCTCTCATGTTTTTGAGTAACACAAGCTCTATCTTGCAGGCCACGACAGTCCTCCAAATTCAATGTGACACGATCAACAGAATCTCCAAAACATTCAGGTCGGGTTAGCCATGGTAATTACACGCTGGCTGCGCTTGCACGTGAAATCACGCTATTAGCACTTGGAACGCAATCAGGAAAATAATTTCAAAAGCATTTTTTAAATTAGCAGTGCAGAGGGCTCACGGGACAGCCGCCAGCACCTGCAGGTTGCTGAGGAGGGTTGAGCGGATGCTCCGGAAACCTGCCGTTAGGCACGCCCTGCAGTGCACCAGCTCGCACTGCCTGGAGAAGACAAATGATTCAGCTCATCAGATGCTCGACCATGGAGGCTCACTTGCACCTGAAAGTTGGCCAGAGTTATGATTTAGAGCAGCCCTGATGAGGTTCTGTGCTAAGGAGGCCCGGTTCCTCTCAGGCAATCCCTTAAAAACACACACACACATTATTGAAGTGTAATTGGCATACAAAAAAGCAGTGCATATTTAATGATTGCAGCTCAGTGGATTTGGTGAGAAGCACACACCCATGAAACTAACACCACCATCTGTGCCACATGCATCTTTGTGCCAGAAGCCTCTTCCCATCATCATCATCATCATCATCATCATCATCATCATCATATTTTGTGATAAGAATACTTAGCATAAGGTCTATCTTCATAGCAAAGATTTAAGTATGCGAGGGGGGACCCTAACCAAACTGAAATTCATTTATTAAAGAATTGTGTATTTATGCGTATGTGTTTAAACTTTGGTCACCCTCAAAGTCCTCTCCACTGGATGCATGACACCTATCGAGACGCTCCTTCCATGGCTCAAAACAGTTTTTAAATTTGTCTATTTTTTAAAATAAATCTTTTTCAATATAGAATTTTTTTTTGAGTCAGAGTCTCACTCTGTCACCCAGGTTGGAGTGCAGTGGCATGCTCACAGCCACTGCAGCCTTGACCTGCTGGGATCAGGTGATCCTTCTGCCTCAGCCTTTCAAATAGCTGGAAATATAGGCATGCACAACCATGCCTGGCTAATTTTCTTTTTTAAAAAAATTTGTTGTAGATAGGAGGTCTCACCAAATTGCCCAGGCTGATCTTGAACCAATGGGCTCAGGCAATCCTTTCACATCAGCCTCCCAAAGTGCTGGGATTATAGGCATGAGCCACTGCGCCTGGCCTAATTTGTCCATCTTGATGCCTTCTAGTGCCTCTGCTGTTTTTGGTTTTACCTCTTCCACATCAGCAAAACGTTTCCCTTTGAGGGCTTTTTTCATCTAGGCAAACAAAAAAAGTCACTTAGGGAAAGATCAGGTGAATAGGGAGGGTGGGGCACAGGGGTCATACTGTTTTGGGTTCAGAACTGCGGAACACTCAGTGTGGTGTGGACAGGCGTGCTTGTCAACCACCCATCATGAAATGGCCAAACACATTGAAAGAATCTCCAAAAAAAAAAAAAAAAATTCACTGAAGCTGAACGTAGTCTCTCACCACAATGCTGGCTGGCCCACAAATGCCGATGGGTTCCTAGAACACTCACCTAGTGGGGGAAGCCTGTCCTACAAAGGACCATCCTCCAAAAATTAATTCCGATTTTGTTTGAGCCCTTCTCATACAGTGCGGTATTGCTGAAGATCATGCCCTCTCAGGCAAATCTGATGGCATTAGACATGGTGGAGGATGTTTCTCCCGCAAGATGTCACCCTGCATGTGCACCAGCCTGGAGAAATGTCCATTTCCAGTGAATGGCTCCCTAGACTTCCTGCTGGGGTGGGATTTGCCCCATACATGGCACCAGTATTCACAGGGCGACTCCTACGTGCCAGGCACTGGGCCAGGGTGGGGAGCAGCCCCGCACAGAATAGAGGAGGTCAACGGGACACAGAAAAAAGATGCAATGTGTCAAGTGGAAGGCCCATGAGATGGTTGAGGACAGGGAACAATGGGGGAGGGAAGGCAGTGGGAGAGGGAAAGCAGAGGGGAACCACTTCTCAGGGAGGATGATTGGAGCAAGGCCTAAAGGAAGAACTTCCAAAGGTCCTGAGGCAGGTGTCTGCACGTGCAAGAGCGAGATGGTCAGTGTGGCTACAGTGAGGGGGAGGGAGCATGACGGAGAGGAGGCTGGGAAGGGGGAATGGGATTGAGAACTTTATGTTAATAAAGATTTCATGCCAATTCATGGCCAGGCAGGTGGCTCAGAACTGCAATACCAGCTACTCAGGAAGTTGAATTTGAAGGATTGCTTGAACCCAGGAATTCAAGACCAGCCTGGACAATACATTAAGACACCATCTCTACAAAATAAAATAAAATAAAAATTGGCTAGGCATAGTAACATGCACCTGTGGTCCCAGCTACTTGGGAGACTGAGGTGGGACGATCACTTGAGCCTAAAAGGTTGAGGTTGCATCACTACACTCTAGCCTGGGTGACAGACCAAGATCCTGTCTCAAAAAAAAAAAAAAAAAATTCTCCCAGAGGCACAGTCACGGCTCACCACATCCTCGACTTGCTGGTCTCAGGCAATCCTTCTGCCTCAGCCTCTTGAGTAGCTGGGGCTACAGGTGTGTGCCTGAATAATTGAATAATTGTTTGATTTTTCTTTTTTTTGTAATTGTTCTTTTTTTTGTACAAACGAGGGCTTTCTATGCTGCCTAGGCTGGTCTTCAACTTCTGGCCTCAAGCAATCCTCCTGCTTGGGCGTTCTAAAGTGCTGGGATGACAAGTGTGAGCCTCTGTGCTCGCCCCTCCCTCCCTCAAAAAGACTTCTTTATGTTAATTCAAACTAGGTGGGAAGCCACTGGAGGGGCTTAAGCAGAGGAATGACGTCAGGCACTGACTTAGGTCTGAAAGGATTGCTCCAGCTTGTGGGTGGGGAAGGAGCCGTGGGGAGCTGAAGAGGAAGCAGGGCGCTCTCGTCATGACACTATCCACTTTCCAGTGGAGGCTGGCTCGGAAGAGCAGCTGTGGCTTAAAGAAGGAGACAATCCACCCTCTGTCCTCCTCCACAGCACCCTGACCATCCCTCACGGGCTCCATACCCACCCACCTCACCCCTTGCTGCCTCTCACTCTGCTGTCTATTCTGGCTGTCGAGGTGGCTGTCAGCATCTGCCATGCCGAGGCCGTGTCTGCGTGTGGTCAGTGGGAGTTGGAGCTCCCTGGCTCTGTGTGACCACAACACACCTACCCTACTGGCCATCTCCACCCCAGCCAAGCTTGATGCATGACAGGCCCTGTGTGAACCCCTGCGTGAATGGAGGGCAGGCTGGGAAGTGAAACCCACCCAGTTTCCCAGCAAGCTGGATGCCGTGGATCCAAAGCTCGAGAAGTCCACACTGGCCGACCAGTTCGGCTCCTTATGCCTCCCCAATTCCTCTTTCCCTCACCTGCTGCCTGAGGGCCAGCTCCTCCCCCTTGCT
Organism: Cephalopachus bancanus; assembly: GCA_027257055.1. Taxonomy (NCBI): domain Eukaryota; kingdom Metazoa; phylum Chordata; class Mammalia; order Primates; family Tarsiidae; genus Cephalopachus; species Cephalopachus bancanus. Next base: position 2,422,439 of record JAPVLO010000155.1, read on the forward strand.
TCTCCCATTTTCCTTCCAGATATAGAAAACCTTTAGATGGGGGGGGTCAGGGAGGGAGGGATAGATCTGAGATTTAGCTCCTGTCTCTCTGACTGGTGTCACCTGTAACATGATAAAGCCTCTCCCTGGTAGTACTTGTCCTCTCATTGGCCAGCTTTCTGTGCAGTGAGCGACAGGACCTGGTCCAAAGCCCTGGTGTTTGGTGGCCTAGAATGCACCATCCTTGGCCCCTACAACCTCCAAGCTAGTAAAGCTGCAGGGGAGAGATAAGCTAAGAGCGGCACCAACATGGACGGGTGACCCAACTGCCTGCCAGCAGGGAAGACGGAACCCTGACTCCTGGGCTGGGCGGCCCCACAGAGTGAAGGTGAGATGGGTCGTTGGGAGCCTCCAACCTGCCCCTGCTGAAGCACCGAGCCATCCCAGGGCCAGAGCCCGGCTGCAACATGCCTCTGTCTCCAAGCCAGTGGTCAGCCCTGATGTGGAGGGCGTGTGGGTCATGCCACTCACTGCAAACTGCTGCCCTTTGATCCTGCCAGAACTCACTGTAAATGTTGCTCTTACAGATTAGACAAATGCTTCTCCCATAAAGACTGGGAGAATACCACAATACAAGTCACCAACAGGTTGAGACACAATCTGCCCTTACGTCACAACGAGAGACAAATAGTCCGCAGGCTCTCACACCTTCATTTTTGTCAGTGGTGGTTTACACACTGTATGAGCATTGCTGTGTGCATGCAGTGTTGGGACAGTGCTAGGCAGTTATGGGGCAGAGCCCTTGTTGACCGCTGACCTTCCCGTCAAGTAGTACAAAGTGGGTGATGTTTTCCCCAAGGCTCACCCCACTCCACCCCCAGTACTGGCACCAGCCTTCAGCTAGGCTGAGTGGGAAGCTCACATGTTGAACTTTAGAGTGACAAGTGGGAGCTGGGTGATCAGGAGGTAGAAGGAGTGGTTCCAGGCATTATGGGACTTAACTCCCTTCCAAAATGTCCATCTGCAGCACTCCCCCATCCTCAACCTCTTTCTCAGGCTTCCCTGGCAGTTTAGAGGACCCCACTTAGGTCATGACAGAAATCTGGAGGGTTGAAGAGGAAGGAATAAGTCCATCTCACTTTCTGCATAGGAGACCTCATAGGATGTCAAATTACAGGGTGAGGCTGTGAGCAGTTGGGGTGTCACTGCCTTCCTCAAATATTTACCAACTGACCCTAAGCAATACCCCAAGCAAGCTAAATGATCAAGGTCTCACAAGGCATGGGAAATGGACCCCTCATTTCTGCCCCAGGAGACCACGTATTTGAGAGTGCTGTGGTCCCAGGAAGCCTGGCTGTGGGAGGAAGTGCTTTCCATCCCCAAGACTAAACTGCTGGCATTTAACCCAAGCAACATTGGACAGATTTTTTTTCTTCTCTCGCTCTCTCTTTCTATCTTTCTGACGGGGAAAGTTATTGATTGGGTAAACACAGATGTGTTTAATGTTTTAAGTCAGTTCACAGTTCACTAAACATCTCTGGGCAATAATCAGTCCAGAAGGTTTTTCTTACAGCTGCGAATGGGAGGTAACTGATGAGAAAGAATTTTAACGTTTGAGTATGGAACTCAGTGGAGTGGGACATTCATTGGATCCTCTCACACTAATGAGAGTATGGAGAATTGACTTCTAGAGTCTTTGGTTTAAGCCATGCGGTGGCAGCTGAGGCCAAGTCATAAGAGGGGAACAGTGTCCATCTGGATGTCTTGGAATGCTTAACTTTGGAATGTGACCACCATGCTGTGAGAAGGCCAAGCAGCCATTTGCAAAGGCCACATGAATGTATCCTGACGCCAGCCTCATCAGAGGTCCTGGGCAACACAAACCATTACCAGGAGAGTAAGTCAACCTCAGAAAATTCCAACCTCTAGCCTTGAGACGTTCCAGGTGATGCCCAGTGGAAGAGAGATGAACCATCCCTGCTGAGCCTCGCCAGATTTGCTGATTTGTGAATGAAATAGATGTCATCATTGTTTTAAGCCACTGAATTTTTAAGTGGTTTATTATGTAGCAGTAGATAACTAGAACACTATAGATGCAAAAGCAATGCTCCGAGAGTTTGTTTTCCCCCCTTGGCTGCTTGGTCTCATTTTATCTCAACTATGAGTCATATATTATTTTGGTTTTGTCATGTATTTAAAAACATTGAAGAGAAGTATTTTGGCAATTAAGAGTAAAATTTAAAAACCATAAAATTAACTATTGAAAGTGTAAAATTCAGTGACATTTAGTACATTCATTGTGTCACCTTTATCCTCAATGTTTTCATCACTCCAAAGAAAACCCATTTCCACTAAATAATTTCTTCACGCTGCCCCTCCCACTAATCCCAGCAACCACCATTCTGCTTTCTACGGGTTTCCCTGTCTCAGAGACTTTATATAAATTGTGTCATACACTGCGTCACCTTTTATGTCTGGCTTCTTTCACCCAGCATCATGCTGTCAAGGTTCATCCAAGTTGTAGCATGAGTCAGAATTTCATTCCTTTTTAAGGCAAATAATGCATTCCATTGTATGACTAGACCACATTTTGTTCATTCACCCATCAGTGGATGGGTATTTGGGCTGTTTCACCTTTTGGCTATTGTGAAGAATGCTTCTATGAACATTTGTTTTCGTCCCTGTTTTTAATCCTTTTGGACATATGCGTATGAGTGAAATTGCTGGGAAGACAAGTATTTTTTTGAACAATGGTGTGTTTCTTGACATTATCTAATGCATGTGGTAGTCAGAAGTTGAGACTCTCTTTTACTGAATCAACTGAATTATCTAAATGATCAAGAAGACATAACATACCAGGTAAAATGCAATATTTATTATTATACTAATTATAATACCTATTATGTTAATTATACTTATTATACCTATCATAATATTATTATGATTTTTAAGAGGCCAAATCCTTACTCCAGATAAAATTGTTAGCAAATAGCAATTTACTACTTATTATTTAGGCTCACAGTTGATGAAGATATTTCAATTTAGAGGAAAAACTTACCCATATTGTGAAATTTTCATTTTTGTCAGTCAAAACAAATATTGGCAACTTGGTAAGGTTCCTTGGCTGCATCTCATAGGAACTTGGCCAAGTGTTTGACCAAATGAGACTTGATTTTCTCATGTGATGGGAATTCCAAAAAGGGACAGGCCAGTGTTGGGATAGTGACTGATGAAAGTCTTTAAGAATTGGGCTGGCCAGGCACGATGACTCACGCCTGTTAACCCAACACTTTGGGAGACTGAGGCAGGAGGATTGCTTGAGCCCAGGAGTTTGAGACCAGTCTGGGCAACATAAAAAGACCTCATCTCTGCAAAAATTTTAAAAATTAGCTGGGTGTGGTGATATACACCTGTAGTCCCAGCTTCTCAGGAGGCTGAGGCAGGAGGATTGCCTGAGCCCCGGAGGTTGAGGCTGCGATGAGCCATGATCATGTTACTACCTGGGCAACAGAGTGAGACCCTGATTCGGAGGAGGAGGAGGAGGAGGAGGAGGAGGAGGAGGAGGAGGAGGAGGAGGAGGAGGAGGAGGTCTCTACCTTTCTGCCTGCTGTGCTTGGCACATGCATCCAGTCTTCATTTGAGGCATGGGGAAGGTGGTAAGAGAATGTAAGAAAGGTGTGTGCCAAGGTTTTATAAAACAAAACAAAACAGTATCTTGCCCAGGACTCCCTCTCTGAAAAGATGTGTGTTCACCTCTAATGATCCCTAACAGGGTCATTTGACCCTGTTAGGTCACCCCTAACTCCAAGGAATGCTGGGAATGCTGGAGCATCTTTTTATTTTGGAGATGTTTTATTTTAGACCAATTTTAGAGACACTGAAAAGAGGCAGAAATAGTGCCGAACATTTCTGTATATCCTTTACTCAGTTTCCCCTAATGTTACTATCCTATATCACAATGGCATATTTTCAAAAGTAAGAAACCAACATGGGTACATGAATGTTAATAAGCTATAGACTTTATTTGGATTTCACCATGCTTCCCACTAATGTCCTTTGTCTGTCCCAGGGTCTCATCCAAGATTCCACAAAACATGTAATCATCTTGTCTCCTTAAGCTCCCCTGGGAGGTGATAATGTCTCAGACGTCCATGCTTATTCATGAACTTGACAGCGTCAAAAGGGTCTAGTCAGGAGTTTTGTAGAATGTCCCTCAACTTGTACTTGCCTGATATTTTTCTCAAGATTAGACTAGGGTTGTGGCTTTGGGGGAAGAAGACATAGAGATGAAAGCCCTTCTTACAGAATCCCATCAGGGGGTGCATTGTACCCACATGACTTACCACTGGCAATGTTCATTTAGCTTACCTAGTGAACACATTGTATGTGATATTTCTCCACTGCACTGTTCCCGTCATTCTCTGTCCATGTTTTCTTCTTTGTCAGCAAGTCACTAAGTTTAGTCCATGCTCCAAGGAGGATTAAGCTCTACTTTCTAGAGGGAAGTGTATCTACATATATTATTTTGAATTCTTCTGTAGGAAGGAACAATGCTCTATTGTGACCCTGGGCAAAATTAGGGTCCTGTTTATCAGGAAGCAGGGGTGTATGACATCAGAGCCCTCAGTTGTAAATGGGGATACCAACATTTGCCTAACCTATTCTGATAAGAGAATTTTAATTTCTAATGTAGGGATGTCCAGAAGCTTGGAATAACAGTTGAGGCTCTTATCAGAGGTTGGCAACCTTAGACAGGTGAGTTTGTTCTTTCAAGACTTATGACTGGACTGAGGTAGACATTGGCGTACAGTGGTGAGGTTATGGCAAACACAAGTAGTTATTTACCTAGTCTCCACTTTGCCCTTTCCCTTAGTAAAGAATCCCAGTGTTTTAGCTGGGTACTCAGCTGTCCAGCTAAAGACCGCATTTCCCAGCCTCCTGTGCAGATATGCATGGTCATGTGACTCACTGCTGGCCAATGAGATACACACGGAAGTGATGCATTCAACATCAGAATTAAGCTGTGGAACACAGCTATGAGATGGATAGGTGGGGAGAAGTAATGAGCCACTGCTTCTCATTTTCTACTCAGCTAGAAGCTTTGGATATGGTGGCCCCTTGGGTCAAAACTCTATCGTCAGTATGGTAGTAAAGAGTACTTCCAGATATCCATAAATCCTATGTTTATAAATGACAGGTTTCAAGGAATCTCAATCAGAGAAAACTTTGTCCTGGGGCCACCTCTCATTGTGGAAGGTGAGAAAGCTACATCACTCTGCGCAACTCTGAACTTACTTGAAAACATCGATGCACCTTCACGCAGACTTTAGAAAATCCAGTACATTCTGTATGTCAGATGCTTTGCACGGTGCCGGGCAGGCTGTGTCCCAAGGAACACTGGCTTCCATGCTTGTCATCCTTATCTTGCTTATTGCCACAATGTTTGTAGGGTTTTTAAAAACATTTGTAATCTGGTCAGAGTTTATAGTCTTCCTCCACTTTTTTCCCTTCCTTTTTTGGTCTGTTTGTTAAACAAAACTCCAAATTGCAAGGCTAGTCTTAAATGTATGCAACAATTTTCAAATTTGGGACACTTGAACCGATTCAGGGCACAGGAATTAGCCTGCATTCCAGATCAATTAGGGGAATGGTTTGCAGTAACGACTACATTTTGAGACACATCAAATAAGAGGGAGAAATCACTGTTGTATGTCACTGTCAGAAAGCAAAAGTAAGGCGTTTCTGTCTGATTTCAAGAATGGCTCACTCCCAGAGTACGCGAAGCAGATGCAAGAAATAGCAGGCCCGTCAAAACCACCGTGAACTTTTCACTGACTCGGAGACCGCCCACCCAATCCCAGGGGATTCGGCAATTCAATGGAGATTAAAGGCACAGTAAGTCCTGGTAACCAGAGAAAAGCGAGTTCTATTAGGTTACCACTTCCATTTTTCTGTCAAGCAAAGGCAGAATTTCCCCAGAGAAGACAGAATATCTGCTCTCAGCCAAGAGACCCCAAAGGAGCAGAACTCTTTAACCGAGATTACAAAAGAAAAAAAACATTTAACTGCATAGTTTAGTGGAGTCCATAGGGCATTGCCCACCCCCCACCTCGAACTAAGAGCCCCCTGGCACTTAAGTCATGCAAAATGAATAATGCACTTAGTTAAGTATTTCCTCTCACGATGAAAGTCCTTGGTCACCCGAATTTCTTTTTCTGCTTGACATTTTCTTTTCTTTTTCTGACCAGATATCCATAATAAAATCTGGCACTCCGAGGACAAGTGCTTTCTATGCAAGCTTTCTCCAACTTTCTATTAGGGGCCTTTGAAACTGAACACCCCCTTTTTATCCCGGATTCCTTCCTCCCCTGGAACCGTTCAATCTCTACTCAGCAATCCATTAGACTTTTAACTTCCATTTTTTAAATGCTGATAAAAATGTATAGATGTTTGAACCCCATCTAGGGAAGTCGGCTTCTAAGCTATGCAGAAAGGTTGTGGAGCGGGGGAGGCCACTCTGAAAGGATGGGGAAGTGAGTTGGTGGTGATGCTGTGGCCTGGCTGCTGGGCCACGTGACTGAATGCCCCCCCACGCGTTCCGAGTGGCTTGGTGGTCCATTTTTGGCATGTGTTTGGCCACGACAGCATGATCTGGGGGTCATGGAATTACTCTACAAATTTTTTATTTGGCTTAACGTACTTGCATTCACCTTTCTTGTAAGGGCGCTGAATTTTGTGGGAGAAAAGACCTGCTAGGACACGGCAGGACTGGTCACATGCAAATAAAACATGTTTAGTGTGTTAAGTTAAGCCGTGGACAGGCTCACATATTCGGGCATTTTCCCTCCTTTCTTAGAGTAAAGTTGCCAGCAAGGGAAGGGGTAGGTGTGAGGTGTAGACAGGACCCCCTGGGAGGAAGGGAACCTCCCCTCCTTTTGTTGGACATGGGTGTGGACAGCATTTGACTCTCCTCAGATCCAAGCCCTGCTCATCTCTAAGAATATTCCCCAGCATCCCCCGGGACAATGGCTCCTGCATAGGTCTGACCAGTGGGGGACCCTGACCCAGCCGGGAGTTGTAGAAATGCAGCTGTCCTGCCCTCCCCTGCTTCAGTCTGTCTCCTCTGTGCTTCCAGCTTCCTGGGATAGCCTCTGTGGTCCTGCCTCTGCTGGGCAGCAGCCCACCATGATCCCAGGCCCAGCCCACACCTGGATGCACGGCTCTATCTCTGGGTTGATGTCTCAGTCACCTCGCAGGCCCCTCAGCTCTTCCATCGCCTGTGCTACCAACTCCTCTATTCAACTCCCTCTGGTGGAAGTGCTTAGAGAGGGCTTGCTCTCCCGGTGGATGGAGGAATGGGGACTCTAGTGGGCGAGGTGGCTGATACTAGAATCTGCCAAGACCTTGTGCTTCTGGGACGGTGGATCCTCAGAGGAATGAGTCTTTCCTGCAGAATGGAAGCAACAGGATTTGACGTGGGGACCCTGGTTTGGGCAGGTTTCCTGGGCCCAAGCTACAGGGGTAGCTCTGCCTTGGGAAGAGTGTTTCTCTCTCCTGCAGCCAGTGACTACAGGGAAAGAGACTCCCTGTCACCCCCTTTCTATGTGGCCTCTGCAAGGGTGTCACCTACTCAGCATCCTGTGCTGCCTCGGTTCCCTGAGAAGCAGCTGTGGCCCACAGCCAGGTATACCCCTGCCCGGAGCTCTCAGGCCAGTGCCAAAGGGCAGCCAGCTAGGCAAGGAGCTTTAACTCATGAGGAGGGGAGGTCTCTGAGCAATTGGACAGGGACACTCGGGAGTGATGGCTCACTCCAGAGACTAACAGCCCAAGCAAAGGCATGGGAGAGAGGAGCCAGGAAGCCATTGCTGTTTCTGGGGTTTCCCGTGATCCACCAAAGCAGCTTCTAGGCAGCTCCATGGCTCACTGGGACCAGACTTGATGTCTATGTGACACCACCTGCCAGCAGCTTCTGCTCCCCGGGACAAGTGAAGGTGGGAATAGCTCCATCCTGCTGGATCCGCATAGAGTATGCTTGGAAGCTGCAGGGAGAGAGGAAGTTGAGGAACTTGCAGGAAAGGCAGAGGCAGAGGCTTTGAGAGCATGCACTGGGGGCCTCTGAACACCTTCCAGCTCCTAACTCTGATTCCCCAGGACCTGTTGCCTGAGGGTCCATGAGATGCCATGGCACCTTTCTAGAAATTTCCCTCATTTTTACTTAAGTCAGTTTGTTTGGTTTCTCCAACGAGAATCTCAAACCATCTTTTTTTTTTCTTTTGAATTAGAGTTTTACTCTGTCGTCAGGCTCAGGGCAGTGGCACAATCAGAGCTCAGCGCAGCCTTGACCTCCTGGGCTCAAGTGATCCTCCTGCTTTGGCCTCCCAAGTAGCTGGGACTACAGGCATACACCACCATACTCGGCTAACTTTTTTATTTTATTTTATTTTATTTTATTTGTGGAGATGGAGTCTTTCTATGTTGTCCAGGCTGGTCTTGAACTCCTGGGATCAAGCAATCCTCTCTGGTCCTTGCAAAGTGTTGGGATTACAGGCTTGAGCCACCGCACTTGGCCCCCAAAGAATCTTAAAAATGTCACAGTCCTTGCCCAGAGGAGCTTATTAGAATTTGGGGGATATGGGGAAGGCAGAAACAATTACAGCAGGAACCATGGGGAAGGACACTCTCTTCCTTGGGGTCAGGGGAGGCTGCTGGGAGTGGGTAGTCTAAGTTGTGTCTGAAGAATGACTAGGAGCTGTTGGGGTGAAGAAGGAGAGACAGGGTTGCTGGCTCTTTCTATGCCCTGTAGAAATGTATGTCTGATCTTATTAGGGGGACAGCTCTTCAAGGGCAAGGCCTGGATATCGTGTATTTAAACCTGCACCATACCCAGAAGGTGCTCCGTACATGAGAACTGATTGATGGATGCAGAGGGGTTGGCACAGAATGAAATCTCCTAGGACACAGGCAAGCTTTGGGCAAAGTGTGACAAGTTTGAAAACCAGGGCACACCTGAAAGGGTCATGCCAGGTTGTATAGAAGTGGGGTTCATTACATTGGGTTTTGAAAGGTGATTAAGAGTTTTCTTGAGATCCAAGGAGCTGAAGAGCTAAGGTGTGCAGTGGAGGATGCTTGGTTTTTTTTTTCCCAACCGGCAGTCATAGGAGTCAAGGCCAGACCTCCGCCTCCCTGAGGACAGACACTCAAGGTGGCAGGCCTGTTGCTGGAGTTTCTATGAGGTTTATTTAGAAGAAAAAGTAAAGATGACGTAATGGGGGGTCAGATAATGGGGTCGGACAGCTTGGACTGGAGCCCTAACTCTGCTGTGTGTGGCCCTGACCAATGGAGGTCAGCTCTCGTAGTCTCAGTTTCCCCATCTGTACGATGCCCCTGCAAGAACACCTTAGCTCACTGGGGTTCCCTGAGTCAAGTGAACTCGGCAAAGTGCTGACTCAGTTCTGGGGCCACACGAAACTTCTTATGGTCATTTGAACCAGCAGCCAACCTGCTCCCTCCTGGTGGCTGTGCCATTTGAGTGCCATTGACACAGAACAGTTGGGAAATAAACCCAAAATGTTACACTGAGTTGGGAAGGGCATGTTTGGACCTCTGGCACATGAGTATCACTTGAGCGATCTCTGTCACAGCAGTGTCTTCTCCCCGGCCCCCGTGGTGTGTTCCTCTGTGGGGGTGAGAGGGGGTTGTGATGGGGAAACAGTGTCACCAGGGCAAACTTCCAGGGGCTATCCCTGCAGTGACAGACTCCATGACGTCTACCCCCAACACTGCTTCCTTTGATTCAAGGAGGTCAGCCTTTCCTCACTGCTATTCACCCAGTCTTAGGGGCACTGCTGTGGGTCACTGTGGGGACATGACAGTGCTACTATCAGTGGGCCTCACTGTCACAACTGGGCTTTATTGACTTCCTCTGGCAGGTGCCGTGTTGGCATTAGTCCTTAATTATTCTCCCTATTTTAAAGACATGGAAACAGAGGCTTCGACTGGCCCAGAATCTGGCCCAAGCACACAAGTAGCAGCCATTGCTGTGGACGCTGCTTGGTCCCTGGAAGGCATCTGCTCAAAGCCTTTCCTGTGTGCTAAGTGGGTCCTGAGAGCTGACCCCAGGAGGAGCTGTCCTTGTCGTGATAACATTACAATGAGCAAACAGGAATGAAGGGACCCCTGCCCAAGGCTGCATGCGACTAAAGAGCTGTGAGGACACTTCCATTCATTCTTTTCATGTATTTTTTTACAGCAATATTTTGGTTTTGGTTTTGGTTTTGAGACAGGGTTTCATTCTGTCACCCAGGCTGGAGGGTGGTGGTATAATCATGGTTCACTGCAGCCTCTACCTCCTGGGCTCAAGTGATCCTTTCACCTCAGCCTCCTGAGTAGCTGGGACTACAGGTGCACGCCACTAAGCTTGGCTAATTTTTAAATTTTTTTTATAAAGACGAAGTCTTGCTATGTTGCCCAGGCTGGTCTCGAGCACCTGGGCTCAAGAGATCTTCCCGCCTTGGCCTCTCTAACTGCTGGGATGACAGGTGTGAGCCACCACACTGGGTTGAAACTTGCATTCAGGCCTTCTGACTTAGAGCCTGTGCTCTCAGAAGTGATGGGTTCTACCTCTGTCTTAGTTTGGCCTTCCCAGGAAGCAAAGCCCGAGATGGACACCTGTTGTAGGTGGTCTATTGGGAAGTGACAGGCTGGGGAGTGAGACCAGGAAGGAGACAGGCAGTCAAGGATGTGCTTATGAGCATTTTACCCCTGGGGGGCAGCCAAGGCCAATCCCAACAGAGACCGTGAAGGAAACAGGCAGACATCTTAGAATCATCCTGCAAGGGTCTGGGAGCTAGGAAAAGCCCCCACCAACTCCTGCTCCCTGCTGGTCCGTTGTTCCTGGAGGCGGTGACTCCTTGGCTCTTTCTCTATGCATGGGTTGGGAACAGTCCCGTGGTCAAGGAATGTCCTCAGCACATGCAGGAAGCCATTGGCACAGGAGGGCACTGACTATGTGTGACCTCTAGGTGGGCCAAGGGCGCCTGGGCAGTCTCCTAGTAAAACCTCCCCACTCTTTAACTTCCTTTTGTAGTGTGGTTCCCTGGGCTCTTCCCAAGGAGTGGATGGTGACAATGGATGCAATCTTTTATTTAACCTTTGAGGGCCCCACCTTCCACCTTTTGAGCCCTGGTATTTTATAGGCATCTCTTCTCCTTGCCTTTCTGGCAGAAGCAAGGGCCAGTGTCAGCGGGTCAGGGTGGACACTCAGTGAAGGTCCCAGAGGGTCACGCTTTGTCCTCTCTGTTCTCAGAATTAGCCCATACCAGGATGTCGGGAGGAAAGGTCAGACTCGTCTTGCTGCACGAAGTCCCCAGCGACAGAGGACTCGACACAGTGGAGTTCAGAGGCTTCAAAATGGCCGTCCAGGCATCCAGTGAAGGAAGACAGCTCTGTTCACTCAGCAAGATGCTCTCGTGCGAGCACCCTGCCCCTCCCGGGGCCTCAGTCTTTGACGACAGGCGTGATGGACAGCCAAGAGCATTCTCTAATTGGCGTGGCCAAGGCCCAGGAGAAGTGTGCACTGCTGGACCCTGGGGGAAGCTGCACTATCAGTCCGTCAACAAGCCCTTGCTGGAGCCCTGTCTCAGGCTAACTTGGGGATAGGTGCCAGGGTACAGAAGAGCAGAAGGCATAGCTCCTGGCCTCAGGAAGCTTCCAGAAGAGCACCATTTATAGAAGATCAGAGCCTTAGCAATATTCCAAACAGCCTTCTGGTGTGCTCTGAGAACAAGTGGGCACCATCTTAACCATATCGTTTGAGCATACATCTTGTGCCAGGTGCTGGGTTAAGTGTGTTGCAAACATTCACTCACTAATTTTACCATCAGCCCCGGGAGCTTGGTCCTACTGTTATCGTGAAGCATGAAGAAACTGAGGCACACAGAGGTTAACTAGCAGAAGCTTTCACAATCTGTTGCAAAGCCAAGGCCTGAACCCTGCTGGTTTGGTCCAGAAATTCACACATGAAACCACCAGGCCATTCAGCCTCAGCCTTAATCTCATGCCCAGCAAAATGTACTAAAGAAAAAGCAACTGTAATGGCTGTTATTCATGGAGCGTTTATTAAGCTCTATGAAAATGGCTTTCTGTGGATTTCCTGCTAAATCCCTACAGCCACCCGTGAAATCAGCACTCTTGGTGTCTGTATTTAACAATAAGGAAAGCAAAGCTCAGTGCGGTTAAGTGATGGGTCCAATGCCACTCAGCTGGGAAGGAGCGGAACTGGAATGTGAACCCAGGTCACAAGTTGGGGCCTTTGTGCCAGGGTCATCAACATGCAATATGACCCTGAGGATGCCACTTTCTCTCCCCAGGTCTTACTTTTCTTCTATATTTTATGAAAGTTATTTGTTGCCTTAAAAAAAAGTCTGTCACTCTATAATGGCTCACTATAGACAGCATTATGGAAGAAATAGATCAATTAAGTCTTCACTGGTTAGAGTTTAACACACCTTTAAATACTGATTGTTCAGAGAGAGAATTAACAAACACAGGCATTTTAAATAACATAATAACCACATTTGTGCTAGCAGATGCGTGTAGCACGTATGCCCAACAAACAGGTACACGTTTTGGGGTGATATTTCTATCCCAACTCTCAACATAGTCTCCTCTTTTCTTTCCACCTTCCTTTTACCTACCCCCCACCCCGACACATTTCATTTCTTTTTTTAGACATGTCCTTAAAAAACACTATGATCTTGGCATTGCTTGGCACCAAACAAGAAAAAGAATAAAGCATTGAATGGCCTTTGCAAACTACTCTGTGACTTTGAAAAGAAGGGTTATGTAAAGTATCGATAGCCAAACAACTTTCTGAGGGGGCGGGTTTGAGAAAATGGCAGATCAAAAGCTTCTTGAGAATTTGTGTGGGTATGTGCTGGGCGTCTGTTCTGTCCCAAGGAAATTGCTGGCAGGTATTAATTTGAGGGAGCAAAAAACAAGGGGGAAGTTTTAAAGCAAGTCAAAGGGAAAAGGGAGAACAATGACAGCATGTTTTAATTGTGACTCGGAAACTTTATAAACACAATTTATACATGTAGCACTTATCATCACGGTCCTGGCAGGAGCAATAATTATGATAAATCCTTTGTCAGCCCTGCTTAGAAGTCCTTATGAGGTAGTCGGAAGTTAGTTCACATTCTAGACAATAGTTCAATAAGAACCCGATCCAAGCCAGCCTCCCTGCCCATGGAATCCCACACGGCCCGCAATCAGATGTTCACCAAATCACACTTCGCCATTGCCAAACGCCTTGGCAGCTTCGCATAAACAAGTCTTGAATTCATTAAGTTGCATTTTTTAGCCTTCTAATTAGCTGAAAGTTGTGCATTTCCAGGGCCGCACGTCAAGAGCTCGGTCTCAAGGTATCAAGATCCGGCATGGAAACCGGAGCCGGTGGCCTGTGTCTCAAGTGTTGGCCCCAGTGGCGCCTTGCTTGCTGACCTGGGACTGACTGCCGTGTGGCCGTGGAGCTGGGCAGGAAGAGGATGGGATTCTTGACACACTGTCATTCTGCTGTCCCTGTCTTTTGGAACCTCTGTGGCTCAGATGCCAGAAACGAGCCCTTCAACACAGCCACCTAATGAACACTGTTTTTTTTTTTTTTTAATGCTCCTTGTTTTTTCCCTCAGTGATTTCACATCTGCAAACTTGGTCACAAACCAGGACTTGGCGTGATAATGTTGAAACACCAAAATGTCGCTGAATAGATGATTTCTACTCTCCCCTGCAATGCGTTCATGGCAGGAGCAGCATTCCAGTAATAGCCCAGCTCATTTGCTTAAACTGACAGTTCAGTAGCTGGGGACCAGATAGAGATGCTGCCAGGCAGGACCAGGAAGACAAGATCCTCACATGTCAGAGTTTAAAGGCTCCCCGGAATCTAAGTCTCTCCTGTGCTAACAAAGTGGAGACTGGGAAGGGAATGCGTGGTGTATTGCCTGCAGAATGTGTTCTTCCAGGGAACAAAAGGAGAATCAGTTCATCTTTTAGAGCAAGGGTTCCCAATCCCCGGGCTATGGACTGGTACCAGTCTGTGGCCTATTAGCAACCAGGGCCACACAGCAGGAGGTAACTGGTGGGTGATTGAGCAAAATATCAGCTGTATTTACAGCCACTCCCCATTCCTTGCATTAACTCCTGAGTTCCATCTTCTGTCAGGTCAGTGGCGGCATTAGATTCTCATAGGAGCATGAATCCTGCTGTGAACCGCGCATGCGAGGGGTCTAGGTGGCGGCTTCCTATGAAAATCTAACGCCTGATGATCTGAGGTGGAGATGAGGTGGCGAGGCTAGCACTTTGGAGTGGCTGTAAACACAGATGAACACAAGCAGTGAGGTTGGACTGCACATTTCTCCCCCACACTGTCCGTCTGTGGAAAAACCGTCTTCCACAAAACCAGTCCCTGATGCCAAAAAAGGTTGGGGACTGCTATCTTAGAGGGTACCATGTGCTTCTCAGAAAGGATTCACATTCTCAATCTCATTTCAGACTTTCAGCAATCCGGTGAATCAGGGCCCCTGTCTTACTGCTGAGGAAACTGAGGCACAGGGAGATGATAAGCCTTGCATAAGTACATGAACCCAGTTAATATCAACTAGGACTACAACCTAGCTTTCCTGAATGTCAGATCATGCCCTGTTCACCAGATTAGAGGATCCTGGGGATTTTCATAAAGGAAGAGAGAGAGTGTCAAAAGGCAGTGATCTTCAAACATCTTTGGCCTGACCCCAGTAAGAACTCATTTTACCAATGACTTTACAAATGCAGAGAAGTGCCAAAGTGCAAAAGCCCAGCATCACATGCAGGGGTGCAAGACCTCCCATCTGGGGCTGGTGGAGGAGTCGGGAGGTGTAGATCAGGGGACTAGGCCAGGAGGCCCCCAGAGAGGTGAGCACAGCCCAGAAGAGGCCTCGCAGCATCTCAGAGTGGCCAGATGTGTGCCTGGCCGGGTGCCTCAAAGGTGGGCACTGCATTCCCTCCCTTCTCATTCTCTCTCCTGTCCCCTACCATCCCAGACACTGTGTGACATCTGGGTGTCTGAAATGGAATGAGTAGTGTAGAGTCATGGTGGAATTCAGGACTCAGAAGGGACTTACGCACCCGAGGGCCAGGACTTTGTATCCCTCTGAGAGGGAGTGAGCTAGCCCTGAGATGTGTGTGCCGCTCCCTGCCCCCTTGCTGCAAGGGGCATTCATTCCCCCATGAGGCTGGGGACTAGAATTGAGTGAGGTGTCTGCAGGCCAGGATTCCAAAAAAACGGGAGCGAGGCTGGCCCCAGGTTGGAGAAGCAGCGTCCTCCAATAAACATGATGACTGGCCACAGACGAGAGTCCCTGTCCTAGGCCCTCCCATCGGCTCACTCTGTTCCAGTCACTCTGGCTTCCTGATGTTCCCAGACAAACTTTGCAGGCTCTGCCTCAGTTTCCCCGGATGCACCACAGCCCACCCATCCCCCAAGTGTTATCTTGTCAGCGAGACCCTGCCCCTGCCTGGGTTTTTTACCCTGTTTTCTCGGTATGTTTTTCCCTGAAGCACTGCTGCTGTCTGGGGCAGGTACACTCTCATTTAATTATCTGTTTTCCTTATTTTCTATTGTTTTATTTTTCCTTTCTGGTGCTAAGCATGTGAGGCTGCCAGCTTTCTTCTTGGCAGCATCTACCGAATGAATGCACTCCAAACCTAGCTCCATCTTGGTTAATTCCATTCATTCATTCATTTATGAGTTTAGAATGGGCATTGGGGTATGTTAACTTACAGGACAAACTTGGTCCTGCCTCTGTGAAGGTTCCCATGTGACTGGACCTTGGTCACCCAGGATCTTCATGCAGATAGGCCTTGGTTACCTGGGGTCCTCTCAGGGCTGAGCCTCAGTCACCTGGGTCTCTGTGGGGCCGGGCTTCAGTTAGCCAGGGTCCCCGTGGGGCTGTCATCCCAGGTGGCCCCCTCCCTGCTGGCAATGGTGTTGGCTGGTGGCAGAACTCAGCTGGCATTTTAGCCTCAGTCCCTCGGTCCTGCACGTGGCCTTGCTGTGGCATCTGAGTTTCTCCGAGTTAGTGGCTGGGTTCCAGGAGTGTGGAAGTAGGAAGCTGCTGATCTTGGACATGAGCTAGGAAGTGCTGGAGTTGCCTCCACCCAATTCTACTCAGAATGCCACAGCCCAACCCAGATTTGAGGGGAGGGGACGTCAACCCCAGCTCGCCATCGGGGCCGCCGAGTGCACTCAGGGAGGGATAGAGTCACTAGTGTCCATCTGGGTGGCCCGCTGGGCGAACAGGGCTGCATAGGCTACTTGAAGTTTGGCTCAGAACACACGGGATGCTCTGATCACAACCCACCTGTAAGTCACACCTCTTACCGCCGCACCATCATGACTTAAGTGACAGTTGCGCCCTCTCTGATCACAGCTGCGGCGTGATGACGTGATGAAAGAGAACAGGCCCGGGCCCTAATCCTGCGGTGTGATCTTAGGAAGGTTACTGTGTCTCTCTGTGCTACAGTTCTCTTGTCGGTAAAGTGGGCTTCAGTGTTGACCTATTTCATGGGGCAGTGGTGAAGATTCCAGGAGAGGAGCCATAAACAACCTGTATGTAACCCAGGGCCCTTCTCATGGGCAATGCTCTGGAAGCTTTTAGAACTGGAACTAGAAATGGAAGCTTCTAGAATTGCTCCTTGTGAAGAGCACCATGTTTGTAATCTGACATGGGTTTGGATTTCATGACCTATTCATTATATAATAACATCTTAGACTTTTCTCAGATGCTCACAAACCTCAGTGTCCTCAGCTTGACTGCTGAGGATCACACTGTGTGTAAGACGAAGTTGGAGAAACTTCTTAGCACATGACATCCCTCTTCCTGTAGACCACGCTCTTTCTCTGAGCCTCTGGGTTGGCTTCAGAAGCCCTAGTGGCCAGGTTATCCCTGTCACCTATCAAATGTTGGCACATCTGTGTTGCTGCCGCCTGTGCTTAGAGGTCAAGGGTGACTTTCACAATCCTGGACTGAATGAATACCTGCCTATGGAAAGCCACAGCCATCCCCGGTGCTTCACGCACTCAAAGGGGCAACTTTAGCGTGAGATGCCTAGTCACCTGCTAGACCCCAGCCAGATCCCCAGTGCCCCCTTCTGGGGCAGAGCGAGTGAGGGTCAGGAAACCAAAGAGCGCTAAGGAGTATCAGAGGTTGGCAGCCATCACAGGGCCTCCGCGTGGTCTTGGTTCCCAGGAAACCACATCCTCCATGTGTCCAGATTGAGATAGTGAGTCCAAAGAGCCAGGCACTCAGGGAGTCCGGCAGGCTCCCCCGCAGGGGATGGAAGCCCGTTCCGGGGTCCTTGCTTGTCTGATGGGATGAAGGTGTCAGAGCTGCAGGCGCATGCAGGGGACTCTCATTTTGCTTCTTTGAGCCTCTTGGGATTGAAAGGTCAACAGACGGGCCGTGGCATCCTCTCTCGGATAGGAAGGGTAATAACATCTTTGAGGGGTTGCAGGAACCCTGGGCTGACCCCTCTATGTCACAGTCGAGGTTCCTCTGCCTCCTGCTTCCATGGGTTGGCCAATGGGGGGCCCGGTAGGAGATCCGGGGGTGGGAGGAGGGGTTGGGTTGACTGTTTCCATCTCCCTCCCTGCCCTGGCAGCCTCGGTCAGCCTATCCCTGCTCCTCCAGGCCCATGGCCCTGACCCAGCCCCCCTGTCTCCTCCTCTGGTCAGTTTCTAGTACTTTCCCAGTATTTTACGTTTGTCCCATAATTCTGTCTACCCCGTTAGAATTCTCCATTACTGTCTCTTCCAGGGACCTATCAGTGTTGGTTCCTCTTTTCTGTGTGGGCCCTGACAGATCACCGGCCCTGCATGAGGGTGTGAGGACAACTGTCTGGGGCTGCACACGATGTTGCCCTTGTCCACGTTCTCTGGAATCTACTGTCTGCACCAGGGTAACAAAGCCCCCGAGGGCCACTCTGCCAGAGAGGGGACCTCTTCAGGGACTTGCCGACTCACCTGACCAGCACAGGGCTGGATGTGGAACTGGCGCTGGCGATGTCCCTCCTGTGGGTGCTGGCCCTCCATATGGATACCCTGCAATCTGGCCTCTGACTGGGATGCTCCCACAGTTCCTAGGCTGGACTCTGGGGGTTTCCCAATTTGTGGGAATGCGTCCTTGGGGAGGAGGGCCGTCTCCTGGTGGTGACACTGGACCCCAAGAAGGCAGTGAAGCCCCTCTCCTGCGGTTCCTTCTCCAGCTGTGTGGTCCAATGTGGTTGCCACATGTAGACATTAAAATTCAAGCGCATTAAAATGATATAAAATTATATTTAAAATTTAAATTAAAAGACATAAAATGAGCCGGGCTCGGTGGCTCAGCCTGTAATCCCGCGCCTTTGGGAGGCGAGGTGAATGGATTGCCTGAGCCCGCGGGTTCGAGACCCGCCTGGGCAGCGAGACCTCATCTCTACAATAAATCAAAAAATCAGCCGGGCATGGTAGTGCATGCCTGTAATTCCAGCTACTGGGAAGGCTGAGGCGGAAGGATCGCCGGAGCCCAGCAGGTTGAGGCTGCGGTGCCCGGAAGCGGCGACTGCACTCCAGTCTGGGCGACAAAGTGAGACTCCAACTCAAAAAAAAAAATGACATAAAATGAAAAATTCTGTTCCAGTCCCCCCCACCCCCGTGCCTTTCATGTGTTCTGTGGCTGCAGGTGGCTGGACACTGCTGCCTTGGACTGCGTAGACCTGGCCCTGGGGCCCCTCTGGCCTCACACCAAGTCAGTGCATGTGGACCGAGGAGGCTGGCCTGGGAGAAATGAGTCCCTTCCCCTCTGGGCCATTGTGTAGGCCACCTGCTTACCATCTTCCACTCTTCTATTGGCATTTCCATCCCCCATCTCCCATTCCCACTCCCACCTCCACTCCCAGCCCCATCCCCTACCTCTATGTTGACTTACAAGCAACAGGTAGAAGAAAGAGTGTGTCCTTGGCTGCAAGTGCTGGATACAGGCTCCTGAGGAAGCCACATATACTTTCTGTTCTCGGTGTGCTCACCTGTAAAATGGGTGCAGCGGCCCCTGTTCAGCCAGGACTGATCTCCAGCAAAGAGCAGCTGCACAGATGTTTTTGGAGCATTTGTGAGGTCCTGGGTTCACAGAGGACACCGGAGATGATGTGGGTGAGGTGCTGAGGTGGTGTCTGGCAGGTGGTCAGGTTGTGACAGCATCTATCCCCAGGTGTCATTTATCATGATTATTGGGTCATCAGCTGCTTGAAGATTTTGGGGGATGGGTAACTGACAAACGCTCAACATGATCTCAATGAACATGCAGAGACAGAGAGATATGCGTCTTCCCAGTGAAAATAGCCACAATGCTCCTTAGCACACAAAGAGCTCAGTGATGGCAAAGGATTCTCACCCGTGGTCACTTTTTATCTTTCATATTTAACTTAAAAGAAAAACAACAGATTGATCCCTCTCAATTTCTAATATTACTACATGGTATTGGGAGGAAATTAGGATCAGACATAAACATGCTTTAGAAAGGTCCCATAGTTTGCTAAGATGGGAGAATAATAAAGCATGAGACATACAAGACCTGCTAGGAAATGACGCTTTACCCGACACACAGGCAGGAGGCCACAAACCTTTTGGGGCGAGAAGGCAACTGAAACGCCAAAGGTCTGGGTTTGGGACCCTGAGATTTGCATTTGAAATTCGGCTTGGCCAGAGCCCAGACAAATCACCGGGTAGCTCCCAGCCTCAGTTTCTCATTTGAAAAACAGTGTCTGTCTGGGAGCCTGGTCTACTTCACAGGGTTGCTGGGAAGACCAGCATTAAAAGCCTCTTGGTGGCTCAGCCTGTATGTAATCCCGTGCTTTGGGAGGCTGAGGTGAGTGGATTGCCTGAGCCCACAAGTTTGAGACCCGCCTGGGCAACTTGGCAAGACCTCATCTCTACAATACATCAAAAAATTAGCTGGGCGTAGTAACGCGAGCCTGTAGTTCCAGCTACTTGGAAGGCTGAGGCGGAAGGATCGCCGGAGCCCAGCGGGTCAAGGCCACAGTGATTGGGAGCGTGCCACTGCACTCCAGTCTGAATTGAGACTCCAACTCAAAAACAAAATATAATAAGCCTCTTGGCATTGTGTTGTTTTCCAGGAATGCAGCTCCATGTGGTGGGGACAGCAGATTGAGCAGTTTCGTTGTCAGCAGTCAGGGTTTCCAGACCTGAGGGCTGCGTTATCCTCAACAATCCCCGCTAAGAGGCAGCTCAAGACACCCATTTTCCCACCCTGGGTGGGTCTTGAGGGAGACTGGGACAGGGCCTTGCTGGGAACGTGGTCAGGGATGAATGCAGGACCCTCGTGGGTGGGGTGGGGGCGGGGCTGCTCGCCTTCTTTGGCACAGTCTAGATGAGGCGCTTGGTTGAGAAGTTTCTCTCTCCCCCATCCCCTCTTAAAAAGAGCACATTTGACAGCACAAAACTCCATGCAGAAGGGGCCCAGGGTTCACGTGTTCAACCCTGTTTGCAAATGAGATAGCTGAAGTCCAGAACCATTGACCAGGAGGCGTCAGGAGCAGGGAGCACCGGGGGGGAGAGGTGGCCCTTCACCGGTGGAACTGACCACAGAAGGAGACTTTCCTTGAGGTCACGGTGACCTCAAAGGGGGTATTTCCATTTCAGCAAGAAAATGCATTCATTCCTGGTTATTCGGGTTGATGGATATGCCCATTGAAACCTATTTGAAAAATATATATATTTCTAAAATGACGTTCGGTTTATTTAGAGTTAAAATAAACCTTGGTAAATATTTTTGTGCTCCCTTTTTACCCTGCTACAAATAAAATATAATGAGCCTGGCGTTTAGATGGCCCTCTGATTTTTCTCAGTAGACATTTTAGATAAAAGACAAAGAGTTTCTTATTTTTGGGTTCATAAAACATTCGACATTTATGGCTTCATTTTTCTGAAACCCAGATCAAAGCCTGGCTGTGAAATGTTACTGTCCCACTGCTCACGGGCGTGTTGACTTAGTGCATACTTCAAAAATCCCTCCTTCCCTCCAGACCCTTGACCACCTCATTTGAAAAAAAGGATATTTGCATTTGATACTATTCAGGACCTGTGAGATGCCGGCTGACGGGATGGGGTGGGGAGAGCTGAAACAACATTTTCCTGGGCTCTAATTAAAAGAATTAACCTTATTCATGGCAGGCCCCTCCCCCGAGGCCCCAGCGCTGCCACTGGGCACGACGCTTTTGTGCCCAACACGAGGGCGCTGCCGGCCATCCCCTCCTGTGTTCACGCGGTGCCTTCAGGATCCTTGTTGATATGAATCCCCCAAGAACTAAGCTTCATTTCATTTTATTTGGGAAAGAAACCCAGCAGAGAGAAGTTCAGGAGACCCAAATATTTCCATAATTGCTTTGAGTTCTGAATGTATTTCAGTCTGACAGCTAAGATAAAAGGCCTCTTGCGGTCCAGGGCCTGAGTTGTTTTCGGGGCTGTGTGTGGGAAATGGAGTGTGCCCCGTCCCTGGGCAGCCTGGAGTCTTTCAGGCTGCAGTTAGAGGTCCCGCCTGCCACTTTAGATCATGCCGGCGCTCGAGCCTCGGTATCAATCCCTCCTCTGATGAACAACACCAGGCTGGAAACAAATCCGGCAAGAGGACAGGGGAGGGTGGCCGGGCTGCTGTTTCTCTCTCATTTTGCGTTTCTTAAATTGCCCTCATTTTCTTTTTCCACCCACTTGGATAATTCCTGGTTTCAGTGGTGACGGAAATGAGCCGGGGCCAGGATTCAACAAGCCATTCCCACGATGATCCCAGCCGAGACCACAGGCCAAGCTGGGGCCATGTCATGAGAAAAGCCGGCCTTGTCCTGCTCCTGGGAAGCCTGGACATGCCGGGTCCCTCCTCACCCAGACCGGGGTGGGGGCCCAGGGTCTGTTCTCTGGCGGGGGTCTCAGTTTCCCACCCCTGCTTTTTCCGGTCTGAATAATGGGCAAATTCTGTCCTGTCTCTCCTTATAATTCTGAAATTCTCTGCACATAATTCCAATGTGACTGTGAAACACACTGGACATGGAGATCCTGAGAGCCAGAATCACTCTGCAGAAGGCCTTACGCTTCGCCAGCTCTCTTGGGAGCCATTCCCTCGTGGCGTTGAATTTGGGGGGGAAATTTCAGGAAGCTGCAGAGCAGAGATTCTCAATCTTAGAAATGATTGGGAGCTCAAAGAGCTCTTTCTATGTGGGTCAGAACTATTGGAATTCACTAGTCAGAACCAAGAGACTCTTAGAATCTTATTAACCAATTTAAAACAATACATTCATAGCCCAAAAAGTACTTATTCAAATAAAAAACAATGTGCTCCAAAAGAGAAAATCAGAGAGAAGAATAGCTTTGTTTCACATTTTTGCAATTCTCTTTTATGTCAGGTATAACAGATGACAGTTCAATTTTTTTTTTTTTTTTTTTGGTAGAGATGATGGGGTCTCACTATGTTGCTCAGGCTGGTATTGAATTCCTGTTCTCAAGTGATCCTCCTGCCTCAGTCTCCCAAAGCACTGGAATTATAAGCATGAGCCACTATACCTGGCCTGACAGCTCTGTTTTTATATTTGCTTCTAACTTTAATCTGCTATAATAGATTTTGATTGAAGTATATGAAGAAAATCAACCTCAGGCAGATAATATGCCATTAGAGATGGGGTGAGTATTTTGATGAACTTCCAGCTAATTGTGACTGTTCTTTGATATGACAACAAAACTAAGCAAGTGACAGTTTCTTAAAGGCAAGTGGCAGGGTGGAATCTGAAATCATAGTGATGAACTTTTCATACTCAGTTATGTTAAAATTCCCTGGTCCATCTAGCACTTTAAATGGATCTTTTACCAGCAATGCTTTGTAACATCATGCCCTGGCCATGTGGAAAATACTGGTTTACCAAGCCACTGAAATCCTCCATAGTTTGGCACATTTGATTATACAATATTTTAAGAATTACATTCATAAATATCACCACAGATCTCATCAGAAAAGCCTTTAAGAATTGAGAAGTTTGCTGTGGCGAATACACGCTTTTAACTTTCGAAAGTATACTTGAATGTCCAAATTTTATCACTGGTAACAAAGTAACTATTGTTTTCCTTGACATGACAGGCTCACTTTGTTCATTTTCAAGATTGTGTCTGCCAAATATCCAAGTCTGAATAACCATGGTTTGTCTGTCATTTGTTTAATTTTTTTTGGCTACTTGTTGTTTCAAGTAAAAATGATGTTCCATGCAAAAAAAAAAGAGGCTTGGTTCAGTACACAACTCAGACAACTGCACATGTACCTTTCCTTGAGGTAACCATTCTACTTGTACATACAGCAGGAGTGCCTCATATGTGCTTTCCATTTCGTCACGTAGAATATTTTTAAAATACCCAAGATTGTGATTTAACAAATTAATAATTTTTACACTTTAGCGAAGACATTGTTAAGTAAAACTGGAGTTTTAAATTTTTAACATGAGTGCGTGACAAGAAGGAATGCACTGACTATAGCCCGGTTGGTATCATGCCCTGACTTCTCTTAAAGCACTAGCAGTGCAAAGCTCTGCAGTGTAAAAAAGGAAAAGAATGCTTTGTTATTATCATGAAGGTAGTTTGGACCTCTCAGACCCCTGGAAAGGGTCTCAGGACCCTCATGAGTCTGTGGGTCACACTCGAGAGGCACTGCTGAGAGGAGAGCTCGTCTGGACACTTGTAAATACACCTCATGTCTCCACTGAGCGACAGACAGCATGTGTTCCATCCTTAGCATGGGCACCGTGCGAGGGATGCTGGGCTCATCCTGACCCACAAGAGTCATGGACACTCTTTGTGCCCAGACACTGTCCTAGGCGCATGGGAAACAGGTCAACAGATGGCTTGAGACAGAAGAGGGGTGTGTTTACATTCCTTCGCAACTGGGGACCTGCAGGAAGGACTGTTGTTGCCTAATGGAGCTGGCATCTTCTGAGTTCCCTCTGTGCACTGTGCTGGAGCCTTTATTTATTACTGCAAACCTCCCCCTCCCATCATCTTTCCACCTGCCCTTTTAGCGCGTGTGTACGGAGCACATACTAGGTGCAGCATGGCTGGAAGGCTGCAGAAAGCCAGCAGACGTAGCCCCTGCCTCAGACATTTCCAGGCCAGCTGTGGGCTGGCATCCACCACATGGCACCTTCTCAGTGTGAGTTGGTAAACATGAGGGAATTAGGGAAGCCGTGAGACCTCATCCATCCAACCATTGTATATTCATTCATCTATCTGTCTGTCCATCCATCCATTCATTCATCCATTTAGCATCCATTCACTCATGTGTCATCCATCCATTCCTCATCCATCTATTCATCTACCTATACATCCACCATCCGTTTGTCCACCATTCATCCATCTGTCCATCCACCCATCCGTCCGTCATCTATCCACCATCCATCACATATCAATTTATTCTTCATCTATTCATTTATTATCGATTCATTCATTCATCTATCTGTCCATCATCACATATCCTCCATTCATTGATCTATTCATTCCTTCATCCATCATCCATCCATCCATCCATCCATCCATCCATCCATCCATCATGCATCATCCATTCATCTATCCATTGCTTATCATACATCATGCCTCCATCCACCATCGATTCATCTATTCATCCATCATCGATTTATTCATCTATCCATCTATCCACCCATTTATCCCTATCATCCATTTATTGATCTGTCCATTTATTCATCAATTACCCACCATTCGTCTATCCATCATCTGCCCATCCATTACTCCTTCATCCATCATCCTTCCATCCATTCATCTAGCCATCCATCTGCCCATCCATCCCCCACTCATTCATCATCCTTCCATCCATCCACCCCACCTACAGTTCATCTATTTTATTTTGAGGGTGAGTGCTGGATTAATGTTCAAGAATACCAGGTTAAAGCAGTGGTATGAAGTTGTCATCTTCCCTCCTAAATTACAGCGGTTTCTTGAACTCGGCTTGTCAGTGGCTGAAGTGTACTTTTGGTCCTTGTCTGGTTTTGAAGGCCAGCATGTGGCAAGGATATCTTATCAATTGCACTGTCTTCTCTCTAGTGTCTGGAGGAATCTGCTCTTCCTTTTCTATGGAAACAACAGTTGGGTATAAAAGTACCTATAGCTGGAACTCTGTACTTCAGAATTTTCTTTCTGATTTCAGATTCACTGCAGGCATAATCTTCTGCTTTTTGTCGGGATTTCCAGACTCTTCCTTGTATATCATGACTGGTGAGTTATTCAAAGGAATTTTCTTTTGAAGAAACACATGCCCCTAATGATAGTAGCTTGCATTTTTGACCCTGAAGTTGGGGACCACATGTATGCTGAGTGACCTGTGACCTCTCCAAGGAGGTGCTGAACCCCAGCACCTCCTACTGCTTGCCTAGCCTCATGTCCACCAGGCAGGGCCACTGTTATATGATTCACACAAAAGCATATGACTTCGGAAGAGTGGTGATGTCCTGCCCATGCTCCTGAAGAATTTCTAGAATGTCAGTGGAGGTTTGTTCTGTGCCTCTTGAGCTAAGCAGCAATCACATTACCCAAATCCCCTCCCCCATGTAATTCCAGGATAGAGTGGTCCATAGAAACATTTTGTGCAAAATCTGAAAGATGCAGTAGAAGCAGGGGCTACATCCTACTGTTTTTGGAAGGTTGGTGCAGGGCAGCAGAGGTTCACCTGGTTAGTTTAGGGGAACGGCTGTCCACTGTCTCTTTTCTCACTGAGCCAAGGGTTATAGATCTGTCCTGTCTAAGAATGAAGGAATCATTGCTCACCAAACAGCCACTCTGTGTCAGCTTTGTGCCTACACATTAACACTTTACTCTTTCGGTCAATCAAGCACCCAAAATAACCAAACACCATGTGAAGCATCAAGAATTCCTGAAGTTGAACAAGACCAGCTCCTGTCTCCATGAGGAAGCCTGACTAGGAGGGGAGGGCATGGCCTTGGTGGCATCAGCTCAGTCTCTTCCTGACCAGGTAATAAACTGGCAAACACAAGGGAATTAGGGAAGCCATGAGATGCCTCTTGGAAACAAAATGATTTGGGGTTCAGATAAGCATGTGAAGCTCCTCCCACTTGAAGCCTCATGAAGGCTTCAAATGCATGGTAGCAGGTGAAGGACACTTGAAGTCCAACAATGAAGAACTTGGCCAACCTGGCATCTTCCAAGCTTACTTGACCACAAACTTCTTTTTTCCGTGAAATACCTGTTGGCCTCTAGAGTATACCCAAGAACTCTGGTCTAGGGAATCAGACCTAGTTCTCCTGGCACTCTCCCCCTTCATGGTTAGGTGATGCTAGACACCTGTCACCATTTGTGGACACTGGAGACAATGACAGTCTTGTCCCAGGGAAGCCCTATTTCATTCTCACAGTCATCTTGTTGTGCAGCTGAGGAACCGAAGGTTAGAGAGGAGAAGCAATTCAGATCATGCAGTTTCTGGGGGAACCAAGATTCAAAACGCATCTCCCTGAGATTCAAGTCCATGATGTTGTCTTTATACCATGTTGCCTGATGGTCAGGGCCTCCATTTTTTCTTTGAGGGGGGTTTCACTCTGTCACTCAGGCTGGAGTGTAGTGGCACAATCATGGCTCACCGCTGCCACGATCTGGGCTCAGTGACTGACCCTTCCACCTCAGCCTCCCGTGCAACTGGGATCATAGGCGTATGCCACCACGCCTGGTTGATTTTTTAAATTTTATTTCTTGTAAAGACAAGTCTCACTATGCTGCCCAGGCTGGTCTCAAACTCCTGGGCTCAAGCAATCCTTCTGCCTTGGCCTCCCACAGTGCTGGGATTACAGTGTAAGCCACTGCACTCAGTTCAGGACCTCCTTATTTTGCTTGTTTTTCTTTTCTTTTTGTATTTCTCACCTTGCATTCTTATTTGCATTTCATTTAACATCCAGCATCCCAGTGTTAGCTATCATCTGGTCTGTGAGCACTGGGAGGTCAGGGGTAGCATCTATGCCAGTAAACTCCGCCTTGTTGTGCCTAATCCCGTGGTGTGCGCTCCATAATGTTCAGTGAGCAAACAACTGAGTCTACTTTGTTTTTATTTTCCAACCAAATGTTCAATTCCCGGTTTTCCAAGTATCCGTGCTGATAGTCTTTGAGGCTGGGGCAGACCTGGAACACTGGTGGCCATTCTCATCTCTCTTAAGGGGGCTGCTTGACATGAAACCCGCCCTGTCTACACACTTAATGCCATGCTTCCCAGCTGCTGCCCATGCAGAAGACATAATCCAGAGGTCCTGCTGCTGTGTGATCCACCAGAAAGGGAAAATATTTTCTCCTGCTGAGAGTTGGATCCGAATCATTTAGCCAGGCAGGCTGTGTGGACGCTTATGCCGGAGGAAGGGTCAATCCCTTACTTGACTTCCTCAAGAACTTGCTGGGAAATGTGATTTAATTTGTTAGCACATATGTACTGAACCTCTACCATGTGCTCAGCACTGAGCTGT
Organism: Cephalopachus bancanus; assembly: GCA_027257055.1. Lineage (NCBI taxonomy): Eukaryota > Metazoa > Chordata > Mammalia > Primates > Tarsiidae > Cephalopachus > Cephalopachus bancanus. The sequence continues at coordinate 2,450,003 of JAPVLO010000155.1, forward strand.
TCCAGAGATGCCTAAGACCCGGCCTTCAAGCGCTCTTGAATTGACTGTGAAGCCATTTAATCAAAGTGTCTTTGCTGCTAGGGTTTCCACAACTAAAAAAAAAGAAAAAAGTCAGAGAGCTGATTCATTATCATGAACATTTCATCTTGAACCTGCTTTTCATCAAGTCTTTTGTGCTTTCTAATCTACAACAGTATGTATGCTAATACTTTTCTTTTTCGGAGGGTTTTTGGGAACTTTCAAGAGGATTAAAAAAAAAGAACTCGGCAAAATGAATAGCGATTTCGGGAATTTCCAGAGTCAATGAGGCTTGAGTACAGCCCGTGATCAGTGCACAATTCATTAAAAACACATCACTCTGTGAGCCCGAGTGGACAGACATCCTGAGACAGTCTCTGTGTGCCATGTGGTGGCTGTTTCATCCATTGCAGCTGTTAATGACGCTCTTGATATAAATTTGAGAGTAAATAGGTTTGGACAACTTTATTAGCTGGGAAGAGAACACCGGGTGTCCCTGCCCAAAACACACAGGCACTTAAGTTTCAGTTTGGAGAAAATTATCCTTCTAAAGACGCGTGTGTGTGCATTCACCCGCATGTAGACCATTCACAATTATCTTGCATTATTACAAAGTTACAGAGGTACAAACTCTATATTTTTAATAAAGAATTTTTTTTTAAGTAGGGGACAAATTAAGAGAACAACAGCAATCATAGCCGTCTTGTACTTAGCTTGTTCTATGGGTGGATTATAACACGAGAAGCATTTTGCTATGCCTTGATCTCAGCCTCCCAGCAACCTTGTAAGATGCCCCAGCTGAGGCTTGGGGCAAAGGAATTGACATGTTAGCCACCTTAAAAGTCACAGATCAAGGACTTAAGCTCATTTTTTAGTCCAAAGTCTATGTTGCTCTTAAACACTGCGCCTGGCATCGTAAATCTGGAAAATTCTTTGGAAAAAAAAAATTAAACTGAGAAAGCATCTTTTTCTACCAATTTGAATGTAAAAATATCAGATGACTGAAGAATGAGTAAAGTGGATACATATCTTCCAGATTAGATGTGGATAATGCCCATATTCACTAAAAAGTTGCCAGGCCTTCATTTCATTTTTTTGTTAGATAGTTATGAAATTTAAAACATTTTTTAATTGTTTCTTGTTTATTTATGTTCATTTTTTAATTTGAAAGTTGTCCTATCCCAAGCACAGTGACTCGTGCATTGATCCCAGCTACTCAGGAGGCTGAGGAAGGAGGATTTCTTGAAACCAGGAGTTTGAGATCAGTCTGGGCAACATAGCAAGACTCCATATCTAAAATATATGTATATCTTATATATATATGAATACATATTATATATAAAATTATATATATTCTAATAGAAGGCAATTTAAGTTCCAAATTTTGCCTCAAAATACTCTGGCTAACATAGTTCTGGGTTACCCATGTTGTTCTGCAAACAGGAAAGTCATCACTCCATCCACGCAGAGTGTCTCGTATCGCATTGGGTCAGGAATGCTGTGATGATTTCCTAACTGATGGGAAAGTGTCTTCGAATCTCAGCCATCTACAATATGTTCCTGTGAGCTAGGTGAAAGGAACTACGATGCTGACATTTCACCCTAAGGCATGTTTCTTTGCCTGCAGGTTAACCATCAGAGATCTAGGCCTCACCTAGAGCTGCCCACTCTCAGAGGCGATGGGAGGATCCATGTGAGTCGATGCCCATGCAGGGGTTCTGTGTGGCTCTGGGAAAAGTGTCCCCACTTTATCTTGTGTCGCAGTTCAGGCCCGTGTTATTCCTGTGTGGACTTGGCTCCATTTGCCCCGGACTTTGAAAGTGCCACTCCCTGTGGGAGCCACTTCAGATGCAAGGTATCCTCCAAGGAGGCTGCATACCCAGCTGAGACCTTGTCCACAGGGTGAGCCATGTTCATGCATCCCTTTCTCCCTGGGGTCTGGGTCCTCCAGAAACCTCTGCTTTTCTCCTGGTGGTTTTCTATTGACTCCTGGAAGAAGCACGGAGCACGTGAGTGTTCTGAATGGCTTCCAGAGCAATTACGCTCGCTGCGAGCCAGCCCGCCTTGTTCCTACCACACGGAGTGCCATCTGGTCCCCTGCCATGGCCTGTTTGGGGAAAACAGGGAAGGCGCACAGGCGCTGTGTCCATTTCAATGCAATAAACTCAATTCCAACCAGAGAAGGGCTGAGGACTCCCCACATTTGCATCTTTACTGTTTTGAGTCACCTTGGGGGCTGTCTGGCAACGCTCCTATTCTCCAGCACTCACAGGCTGGTTGGCATTGGCTCTGGTCAGTAGGAGAACAGAAAAATCCTCAGGGAAAGTACAGGATGTGACAGAAAACGGAGCTGGTGAATCAGGGGTGGGCTGGTCTCCTCCTGTGTCAAAGTGCAAGAGTTCTAGAAGGTTGTGGGCAGGAAATGGCACCGCTGAGTCAGTGGAGAGGACCTCCGCCTGTGACTCATCATAGACCATGACAGACACACCTTGGCGCACAGACACTGAGGGGAAGCTTGTCGTGGGTTGACGGAAAGGAGGGCCAGGAGGCTCACTGACCAGTGCTGAGTAGGAATCTCCCACACTCTGGTGCATTTCAGGGGAAGCGACCTTTGAGATGCAGACTTGGGTGGGTGCCCCAGAGGTTGACCCTGGGACCAGAATGCACGTGAAAAGGATTGATCAGGAAGGCTACCTGGAAAGACAAGCGGGCAAGGAAGTGAGAGGAAGGACCAAACAAGGGTGAGGCTACTGGAGGCTTCCAGTACAGTCCTGGAGAGGGACACTTTGGCTCAGTCCCTCTCCAGGACTGAGGAGGAGGGCGGGATCACAACCCCAAGCTATCCAGTCAGGGCCAAGAGTACAACACTCATACCCACAAGATGTCCCAGTGGGAGGTATAAGCTCCCACACATGTCTGGTTCTTCTTCTTCAGTAGACCTGAGGGCAGTGTCTGACAAAGCTCCCTGGCACTGGTAGTTGGGTATGAGTGTCCCAAACTGGCCAGACTGGAGGGCATGGAAGGGAGGGGGTGTGTGTTGGGGTCAACTCTCCTCTGAGTGTCTCTTCCCAACGACATGTATAGAGACCACTGTTCACTGAGCATGAAGGCAGCCATGCTGGAGTATTGACACCAGGGAAATTGGTAAGTGTTGTAATCCAGGGATCTTTTTGAGAGCTTATTGTGACACATTTACCAGACTGGGTTCCCCTGACAATGTCGGGTGCAGACTCACCCTATAGGAAATAATAATTTCCTGGGCATTATACAGGTGCCAGGCATGGTCCCGAGCATTTGACTCATGTGAGCTCATTTCACCCTCGCAACGATCCCATGGAGAGAGTATTATTTATAATCTCTGTTTGCACATGAGGAGACCAAGGCATGGAGAGCTTCAGTGGTTCAAGGCTAACAAGAGAGCTGATGAGAGGCAGAGTTGCAGGCAGAGCTGTCTCGTCCCAGAGTCTGTGATCTTCCATGCACAATATTTGGTGATGCAGAATGTGCAGCCTCGTACTGCCTGGAAGATGCTTGAACAAGAAGGAAGCAGCTGTGCATATGTCAGTCACTGTAGCACAACTCACAATCACCAAGTACTGGAAATTACCCAATGCCTACCCTGGGAGATTTGAAGGAATAGATTATGGTACATCCACATAGTGGAGCACTGTACTGCTGTCAAAAAAGACAGGACATGTGGTATGAACGACCATGGAGTGCTATCCAAGGTAATATGGCGAAATGGCAAGAAAAAAGACAGGGCCGAGCTCGGTGGCTCAGCCTATAATCCCAGCATTTTGGGAGGATGAGGTGAGTGGATCCTGAGCCCACGAGTTCGAGACCAGCCTGGGCAACTTGGCGAGACCGCGTCTCTATAACAAATAAAAAAAATTAGCCGGGTATGGTAGCACTTGCCTGTAGTTCCTGCTACTTGGAAGGCTGAGGCGGAAGGATTGCCAGAGTCCAGCAGTTCGACCCTGGGGTGGTCATGAATGTGCCACTGCACTCCAGCCAGGGGTGACGGAGTGAGACTTCAACTCAAAAAAAAAAAAAAAAGAGAAAAAGAAAAAGAAAAAAGACAGCAGTGCAAAACAGAATGAATATGATGTCACGCTTGGCATAATACAGAGAATATATCCCCTCCCATATAAATTCAGAAAGCATAAGCAAAAGTCATTAAAGAACTCGATTATCTCCAGAGAGTGGGAATGGGTGAAGGGACAGGAGAGGGGGGAAACTTCTGGGTACGCTTCTTTCATGTAGTTTCGGTAACTGGTACTATGTGAATGCCAATACTCACCTATTTTAAAATGCTAAGTTCCTAAGGATGGGAAAGGTCCGCTAGGATGTATACATTTGCTGGTGTGGACGCCTCTTGGCAAGGTGACCCTCAGCATGGTAAGGTCATGTTTCCCCTACACACGAGTCTGTGGTTTAAAACTTCTACAGCGTGCGCACGTGGCTTTGAAGAAAAGTCCTGTCACGAGGGATGTGACATGGCGTCCCAGTGCTGAGGAGGTGAGTGTTGTGTTAAGGCTAACAATGAGCTTCTGGATCGCTGTGTGCTAAAAAACATGTCCCCAGCACTCAGATTTTGGGGCGCTTGGAGACAGTAGGTGGCCATCAGGGAACTGGTGATTTCTGGGTTATCATCAGAAGAGGACTTCCTGCAGGCTGCAGACTAGATCTCCTGGGAGAGCCCCAGAAGCTGGGAGTCTGTGGTGACCCCCGGATGAGGCTGTCCAGACATGGTGGTGGACCCCGGTAAAGGCCCAGGAACCCGGCCTTTGTCAAGTTCTTTCTTTCATCTCTGTTTGCTGGGCTTTCGTGGGCCAGAGCCTCCCCTGTGGGGTTGGGGACTGGCTGGAGATGGAGGCAAACAGGGCCACAGATAAGAGAATGTCTTCCCTTCCCACTGCATGCGGCCCAGTCAGGCTGCGGATTCATGAGAACGGGCTCTCTCGGGAGGTTTGCACTAATTTCTTTTTTTTTTCCAGCTGGGCTGGGAATACCATTAAACAGCTGCTCTGGTGCTGGCCCAGCCTGTCTGCGTCTCCCTGGACAGCAACTGGGAGGTCTGACTGTTCATGGGCACAGGGAAGGACATCTTGGGAGCCTGCCGTGGTGAGCTATCAGACTTCGGTATCTTGGGAAAAGGGTCGTATTGCTTAGATTTCTCTGGCTCATTCTTGGGGATAGTTCTGATTTCTTGATCCTGGTTACACGAGATAAGTTTCTCCCTCTCAAGCTGGGCATGATGACTCACGCCTGCAATCCCAGCAATTTGGGAGGCTAAAGTGGGAGAATCACTGGAACCCAGGAGTTTGAGAGTAGCCTGGGCAACAGAGTCAGACCCATTTCAATAAAAACACTTAAAAAAAATCAGCTGGGCAGGATGGGATACACTTGTAATTCCAATGACTTGGAAAGTTGAGGTTGGGAGGATTGCCTGAGCCCAGGAAGTTCAGGCTGTGGTGAGCCATGATAGGGCAACTGCACTCCAGTATGGGCGACAGAGCGAGAACCCGTCTTAAAAAAAATTAAACAAAAAAAAAAGATTTCGAGCCGGGCTCGATGGCTCAGACTGTAATCCCGCGCCTTTGGGAGGCTGAGGTGAGTGGATTGCCTGCGCCCATGGGTTCGAGACCCACCTGGGCAGTGAGACCTCATCTCTACAATAAATCCAAAAATCAACCGGGCGTGGTAGCTCATGCCTGTAATTCCGGCTACTCAGAAGGCTGAGGCGGAAGGATAGCCGGAGCCCAGCAGGTCGAGGCTGCGGTGGCCGGGAGCGGCCACTGCACTCCAGTCTGGGTGACAGAGTGAGACTCCAACTCAAAAAAAAAAAAAAAAAAGATTTCCCTTCTCATCTAAGGCAGTACATCAGTGAGAACAGATCAAAACCGCGCATTCTGGTCCCGATTTCTTTTCTTCCAAGCTATGTGACCTCAGACAGATCACCTTCCTTCTCTGAACCCCAGATGGTAAAATGAAAATGTTAATATACATCTGCATCTGGGGCAAGACCAGATTGCCTTCTGAGAGACCTCAGCCACTTATCTCTCTGATAAGTGCAGCACTGTCCCTCGGGAGCCAGCATCCTTCCCTCCAGTCACCCGGAAGTCCAGGAGATAAATGGTTAAAGGTGCAGACCACCCCCGCTTCACTCTACCCTTGACTAAGCAAGTCTCTCTGGCTTCTCAGTCCTCTTATCTACAGACACAGGCTAACAATAGACCTGCCTCATGGGGCCGGCCCAAGGAAGCTCAGAATATGTGGGAACTTGGGAGCATGTAGTGAGTGTTGGCCATGGACGTCACAGAGCTTCCAGAACCTGCACGGTGCTTCTGATTCACACCCACAACTCTTTTCTCTGCTCAGCCCTAGATCTAGACCAGGAGCAGGAAACTCATGACACACATTCCCCTGCTCTCACCACCCATGTCCACGGCAGACATCACCAGCCGATTGCCTCACTCTCTTTCCACCATCACAGAGGAAAAGATTCTCCCCTTGTCTGATGCAGAGGGAGACACGCCCGTGAGAGGAGGTAGGAGCCCTGCATTCCCCGGAATCTCAGGAGCCCCAGGAGGGCGCTGCTAGTCAATGGCAGGTGACACATGGGGTGAAGGATTGCTACCCCCAGGGAAGGTGTGCATGGAGCCTTTGACCTCCCCTCCATGACCAGCTTGCCATGGCAAGTGATGAGTGCCTGTGAAACCTGAGGTCCCCATTGCAACCTGGGAAATATTTGATTGCCTTTCAGGGTTCAAAAGCCACATCTCTCATATGAGGAGGAAATCTTTTTTTTTTTTTTTTTTTTATGCCAGGAGAGAGTGGGACTAGGATAAGATACTCTTCCTGTTTTCCTAGAGTCCGGAAGAGCCCTCTCGAGGGAAGGTGGTGGCTATCAGGGAACAGCCGATGACATGATCATGTGGGGATGGCGGCCACAGCCATGGGCTTCCTCTTTCTTTTCTTTTCTTTTTTTTTTTTTTTGAGTTGGAGTCTCACTCTGTCGCCCAGACTGGAGTGCAGTGGCTGCTCCCGGCCACCGCAGCCTCGACCTGCTGGGCTCTGGTGATCCTTCCGCCTCAGCCTTTCAAGTAGCTGGAACTACAGGCGTGCGCTACCACACCTGGCTAATTTTTGATTTATTGTAGAGATGAGGTCTCGCCGAGTTGCCCAGGTGGGTCTTCAACCCGCAGGCTCAAGCAATCCACTCACCTCAGCCTCCCAAAGGTGCGGGATTACAGGCTGAGCCATGGAGCCCGGCTGGGCTTCCTCTTTCATCTGCTTCTCCTAATAGCCGCTTTGGAAGGAATTATGACTCCAAGCTTCTGGGAGATGGGGAGAGGATGCTGGTGTTGGATGGACACGCCCGAGCTCAGCTCCCAGTGCTATCGTTTGTCAGATGTGTTGTCTCGGCAGACATTCTTCAGACCCCCCCGCCCCGAATTGTCATTTCTCCATTGAAATAAGGATTGGCTGGGTGTGGTGGCTCACGCCTGTCATCCCAACACTTTGGGGAGGCCGAGGGGGAGGATCACTTGAGTCCAGGAGTTTGAGACCAGTCTGGGCAACATACTGAGACCTCATCTCCACCAAAAGAAAAACGAGGAGAAATGCTAGTTTTGAAGGGGAATTCATTCATTTACCACCTGCTGTGGGCCTGGTTCCTTGAGCCTGTAGAGAAGTAGGTGTTGGTGTCTGAGGATGAGGTGAAGCAAGGTGGGTAAAATGCTTCTGGAGAGCCAGGGATGTTTGCTATCACTGTTATACTGGGATTGTGAGCTGTACAAATACATTTAACACGGTGCAACCAATGCCGGCAGTTAATGTCACCGTGCTCTTAAGACATGCTCGGTGCTTCCGCATCAACAACGCCAGCGTGAAAAAAATCGAGCATGTTGTTTATTCTTCCGGTAAACCATCTTGCCCACAATTGTGGGTTCTTCCCCCAAGGCCTTTCTCTCCCCCCCCTTTTTTGTTTTGGGACCTTTTTGGAGATGCTGTGTCCTAGAGGCAAGAATAGCAGGCGATGGTCAATGGCAGTCCAAGTTTCCCCATGAACTAGCTGTGTGACCTTGGGCGAGTCATTTCACTCTCTCAGCTTCTACTGTTCGTCTTTCACAAGTAAACAATCACTTTCCCAGCTGGGCCAGGTGGGAGCGAGTGGAGGAACGAAGAAGGATGCTTAAGCGCCTTTCCCAGGCGTCCCGGGGCATTTCCTAGTTTGGAGGTCAACCCCATCTTGGGTGCTGATCCCCCATGTTGGCTTCCGATTAGCCCCAGTACTGGGAAGGCCTCTGGGATGTCCTGTTTATCTACTGCTCGTTGGGTAAGAACAGGCACTTCTGTAAACCCTGCCTCGGGTCATACAACCTTGATGCCATCATGCTTCAATGGTCACACACATCCTCCTCAACCAGCCTTTCCCTATGGCATGTGAGTCCTGGGTCTGGGGGTGACGGCACAGGGATCTACCCTCTGGTCTCGCCTCCACCTGAGACACAGATGTGGCTTCTGCTCAGAAGTCCCTATTAAATGTTTATTTCTCAAAACTGGATTGTCAATCCCTTTCTCTGGCCTCCCGGCTCCCTCAGACTTCAGGTGTAGGTTTGCATAGACCTGTCCCCCTTGACACACCTGGACTGGCATGTCCATGGGCTGAGGACAGATGTTGCTGCCTCCTATGCATCCCTCTGCCCTGAACAGCAGTGACAGCCCTGGCTTCTGGGAGCATCTGCCTCCTTTTTCTTTGGAGGATGGGTCCCTTGCAGTCCAGGCTTTGCAAATAGGTGAGATCAGTGGAGAGGGGGCATTTTCTGAGAACCCACTGGCATCATTGTGTTTGTACAGCTCACAATCCCAGGATAACAGGGATAGCTAACGTCCCTGGCCCTCCAGAAGCCAGGACCACCTAACGTTGTTGAGAGAGACTGTGTTCAGCTTCAGGGAATTTTTGTGTGTGTGCGTGGAGATTTTTTTTCAATGCGTTTGCCCATTTCATGATGGGTGATTTGTGAGCAAACCTGTCCACACTGCACTGAGTGTTCAGCAGTTTTGGAACAAAAACAACATGACCCCAGTGTCCCACCCTATTTATTCACCCCATCTTGCCCTGAGTGACTTTTTTTTTGTTTCCCCACATGAGAAAAGTCCTCAAAGGAAGACTTTTTGCTGATGTGGAAGGGGTGAAACAAAAAATGGCAGGAGCACTAAAAGGCATTCCAGTGGATGAATTCAAAAACTGTTTTGAGTCGTGGAAAAAGCATCTTGATAGGTGTATTACATCCCACGGAAAGCACTTTGAAGGCGACCGAAGTTTAAACATGTAAGAAGAAATACATTTTTTTTAATAAATAAATTCTGGGTTTTCTTGGGTTCCCCCTCATGTAGTCCTCAGCACGGGGCCTGACCCCAGGTAAGTTCCTAAAACTGCCAGCTCCTCTCACCAATTACTTCCAGGAACAAAGTGCCCCTTCCTGCAGGGCCTTTGCATGTACAGCACTTTCTGCTTCTGAGGCTTTGCTCCTAGATGTCTGCTGATTCTCCCTCTTTTCTCCAGATCCCCGCCACCATTTAAGAGGCGTCCCTAAAACCCCATCTAGAAGAATCTCCCACAGCCACTTGTTTCAGACCTCGGTTTATTTCTCCATAGCAATATCCTTGTGTCTCCCACACTCTTTTTTTTTTTTGAGCCAGGGTCTCATTCTGTCAGTCAGGCTGGAGTGTAGTGGCATAGTCACAGCTCACCACAGCCTTGACCTCCTGGACTCAGATGATCCTTCCGCCTCAGCCTCCCAAGTAGCTGGGACTACAGACTTATGCCGCCACGCGCAGCTTGTCTCACACGCTCTTGTTGACTGTATTTCTCTACAGTGAGAATGGGAGTACGCCCTGAGCTGAATAGGGCCTGGGCAGTGCTGCGTGGGGGATCCCCCTGAATCCGGGCCAGTTCCTGTACATGGTAGGCACACGAGACCTCTCTGCTGGGGATGGAATGGATACAAGTCCCCGTTGCACAGAGGGTCCAGCCTGCTGCATGGGGGCCACATGGCTGGTGAGTGGGACAGCCTAAGGGTCCAACATGCCCGCACTGGCTAGTCTCCATGGAGCCAAAGGGCAACCACATCTCCTTCTGTGTCACCCTTGCCATTGTTTGGAGTCTGTAAAACCCGTGAACCCCTGGCCAGGTGTCACTTGCAGAGGGCGAATGGGCTTGTTTCAGCGCTGTGGCCCGAGGGCTGGAGCCCCTCCGCACACTCAGTGTCTTGGTATCTGAGGTGCTGGGAGACATCCACGCCTGCCCTTTGGTGCCTCGGTCACTCAACTTGTGCAAACAGCACCCATAGCAAGAAGGATCAGTGGGGTGGGGGCATTTTCAGATGGAAGAAAAAGTAAAGTCTCTTTTGGCTTCTCCCAGGAAAACCGCAGGAAGGAGCTCTTCCCTGCCTCCCTGACTGTTGCTCTGGTACCTGGGAGGCCTTTAACCTTGGCCAGAGAAACCCAGAGTTCTCAACCAGAGATATAGCCTGAGAGAGGCTTTGGGGGGCGAGGGGTGCTGGGGGAAGACACCATGAGCCTCCTTATACCAAGCAAAGGGCTTGTCCCAGGGCCTTGACTTAAATTCAGCAGAACTCAGAGTCGTCTGGACAGGAAGTCTGATTTACTGATGTCCCAGCAGGTGCTAGAAGCCCCAGTGATGAGACCATGCTGGTGCCTTGCATCCTGGCTCCCTAAAAATCCACAACATCTGCTCTAGTGGGAGCTGACTGTGACGAAAACCGACAGTTCTAGACTCCATCATGATGGGGTTCACATCTTGGAGGGGCCCCATTCACTGGTGACTTGGGCCACTTATGACATTCTCTGAGCCTCAGCTTCCTCATCTGGGAAATGGGCTATTTCATGTTGCGAGTCACTTGATCATCCCTTCCAGAACTTTCTGAGAGTGAAAGGAGCTGCCATGAACTGTCCCATTGCAGGCATCTGTCATGAACGGAGATCGTCCCCTGCAAGTTCCAGGACTGTTTTGGACATCTGCCATGATTATAAAGTTGTGGGGGGGGGAGGGCAGGTGGCACCAAAGGGAGGATGCTTCTATGATGTCGGGAAACAAAATCAACCCGGGGCCTAGAAAGATTCCCACTCTGTCTCCATCTTGTAGTCGTGAGGCTGGATGCTCTTGCGGGATGACGTCAAAGAGGAATCAGCTGTTTTCAAAGATACCCAGGTGGCGTGCTCTCATACCCTCCCATGGCCCCGCCGCTGCTGTGCCTGTGAGAATCAGGCTCCAAGACACCTGGGGAAGCCGTGCAGGGTGGGAACTGAAGAGTGGAGGCTGGCGTCCGTCTGCCCCAACCTCCTTCCTGAAGTTCTTCTGTCGGCATCTTGAGGCCACCATCTTTTTCAGGAAACAGAAAAAAGCGTAGCAGTCTGGCATTCCAAGAAACCCCACAAGGAAGAATGCTGAAAACGAAACATGCTGGTCTCCATCCAGTGGGGACTCAAGGGAGATCAGTGACTTCTGATGCTCACAGCCGGCCCCTCCGACGCTGACATTTTCTTACATTGTACTTAAGTCCGGTTTGTTTTGCTTTCTGTCTCCACAACAATTACGGAGATTTATTTTTTATTGCTCCAGTTCCCTCTGCCAGGACCACACTTCCTATTTCTTTTTAAAGGAACAGCCATACCGTGTGGCCGGGACCAGAAATGAGCCTTTTCAATCACGACAATGAAAATAAACAAGTTTGATGAACTTATCTTCTGGAAAAGAGCCATCGCCTCCTCCTGTGCATGATGCCAGGAGGGGCTTCTGGCTCTTTTCCGCGCGACAGATGGGTTCACCCGGCCACTCCGTGTGGTCCCTAAGTAAGGCGGCATTGTCACAGTGCCAGAGAATTGAGAAATGGTCCTCCCCAAAGAGCTCCTTAGGGCACCCCCTAAGAACTCAAACAGCACTTTGTTCTCACCAGTGGGTGACCCGGTTCTGATGGGGCGACAGGGCTGGTGTCATGGGGTGTGTCTTTCTGGGTGGATGTGGTTTTCTAAGATGGTGGCCTCAGGAGTGTGTGGAGATGCCAGGCCGCACAAGTGAGGCAGCAAGGGAACCTGCACTTTCTGGCTTGCGTCTCTGTTCCTCCAGGTCCTAGCTCTGTGACTATGGAAAGCTGCTCACCCTCTCTTTGCCCTAGCTACAGCCCTGGGAAGTGGACTGACAATAACACCTGCCATCCTGGGCTGCTGGGCAGATTCACTGAGACAACAGACGTCGGTGTGCTTGCGCAGCTGGGCTGTGGGGCCTGAGGTGAGTTGGATAATGGCCCCCCAGGGACGTCTGTTTCCTAATCCTTGGAGTCTGTGAATATGTGACCTTTCACTACAAAAGGGACTTTGCAGAAGTGACTGAGTAAGGGGTCTCAAGATGCGGAGATTGCTCTGGATTATCTGAGTAGGCCCCGTGTCGTCACAAGGGTTCTTATAAGGAGGAGCCAGGAGGTCAGGGTCAGAGAAGAAGATGGACGATGGAAGCAGAGGGTGTAGTGATGGACTCCGAGGACGGAGGAAGAGGCCACGAGCCAAGGAATGTGGTGGCCTCTGGAAGCTGGGAAGGACTCCCCCCTAGAGCCTCCAGAAGGAACTAGCCCTGCTGACACACTGATTGTAGCCCAGTGATACCCGTGTTGGACTTCTGACCTCCCAAACTGTAAAATGATACATGTATGTTTCTTAAGCCACTAAGTTTGTGGTAATATGTTACCGCAGCCATAGGAAATGAACACAATGCTGTCATTACTATTACTAATTGTGGTCATGAATGAAGAACTCCACACTATGCTTCCTCCCCAGGCTGTTCTTTCAGGCTCCAGTTGGCATCCAGTGCTTCGAGGCTTCCCATTCATTCATTCATTCCTTCATTCATCCATCCTTCCAACCATCCTTCCATCCATCCATCCATCCATCCATCCATCCACCCATTCATCCAACTGCCCATCCATCTATTCATCCACCCTTTCTTCCATCCTTCCATTCATCCATCCTTCCTTCCATCCATCCATCCACCCACCCATTCACCCACCTATCCACCATCCATCCTCCATCTTTCCATCCATGCTTTCCTTATTTATTCATCCATTCATTTATCCATTTATCCACCCATCCACCCACCTACCCATCCATCCATCCATCCACCCACCCATCCATCTATCCATCCATCCATCATCCATCCACCCATTCATCCACTCGTCTATCCATCCATTCATCCATCTATCCATCCATCCATTCACTTATCCATCCACTCACCTATCCACCCTCCCTCCCTCCCTCCTTTCTTCCTTCCTTCCTTCCTTCCTTCCTTCCTTCCTTCCTTCCTTCCTTCCTTCCTTTCTTGTCTCACTCTGTCATCCAGGCTAGAGTGCAGTAGCACCATCACAGCTCACCACAACCTCGACCTCCTGGGCTCAAGCAATCCTTCTGCCTCAGCATCTTCCCAAATAGCTGGCACTACAGGTGCACATCACCATGCCCAGCTAATTTTCTATTTTGTAGAGACGAGGTCTTGCTATGTTGTTCAGGCTGGTTTCAAACTCCTGGACTTAAGCAATCCTCCTGCCTTGGCCTCTCAAAGTGCTGAGATTATAAGCATGAGCCACAGTGCCTGGCTGAGATTCTTTTTCTTAAAGGCAAAGGGGAAGGGGTTGAATACTAGGGGACAGCTATAGCCCCTGCTGCACCCCTCTTCAGGGACTTTGTGGAGCGAGAACTGCTCTCCCCCTCCAGATGCAGGAAGATTTAGGCACCTGCTTTCTGGCCTCCCTTGTGGCTGGACGATGAGCATGCGACCGAGATGCAGCCACACTGAATCTGCAGACCAACAGAGGAGGCCCCAGGAAGTGGGGCGAGGTCTACTTTGGTGGTGGCAGTAGTAGCAATGAGTTTTCAGGGCGTGATGAGGCATAGTGCAACATGGTACAACTCCCAGTACCAGCAGCAGGGGGACAGCAATGGTGACCAACGTTCAGTGACCGAGGCTGTGATAAGGCAGCAGAGGGGCAAAGAGCCATCAGAGATGTTGTGCTCAAGCCAAGGACTGGAAGATTTCATCCTGGAATCCTTTGTCAGGCTGAGAGGACCCAGGGACAGGGAGTGCAAGAAGTTGTCCCATCCCTAGGTGGGTCTGTCCCTACATGGGACAGAGAGACAGTCACCTGGCAGGGCCACAGGGATGCAGAGGGGAGGGAGCCAGGAATAACTCCCACCCCTCACCCCTCCCACCCTCTGATCCCCTGCCAAGCCTCCCATTGGTCAAACCAATTGGCCATCAGAGGAAAAGATGGCAATTGGTGCAGTTTGTGCACTAGGGTCACCTTTTAGGGCAGGGAGTAGGTGGAGGAGGGTGGACAAAAGCCCAACTGAGGGGGGAGGTCCCACAGGTGATATGCAACACAGAGCGTCCTCACCCAGGCTGTGCTGCGATGGAACGTTCCTCTGGTCCTGGCTGGTTGTTTCTGCCTTTTGCCCAGACCTTGTTCGATAGTATTCCCCGTACTGCCCAAGGCAGCTTAATCTCCTTCTGAGTACATGGTCATCTGCTTAACCATGCTCAACCAGCTTCTGTCATGACTGGTACCATGCTCAGGTCTGCCTGGAAAACTCTTTGTGTCTGTCTCTCAAGGTCATATGTATCTCTCTGAAGCCCACTGGGTCAGCCTCCCCAGGCTGCTCTCACAAAGAAACAGGTTGAAATGTGGCCCCCATGTTAGAGGGGGCCTCAGAGAGATGGGTGGTCATCGGAGCAGGTTTCCCATGCATAGACAGATACCCTCTCTTTTTTTTTGAGTTGGAGTCTCACTATGTCGCCCAGACTAGAGTGCAGTGGCACGCTCCTGGCCACTGCAGCCTCGACCTGCTGGGCTCTGGCGATCCTTCCGCCTCAGCCTTCCAAGTAGCTGAAACTACAGGCGCACGCCACCACACCTGGCTAATTTTTTTGATTTATTGTAGAGATGAGATCTCGCCAAGTTGCCCAGGCGGGTCTCGAACCCATGGGCTCAGGCAATTCACTCAACTCAGCCTCCCAAAATACTGGGATTATAGGCTGAGCCACCGAACCTGGCGATGCCCTCTCTTGAGGTCAGCAAGTTCCTGCTCCATCAGTTCCCACAGGGCTGGCTGTTCGAAGGCCTGGACCCGGCCCCACCACCCCCTTCCTCTCTTGCCATGGGGGTCTTTGCACACACCACCAGCTCCCTTCCCTTTCCTGGTGAGTGGAAACTGCCTGAGGCCCTCACCAGAGGCAGACATCCAGTCTTGACCTTACCAGCCATCAGAACCCCAAACCAAATAAACTGCTTTCTAAAATAAATTACCCAGCCTCAGGTATTGCTTCGTAGCAATACAAAACAGATGAAAGCACCCTTTTTCCACATTTGCCACTGACATAAACTTCCTGTCTTTTTTGCCTGCCATGGTATCTCCAGCACCCCAACATAGTACTCAGCACATAATAGGGGCTCAGTGAGTGGTTGTTGAATGAATGAGAGAACTGTCTCCCAGATCATTTACTAGACTGAGTGTCCCCTCAGGGCAGGAATGTGGCAGCTTTATCAGGCTGGGCGGCCTGGGGAAAACACTCAGTAGATGCTTGGGAAATGGAATCACTTTTTGGTCCAGCAACGAAATTTCCTGTGACTCAGTAAATCATTTTAACTAATGAAGGAATAACAGTCCCAGCGGGGCAGAAGTTCCAACTATGCAGAGGACTTATGAGTTTTAAAAAGTGACTCTTCAAAGCCGTCCGTCCCTGGGGGACTGGCTCTTTGCAGAGGCTGACTTTCCACTCTCCTAAGTAGCTCATTTTGGCCCTGAGACAAGATTCAGTTGGTGGGGGTTTTTTTTTTTTAATAAATAACATTTTTGTGTCACAAAAGTAAAATTTAGAAAATTTACAGAAGTAGAAGGAATTGAGAAAAATAAGCCATTAACCACAGACAGCTGGATTGTTTATAATATGCCATTGTGCTTCTTTCTGGTTGTTTTTTACATCTATTTTTATGTGGTGATAAGCAAATTTATATGCGATTGGGTTGCTGCTTCAGTTACCCAAACATCCATCTCTAAAATGTTGTCTGATTTCCATGCGGTGTAGATGCTTTAGAGGCAGCCAGGGGGTGAGGAGTGGTGGGGTCTGGATGGCTCTGGAGGGAGCGGGTATAGGAGGAACCTATAGCTGGCACTTGGGGCCACAGCTCCTTGGCTCACGTGAGGGGGGCGGGGGGACAGCTCAGTCGGGGGGGGCAAGGCCGTCTAGACTCCCAGGATTGTGATGCCCACGTGGACAGCACCTTGGGGATGGGCATGAAGGGGGACGGAGACCACCGCATGAATCCACTTCCGGCCGGCCAGTCCTGCAGCCTGCACCGTCCCCACTGTTGCCCTTCTGCAGCACGAAAGGGACGGCTCCCACCAAGGGCCCAAGCTCTGGGGTGGCTGGACTGGGGGTGCCGCCGCCCTCGGTGATTTGGGGGGGGAAGTGATACAGACCCAAGAGAAAGGCCGACGCAGGCTTTGTGGTGGCCGCTGATGTCATTTCGGAGAAGCAGCTAAGGTCTGTTTTGTTTTTCAGGCCATGTCTCTGAAATTGTCTTTTTTTATATATTAAAAAAAATTCCGATTTTATCCGAAAGCGGACGTTCCAAACCCCAAACCGCGAACCCAGGCTTGCTCGAAGGCCCCTTCCCGGGCAGTGCTGGCGCCGGGCACAGACTGGGAAGGGGTCGCCCGGTTCAATCCGCCGCAGGGCTCCCAGAACCTCGCTGGTGCCGCTGGGGGGCCGGGGACTGGGGCAGAGGGGGGGTGGAGAGGGGCTGAACCGGAGGCGTTCACGGGGGGCATTTATCTTGTGGGGGGCAGCCATCGCTCTCCAAGAACGCCACAGCATGCGTTCCAGATTCTGTCCTCCGAATGTGTGTGGGAGGCTCACCCTTGGCTGACATGCTGGGAACTCAGCGGAAGATGTCGTTTGGGCTGGCACTCAGAGCCCCGATAAACAGGAGACCGGGCCGGCAGGAATGGGAGGACTCCTGCCTCGTGACTGGGGGTGCACACAGGGTTAAGAGTGGGCATATCTCAGCCAGGAAGGCCCCCCAGGCCCTGCTCGTCCCACACCTGGGGACTCGTATTCAGAAAAAGCCTCACATTGTCTGCCCTGGCACATTTCTGTTGCCTCCCAAGTCCCCGGGCTTTGCTGTCTGCCGGCAGGGTAGACTGTGGTTGGCCACTAATTGGTAGGTAAAAGCAATTCCGAGTTGCCGGTTATTGAGGCCCTACTACGTGGCCAAGTTCAACGTGAGTGGCATTCTACATGCCATCTCTACAGATCCACACATCAACAGTGTGGGCTGAGCCATTTAACAGATGAGGGACCTCAGAGAGGGTGAGGCCACCCAGCCAGGAAGCAGCAGTGTTATAAGCTGGGGTCTGGCGGACCCACTTTTTCTGGCTGCCTTCAGGGAAAGGCTGCTGTCGAAGGCTGAATGTGTCCTTCCAGAAAGATCTGTTCACAGTCGAGTCTCTGAACCCATGAATGTGACCTTATTAGGAAAAAGGGCCCATGCAGATGTCATTAAGCTAGGATGAGGTCATTCTGGATTGCGAGTGGGCCCTGAATTCAATGACAGAAATCTCTACAAGATTCAGAAGAGAGGATGCTGGAGAGAGGTGTCCGTGAAGACAGAGGCAGCGTCTGGGTGATGTGTCTACACTCCAGGAGCACCAAGGGTGGCCACAGTTCCCAGGGGCTGGAGAGGGCCAGAGCACCCAGGAGGAACCAACCCCATGGACACCTTGATCTTGGACTTCTGAAAATAAAACTCTCTGAGAACTATGAGAACAAAAGATTTGGTTGTTTTGTACCATGTACTGGGAAGCCTATTCAGCTGCCACAGGGACTGCAGGCCCTGTTCCCTCGCACCCTCCTCCTGCCTAGACCGCCTGAGGGATCTGCCCCAGAGTGGTCCCCGCAGTCGGGGAACTGGCTCGGTGCCCTCCGAGCACCCCTGCCCTCTACCATATACAAGGCCCTTCCTATAGGGAGCACCTGCCCTTCTGCATCCCTGGCAACGTGGGCACCCATGTCTTCCTTTTTCTGCCCATGCACATTCCAGGAACTGCAGCTCAGCTCAACCCAGGGAGCGTGTCACTTGTTCATTCAACAAATGTGTGTTGAGTGTCCATGGTACATCAGGCCCTCATCCAGATATAAGTCAGTGAACAAAACCAAGGCCCTTCCCTTGAGGAAGTTATAGGAGAGGGAGACATGGTGAACAGCCAAGATTGAAGAAAAGAGAGGGAGGAGTTGCAATGTGACCACAATCACTTATTTTGCTCTCGGGTGCTGGGGCCGACTGGACCCTGCCAGCAGTTTTCACGCGGAGTCTTTCTCATGCAGAGGAAGTAGGCTGGGTTGGGCCACCTTGGGAGTTTCTCACCCACAGTTCTGGCACCTGGGCTGGGAAGATTCAAGACAAGCCACCCACAATTGCTGGGGTCTTTCTCTCTGTTTCTTTCTTCATCTTGCTATCTCTCTCTCTCTCTCTGTCTCTGTCTGTGTCACTTTCCATCTCTTTGTCTTTACCTCTCTGTGTCTTTCTCTTTCTCTCTCTCTCTGTCTTTCTCTCTCTGTGTCTGTCTTCATATTGGCCACAGAGTGACTGGACGTCTTACATGTCAGTTGAAGGCACTCAGAGCAAGTGTCCCAAGAGAGATGGGTAGAGGCAGTGTGTTCTGGTGTGCCTCCCATCAGGACGCAGCCCCAGTGGCTAACTCCTACATAGTAGGGTGGGGTTGGCCTCCCCCTCTCCATGGGAGGATGGTCATGGAAGGTGCTACTGGTCTTAGGGTCTCCTGGGTTCTTCAGGGAGAGGGCCAGTCTACGCTCTTCAGACCATTATCTTCCTCTGACTTCTTAACTACCCTGCTCTCCAAGGCTCTGACAGGGCAGGGGTCTATGTCAAGTAGCTTCCCTGAAGGACCAGTGGGAACTCTCTTACCATGGAGTGGGCCAGCTGGTGTGGCCTCAGAGGCCACCTTTCCACACCTGGGACTGCTGCTCCCCCCGCCATCTGTGCCGGTCCTCCCAGGTCATGTGAACACAACTGCATACCCAGGAAAGATGGTTTGGGCCAATTTCCATGATCCATGTTCTTCCTAAGACATGGCCACAGAGTTGTCAAACTTCCTGAAGCAATACTTGTTATAACTGGAGTGTATTTTGGGCGTTGGAAACATAAACTTCAGTGCTTGACCAGGTGTGACCATGGACTTGTCCGTAACGGGATAAAATGCACAGTCTGTGGATTTCCACCACAGGTTTATATTTTTAACATTTACTACCAATAAATGTTGGCTCCAACATCAACATAAGAAAAGGAAGACCATAAATCCTTCTTTTCCAGCAGTAAAGGGAACGGAGTCCCAGACCATAACCCTGCTGTCATATTTTAATAGAAACCGGTGAAGGAATGGTTCCCACATGCAGATTCAGTGCTAAGCCTTCTGCATTTATCATCTCACTGTATTCTTCAATGATCCTATTATCATTCCCATTTTAGAGAGAAGGAAACTAAGGCTTAGGGATGGTTACTCACTTGTTCAAGGTCAATGTTAGCAAAAGGCAGAGTCAGGTTATGAATATCCCTGTCACTAAATGAATATCCCATATTGCCCTATTCCTGTCACTGAAGCTTTTTTGTAAGGGACAGAATATTCTAAAATCCACATATCAGTCTTTACTACAATATCTGATTGGAATGCTGCACCTTCGAAAAAATTATTTGTGACATAAAATTTGGTGGTATTGACTGAGAAAATTGGGAGCTGGCAGGTGCATTTATTTTGAAGCTCAACCTTGGACAATGCACAAATGAGATAGTTCTCTTAGGGAGTTCCTTAGACACAAGGAAAGGAGGGAGAGAAAGTGTCCTTTGTTTGCAAGGGGATTCTAAACCCAAAAGCTGCTTCCTTGAGAAAAATCAGTAAAACTGAAAAACATCTAACCAGGTTGATCAGGAAAAAGGCACAAATTACCAGCTATCAGGAGTGAGAGTGTTGATATCACTACAGATCTCACAGATGACTTGGGGAAACTGAGCACATTGCTCAAAAGACACAAACTACTAAAGCTACTTCATGAAAGAAACAGATAAACTGAATAGTCCACTTATTAAAGAGATTCTATTTGTAGTTAGTTAGAAACCTTCTCACGGATTAATCTTCAGGCCTATATGTCTTCACTGGAGAATTTCACCAAATGTTTACACAAGAATGAGCACCAATGTTATACAATCTCTTCTGAGAAATACATGAGATAAGGATACTTCCCAACTTATTTTATGAAGCTAGTATTACCTGAACCAGAAACAGGTAATACAAAAAATAAACCAACAAACAAAAACTATAATCTAATATCCCCATCAACATAGATGCAAAGATTCGGAAACATACATCAGCAAACAGAATTCAGCAGTACCTAAAAAGAATGATATACCACAGCTGAGTAGGGTTAATTCCAAGGATGCAAATATGTTTTAATATTCAAAAATCTATCTACATAGTCTACCATATTAACAGTCTAAGAAAGAAAAATCATATGATCATATCAACCAATGTCAAAAAAAGCATTCGATAAAATTAAACATTCACTCATGATTTTAAAAACAACTCAAAAAATAGAGGAGGAACTTCCTGAACTTGATAAAATGCATCTGCAAAAACTTTCAGATAACATTAGATTTAATGCTATCTGTAAAAGACTGAATGCTTTTCCCATATGATTGGGAGTTAAGGCAAGGATGTCCACTCTTAGTCAATGTAGTGCTGTAGCCAGAATAATAAGCAAGAAAAGGAAATAAAAGGAATAAGATCAGGAAGGAAGAAATAAAACTGCCCCTTTTGCAGATGACATTATTGTCTATGCTAATCTACAATGATATACAAGGAATCTACCAAAAAGTCTTCCTAGGAGTTAATAAGTGAGTTCAGCAGATCATAGGACACAATATAAAAAATCAAAATTAAAAGTACAATATCACATGAAAAAATGCTCAGCCTCACTAATCATCAGAGAAATACAAATCAAAACCACATTGAGATACCACCTAACTCCAGTAAGAATGGTCATAATTCATAAAACAAAAAATGACAGACGCTGGCAAGGATGTGGAGAAAAGGGAACGCTTTTACACTGTTGGTGGGAATGCAAACTAGTTCAACCTCAAAACAGTGTGACGATTCCTAAAATAACTAACAATTAACTTTCCACATGTTCCAGCAATCCCCCTTCTGGGAATATACCCAGAGGAACTTAGGACACTCTACAAAGAAGATACCTGCACATGCATGTTTATTGCATCACTATTTACAATCACAAACACATGGTATCAACTGAGCTGCCCACCAAAACTGGACTGGATTTAAAAATGTGGTATTTATACATGATGAAATATTATGCAGCCATAAAGAAGAAAAAATTATGGACTTCACAGCAACTTGAATGGATTTAGAGTCTATAATACTCAGTGATTTATCACAGAAAAAATAATTGAGTAGCACATGTTCTCACTCATAAGCAGACCCTGAACATTTATCATAATACTATAAGACAGAGATTGGCAGTAGCCAGAAACTGCCAGGGGAAGGAGGCGGACACATAACTTCAATAAGGGTACCTGATCTCAAACCAGGAGAAGTGGAGACTAAAGAGAGGCCCAAACCTTACCCACACAACGACTACTTATATACCTAATCCTGAATTGTACCCCACATCTTTAAAATAAAAGAAAGAGAGGGGGGAAAGTACAATACCATTTACACTTTCTCAAAAATGAAATATTTAGGTATAAATCCATGTATAGTTAGAAAACTACACAATGTTGATGAAGGAAATTAAAGAAGACCTTAATACATAGAGAAATGTGCTGCATTCATGGACAGGAAGGTTCAACACAGTAAAGATGCCAAGTCTCATCAAACTGAAATATAAGTTTAATGCAATTTTATCAAAGTCACAGAAAGATTTTTTTTTTGTCATATGCACAGGGCTACTCAAAAATTTATTTTAAAATGGAAAGGAAGTGAGATAGTTAAAAGCAGAATAAAGTGAGAGGAATCAGTCTCCCCTGTCTCAAGGGTTAGAGCATAGCTACGGTAATCAAGAAGACTGTGATATTGGTGGAAAGGTAGACATGCATCAGTGGACCAGAATAGAAACCCAGAAACAGACCCACACCAAAATACTCAAGGGATTTTTAACAAAGGTGCAGAAGCAATTCAACGGAGGAAAAACAGCTCTTTAAACAAACAGTGCTAGAGAAACTGGATATCCCTAGGCAATAAAATGAACCTTAATGTAAGTGTCACACCTCATAGAAATAGTAACTCAAAATGTATAATGAACTCAAATGTAAAATGTAAAACTCTAAAACATTCAGATAAAGAAGGTAAACATCTTACGAATGCAGGGCTGGCAAAGAGGTCTTACACTTGACAACAAAAGCACAATTCATTAGAAAATGATCAATTCAACTTCATCAAAATTAAAAACTTTTGCTCTTGAAGAGGCTTTTTACAAGGGTGAAGAGAAGATCCACAGAGTGAGAGAAAATATTTGTAAACCATGTGTCTGACAAAAGGACTAGTATCCAGAATACATAAAGAGTTGCCAAAACTCAATGGTTTTAAAAAATCCAAGTAGAAAATAGGCAAAAGACATGAAGAAACATGCCACTGAAGAGGTGATACAGATGGCAAATAAGCACATGAAAGGATGTTTGGCATTACTGGTCAATCAGGGAAATGTAGACTAGGACATATGAAGAGGGGTCCCCCCCAAAACGGAATTATCTTTTGGAGGGTGGGTCCCTTGTAGTACAGGCTTCCCCCACTAGGTAAGTATTCTATGAGCCCATCAGCATCAGTGGGCCAGCTAGGGTTGTTGGGAGAGGATCCGTGGCAGAAGAAACATCCCGAGAGGTGGCAAACAAGTGAATGGTTCTTCTACCGTGACAGCACAGCTGTCCAATGCACTAAATGTGCAATAGTTTTTTTACCAAAACAGCATAACCCCATGCTCCACCCTCCCTATCCACCCAATCTTGCCCCCAGTGACTGTTTTTCATTTCCCCAGACACACACACAAAAGTCCTCAAAGGGAAATGTTTTACTGATGTGAAAGAGATGATACAAAAAAATGGCAGAAGCACTAAAAGGCATCAAAACTGAAGAGTTCGAAAACTGTTTAGAGCAGTGGAAAAAGCATCTTGATAGGTGTATTGCATCGAATGGAAACTACTTTGAAGGTTACTGAAATTTAAACATGTAAAGAATAAATACAAAATTTTTAATATCATCCTTGTTTTTTGTTTTCCCGTTGTAGGACAGCTAAGGTAAAAAAAAAAAAAGTAACAATATCAAATGCTGATTAGGATGCAGGGAAATCAGATTACTCATGCAAAACAGTACAGCTGTGATGAAAAACAGTTTGGCAGTTTCATAAAAAACCGAATGTGCTAGTGCCATATGACCCAGCAATTCAACTCCTGGGCTTTTATCCTAGAGAAATGAATACTCAAGTACACACACACACACACACACACAAACCCCACACCCATACATGTTTATAAAGAAGTTTATTTGCAACGGTTAAACACTGGAAACAATCTAGATGTCCTTCTAAAGGTGAATGGTTAAATAAGCTGTGGTACATCCATACCATGGAATACTACTCAGAAACTAAAAGACTGAGTGATGGAGAAAATTAGAAAAAAATGTGTACATATTTATGTATATAATATTTCAAAGTAATAGAATTATAGAGATGAAGAACAAATCAATGATTATCAGGTGGGAGGGGGAAAGGAAGTGACTGCATGGGGTGACACAAAAGAGATTATTGTGGTCACAGACTAGTTCTGTGTCATGATTGAAGTGATGGCTACATATGATAAAATGGCATGGAACTAGGTCTAAACTTTACATAGAAATGCAAAGGACTTCAAGCAACCCAAACGAAATGGACAAAAGATAAAGTTGGAGGAATAACATCACCTGATTTCAAGACTTGTTATAAAGTAGCAGGAATCAACGCCATACAGTATTGGTGTCAAGATAGATACCAGGCCAATGGAACAGAATAGAGTCCAGAAATAGATGTGCACATATGCGGACAACTGTCATTCCACAAGGTGCAGAGATCATTTGGTCCTTCCAACAAATGGAGTCAGAACAACTGGCTATCCTTATGCAAAACAAAACAAAACTTCCATCCACAGCTCACACTATAATCAAAACTTAACTCAAATCAGAGACCTAAATATAAAACTGAAAACTATAGCATTTCTAGCACAAACCAGAAAACTTTTGGGATCTCGTGTTAGGTAAAGATTTCTTAGATGTGGCGTGATCTATAAGTGAACAGTCTGGGAATTTGAACTGCATCGAAATTCCAAAATTCTGCTCTGGAAAGACTATGTTAAGAGAATTAAAATACAAGCTGAAGAATGGCGCATGCATATACTTGGTAAGATACTTTTATTCAGAATATATAAAGAACTCTCAAAACAGAATAGTAAGAAAACAAACAACCCAATGTAAAAATGGGCAAATGATTTGAAGAAGCACTTCACCAAAGACGATCTATGGATGGCAATTAACCACATAAAAAGATATTCAACATCATTACTCACTTGGGAAATGCAAATTAAACCCTATGCACCTATGAGGATAGCCTACTTTAAAGAGTTTGGCCACACCAGTGTTGACCAGAATATGGAGAAACTGGGATTCCTATACACTGCTGGTGGGACAACCACTCTGATTTCTAACACTTTCTTTTGACTCCTTCAATGGGTTTTCATCTCCATGCTTACATTTCCCATCCGTTTTTGCATGTTGTCTACTTTTTATCCATTAAAACCCTTGCATATTACTCAGTTATTTTAAACTTCTGTTTTGTAATTCCAGAGTCTGTGTCATATATGAGTCTTATTCTGATGCCTGCTATGTCTCTCAGACTGTGTTTTTTCTTGCCTTTAAGATGCCTTGTAATGTTTTATTGACAGCCAGACATGATGTATTAGGTAACAGAAGATGAGGCATATAGTGTGAGATTTATGTTACTCTGGCAGAAATGGGGCTATGTTTAGTGTCTGCTGTAGTTATGGGTATCTGAGGCTGCAAATTCACCTAGTGCCTTTGTCTGTGTCTCCACTGTTGTCTACAGGCTTCCCTACAAATCTATCCTTAGATAAAGTTATTGTCCTGCAGTTCTTTCAGATACAATCCACTGATATCATACTGGAGACTGTTGGTGTGGTGATAGGGCTTAGGGGAGGAGAGATTCTCCATAATTTTATGGTTAAATCTCAGTCTTTTTATCAGCGTGTGCCCCTGGGTTGTGAACTTCACAAGTGTTTCTTAGCTTTGGTGAGGCAGGAAGTATAGAGGACTGGTGTTGAGTACTTGCTCTTCCCTATGTGAGACAAAGATTAGGTAAATTATCTGCTCTGGAGGGCAGGTTTTTGTGGTACAGAATGTTCTGGGCATATTTCACAGCAGTTACTTTTCTTCTCCCCACTGCCCGTGCTCCATGGATCTATGAGGACATCTTTCTCAGCTCTTTACTGTAAGAACCTAGTGAAGTCCCTGAGAACCCAGTGAACCCCTGAAAGTGTGGATGCCCCCAGTCCTGTGGCCCCAGGAGTCTCACTCTCACACCATCCCATACTCAGCCTCTGGCAATTTGTCATTTAAATGTTCTTTCCAGTTTATGGCTCCAGCAACTTCTGCTCCAAGTAAACAGATCTTATTTGTAACTTTGACGGTTTCCCATGCATCATCAGCTTTCTGATATGTTCAAGAAATGTTGTTGATTTTCAGGTTGTTCAGGATTTTTCTTGCTGTAAGAATAAGAGCAACTCCAAGTTTTATACATGTCATAGCTGAAACCAGAAGTTAATAAAACTACTGTGGAAAAAAGTTTAGTAATTTCTTAAAAAGTTAATCATACACCTACCATGTGTTCCAGCAATTCCACTCCACTTCTATTTCAAGAGAAATAAAAGCACATATTTGTTGCACTTCTGTTTATAACATTCTCAAACTAGAAACAACACAAATGTCCATCAACATGTGAATGGATGAACAAATCATGGTGTGTCCATATAATGGAATACTACTCTGCCATAGAAACAGAGTGAACTATTGATAAATGCTACAACATGAATGGATCTCAAAATAACTATGCAAATGAAAGAAACCCCACAATAAAAGAGTACATACTCTTTGATTTATATGCATAGAATTCTACGAGTCTGTAGTGACAGAAAGCAGATCAATGGTTGCCAGGGAATGAGGACCTTGATGGGTAGAAAGTAGGAGGGAGGGATTATCAAAGGCAGGAGGAACATTTGTGGGGTGATGATCCTTATCATGATTGAAGTGATGGTTTCATGAGCATATAAACATGTCAAAGCTAGCAAATGGCACACTCTAAATATGTCAACTTATTGTTCATGAATTACAGGCACACTTCAGAGATATTATGGTTTTAGTCCAGACCACAGTAATAAAGCAAATATCACAATAAAGTTAGTCACACAAATTTTTTGGTTTCCCAGTGCATATAAAAGTTATGTTTACACTATATTTTAGTTTATTATATGTGCAGTATTATGTCCAAAAAACCACAATTACACATCCCTTAATAAAAAGGCTATAAATGTTAAAAATGTTAATGATCATCTGAGCCTTCAGCAAGTCATAATCTTTTTGCTGGTAGAGGGTCTCTCCTCAAAGTTGATGGCTGCTAACTGATCAGAGTGGTCATGGCTGAAGACAGGGTGGCTGTGGCAATTTCTTAAGACAACAATGAAGTTTGCTGTAGCGATGGAATCTTTTAGAAAATGTCTCTGTAGCATGAGATGCTGTTTGATGGCATTTTACCCACAGTAAAACTTCTTTCAAAATTGGAGTCAATCCTTTCAAACCCTGCCACTGCTTTATCATCTAAGTTTATTTATATTTTGAAATCCTTTGTTGTTATTTCAACAATGTTCACAGCATCTTCACCAGAAGAGTCTGTTTCAAGGAACCACTTTCTTTGCTTATTTATAAGAAGCAACTCTTCATTTGTTCAAGTTTCATCATGGGGTTGCAGTGAGTCAGTCCCATCTCCGGACTCCACTTCTTATTCTAGTTCTCCTGCTATTTCCACCACATCTGCAGTGACTTCCTCCACTGAGGTCTTGAACCCCTCAAAGCCGCCCATGGGGGTTTCAGTCACCTTCCTCTAAACTCCTTTGAATGTTGATATCTTGACCTTCTGTTATGAATCACAAATGTTCTTAATGATATCTAGAATAGTGAGTCTCTCCAGAAGGTTTTCAATGTACTTTGCCCAGACCCATCAGAGAAACCACTTATCTATGGCTTCTATAGCCTTATGAAATGTATTTCTTAAATAATAAGACTTGAAAGTTGAAATTACTGCTTGACCCAGGGCTGAAGACTGGATATTGTGTTATCAGGCATAAAAACAACATTCATGTCCTTGTACATGTACATCAGAGCTCTTGGGTGACTAGGTGCATTGTCATTGAACAGTAATATTTTGATAGGAATCCCCACTCTTTTTTAAAGCAGCAGGTCTCAATAGCGGTTTTATAATATTCAGCAAACAATGCTGTAAACAGATGTTCTGTCACCCACACTTTGCTGTTTCATTCCTGTTTTTTCCTGCTAAATTCATTTTTATTTACCTATTTGTAGTTCAGTTACTTGAGGGATACAAACAGTTTTTGGTTTAGGCCTTAAGAGTCCCAACCCACTCCTTGTGCTCATTGAACCCAATAATTGATGTTTCTGCTGTTCCATTTCTGGAAGACAGGTAGGGTAGACTGAGCATAATTCTCAAGGTCATAGGATTTGCAAAATGGTAAATGAGTGTTGACCTCTCATCTCTGACTATGAAAGTCCTAGATGGCATCTCCTTCCAATAGAAGGTTGTTTCACCTGCATTGAGAATCTGCTGTTTAGCGTAGCCACCTTCACCAATGGTGTCAGCTGGATCTTCTGGGAACTTTCTGCAGTTTCTCCATCAGCACTTGCTGCTTCACCTTGGACTGTTATGTTATGGAGATGCCTATTTCCTTAAACCTCACGAACCAGCCTCTGCTGGCGTTCAACTTTTCTTCTGTAGTTTCCTTACCTCTCTCAGCCTTCATAGAAGTGAAGAGAGTCTGGCCTTTGCTCCGGATTAGGCATTGGCTTACGGGAAGGTTGTGGCTGATTTGATCTTCTGTCGAGACCACTCACACTTGTCTCCTATCAGCAATAGGACTGTTTCGCCTTCTGATCAATCGTGTGTTCACTGGAGGAATACTTTCATCTCCCCTGAGAACTTTTCCTTTGCATTCACAGCTTGGTCAGCTGGTGCAAGAGGCCTGGCTTTCGGTCTCTTTTGACTTTTGATGTATCTTCCTCACTAGGCTCCTTATTTCTAGCTTTTGATTAAATGCGACTCTTCCTTTCACTTGAACACCTAGAGGCGATTACAGGGCTATTCATTGGTCTGATTTCAATATTCTTGTGTGTTTCTTAGGGAACAGGGAGCTTCAAGGAGAGGGACAAAGATGAGGGTGCAATCAGAAGACAACAACACTGACGGATTAAGCCTGCCATCTTGTGCACAGTTTATGGTATCCCAAAACAATTATAATATAACTAGTCACAAGATCGCTAGTCACAGATCACCATAACAGGGATATCAATAATGAAAATGCCTGAAATACTGTGAGAATTACCAAACTGTGGCACAGAGACATGAAGTGAGCGCACGTGTTGGAAAAATGGCACGTGTAGACTTGCTCGATGCAGGGTTGCCACAAACCTCCCATTTGTGAAAACATAGTATCTGTGAAGTACAATAAAGTGAGGCATGTCTGCAGGCTGCAATTAAATTATTTTAAAAGTTATTTTAAAAAAGAGAGTCTGAACAAATAAATATTGCCCCTTTAGAGCTTTTTGCTTTTCTAACAGGAAGGAAACTTAAAGATCTTCTAATCAATTGTTTTTTCAATGTGTTTCTTGGAACCTGTCCTGGACTGTGATTTGCTAAGTTGTCTACAAACACATCTTGTACCTGTAGGTACCCCCATGGTGGTCTCACCTCTCCTCCCACAGAGAGATGGGTCTAAGATCCCTCCCCTTTAATCTGGTGGCCTTGTGACCATCACCAGGACGCAGTGGAAGTCATGCTATGTGACTTCTGCAATGGGGTCTGATAAGGCACGTGTCTTCTTCCTGGTTCTCTGGAAACTTGCTCTGGAGGAGGTCAACCACCAAGCAAGAAATCTGACATCCCCGAGACCACCATGCTAGAGGCCACGTGTGAGTGCCCTGGCTGACAGCCCTGGCCGAGGTCACAGCCGACAGCCGCATCAACACCCTCCGTGTGAGTGGGACACCCTGGACACCCAGCCAGTCAAGCCTTCCGCTGCTGCCCAGCCGACACCTGACCACACTCTCATGAGGGCTCCCAAGAGATGACCACCCAGCTGAGCCTTCCCTAAATTCCTGACACACAAAATCATGAATGGAATCAAAGGGCTATTGTTTTATACAATTGAACTCTGGGGGTAATATATTAGGTAGAAATAGTAACCAGATGAGACCCTGTCAGGGAACCCTGGATGGTGGTGAGAGGGGAGAGCAAGGATATCTACCTGGGTAGGGGCTCTGGGACCCTCATGTTCTACCACTCAGATCAAAAGGTGACTTTGACCTGTTAAAGAAAAGTTCTGGGCCAGCCCAGCCTCTGCACTTTGGAGATTGGGATACAGAGGCAAGACAGGGAGGACAGTCTTCACGGCTGTTAAGTGAAAGTGCTGGTTCTCACCTAGGACCTTACAGCCTCAGGTCTAGGACTCCAAGCTGAGCACATCAGCTGCCCAGTGGGCCGTGGGTCAAGGCTTTCAGATCTACTCTGTGCTCCTTCACCGAACCCACTATAATCTCAAAAACAAGAACATAGACTCTTTTTTCCCCCATTCAAGTTGTAAATCTTCCAAAAGCAAATCTATTTATTATAACAGTGTAATTGGGTTTCGTAGCTACAAGCTTTCAGTGCTAATTCAAGTAATCTGCTTTCAGCCTGGCAGAAGTCACACCTGTGCGACAGTGACTTTGTTTTTATAGCATCACCTGGAGAAGCATTGCTTATAAAAAAAAAACTGTAGAAAGAACATCACACTCTCACCCACATGTATTTCCGTTCAGTTTCAAGCCATCCAGTCCTGGCGGCTCCTGTAAGCATCTGCTGTGTTCCTTTTCCTTCTTCTCCATTAATGCTCGGGACCCTGGTAGACCAGTAAGCCGCAGTTGGGAATGCATTCAGAGACCATTAGTGCAGGAAGCACAGTGAAATCCAAAGAAACCATGAACCAGGGAGTTGGAAAACACTCTATGAAAGGCCTTTTCAGGCTGTTTCTTTCAGGAGGAGTTTGTCTTTGGATTAAAGGAGTTTATTCAGGTATTCACAAATGCCCAGGCTCTCGGCAGCAGCTGGGACGTGGAAACCCCTCCGTCATAATCAATTGCCGTGGAGGGGACTGGCATGTTCTGACTGGGGAATACAAGGATGAAAGGGGCATAATTAGGTGACACGCCTTCAGAGGAGATGAAAGGCCCAAAACATCCTCAAAAACGTAGGCAAAAATACACTCTGAAAGCACTACTTTCTTTATTTTGGAAGTAGCAGTTCCAATAAAAGCCTAGGTGTCAAAGCCATGGTATGTGGCAGAGCCTTGGACTGGGTTTCTTTCTGTCTTCTTCTCCCCCCTTTTCCTTGCTTGGGGAAGAAAAATGATGGAAATGCCATTCCTATATTTCCTCCACTCCCAGCAAATGGTGTAAATGCCTCGCTCCTTATCCAGGGACTCCAGACGCAGGAGCTGAGGCTTTGATGGGCTTCCAGTGGGGGCGGGATGCGAGGACCATGGGCCTTAATGGCATGAGTCCTATTTAAATCTCTTTGCTCCCGTCAGATTTTTCTGAGTTTTCTCAGTGTCTTGTTTGTACTCTGGACTCCTCTGGTTAAAAAACAGCACCCTTTCTCTGTTAATAGATGCAGGAAAGAAAAGGAAGTTTCACAGTCCTCTTGCAAGCTCCCCTTCCTTAACAGTTCCTGTTTCCTCCTTTCATTCAACACAGAAGGTTGGCAGGTTTTGATGAACGTGGGGGTTTAATAGCTGGCGGCACTGATCGATCAATCCCACCCACCGTTCCTTCCCAAATGAGAAACACGGAGTCTCAGTGTGGTGGACAACTCACCCCGAGTAGCAGAACTAGAGCCAAAAGAGAACCTGGGGAGAACTTTGACCACCTGATGAAAGTGTTTTCCACAGCTCAAGCTACTCCTTTTCAATTTCCCTTGATTTTTAATCCTTTAATGGATGTACTCGGACTGTGTTCGGAGCACTCATTAACACATATTTAAATAATTATGGAAAAATCCGCATTTTATGCATCCTTAAGCACTCTGACCTCTGGGTTCCTGCAGCTGGGTCTGACAGAGCTTCAAATATTTGGCACCTTTTAATTCGTGCTCTGGCTGCCTCTTTTGCTCCTGTGGTCTCTAAGTAGCCCACACAACACACCTGCCTTGTTGAGCTCAGTCTCCCAAATGCTCACACAAACACTCAGCTTTTTCTTCTTCTTCCCCCGCCCCCTTTCCTGGCTGAACTCGAGGGTGCAGAATGAATGTGCCATTGAAAAGCCACGTTGACAACACCGCTAAATAAGGATTCCTCTTGGTTGGCGGAATTTTTCCAGTGTGGACCAGGGCTGGATGGAAGGGGATGAGGGGGTGGTGCTCCTCAGCTGGCACCGTGGCTGTAGCTTGAGGTAGGGGACACCACGCTACTGGAGTCACGCTGTCTATTGCTCACTTTTGAAGCAGTGGACACCATGCGCCTCCTTCCTTCCCATACGCCTAGTGCTAATGGCAGAATACTTCATCACACAGAGGTGTGAGGGTACGGCAGTCACGGTAAGGAGGGAGAGGCGCAGGGAGGCGCACAGCCTCCAAAACCGTTAGGGCACTGGACAGGGTGAGGGAAAATGAATGGAGCAAGGGGCGCTGCACCACCGGAGCCGGCAAGCCGGAGGTGCCACGCTGGGATCCCAGAGATCCGAGTAGATGCAAAGAATTGCGATACACAAAAAGGTTGAGAAAGAAAAGTTTATTTAAAAGTAACTTAGAGAAAGAGAAGGAAGAAAGAAGATTCACCTCCCCAAGGTGGGGGAGGGGGACCAAATCCAGGAAGCATGGCGACAACCATGGCTCAAAGGGCACATGGTCACACCATCGAAGAGCAATGGCCCCTGGTTGCTTGTGGTTGCGTCCTTTTAACCATTCCCCTTGATGGGGGAAGATCATTAGGGTGATTGGGTGGTGGTCTGCTTCCATGTCATCATAAAGGGCCAGGCAAGTGCAGGTACTGATGATGTCAGGTGACGGACAGCAGGCAGATGGGTGGGTTAGTCACATGATTGCTGCCACAGAGGGCTGATTAGGTTAACCCTGAACTGGGGGGAGGATTCCTGTAAGAGAGTTCTTAGACATTTGCAATTTACAAACTCAGACATTTGCAACTCACAAACTCTTATAACTTTGGCAGCCATCTTTGATCTTCAGCTTTGACAAGGAACCTAAAAGTTTACTGGAGATTATTATGCTAAACCATGTATTGAAAGTTTGGACTGTCCTGGTCTTGTATCTGAAGGAGATTTGCCGTGGGGGATGGGATAGGCTGCTGTTTGTCCTGCAGTAGAATGTCTGAATGCTTTCTAAAGGTTTCACTGAGGCAAAAAGACTAAACCAAGAATAAACTAAGTTTCTTCTGGGTTTCTGTAGGTACCTTTCAAGAGGGACCATTGACAGTAAAAACAAGTGTCTACTGGCAGACGTACAGACAATTAGGTTGTCATTTATTTGTTTCACGTCTTCACTTTTGCTATTATTGACAGCATTTGAGAGCCATCTTTGCACACATACCTTTTCAATCTAGTCTGAATGTTTACTTGTGACAAATTCCTACAAGTGCTGTCCTACAAAGGGTCTCAAACTTTGACCTGTCTTGCCAAACTGCTCTTGAGAAAGGCAGGGGCGATGGTGAATTCCACCCTCTGCTTTAGGGTTTAGAGGATGCCTCTCGCCTTCATCAGTCTTTGAGGAATGTTGAAATGTCCCATCCACTGAAGAGGTGCTGCTTGACGGGAGACTCAGAGGTGGAGGAGTGGTGGAGGCCGGAGAAGAGTTTCAGGTGGAGGGCAGAGCAGGGCGCTGGCAGGATGTCAGAGGACAGGAGGAGTCTTCACCCCCAGGGCCCTCCCATGTCACTGCCTGGGACTGGCTACATCCCTTGACAAAGGGATACGTAGGCTGACCCTATTCTGCAGGCACAGCTCTCTCCACTCCTGGGGATAGTAGCTCCCACTGCTCTTGCCTGGGTGTTTCACCCTCTGTGTTGATTTCCTGGAGTCCCAGTGAGGCCCTTGTAAGCAATATTCAACTCTCTCAACGGCCCTACTGGAAGGCATTGGCTGCTTCTCGCTGCAACTCTGCCTGATGCAAAGGGATGCTCACAGTTGGCTGTCATCATTCCACAAGTGAAGACACGCCCACTGCAACACAGTTGGATAAAAACGCAAGCAAGAAGGAAGACACTGCCACACTCCAGAGGAAGAGGATGAAGTAACCGTGGGTGAGGACCTCAAGCAGCCAATCAAGGCCCACTCACCGCTTCCACTCCACTCCAGGCCCACCCACCACTTCCGCCCTGTCCGGGCCCACCCACCACTTCCAGCCTGGTCAAGGCCCACCCACTTCCCCCCGCTCAGGTCAGGGCCCATCCACCGCTTCTGTTCCAATCTAGGCCCACCCACCGCTTCCTCTCTGGTCAAGGCCCACCCACCCTTCTGCTCCAACCCAGGCCCACCCATCACTTCCACCCTGGTCAAGGACCACCCACCTCCCACTCAGGCCAGGGCCCACCCACCCTTCTGCTCCCGTCAAGGCCCACCCACTCCTTCTGCCCTATCAAGGCCCACCCACTGCTTCCGCTCCAATCTGGGTCCACCCTCCGCTTGGTCAGCTCTCCTGCTGGGCCCACCTGTAGACAATGGGCGTGCACTGATGTACTCTCTGGCACCCAGTCTCTTCCCTTGCCTGCAGTCAGTGCAGAATGAAGGGGTAAAATAAAGTTTGAGAGAAGGTGTGGACTGATGTTTTATCTTCCCTACTGTTAAAGTATGATTTTCTTTTCCTTTTTTTGGTTCTAGAAAATTTGAAAACACTAATTAATGAGAAGAGGGAAAAGAATCAATCTGACCCCAACCCTGGAACAAATAGTGAGTATTTTGGCATTATTCCCTTTAGTCTTTTTTTTAATGAAAATACTGGAGATTTCCCCTACATAATTATGCTTTTTAAAAAAACAACTTTTTTCTTAGAATAGTTTTAGATTTACAGAGAAATTGTGAAAATGGCACAGGACCTTCCCATATATCCCCGCCCCAGACTCACACAGCCACGGTTTCTCCTATTACATTTGTTACGATTAATGAAAAAGGATACGTTGTTAACTAAAGCCCATACTTTGTTTGCATTTTCTTGGTTTTAACCCAAAGTTTTTTTTCTTTTTTTCTTTTCGGTCTCAGGATCCCATGCAGACATTTCGTCTCTTTAGTCTCCTCTGGGCTGTGACATTTTCTGATTCTCCTTGTCTTTGATGACCTTGAGAGTTGTGAGAGGGACTGGTCAGGTATTTAATAGAATGTCCCTCAAGTTGGGCTGTCTGAAGTTTTTCTCATGATTAGCCTGAGGCTGTGGGTTTTGGGGAATAACATTTTTTAAAAAGTCCTTGTTTAAACATCTGTTATGAAGGGAGGGGACAAGAGTCAATAACTTTAGGGGACAGCATGGGAGGGAACATGTTGCTATACTTTGCCTCCACTCAGTCAGTGAGCGTGGCCCAAGGGCCATCTGAATAGAGTGCTGCCTTCCAGATTTTTCCCACTTCTGTGGTGCAATCTTCACTATCTGTCAGAATGCATTTTGAAACTCAAGTCCCATCTGGTCACTTCCTGGCTGACACACTGCTGGGGTAGGGGTGATCCCTGGAGCGAGTACAAACACTTCGGCTGAGCTTTTAAAGCCCTCTTCTGGTTCCAAATGTTCTTCACCCATGCTCTCAGTTTGAGACAAGAATTAGGATGCAAGTGATTGATTTGGTATAGGAGTAATGATCCCAGGAAGAATCTAGCACTCAGAGCAAGACAAGTGGATGCACAAGGAACATTCAGGGGTGGCCCTAGCCCACTGGGCCACCAACACCTGAAAGTGGCCTCTGTGGCTTGAACATTGTAAACAGACCTCTCAAAGGTGAGGGAGGTCAGGTCATTTCTCCTACTCATTAGCTGCTCTCCAATCATTTCTACTTTTCCTAGTTATAATGTCCTAGAGTATGCATGTGCACTACATCACACACACACACACACACACACACACACACACACACACACACAGCAAACCCCAGCACACCCCCTTTGTGTGGTGAACCATTGTGAACGGGTCGACCTTCTGAATACTGGGTTCAGTGTAGGTTCCCACAAAGTCAGGCTCAGGGGACTTTATGTAACAAAATAAACTGAACACTGATAGAGTGAAATGTCTTTCTTTAAAAGACTTGAAATGGCCAAATAAAATAAGACTGCAGGGTCCTAAAGAGAGAGGAAAGGGTTTCCCTGTGTCTCTTGATGAATTGAGCTGTGGGACCCTGATTAGGGTAGATGGGCCTTTCCTCTCTCTTCTCTTTTGCATTCTTGTCTTCTTTCTTTGTTCAGTAAGAATAAATAGTGCTGAGAGGTTTCCACACCAAGAGCTCTTCTACCAGATGGATTCTGATAGAATGTCAGCTCCAAGCAGGGCTTGTTGGTGGGAAGTCCTGGGTGTGGAATGGGAGCATTCTGGCCCTTGTCTTTTCACTCAGTCCCACCTGTGCAGTTATGTGTCCCTCAGGTCCTCAGTCCTGGAGAGAAGCCAGG
Source organism: Cephalopachus bancanus (assembly GCA_027257055.1). NCBI lineage: Eukaryota > Metazoa > Chordata > Mammalia > Primates > Tarsiidae > Cephalopachus > Cephalopachus bancanus. The sequence continues at coordinate 2,486,189 of JAPVLO010000155.1, forward strand.
TCACAGTCAGGTGAGTGGCTGTCACACGCGTCACCCTCGCCCACCTGTCTGCATGTGCTATGCTTCCCTCCGTACTGCTGTGAGGGTAAAGGGGGTGTACCCAAAGCTGGCAGCCTGCACCCAGTCTCGGGAGGGCTGGCGACCCCCGGTTCAAGAAGGCCCGCTTCCACAAGCTGTGGGGAGTCCCTGGGTCTTGGTCTCAGAGGCATCTCTGGCGTAAAATGGCCCAAAGGACCCTGCAAGCCCTGTCCAGGCTTCCTCTTCCTCTCGTCTTCTGCAGCTCTGAAAGTGACCTGAGTCCATCTGGGAACCACTCGCAGAGGACTTTCCCTATTAAACGGCTCCAACCAGCCACTGGCAAGTGTGGATGGTGCGGCCTCCTGTGGCCCACGCCCAGGCTGGGCTCTGTCCCTTCCTCCTAGACCACAGAGCCAACTGCTCCCTCCCCTGCCCCCACCCCCTGCAATGCCCCTCCCACAGTGGTCTGGGGGGGCTTTGCATCATCCTCAGAATTGAACCCAAATGGCTCCTCTGGGCCCCCACAGCCCTGTGTGATTCAGACTCTGCCTCCCCCCTCCCCTCCCTTCTTGTCCTCCCCTACCCCTCTGCCCTATCCTCTGGCCACCCTGTCCTTGACTCCCTGTGTGGTCTCTGCACACACTGTCCCTTCTGGCATGCTCTTTTCTGGTGGCTCCTCTGTCCTCAGAGGGTCCTTCTTGGAGGGTGGATCTAAGCTCTGCCTCCACAGTCTCTTGATAGTACTTCCTGTGACCCCCCCACCCTCCCACAGCATCTCACTCATTCCCCTCAGAGCTCCAGGAGGGCGGAGTCCTTCTCAGTTTTGCTCCCTGATGTACCCTCTGTGCCTGCATCTCCACCGTGTATGGTCAGTGCTCAGAGATGTCTATGGAATGAACTGCCTGGGCATCACAGAGCAAGATGCCTCCAGGTCAGCTCCCATTGGAGGGCAGAGGGGGAAGCAGAGACCCTTCCACAGCTTCAGGGAGGCCCTCCACAGCCTCAGGGAGGCCCTTCACAGGTGAGGCCACTCAGAAGATCAGTGGCAGGACTTTAGGCGTGGTTGGAGACACGCTTTTTGGATGACAGAAGCTGTGAGGGTCCATGGGTGGGAATGGAGGACTTTGGTAGAGCCTTGGGTTCCTCTTCTGTAAAGCAGGGAATCATGTCTGCCTTCCAGGCCTGAGGCCTGGTGGTCCTCAAGTCTTGGATGCTCACAGATTCAGGGGTTTGTAGTCTGGTCACTGCCTGCTGGGGGTATATTATAGATATTTTGTCACTAGCAATGGCTAGTTTCTGGCACACAGAGCAGGACCACATCTTTCCTGAACTTCCTCTCTGGGGGCAGAGAGCCGAGAGGGACAAGCACTTTATAATTCTGATCCGGGAGAGGGTGACCTCCAGGATTTGGGAGTGGAGGTTTTAGAAACCATCAGACACAAAGCTGTAATGAGATTCCACGTGACCTCCATCAGGATGCCTATTATAAAAAAGACAGGAAGGCTGGGCGTGGTGGCTCAAGCCTGTAGTCCCAGCACTTTGGGAGGTGAGGCAGGAAGATCACTTGAGCTCAGGAGTTTGAGACCAACCTAAGCAACACAGTGGGTCTCCATCAGTATAAAAAATAAGTTAGCCAGGCATGGTGGCACATATCTGTAGTCCCAGCTACTACTAGGGTGGCTGAGGCAGAAGGATTGGCCTTTCAATGTCTAGGGTGGCTATTTGACTCAGTTCTGCCCAACGGGACATAAGTAGTCTGTTTCTGAAGACTGCTGCCCCCACCCCCCCCACAAGGGAGAGACATTCAAAGAGAGGAGGTCTCTCTCCTTCCCTCCTTACTTGCACACCATGAGAACGGGGGATGCTCTGAGCCTTGCAATGAGGCACACGATGGGGAGGGGACAGTCCCCAGGCTCCTGGGCTTCCAGTCCAGTGTGAGAGACAGAGACCAGCGGTGATTACCATCTAGGGTGAGCCTCTACTGGGGAGTGCTGCAGGGGAGATCGGGTCCTTTGAAGGGGCCAGGTTCATCCAGGAAGAGAAAGCAGGGAGAGAGAAGTGTTGGACCAAGGGCACAGCCTGAACAGAGCAGCATCAAGCAAGGGGGCTTCCCGGGACAGAGCTGCACCATAGGATGACAAGGGTGTTGTCTGGGGGGACGTGCTGAGAAGCGAAGCTGCAAACAAGGAGTGTTTCCATGAGAGAGACAAGGGCGTTGTTTGGGTGTCCGTCCTTCCAAAGCTCAGGCTGTAATATGACCCCAGAGCTAGAGGTGGGACCTAGTGGGGGAGGGGCTAGGCTGTGGGCAGATCCCTCACCAGTGGCATGGTGACATTTCATGGTTGGCAGTGGGTTCTCACTCCAGAAGTCCACAAGGGGGCTGGCAGTTTAAGAGCCTGGCTCGTGCCTCCTTTCTCTGGCTTCCTCTCTCACCATGTGACATGCCTGCTCCCTCTCTGTCTTCTGCCATGATTGGGGCTTCCTGAGGCTTCTCCAGAGACCCAGCAGATGCTGGCACTGTGCAGAACCATGAGCCACATGAACCCTCTTCCCTTCATGAAGTCCCCAGCCCCAGGCATTCCCTTATAGCAATGCAGACTGAACTGACACCCCCTACTCCCTCAGAATCCCATCTCACCATGATCTCTCATTTCACCTGCACACTAGCCATGTCTGTCACAGCCACAACACTGAAATCTTTTAGGTGGGCCCACATGCACTTGTCCGAATTTTGAAGTCTCACGCCGAACTGCTCCTTCTGAAAACTGTAAGGTGAAAGGTCTAGTGAAACAAAATTTCACTTGAAACATCCTGAAAGGTGTCACTCAAGCACATTCACAGGTCAGAGCATCTGGACCCCGGGTTCACTGTCTCCTGGACATCCCCTGTTTGTCACAAGCTGTCCTGGGGTCTCAGAAGGTAGCCTGGGTCTTCACCCTTGTCCGTGGCGTGGAGAACCTTCTGGCCTTTGAAATCAGCCTTGGACTCCTGTTTCCTGCTCTCCACGGTCTTGGGGCATAAGAGGAGGAGGACCTCCCCACCTGGCCTCTTCCTTGATGAGGAAGGTCAGGCCTTCAGAGCTGGTGGAGGTGAATGTCAGAACTCGTGGGCCCTCGCTGGATCTGACAGTTCAACTCCGGAAGCCGCGAACCCTCTGGCCTCGCTTGGCTCTCCTGAAGTCGTGGGCAGGCAAGGCTCACAGAAGAAAGAGTCTCCTGGACACTGTTGACAACTGGAAGATGGAACGCCCAAGACAGCAGTGGCACGGACCAGGCCAGGCCATGGTCCCCAAGCACTTTCCCATGCCAAGGTGGGGCTGAGGAGGCTGGAGGGGCACAGAGCTTTCCAAAGGGACTGAAGGGCCCGGGACAGCTTGACCGGGCCCTCCCCCAGGACACTGGCTGTTTCCCTTTCCTTCCCACGGAGCAGGAAGGTGGACGGCGGCAAGTGGAAACATTGGACTGCCCTGATCTGGCATTTGCCTCTCCGAGCTCGGTTTTTGCTAACTCTGGAAATCCCAGAAGAGAGGGGTGTTTTGTCAAGACATTAAAAAAGTTATTTTTGAAGGGAAACAAGACAGGCTATTCATGAACAGCGGGGAAGCATGCCTGTTGGGGGCCCCGGGTTCCCGCCGCGCCCATTAATTTGATTTAATGAGATGATGAGGCTGACTCGGGCATCCCTCCTCGGCCTGGCCTCCGCCTTGGAGAGGGTGCGTCAACGTGGGGAGGAGCCACTGCTTTGAAGCTCTGTTTTGTTTTCCCTTCCCCCCACCCCCTGCCAATTAACACCAGGAGAATGACATCCGGGTGCAGCCTGATGACTGCCAGTGAGAGCCTTCTTCAGCAACCAGGGTGAGGGGAGGTGGTGGGGCTGGAGTTGGGGGCTGCAGGCCCCGAAGGTGCCAGGCGTGCCACTTCCACGAGCGCCTGACATCTGAGCTTGAGCCTTGGCCACCTGGCGCCACAGGATTCTTCACCCAAGCACCTTTGTAACTGCTGGTCCAGCAGTCAGGAAGGCTCTCCCTCCAGAACTCTGCGTGGCTGCCATGTTTCTGTCACTCGGATCTGGGCTCATATGGTATCTCTCCAAGGCCTTCCTGACCCCCACCTCTGAAGAGTCTCTCTGAAATGGGTCATCTTCCATCCCTAGTACCTACAGTGGCACCAAGCTCACAGTGGGAGCTTAATAAGCATCCACTGAGTGAATGAATGAATGAGCAATACTGAGTGCACCTGTGCATGTGACACACCAGGCTTCCTGTTAGATTTTGCACACACACACACGTGCACATGCAGACACACATATGCACACACAGATGTGCAAATGTGTCTATGTATTTACCTATTTGCTCAATTGACCTTCACTACCACTCTTTAAAGAAAGAATCATAAAGCCCCTTTCACAGATGGGAGAACTGAGCTCAGACAGGTCATGTGACTTGTCAGTGTCACAGCTGGGAAGTCAGGTTTGAGGTTGGGGCTTCCCCTCCCTCCCTTCTGAGCACCGAACCCCTCCCCACCACAGGGACCGTGGGAGTTCACCTCCGCCTGCCTAGGCATGGCCGAGTCTGGGGAGTCCAGGACCCCTCACCAGCTGTGTCAGCCCAGGCAGGCATCTCACAGGTGGAGGCAGGCTCTTTGGGGGTGCCCAGTGCCTGCTGCCCTGCAGAAGCCTGGCAGCTGGCCTCCTGCTGGGACAATGCTTCATCCTGCACCCACCCCATCGCATCATGTGGTCCTGGGCTTTTGTCAGGGAGGAGAGCCCTGGACTTGCTCCACGATAAGTGTGGGCACACATCATGTCGATGGTTACCTTTGTAAAAACCCGTGTAACCCATACGCACAGGCACACGCACATAGGCACATGCACACACATACATGCATGTACACACTACAAACGTGCTCACACAATGCACTCAGATGCACACATAAACACATAAGTGCATATATACTTAAACTACACACGTATGCACATATACATGCATACACACAAACACAAACACACACGCGTATACACATACAGACATGCACACATTCTTACACATATACACACAATACATATACACACACATGCACACACATACTCAGATATGCTCACATTCACCTCAAGACTCACTGAAGGGACACGAGTGTCGAGTGTCTCCATCTCACACTTGTGAGCAGGGAATTTAGACCCTGGGGTCTGACCCTGACATCTCCTCTCCAGGCATTTTTCCACTGTGGTCACAAGCTTTCACCATCACGAGCCTGAAGGAAGCGTGAAGGTTGAGGATGCAGTGTCCCTGGCACCCAGGAAGCTGGGTGGGTGTTCTGTGGCTGTCATCAGCTGCGGACACGGTCTCTAGATTAGAAAGTGCATCCTGATTGAAGCTCACAGGTGCGTGCACCTGCTCTGCCCGAGGGTGGTGTATGGTCCAGGAATGTCCAGGGCTTCCCTCCTCACCAGCTGGGCAACGAGGCCACTCACCCTGGCCCTGACATCACGGTATCCTTGTCCACGAGAGGCATGTGATGACTGACCTCCCGCAGTGCCAGAGGATTCGCCCGGGTGGCACTCAAGGCGCTGATCTGTGGCGACACTCGGTAGATGCGGATCCATCTCACCATGGTTTCCTTCTAGGTGAACCATGGTCCACCAGGTGGCTTCCCCCGTCTCACCTAAGACCCAAGAGCATTCTACTCACAGGTACAGCCAGAACCTGGGAGACTCCGGGGCAGCCACGCATGTCACTTAATTAAGGTGCTGAGCCATGGTGCTCTAGGTCCCATGGGCTTGGAAGAACCCAACCTCGAGAGGCAGCAGTCAGGATGCCCCGTAGGCTCTCCAGTCCTTGACTGGGAGGCCTTCTCCACAGGTTGGATGGAAAGGGAACAAGAATGAGAAAAGGCCCCCTTTCCTTTGTGTTTATCAAGGTCACAGACGCCAAATGCCCCCACTGCCTGACCCAAAGGGTGGCCTTTTGCCCTCACCCCACTCTCCAAGCCTCCTTGCTCTGCCAAGAAGAAGCTCAGCTCAGGTTCTGGCGTTTGTGGGTGGTCCCAGCCGACAATTCCAGGATTCTAGCCACGGCTGGGACCTTAGGCTTTGTTTGCAGAGAAACACATTGGTGAAAAATCATGTTTCCAGTTGCTTCTGCCCTAACTGTCTCTTGGGACTGCAAGGCTGCTCAGGATTCAATGAACAAAGGCGTCACTGTCTCCCGGGCTTTAGGAAATCATCTGTCAATGATGCTTCCTGCTCTGATCAATTTTTGAGCAGGACACACCCTCCCAGTTCCGTTGCCGTCAGCATCCGTGATGCTCCCAATCTGCCTTGCCGGACACTCCGTCAGCACCTCTCTGCCCTCAGTTGTATCTGGTGCCCTTAGGTCACCCCTCCTCCCATTTGGGGGAATGAATGAATTTCCAGTGGACGGCGGCAGGCCCCTTAAGTGCGAGAAGCCATCCTTGTGTCGTGTGTGCCGGTGGGATAGTTCAGTGCTGGCTAGAATGGTGCCAGTGGAGAGTGACAGTGGAACAGGGACTGCCTGGGGGTCCAGATGGGGGCGTGTGAGTGAGCCAAGGGGGCCAAGGCAGGGATGGTCAGGGGCTTGCTGTGTGATGCACTAGCCGTGGGGCCCTGGACACGGCACTCCACCTCTTTGGACCTCAACATCTCCATCTGTGAAGTGTGCGTAAGCACAGGGCTGCTATGAGAGCCTGGAGGCTCAGATACCAGAGGAGGGTGGGGCCAGCCTGCATGAGCCCGGGTGCATGGCAGTGAGCTTCAGAGCTTTGCAACTTGCCCACCACCTAGGTCCAGATGGCACTTCTTGGCACTCCTGAAGACCAGCAGGTGGCCCTTTGTGACCGGCTTCTTTCACTCAGCGCCATGTCTTCGAGGTCCTCCGTGTTGCAGCAGGTGTCAGAGTACCTTGGTTCCTTTTTCGGCTGAGTAATGACCCATGGTATGGGTGGACCACATTTTGTTCATCCTCGATGGACATTTAGGTTGCATCCACTTTCGGCCATTGCAAACAAGCTGCCGTCAACATTCACCTACATGTTTTTGTGTAGTCATGTGCTTCTGTTTCTCCAGGGTAGGCACCTGGGAGCCGAATTGCTCAGTCTGAGGGGAACCCTAGGTTTAGCAGTTTGAGGAACTTCCAAAGTGGCTGCACCAATTCATATTCCCAAGCGCTTATCTTCTGGTGGTGATTTGCCTTCTTTTCTCCTTATCTGTGTCTTCTAAATGGCCTGCAGTACTCACACATTCTTTATGATTTTTCTCTGAAGGTGAGGTGTTCTCACAAAGCAGGTGGCTGGGAAGATGAGCCGCACCTGGTCCTGCCTCCTGGGATGCTCTGGGACTGTGGAAGTGGCCTCACACTCTGAGGTGACCAGACTCTTCCAGAGGAGGGACGCGTGAGGGTCAGGGGCTCTGGGTGGGTAGAGCATGATGGTGCACTTGGAAGGGCTCTCAGCTCAGTGGGTGTCTGTGTTGACCACGGGCCCTAGCTCCAGGGGAGATTGTTTGCAGTCCACTCTAAGTTACTGTTGTAAAAATGAGACTCCATTTACAAGTGGAGAAGGGGGCTCCCTTGCCCTCACTGCATCTGTCGTCCCACCTCCAGCACCTGGGAGCCATGAATAGTGGGTGCCCCGAGTCACAGGGGGACACCACTGCTGATCACTTCAATGTCTTTACGGTCATGAATGTGCATTCATAGCTAAGGGCCTGGGCCCAAGATGGAGTCCAATGGCATCTCCTGGCCCCATGTCTGCTGGTGGAGGTGGTGAACCTCCAGATAGGTGGGAGCCCAGGTGGGCACCCATTCCTGGAGTCAGACTCATCAAAGTTGATTTGGGGAGAGGCTTCCAGAGGTCTCGCACCCTCATTTCATCCACACCTGACTAGATGTTTTTGACTCATATTGAAAACGGGCTTTCTCTACTCCCCCAAATCCACATCTCCCTTGTGCTTTTGGTTTAAAGGGACCCAATGCTTTTATTCGAGGGACATCCCATGTGGGCATTTGAATTCTCAAATTCCAGAGCTCTGAAGACTTCAGAAGGTCACCCAGCTCAGACTGGTCCTTCCCTTATTCAGGCAGGTCATGGTACTAAGGTGGGAACGACCCTCCAGGCAAATTACCAAAGCTCTTTTTCTAAACCTCCTTATCTGTAAACCTGGGCAGAATAACAAAACCCGCTCAGAAGGTCGTCCTGAGGATTAAACAAGATACGCGTGTAATGTTCTTAGTGCCATGCCAGGCGCTTTGTAAATATCCAATCAATGGCAGTACTATTACTGTCTTTGTCATCTTCTGACCACAGTGTTTTCTTTGTTTCCAAAGCACCCCGTGAGCCAGTCAAGTCTGCAGTTGGCCACAAAGGAAAGCTTCCCGCTGGCCTGTTGCAACAGCAGACACAGAGCTTGCAGAGCTCTGGGCTCATTCTAGACTGGCAAGTACGGCGCTCACCTTCTACAGGGGTGAGGCCATGGCTGGGGCAGCCAGGTGGAGCCTCTACCCCACGATGCCACGCCCTCTAGTGGAAGGAGGAGATGTCTGATCCCAGGTGTGCAAGGACGCAGGTGAGCCGGGATGTTCTGCAAGACAGGAGAATTTTCATGCCCTCAATTCGATTCTCCTAAAACCTAGCCAGAAGTAATCAGAGTCACAGGCACTGCAGTACAATACAATACAATGCAGTGTGATGCAATGTAATATATTACCATACAACACAACACAATTCAATACAATACAGTGCAATGCAAAGTGATGCAATACAACACAACATAATGCAATGCACTACAATGCAGTGCAATGCAATACAATACAATGCAACACAACACAATGCAATACAATGCAATGCAATAAAATATACCACAGCACAATGCAATGCTGTACAACACAGAACAACACAACACAATACAATGCAATGTGATACAGTACAATACAATGTAGTGCAATGCAATGCAATACAATAGAGCACAATGCAATGCAATACAGTACAATGCAATGCAATGCAATATAATGCAATGCAATACAGTGCAATGTGATGCAATGCAATGTGGTGCATTACAATACAACACAACACAGTGCAATGCAATGTGATGCAATACCATGCAACACAATACAATTCAGTACAGTAAATGTGATACAATGCAATACAGTACAGTGCAATGCAACACATCACAGCACAATACAATACAACTAAATGCAAACAGAAAATGCACCCTGGGTTTGACATCTGAGCTGTGCTTTGGTCCCTGTCTTCTAAAGAAGATAAGGAAGGGTGACTGCCGACAGACTCTGGGGCGATGAAAATGTTCTGAAATGCACTGTGCTGACAGTTGCCCAGTTGCGCTAACAGACTAAATGCCACTGACACACACACTTTCAGTGGGTGAATTGTATGGGACAGAAGTTATATCTCAATAAAGCTGCTTCTAAGAATCGATATTTCAAAGTATTTTATTATTTTTACACATTTACCCCAATACTCACTTATTACCAAAAATGAGAGAAGCACATAATGAAATATTCTGCAAACCAGTTTTTGAATTGTGCGCTCACATTTGAGCTTCAGCTGCATCTTGCAGTTCTCCTCACCAGAGGAAAGGATCACCCAGAGAGGGAATTGACGCTTCTGGTCAAGTTGGGGAGATCAGGCTGGATCTTGGAAGGAGCTGAGAGAAAAAGGAAGAAAGTGGCCCCAAATGAGGCACCAAAACATTGACTGAATGCGTTAAAGGGAGGAAGAGTACTACTGACAGTTTAAACATTCCACGAAGACTTCATGGAGGAGAGATCTGAGCAAGAACCTCCAGATTTAATGAAAATAACTAGTTCTAATAATAGCAACAGCCATCCCTCCACTGTGCAGGACAATCATAGGTCTCCAGAAGACAGGAGCATCATTCTGGGAGAAGAATGACCCCAGCCAGAAGGCAGAGAGCAGGGGCCAGGGGAGGCCACGTGGACAGCTCCCAGGGCACAAGGGAGGGAGAAGAGAGGCTGGTGGCGGGGAGTGTGGGGCCCAGGAGGTCCGGCACTTCACGGGGGGCCCTCAGGTGGGTGGGAGAATAGCAGGAGCAGAGGCACAGGTGGGGGAGAGGATTTTGCAGGCAGACTGTGGGCGTCAGCCCGAGGGGTGGGTGGTCACTGGACAGAGATGAGTCTCTGAGCTTGTAAATGGTAAACGGACAGATGGTCTCGCTTTTTATCAACACAGTGCAATGTATTGTATTGAACTGAAGGTTCTGGGCTTTTGTTTACATTCTCTCTACTCATTTACTCTAGGCCCTTGCTATGCAAAGTTGGTCTTTGGACACCATGGGGAAACTGGCTAGAAATACAGGTGCCGCCCCCACCACCACCACCCAGGGGCCCTGAGTCAGAGCCTGCGTGTATTTCAACAAGAGCCCAGCTGACTCAGAAGCAGCAATGACACTGTTTTTTATTTATTTATTTATTTATTTATTTTTGAGTTGGAGTCTCACTCTGTCGCCCAGACTGGAGTGCAGTGGCCGCTCCCGGCCACCACAGCCTCGACCTGCCGGACTCCGGCGATCCTTCCGCCTCAGCCTACTGAGTAGTCGGAATTACAGGCGTGTGCTACCACGTCTGGCTAATTTTTTGATTTTATTGTAGTGATGAGGTCTCGCCTGCCCAGGCGGGCTCGAACTCATGGGCTCGGGCAATCCACTCACCTCAGCCTCCCAAAGGCGCAGGATTACAGGCTGAGCCACCGAACCCAGCTGATGGCACTGTTTTAAATCACCCCCTGGATTTGGGGATGTGGGATGGCAGGTAGCTGGTGACAAGTGGGTTTCAGGTTAAAATGTGGACTTGCCCCCACTTGCCACAGGGTTACGTTGTGCCATGAACAGGAAGTCGTGGCTGCTTCTTGCCCGTCCTTCTTCCAGGACAAACGCCGTATGTCAATGGCTACCTGCTTCTCTGCAGTCCCCAGAGACAGCCCCATCATGCCTTTCAGCATGACATGCTCTGTGGCCACGTTTTGCCTTTCTGAGATGGCAGGTAAGTTGGAACTTAGTTGCCAAATGTGTATATAAGTTTGCCCACTTATAGTTTTTGGCAGAAATATAAGTCTCATTGATGATCAGAAAATGAACGCCATGCCCCTCTTAAAAATGATCAATTATACCCACATGATGTCACAACACGCCAAAAGAAAGAACTTAAAGGAAAAGTCAAGGCATGAGGAGGCGACACGATGCCTCATGTAAGTCCCCAAGAAGGTGCTCTGTGCACTGGGACCCGTGGACAGATCTGTCTCCACACATCCCTCAAGGATGAAGGGTGGGTGTAACTCTTGACTTGGGTGTGTAAGGGTGGGCCCAAGGGATCGGAGGACAGGACAGGGAGGTAGAAGTTCATCCCAGACAGAGAACAAACACACCGGCAACTGTGAAAGGCGAGCTCTGCATTCAACAGGTTGTGTCTACCTGTCAACAGGTGCTCGTTTGAGTTTGACAGTGGAGAAACAGTCACTGTGTCCTTTTCTCTGATTCCCAGCCACACCCGAACAATTATTCTTATTTCTGAAGCCTCTAAGAGCTAAGTTACACATAGAAGTGACAACACCACTCACCATGTGAATTTGACAATGGTTTTGGAAATCGATCAGCAGGTGGACAAAGATGACCCCCTAACCTAAAGCACGGTGCTTCTGTCACATGTGTGCCTTGTGTAGATGTGTTGGTTAGACAGGAGACACTCTGTACAGTTGCTGTTGGTGTGGCTGGTATCCCACATGACATTCAAGTTTGTGCTGGTGCATCTCACAAGAAGTTTGCTAAAACTGTATTATAGAATGTGCTTTGTGTTCAATGAAGGGAGAGTGACCATACTTAAGAAAGATTTCACCCACAACAACAATGCATGGCATGTGAAATCATGACTTAGAACTTCAGGACCCTGCTGTACTCTGAGTGAAGATGTTACATCTTTGCTTATGTCATGTCATGAGATGTGAGAACATCTCAGCATTGTCACGTTCTCCAAACTGTCATCATGGGCAAGGTGCATCAGCTGTTCCTGGCCTAAGGCCAATATCACTGTCTGTGTGGCAGGAGGGGTGCCTGGCGGCTTAAACCTCAACACTTGACACAGGTTTGGGAGGGTCATGCAGGAGGGCAGGTTGTGGGAGGGGCATCTCTGGGACAAGCAGGCAGGTCCCTGATGGGTACCATGTCCCACCTCTGTGTTCTTCCTTGAGTTGGTTGTCTTCTCTCCACAGGCGTCCGGGCATCTCTCAGAGAGCACACACCCACTTTTTAATTTTTATTTTTGTGTAATTTCAGTTGTACAGAAGAGGAGCACAAAAATTCCAAGATACCTTCCATCCAGATACCCCCAATTAATATTTACCATGTTTGCTGCATTCTCTCTCCCCCTGCCACCCCACATCTCAATCTCTCTCTCTCTTTCTCTTTCCCTCTTTTCTCTCTCTCTCCCTCCCTCTTTCATCCCCCCTTTCTCTTTCTCCCTGTCTTCCATCTCCTTCCATTTCCTTCCCTCTCTCTCATTTCTCTCTCTTTCTCTCTCTCTCATTTCTCTTTCTTTCTTCTGCCTCTTTCTCTCTTCCTCTCTCTCTGTCTCTCTTCCTTCCTCTCTCCTCCTTCTCCTCTCTCTCTTCTGTCTCTGTCTCTCTCTTTCTCACACACACACACACACACACACACACAGAGGAAGCAGAAGACAAGGAGTGTCTTGACTACTAAATACTATTGTATGCATTTCCTAAAAACAAGGAATTCTCTTAACCACAGTTTAATTGTCAGTATCAGGAAACTAACACAAAATTCAATCATGTGTAGACATTCAGATTTCTACAGTTGCCTTAATATTGTCCTTTGAGGCAAAAGAAAATCACATCTCATTAGTCTCCTTCATGCCAAAATTTCCTGATTCTTTAGTCTCTCTTGATATTGACATTGATTTTGTAAACTGCCACTCGATTTGGGGTTGGCTGATATATTCTCAGGGTCATAGTCATACCATGATTTGGGGAAGGAATCCCACAGTGTGAGGTTCTGATCACATCAAGTGGCACATGATGCTGATGTAACCCACTGCTGGTGATGCTACCTTTGTTATGGTTTTTGCATGGTAAAGTCACTATTTCACCTCTTGTAATAAATAGCAAGTGTCTTGGTGGGAGATATTTTGAGATGATGTAACTTTTTTTTTTGAAAGCAGGATTTATTGAGAGGATAGAAAAGCTCCCACAGTGGGAGGGGACCCGAAGGGATTGCCTGAGATGATGGAACTATTACTCAATTTTTTTTTCCTTTATTTTCTGAAGATCTTGCATGGGGCTGGGAATTCAGTGCTAACCTCCTCTGAGGAATCTGCCCAATGGACCCCAGGAGCACACAGACCAAGGAGTAGGCTTGAGGAGATAGAAGACCTTGGGGAAGGTGAGGCCTGGGGGACATAGGAGGGGACCTTGGGGGTGGGGGTGAGCTAGAGGGGATAGGAGGGGATCTTGTGGGAGGGAGTGAGCTGGGGGAGATAGGGGGAAAGAGTGGGTTTCAAAAGATAAGAGGGAACTTTGAGGGGGGGACTGGGGGATGTAGGCGGGGACATTGGGGCAGGGGTAGGGCTGGGGGAGATAGGAGGGAGACTTCGGGGAGGGGCTGGGCTGGGGGAGATAGCAGGGGACCTTGGGGGAGAGAGTGGGCTGTGGGAAATAGAGGGACCTTTGGGGCAGGTGTGGGCTTGGAGAGATAGGCGGGGATCTTGGAGGAGGGAGTGAGCTGGGAAAGATAGAAGAGAAACTGGGGGAGGGAATGGTCATGGAGAGATGGGGGGACCTTGGGGGATGGGGTGTGCTTGGAGAAATAGGAGGGGACCTTAAGGAGGGAGTGGGCTTGGGGATAAAAAGGACCTTGGGGGTGGGGTAAAGCTGGGGGAGAGAGGAGGATACCTTGGGGGATGGGATGGCGGGGGGGGGACCCTGGAGAGTGAGTGGGCTGGAGGGGATGAGAGGGAACACTGAGGGAGGGAGTGGGTTGGTGGAGATAAAAGGGAGCCTGGGGGGAGGGACTGGGACTGGGCTTGGAGAGACAGGAGGGGAACTTGGGGGAGGGAGTGGGGTGGGGAAGATAGGAGGGGACTTTGGGGGAGTGGAGGGGTAAGGGATCTAGGAAGGCAACTTGGGAGAAGGGGCAGGCTGGAAGAGATGGGAGGGAACCTTGGGAGAGGGAGTGGGCTTGAAGAGGTAGGCTCAGACCCTGGAGGAGCGGCCTAGGGGAGACTGGAGGGAGCCTGGGGGGAGAGTGTGGGCTTGGAGAGATCAAAGGGGCCCTGGGGGGAGAGCTTGGGCTGGAAAGGATAGGAGAGAGCTTTAGGGGAGGAAGTGGGTTGGGGGTGTAAGATGGCCCCTTGGGGGAGGGGAAGTGCTGGGGGAGATAAGAGGAAACTTTGGGAGAGGGGATGGCTGGGGAGAGAGCAGGAGTCCCTGGGGAGGGAGGGCTGGGGGAGATCATAGGAGGGGACCTTGGAGGTGGGGAGGGCTGGAGAAGATAGGAGGGGACCTTGGGGGAGGGAGTGGTCCTGAAGAGACGGGAGGGGACCTAGTTGGAGGGAGTGGGCTGGGGAGACAGGAGGGGACATTAGGGGAGGAGGCGTGCTGCAGTAGAAGAGGGGACCTTGGGGGTGGGAGTGGGTTGGGGAAGATGAGAGGGGACCTGGGGGAGGAAGTGACCTGGGGGAGATAGGAGGGGGCTTTGGGGGAGGACTGGGGCAGAATGTTAGGAGGGAACTTTGGGGGAACTTTGGGGGAACTCTGGGGGAGGTGAGATAGGTGGGACCTTGGTGGAATGGAGGGCTGGGGAGATACACAGGAGGGACATTGGGAGAGGGAGTGGGCTGGGGGAGATAAAAAGTGTTCTTGGGAGAGGGGAGGGCTAGGAGAGATAGGAGGGGACCTTTGGGGAGAAGGACTGGGGGAGATAGGAGGCGCCTTAGGGGAAGTGAGGGCTAGGGGAGAGAGGAGGGGACCTTGGGGGGAAAGCGGGCTTGTAGAGATAGGAGGGGACCTGGGGGGAGGGAGTGGACTGGGGGGACAGGAGGGGACCTGGGCGAGCTGGACTGGGAGAGGTAGGAGAGGACCTTGGGAAAAGGAGTAAGCTGGGGAAATTAGAAGGAGACTTTGGGGAAGGGATTGGGTTGAAGAGAGAGGAGGGGACCTTGGGGGAAGGAGTGGGCTTGGGTAGATCGGAGGGGATCCTGTGTGAGGGAGTGAGTTTGGAGAGATAGGAGGGGGCATTGGGGGAGCCAGTGGGCTTGGAGAAATAGAAAGGGACCTTGGAGCAATGACTGGGCTGAAGAGATAGGATGGATCCCTGAGTAGGAAGTCGGCTTGAGGGGCAAGGAGGGCACAGTGGGGGAGGGGAGTGTTGGGGGTGATAGGAGGGGACCTTGGGGAGGGGAGAAATAGGAGGGGACCTTGGGGGAGGGGAGAAATAGGAGGGGTTAACTAATCCCTAACTTGGGTTAGGGATTGGGCTGCGGAGATAGGAGGGGCCCTTGTGGGAGGAAGTAGACTGGAGGGGATATGGGTTGGAGGAGATAGGAAGGGGCCTTGGGGGAAGGGAGGGATTGTGGACATAAGAGGGGACCTTGGGGCAGGGATTGGGCTGAGGAGATGGGAGGGGACATTGGGGGAGGGAGTGGGCTGGTTGGGATGGGAGGGACATTGGGGAAGGGGAGAGCTGGGGGAGATAGGAGGGGACCTTGGGGGAGGGAAAGTCTGGGGGAGATTAGAGGGGACTTTGGGACAGAGTTGGGCTGAGGAGATTAGGCGGGGACTTTGGGGGAGGAAGTGGACTGAGTGGGCTGGAAGGGATGTTGGGGGAGGGGAGGGCAGGCTGAGATAGGTGAGGACCTTGGGGCTGGCTTGGGCTGAGGAGATAGGAGGGGACCTTGGGGGAGGAAGCAGGCTGGAGGGAATAGGAGGGGACATTGTGGCGGGGGAGGGCTGGGGGAGCTAGGAGAGAACCTGGGGGAGGGGAGGTCTGTGGGAGATAGGAGGGGATATTTGGGTCAGAATGGCTCCAGGAGAGAGGAGGGGAGCTTGGGGCAGGGATTGGGTTGAATAGGTAGGTGGGACCTTGTGGGAGGGAGTGGGCTGAGGAGATAGGAGAGAACTTTGGAGGAGGGAGAGGTTTGGGGAGATTGGAGGGGACCTTCTGGGAGGGGTGGCCTGGGGAGATGGGCGAGAATCTTGGGAAAGGTGTGGTCTGCGGGGATAGGAGGGGAACTTGAGGGAGGGAGTGTTCTGGGGGGGATAGTAGGGGACCTTCGCGTGTGGAGTGGTCTGCAGTGGATAAGTAGGGACCTTGGGGAAGGGAGTGAGCTGAGGAGATAGCAGGGAACCTTGGGGCAGGGAGTGGGCTTGCAGAGATAGGAGAGGGCCTGGGAGGGGCAGTGGGCTGGGGGTGATAGGAGAGGACCTTTGGGGAGGGATGGGCTGGGGGATAGGGGAGAACCTTGGGGGCCATCAGGCTGGAGAAACCTGACTATTTACTGGCCAGAAAGAGGATTTATTTACCAGAAAGAGGATTTGTTTGCCAGAAAGAGGATCTGAAGTCTAGGTGGGGCTTGCCTAGGTCATCCCATAGTCAGGAGGATAGATGGACCATGACCCACCCTCTTGCCTCTCCGGCTTATGTGAGATCCTAGCATCATGGTGAGAGTGGATGCATGTTTATCTGCTCAAGGGAATAACTAAAAATGAGAATACTTGCAGGCAACTTTGAGCTTCGGTCCTTTTCTTCTTCCTCCACGTCCTGACCATCCTCTGGCAGCCTGTAATCCCAGCACTTTGGGAGGCTGAGGTGAGTGGATTGCCTGAGCCCGCAGGTTCGAGACCCACCTGGGCAACTTGGTGAGACCTCATCTCTACAATAAAATCAAAAATTAGCTGGGCATGGTAGCATGCGTCTGTAGTTCCAGCTACTTGGAAGGCTGAGGCGGAAGGAGCCCAGCAGGTCGAGGCTGCAGTGGCCGGGAGTGGCCACTGCACTCCAGTCTGGGTGACAGAGTGAGACTCCAACTCAAAAAAAGGGGGGGGGAAGCCCTGTCTGTCTGACCAGCCATCTTTCCATCTTTATCCATACCTCTCTGTCCATGGTTAGCCCATTTTTATTTCTACTATATTTTCATGTCTGTATATCTGTGTCTATATCTATATCCACATCTCTCTCTCTATTTTCTTGTCTTTCAAAGCTAACTATTAAATGAAAGTGGAGTGTAAAATGTTAAGAGCAAAATATAATTTTCTGCACCTTTGCAATGACATTCATAAAATATTCCTAGAAAAATATTAAAAAGGGGACCTTTGTTTGAAAGTAGCAGTCAGGAAACCCTAAGAAGCTGGAGAAGCATGGCCAGGCTCGGTGGCTCAACCTGTAATCCCAGCACTTTGGGAGGCCGGGTGAGTGGATTGCCTGAGCCTGCAGGTTTGAGACCCACCCAGGCAACTTGGCGAGGCCTTGTCTCCACAATAAATCAAAACTTAGCTGGGCATGGTACTTCTGGCTACTTGGAAGGCTGAGGTGGAAGGATCGCTGGAACCCAGTAGATGGAGGCTGCAGTGGCTGGGAGTGTGCCACTGCCCTCCAGTCTGGGCCACAGAGTGAGAATCCAACTCAAAAAAAAAAAAAGAAGCTGGAGAAGCTGTCTTCAAAAGCCCAGTGAGGGGTCACCTTGCTAGAGGTCATCCCTGCCTTGTGTTTCGTAGGGGCCCTGGCCTCGAGTTGGGTGTTGAAGTTCACATGTCTATGTCCCCCTCAAATTCGTATGCTATAATTCTCACCCACAGTGTGAGGTCCCAGAAAGGTGATTAGATCATGAGAGTGGAGTCCTCATGATTGGTTTCGTACCCTTATAAAGGAGGCCTTGGAGAGACCCCTGGCCCCGTTCTCCACGTGAGGACACAGTGAGAAGGCAACTTCTATGAACCAGGAAGTGAGTCCTCCCGAGATACCAAAACTGCCAGTGTCTTGGTCCTGGACTTCCCAGTCTTCAGAACCATGAGAAATAAATTTCTGTGGTTTACAAGCTACCTAGTTGGTGGCATCTTTGTTATAGCAGCTCACATGGACTAAGACACCAAGGTTCCTTGTCATGACAATAAACAATTCACTATTTGTGGTTGGGCACCACAGTGGCAGCTCTGACACTCCACCAGCTGTTATCTCTTTCCTGGATTAAGTTCCTCTTCCTGTAATTACTGAGATGTTTCTGTTTCCTGGCTATGCCTTGACTGACAGTCTTTGTGATGTATTTCCTTTCAAACTTCCTCTAGATGCTGGTGTCTGGTCATGCCTAGAGATGGAAGGCAAAGACTCATGGGCTGGAAAGGTCTGTGCTCCTTCTTAGTCTGGTTTCTGTTCCACTCAACCACTCTGTTCAGTCCTGGCATTACTCATTTTTGGTCCACTTCTAGTGATGTCTTATTTCAGAACCAGTAGTGATATGATCAAGAAAATTTGTATATGGGCCTCTCTTTCTGTAATAAAACTCTGTTGCAAGCAACATTCCAGTAACTACCTAACAGACCATCTGTTTCAGAGCTATGAATTATAACTAAGGCTCATTTTTGAACTTTAATTTCTAAAGTGTGTGTGTGTGTGTGTGTGTGTGTGTGTGTGTGCGTGTGTGTGTGTGTGCGTGTGCGCATGCGCTTGTGTTTTGGGGGGAGCATGTGCACCCATGTGTGTGAGTATAGCATAACACAGAGAGTAATTGAGTTGTTGAGTTATTCAGGGTCCTTGAGTGGTGGTCTTGACTGTGTACAGCCCTTCTTGTTGAACTTGGACAAGTAAATTCAGTTCTCTGGGTCTGTTAAATTTTGGATAAGATCACTGTCATTTAAGGGGATCTGTTTTGCTTTGATAGTCTGATTTTCAGTTCATAGACATACTAAATGTGTGTGTGTGGGTATGCGCGCACGCATGCTGGGTGTATAATCAGTGCCCAGTTCCATTTCTCTGATGATTTCAACTCTGCCTTTCCTCTGTATCTGGGCTTCCTCCTCATTCTCCTTTCCTCCTGGTTGCAGAATGGCTGCAGGGCAGTAACTGTCTTCCAAGTTTGGGGAGGTGGAGGGAGGCATTGCTTCCCCAACTTGGACTCAAAGTGCTTCCTCTCACCTGATTGGGCTGCTCAGTTTAAGAGCCCACCCTAACACTAGCAACAGTTGCTAGGGGACTGCTAGGAAGTGATTGACTGAAGCCTGGATGCCTGAACCCATCATTGGCAAGAGGGAGGAGTTTGCTGTGCCGACTTCACTAACAGGCATCATCTCTGGAACTGTGGTTAGTTTCATCCGCCACCTGGGAAGGATAGATGGTTGACCAAAAAAAGAAATATCAGAATTCTCTCAGGAATTAGGAAGGTAGTGTGGATGCTGGGACTGTAACCAGTGGTGTCTACTCTAATTCCAGTTTTGCAGGTGAGCAAAGTGAGGCTCTGGAGAACTAAACTTGCCTGAAGTCCCAGCTGGCAGGTCAAGCACTGGAAACCAGGTATGTTGTGGCTGCAAAGCCCTGTGGGTTTTCTGTGAGGCCAAAGTCACTCCCTATAGATTGGGGACAGTTATACCAAGCATGCAAGCATGTAGTAGACCACCAATGACTCAACCAGCCTGGGAATACTTACTTTGAAGGTTGTTTGTGGTGGCATTATTGACAACAGCTAAAAAGTGGAAGCAATCCAAGTGTCCATCAATGGATGCGTGAATAAAGAAAATGTGGCCCATCCATACCACGGGATGATATCATTCAGACATTGCACATAATGAAGTGCGGACACAGACTGCAACACGGATGTACCCTGAGGACATTAGGGTGAGCAAAAGAAGCCAATCACAAAAGGACAAATCCCATGTGATTCTGCCTGTATGAGATCCCCAGGGTAGTCAAAACCATAGAGACAGAAGGTCGAATGGTGGGTGCCAGGGGACGGGGGAGGGGGACGAGGACTTAGTGTTTTGTGGGAATCTAGTTTTAGTTTGGGAAGATGAAAACGTTTTGAGGCAGGGCGCAGGTGGCTGACGCCTGTCATCCCAGAATTGTGGGAGGCCTAGGTGAGAGGATTGCCTGAGTCCAGGGGTTCAAGACCAATGTGGGCAACTTGGTGAGACCTTGCCTCTACAATAAATAAATAAATAAAATTATCCAGGCCCAGTGATGCTACTCCCATAAGGATAGACTGAGCCCATCAGGTTGAGGCTGTGGCAGACGTCTGTGCCTCTGCACTCTAGCCTGGGCAACAGAGTGAGACCCTGACTCTAAAAGAAAAGGAAAGACAAGACAAGACAAGAGAAAAAAAGAAAAGAAAAGAAAAAAGTTCTGAGGTTGGTGATGGTTGCATAACAGTATGCATGTGGTTAATGACATCAGACTGTACATTTAAACATGCTCCTGATGATAAATTTTATGTTATGTATATTTTACCCTAAGTTTTTAAAAAAATAAGTAATATTATACAAAATTGTGTCCCAGATTAGTGGGCATCTCCCCATTTTCACGCGGAAGGCTTTGCAGTGACATCTGCGTCTGTCGTGATTCTGGACTCTCCAAAGTCCACTGTGTTGGCCACAGTCATCCACCCTCCCTTACTCTCATGAACATTATCTGGAAAAGTGAGCGGGAGACGTGGAAGCATGTCTCTGTGTTTCCCCTGATGGTGATGGTTGGCCTGACATTACAAATGAATTCTCTGCCACCATGCACCAGGTGGGTATTCTATTAGCACCACATGTTGCACTTCTGTATGTTTAGTAAGACATTGCCCTGTGCATTTTCTGTCTCCAAGCCCCCAGGCACGCATGGTCTTGTGGCTCTTTTCCCAGTCAGTTGGCGTGCCTGGGCCCAAGACACGTGCTCAGGGAGAAGGTGGGTTGCGTCAGCTCCACACGTCACAGTACACTGCGCCCGTGTTTGTAAAACATGCGTCTGGCAAGTGACTCCCCGTAGGTTGCAGAGCTTCTGATGGGGGAAGTTTTCTAGGAGCGATGTCAGAATTTTATGTCTGCTGATCCCACACATGTATAGGGTCAATGAGAGGGCGTATCCTGGTTTATCCAGAAAATTGCACAGCATGGATGTACCTCTGGGGACACATCTGAATCTGGAAGACGTGGGTCATAATGCCCACATTGCTTTTGGGCTTGGGCATGGTTGGAGCTGGGAGAAGTTTTAGAATACCCTGGAAGAGCTCCTGGTTTTGCAGATGAGGAAACTGAGGTATGGGGTGGTGTTGAGTGAGTTGGAGAGGTGAGTTGTCCACGGCTGCCCAACTTGACCCTGGGCTCTGTAGACTCACACAGCATCCTCAGCCTCACTGGGCTGTCGGAGCAGAGATGCAGGTTCTGGTCATGTCAGAGTCAGGTGACCTGGGGCCTCAGGTTGGGTTCCATCAGTTTAAATGCTGTGCCACCCTGGGCAAGTTCACTTCCTTCTCGGAACCTCCGTTTCCTCATCTAAGTGATTTCATTTAAAAGTTGGGATTACAAGCAGTGCCCCCCTGAGCCTGTATAGGAAGGATGGGAGCATGTGCCCAACACTGTGCTCAGTATTTCATGTTTGAATTCTCACTGTGTCCACAAAGTCCTCCATGCCACCTGCAACACTGTATCCCCATGTCCTCCCATGTATAAGGAGGCAGCCAAGGTCACTTATGAGGGGAAAAGGAGGCCAGTGCCTGTTGCAAAGACCCAAAACCCCACACCTGTGTACACATATCTGGGAGGAAATGCCTTTCCTTCCCTTGGCCTTGAGCCAATGGGTTGTTCAGAAACCTCCAGGGGGAGTAAGCCAACGTCACCCACAGCACGGAGAAGGCCCTTCCCGGATCCTGGAGAAACAGGTAGTTCATGCCGTGTGTGTACACAGGAGCAGCCAACACTCTCCGTGCTTGTCTGTCTGAATCTCTGGGTAATTTTACAAATTGGGTTTTACTGGCAAGAGAGGTGGGCAGATGTGGGTAGTGGCATAGTCGGCTAGGTCACAGGTTCAGATCTGGCCTGGTGCCTGGTGACTCCTCGGGCTGTGTGCCCTCTGAGAAGCTGTTGGCCTGTTTTCATTGAGACCTGGATCTATACATTCAGCCAAGTATCTATGAAGTTCCTACCATGTTCCAGATATTGTCTAGAAAGTTGGAGACACAGTGGCCAGCAGGACTGACAGAGGGTGAGTCTTGATGGATGCTATTAACATCTAGCAGGAAAGAGATGATCATAGGAGCTTTGACAAAGATTTAGGGTGCCAAAGTTGGCCCCTCCTCCATTCTGGTTAGTTTCTTATGGTTGAGCAATAAGTAAATGAATAAGCAATTTAAATATATGTATGTCTATCTGCTTATGTGTGTGTCTCAGGATGAGAATTGAAGCTTTACTCATGATTGGGGTTATTGATAAGTCCACAAGGAAGTCTTCTGGGGAGGATAGAGCATTCAGGGGATAAACTGTGTCCCTTCAGGGGATAAAGCTTTGTCCCCAGCCCTTCCCCTGCTGCCATGGTGAGGAAGGTGGCTGGGCCCTAGGCAGGAATGACAGATGTACCCCCCCATCCCAGGGTTCGGCCTCAGGAGCTGTGGAGGGAAGAGGGGCCGGTTCCAGGAAAAGACAGCAGAGCTCGGGTCAAGGGAGTTCTGCATCTATGTCAGGTGTCTCCTGCCCTTTTATTTGGAAGTGAGAGAGGGCGAGGGGGAGAGAGGGAAGAGACAGGCAAGAAGGCTGGATTCTCACCATGCTGTCCTGTGGGGAGTGGAGTGGATGTCTCATCCCCTCTGGGACATCACAGAGACAATCCCAGGGCACACAGAGTGGCCATCAGTGACTCCTGATGACACTGGATTTCAGACCCAAAGGAAGGAGGCTATTAGCCAGGCAGAGGTAGGGTGGGAGGAGGGGTCCAGGCAGCAATTATTGCAGGTGAAAGCCCAGGGAGAGAGAGAGAATGGCAGGACTGGGAACGAACAGAGCTTGGAGCATCCAGCACAAAATGAGACATTTGTGTAGATGTGTGGGCAGGAGTCCTGCCGTGCCATCTGCACTGATGACTTACTGTCATTTCATAGAAACTTATTTCTTAGCTACTGGGCGGACACACTTGGCCTCTAAAAGTGAGAATACTAATATGAAACACCTCGGCATCCACAGGTGTACCGGTATGGAACATCTCAGTGAATTTCTAGTAGCTGGGAGTACGCGGGAGGTTGTGGGAGAGGGAGGCTGGGGAGGAAGAGGGGGCTGTCAGGGGAATCTCTGTGCTTTCTCTGAAGGAAACAGTGCCCCATCTAAGGAAGAGATGGCCTTGGTCAGATCTGAATTGGATGACATCACAGCTCACGGGGGACCAGTTGGGAGCTGCTATAGGCATCCAGGCATGGGCAGGGGTCGTGGCCAGGAGCAGGGTGGCGAGGCAGTGCCGCCAGGATCCAGCAGACGTTCTGGGGGCATGATGGACAGGTTGCGGCTCTGGGTTGGGTGTGGGAGTTGGAAAGGAGTGTGGTGAGTCACATGTGACTCCTGAGTGTCTGCCTGGCAGGCGAGAGTCAGGAGGAGGATTTGAGTGGTTTGGGGATGCAGACAGGGACGTGAAGTTGGCCAGGACTCAGGAGAGAGCAGTGGGTGAGAACAGAGGTGGTGACGGATGCCATGGGTGTGGACGAGGTGCCAGGGAAGGCAGGGCATGTGAAAACCAGAGAGACCCCCAGGAAGACCAGTGGTGAAGGGGCAGAGAATGGGGAGGCTGCTACTTGGACAAGCGCCTCCATGGATCAGAGGCCTCGGCCACGGTGGGTAAGGACTCAGCTCCAATGCTCATGAGACCTCGTTCAGCTGCTGCTCTATTAAGTACCAACTGCATGCAAAACCTTAGTGTCAGGGACTACGTGGGCCCCAAGGAGGCAGAAGACAGACTCTCTTTCCCAGGAGGCTTTCTTCTTTAATGCAGAATGAGTTACAGCTTTCCTTTCTCATGTGTGTCACCTGTGATTTTTTTTTTTTTTTTTGAGTTGGAGTCTCTTTTTTTTTTTTTTTTTTTTGAGTTGGAGTCTCACTTGGTCGTCCAGACTGGAGTGCAGTGGCCGCACCCGGCCACCGCAGCCTCGCCTGCTGGGCTCCGGCGATCCTTCCGCCTCAGCCTTCCGAGTAGCCGGAATTACGGGCATGCGCTACCACGCCCAGCTGATTTTTTGATTTATTGTAGAGATGAGGTCTCGCTGCCCAGGTGGGTCTCGAACCCACGGGTTCAGGCAATCCACTCACCTCAGCCTCCCAAAGGCGCAGGATTACAGGCTGAGCCACCGAGCCTGGCTCACCTGTGATATTTTTTCTAGAACTTTCTGTGATCCTCAAAAATGGGGATATGAGCAGCCTAGGTCTGAGTCCCTGAGCTTGGCTGATCTCAAGGCCCATTTCAGAAGTGGACAGGTGGCCCTTCCCTAAGGGAGAGAGTTTCTGTGTGAGCATCAGAGTACACCTGTTAGTAGAATGTATCAGTGTCTTCTTGATGCTATAACAAATTTCCACAAACTCAGGAGTTTCAGGCAACACATGTTTATTTTCTTATGGCTATGGAGGTCAGAAGTCCCAATGAGTCTTGAGGGACTCAAGCCCACACATGAGCTGACTCCTTTTGAGGCTCTAGAGAATCTGTGTCATGTCCCTTTCTGAGTAGAGGCCCACACCCCTTGAATGGTAGCTGCATCATCACCTTTCTGTGTCCTTCTCACAAGGGTCCTTGTGATTACAAGGATAATCCAGGATCATCTCCACATCCCAAGATCCTTAACACAATCCTATCTGTGTCCCTTGTGTCATGTAAGGTCACAGTTGCAGGTCCCGGGAATTAGAATGCGGACATCATTTGGGGGCCACGATTATGCCCGTCTCACAGGGGAACAAAAATATGCCTCCAGGGCCCCCTGAATTGAGGTACTGATGCAACCCAACCACGCTCCCCCACAGGCCTGGGCCCCATGATTCTGCCCCTGCTGGGACCCCCTGGCTGCCAACACTCCGCGTGGCACATGGTGCACCTCTGCTCTGAGAAGGTTACTTGGGGTTTTCTTCCTGCATCTTCCTTGCATTTCCTAGACTTAGGGTCCTCAAGCTTTACCATGTGCTCAAATGGTCTAGGAGAGCCTCCTTGAAGTCCAGCTCCTGACAGCAGCTAGAGTGGGGCCTGAGAATCTGAATTTCTGGCAAGCTCCCAGAGGATGGTGCTGGTTGTGCACCACACTTTGGAGGGCGAGGCTGAAGTGGGAGCATTTTAATACCATTTCTGTTCCCTGCTGAATCCGTCTTCCCCAGAACAGAGCTGGGCACACAACTGGCTCTTGATAAATGCTCAAGAGTAAGTGGAGTCTCCTTGGCAATCCACCATCCCATTCCTTATGAGGATCTCAGCATCTTTTTCTAAACCTGACTACACAGACCCTCAGCCCACTCGGGAGCTTGAGCAGAGAAACAGCCTCGGAAGGTACCAACCTGGCATGATGCAGAACAGACCAGACAGGTGGGCCACGCACTCGGCCCTTCCCTCTGTAACACCTACCTCTGCTGTTTGTGTGCTTTTCTTTTCTTTTTGAGTTGGAGTCTCACTCTGTCGCCCAGACTGGAGTGCAGTAGCCGCTCCCAGCCACCGCAGCCTCAGCCTGCTGGGCTCCGGTGATCCTTCCGCCTCAGCCTTCCAAGTAGCCGGAATTACAGGCATGCGCTACCACGCCCAGCTGATTTTTTGATTTATTGTAGAGATGAGGTCTCGCTGCCCAGGCGGGTCTCGAACCCGCGGGCTCAGGCAATCCACTCACCTCAGCCTCCCAAAGGCGCGGGATGACAGGCTGAGCCGCTGAGCCCGGCTGTTTGTGTGCTTTTCACCAGCTTGGATGTAACTCAAAGCCTTAGGCTGCTCCACCAATCCCACCTCACCCCCAGATGTGGGCCAGCGGGGCCCAAGTGGCCCTTCAGAGCCCCCTGCTGCTTGCATGAGATCCCGGCTACCGTCAGGCCTCCCAAAGCTTGAAGGGACGGTCCCCCTGCCCCACCCCGCATGGAAAGCCAGACCGAGACTCACGGCAGGCTGTGTTTATTATTTTACAGCAGCAAATTTCAAGGAGGTTGAAATACTTGTTAAAACTAGGGTAAAGAATGTAAACCCCAGCCAGCCCCCATCATCTGATGCCTCTAAGCAGCAATCAGCTCCCCCATTTCCCCAGGCACTGCCTCCACTCTGAGGGGCTCTGTTAGCTCAGCTGCCCAGTAGACAGGAGCCAGGATGGCCAGGGAGTCGGCCCTCGTCTCCGGGGCACCCACAGCTGTCCCAGGGGCTGGAGGCACCTGCTGGTCTCGTGCAGAAAAGGCTGCTCGGGAGGGTTGAGAAAATCCAGTCGCGTGAACTTGACACATGATTACAGGAGGCAAAAAGAGTCTGCAGAATGCTTGGGTGTCTTAGGCCCGGCATCCGCTGGGAGTCAGTTCTATGTTGTAATGAACTGAAGAGAACACCCTATCCCAGCCCGTAGGCCAGAGCTTGCCTCACCTCAAAGACAGAGGACGAAGCGTTGTGACATCTTATTTTTTTTTTTTTGAGTTGGAGTCTCACTCTGTCGCCCAGACTGGAGTGCAGTGGCCGCTCCCGGCCACCGCAGCCTCAACCTGCTGGGCTCCAGTGATCCTTCCGCCTCAGCCTTCCGAGTAGCCGGAATTACAGGCATGCTCTACCACGCCCAGCTGATTTTTTGATTTATTGTAGAGATGAGGTCTCGCTGCCCAGGGGGGTCTCGAACCCACAGGCTCAGGCAATCCACTCACCTCAGCCTCCCAAAGGCGTGGGAATACAGGCTGAGCCACAGAGCCCGGCGTGACGTCTTTAAATACTGACAGTCAGAAGAATCCTTCCAGGAAAACCACTGAGAGGCTGCACCGCCCAGAGCACCTTTCCTGTTTCTGAGGAATTGCACTTACAAGCTGCTTTGATATTTTCCATTTTTACTTTAGATTCAGGGAGTGTACATGCATGTTTGTTCCATGGACATATTGTATAGTGGTGGGGGTTGAGTCTCAGAGGGCCCATTCCTCAGATGGTGAACACTGTGTCCCGTAGGTAATTTCTGAGACCTATGATTACCCTCTCCCCTCTTACTGGTGTCCCTAGTGTCTATTATTTCCATCTTTGTGACTATTTAGCTCCTGCATATAAGTGAGAGTATTTAGCTCCTGCATATGGTGTTTGGTTTCCTGTTTCTGAGTCAGTTCATTCAGGACGATGACCTCCAGCTCCATCCACGTTGCTGCAAAGGACAGGACTTCATTCTTTATAATGGTTGTGTAGTATTCCGTGGTGTATATAATTTCTTTATCCAGTCAGTTTTTGGTGGACACTTACACTGGTTCCATGTCTTTGCTACTGGAAATAGTGCTGCAGTGACATATGAGTATCTTTTTTATATAATGACTTTTTATATAGTGATTTCTTTTCCTTTGGATAGATTCCTAGCAGTGGGATGGCTGGGTTGAATGGCATTGAATTTCTCTGAGAAATCTCCAGACTCTTTTCTACAGAGGTTGAATAGTTTACAATCCCACCCACAGTGAACGAGTGCTCCCTTTTTCCATAACTGAGCCATTTGCAGACCCCCCCCTTTTAAATATGGGAAAGAGGGCCATTTAGGGAACGTTAGCCCTCAGAGCACATTAAAATGGTGC
Organism: Cephalopachus bancanus; assembly: GCA_027257055.1. Taxonomy (NCBI): domain Eukaryota; kingdom Metazoa; phylum Chordata; class Mammalia; order Primates; family Tarsiidae; genus Cephalopachus; species Cephalopachus bancanus. The sequence goes on from JAPVLO010000155.1 coordinate 2,513,947, forward strand.
TGGTTGCTGTGGGAGGATGGCACAGGGAGCAGCTGTGGTGCCATGCAGGGCCTTCAGAGGGGCGATTCGCAGGAAGCCTGGCCCCCCCCCAAGGCCTCCATGGGCCAGAGGCACCTCTGGGGAGGCCCTTTCCCACTGCTTCCAGGGGCTCTGTGAGCAAATGGGGATGCGATGGCCTTTTATCAAGCATTAAGGACTCTGAACTTCCTTCCAAAGTGGGCTCAGGTTCAAGTTCAGGATGTGTCTTTGCAGCTTTCAGCATCCTGCCCCGTGTAGGAAGGGCAGGTCACCTTCTACACATGTCTTGGGACAATGCCCCATTTCTGGTGTAGGAGAAGGAGCGTGGGTTTCAGGATCTGGGTTTGAGGCTCAGCTCTTCTGCTCTTTGGAGTCTGAGTCCTGTTGAGCTGACACCGTCTGTGGGAACTATTCATTCATGAGCATGCCCTGCTTTTCCCAGAGGAGTCCAGAGGTTAAGACACAATGGTGAAGGGACTCTGTGTTCCCTTGTGGATGACGTGTGGGAAGCTGGTGGTGAGCTGAGATGCCGAGGGAGGAGGAGCTATGGAGTTGGGCCAGGGGCTGTGCTGAGCCTCCCTGGGCTCAGAGCCCCCACACCTGTGCAGGTGGGCAGGAGGCACCTGTGAGGAACTTGGTCCAGGGGAGACATCCGTGTCCTTGACTCCAAGAGCATTGAGACCCATGGGCCCCAAATTAGAGATTAGTGATGCATTCAACACACAAAGACGTGGGGTTACAGAGGAAGCCCTGCCTGTGGGCGTCATCCTGCTATCAGCGTTTGGAGATAACCCCTGGGAACTACGGTGGGGGAGAGGCCCTTCTCCAAGGCCTTTGAAAGGACCAGGAGAACTGAGTGAGGCCCTGAGACAAAATGCCATGGTGGGGCATCCCTTCTGTCCCTTGAGCATAGTGGACAGGAATCAGCCCGAGTCCCAGAACTCACCGGATAGCAGATTCAAGACCCATCTAGCTATTCGGATGGCCACTGACTGAGAAAGAAGTGAGGGTTAGGATTGTAGCAGTCTGGTGAGCTTCAAAACACAGTGCTAGTAGACTTCAGTCAGTTTTTAAAATTATCAAATGAGACCAGGTACAGTGGCTCATGCTTGTCATCCCAGCACTTTAGGGGGTAGAGGTGAGAGGATTGCCTGAGTCCAGAAGTTCGAGACCAGCCTGGGCAACTTAGCCACCCCTCGTCTCTACAATAAATCAAAAAATTAGCTGGCCGTGGTGGTGCACACCTATAGTCACAACTACTTGGAAGGTTGAGGCAGAAGGATCACCTGAGCCCAGCAGGTTGGGACTGCAGTGACTGTGAGTGTGACTTTGCTCTCCAGCCTGAGTGACAGAATGAGACCCTACTTAAGAAAAAATTATTGAATGAAACAGGTAACTAATTTAAAATACCGTAGACAAGGGTGCACCCCACCCCACCCACCAAGTCCTTCTAGAGTCAGGCACCCAGCTGAGCCCTGCTGTACTCTCTCTCAAGTCTCAGAACCAGCCTTTAGAGGATACAGTCATTGTGCCCATTTCACAGATGTGAAAACATGTGCAGAATAATTTTCTTAAAAAGCACACCAAAAAATGAGCAAAAATAGTGAGTGGGGGAGAGGGACCTTGAACCTAGGCAGGCTGACCTTGGCGCTCTTCTGACTCTGCCTGGACTCAGATCAGGATGTGTGTATGCATGTGTGTGCACATGTACCTACATGTGTGTGCATGCGTGTGCATGCATGCCAAACACATTCAGAGCTCTGCTTTCCCTTTAGTTTGCAAAGATGACTGTCAATCTGCCACTTGTTTCCAGAAATGCCGTGGGCATCTTCCTCATGAGCCCAAGGTGCGCCCACTCCTTTGGCCACCCTTGGGGGGCAACTGTTTGAGCATTTTCTAGGAGAGGGAGGATTATTTATTTAGGCTTCTGCCTGTTTGGGGCTGTTACAAGCCAGGCTGTAGAGCCCCCGGCCCGTCTCTTAGGCACAAACGTCACTCTGCCCTAGATAGGGGGTGGGGCTCCCGGTCAGGGCCCAGGCTCAGCTAGTGCTGGGTGTGGTGGTGGCTCTCCTGGCCTGGGCTGAGCTGGGGGGACCTGGAGGGTCACCTGCGCCCTGCCTGTCTCCTGTGAGCCCAGACCAAGGAGGCGCCTGGGATTCCGTTCTGAAGGAACACGCGCCTCCTATGAGCACTGCGTCTTGTCGGGGATCAGCCGCGCCAGGGCAGTTCCGCTGGTGGGTGGTCTCCAATCACAGGGCAATTAGACACGAGGAAGCACTTCCCAGCAGATGCACATTTACTCAGCTGCTGTGTGAGCTCAGCGCCCAGGACCCTCATCCATCCCGACAGCTGCGGGCTGAGGAGCAAGGGCCCGGGTCTCCACAGTTCCTCCCTGGATGAGGGGGCATGGCAGCCACCACTCCCAGAACGGTGTGAGGGGAAGCTTGGGGTCCAATCCTTGCAGGAGAAAATGGAAGCAAGCATGGCCCCGGCACAGACTTTCTCCCATAGCTGGAGAAGAGGTAGGTTCAGCTCGGGACATCGGGGGGCCAAGAGAAGGTTCTTCACTCACGGGTGATTCCTTAATCCAGCCTCAACTTCCTCCCCCCCCCACACACACATCAGGGTTTTCCAGAGATTTCATTTTTGTCCTGGAGGCTTTGGGGGGCACCACTCCTCCAGCGCATGTTGAGTGTCTCAGAGGTCTGGGACGATCTGAGATATTTGAGGGAGGGGCCTGGTCCCCTCCCACAAGGTTATGGCTGAGCGGTGGGCGGTGCAGGGTCTCATCAGGCATAGGCAGGGGCTGTTGATGTGGAGGACCCAAGAGCCCTCTGGGTGCTGTGCGGGTGCCCTTCCTACACCACGGGGGGGCAGGGAGGGAAGCAGTCAGGGGATCTGGAAGTTGAACCAGGCCCTTGACCCACTCCCCAGAGACTCCTGAGCAGAGCAACCAGAGTTCATGAATGAAAATGCGAAACATAAGCCAGGCTCGGTGGCTCAGCCTGTAATCCCGTGCCTTTGGGAGGCTGAGGTGAGTGGATTGCCTGAGCCCGCAGGTTCGACACCTACCTGGGCACTTGGCGAGACCTCATCTCTACAATAAATCAAAAATTAGCCGGGCGTGGTAGCGCGCGCCTGTAGTTCCAGCTACTTGAAAGGCTGGGGCGGGAGGATCGCCGGAGCCCAGCAGGTCGAGGCTGCGCTGGCCGGGAGCGGCCACTGCACTCCAGTCTGGGCGACAGAGTGAGACTCCAAATCCCCCCCCCAAAATAAGAAAATGCAAAGCATCAGTGAATTCTGAATTTCACATGAATGACGGTATTAGTTTCCTGTGGCAGGAATCTCCTCTAACTGGGGGGTTAAGACCACAGAGGTGTATGCTCTTCAAGGTGGAGGTGAAGAGTTCAGGATCAAGGAGTGGGTGCGGGTGTTCCTCCCCATAGGCCCCCAAACCCTAGCCAAGGTCTCTCAGATCCCCCTGCTGCTTCTGGGTGTTTCTCAGCCTGAAAATGCTTCAATCCCGTCCAGCCACTGTCATCACCTGGCCCTCCCCCGGCACCTCTCTGTCCTGTCATTCACGTAAGATGCCCCTCACTGGGATTGGGGCCAACCTGCTTCAGGATGACCTTGCCTTAACTCCTCACCCGCAGAGACCCTGTGTCTGAGGAAAGTCATGTTCTGGAGTTCCAAGGGGACACTCTCGTGGGTGGGCACTGCTGACCCTGCGGCATAACGAGGGCCGATTTCTTAGTTCTGTGGGACATCTTCTTTACCAAATGATTCTCTTAAGTCTGAAATTGTAGTATTGCAAGAGACATACTACAAATATTATGTGTCTTGACCTGAAATTCAAATATTACATGGGTCACACATATTAAAAATTTGATGTTGTTTACCTGAGATTCCAGTATGGCCTGGGACACAGTTAAACTAGAAAGTTATTCCTCTTTTATTTCCTGCGTCACATGGGCCCGAGAGACAGAGAGAGAGAGAGAGAGAGAGAGAACCCGGGAGAGGTCAGATCATGCATCCCAGCACTGCAAGTATTAACTCCCCCTCCTGGTCCCAGTCCTGCAGTGTGAAGAGGCTCAGCCTTTGGAGACTGAGTCACCCTGTTCTCCCCTTACTGCACAGGCTGGGAAAGGAAATGCCTTAGTGAGGTTGCAAAGAGGAAAAAAAGGTTAGGCAGTAGCTGTCTTCTCTATCCGTGGGAGATGCTGACTAGAGCACCTTGGGCAGAGACATGGGCCCCTTGCTGGCAGGTGGGGTGGACATGGAGGTGAATGGTCACGTCATTTATGATCTTGGCAGGATTTGGTAAGCCATGCTGCTCGCCGGAGCAGCAAGCGGACACCCATCCACAGGCCGGGATCCGGGTCCTCATTCAGTGAGAGACTCCAGGACAGCCATGTGGCAGACAGCGTGGTCTGGGGATGTGCTGGTCCGCCCAGCGCTGTGTGGTGCTATGTGCAGAGCTGCCCTCACGACAGTACGGCAGGCTCCATGAGTGTCCTGCTGACACCTGGGGTCTCTGGGAGGTGGGGCACCATCCTCAAGGTCATGAGTAAGTGGGATTTGAACCGACTCCCCTTCCTCTGATTCAGAGCCCACATACTCGGAAACCCCAACTCCCCAGACTGTTTGTTCAGTCGGTCATGATGCATTTATTCATTTCACAAACAGTAACTGCATTTTGCCCTGGAAGCCCACAAACCCACGTCATGCACCCCAGACCAGATGGCACTTCTGTCCTGTTTGCAGGTGGTGGTGATGCTGTGATGAAAGATAATGTAGAAGTGTGTATATGTGTGTGTGTGTGTGTTCACTTTTAAATAGAAAGTGATCTGAAAGCAGTGAGGGCTCAGTGTGGCCGTCTGCGATGACAGTGTGGTATGTGGAAGGGGCAGCACATGCAAAGGTCCTGGGGCAGAAATGGGATTGCTGTTGGAGGCACAGCACAGAGGCAAGCATGGCTGGGACTGGGTTTTATAGCTCATGGCTTCAACTTTTCTGGACACTGACTTTGCTCTGTGTACCTTGTCAGAAATCCCAAGGAGGCCACAGCAAGGCCAGGGAGTCACGCTGTTGGGTACTGACTGGGTGAAGCTTGCATTTCTAACCCAGTAGAATTGCTGAGGCTTATCAGGCTCCCTGGGTCTTAAACCATGCCCACCACCATGATCCTATGGGTGATGTGTCAAGATTCTCCTAACTCAGCTGGATGTGGTGGCTCACAACTGTAATCCCAGTGGTTTGGGAGGCCAAGAAGAGAGGATTGCTTGAGACCAGGAGCCCAAGGCCAGACTAGGCAGTCAGAAAGAAAGAAAAGAAAGAAAAGAAGAGAGAGAGAGAGAGAGAGAGAGAGAGAGAGAGAGAGAGAGAGAGAGAGAAAGAAAGAAAGAAAGAAAGAAAGAAAGAAAGAAAGAAAGAAAGAAAGAAAGAAAGAAAAGAAGGAAGAAAGAAACTTGTCATGGTGATATGCACCTGTATCCCCAGGTACATGGGAGACTGAGGTGGGAGGATCTCTTTAGCCCAGAAGGTCAAGATTGCAGTGAGCTATGATTGTGAAACTGCATTCTAGCTTGGGTGACAGAGTGAGACTCTGTCTCTTAAAATATATATATATAATGTAGCTATTCCCCCAAAAATCTAAAAATCGACTTTCATATGATCCAGAAATACCCCTTTTGGGACTATATCTGGAGGAACTCAAATCACTCTATGAAAAAGAGACTTGAATACGGATGTTTATTGCAGCACTATCTACAATAGCAAAAACATGGACCCAATCGTGCTGCCCATTGAAAGGGGGCTGGATACAAAAATGTGGTATATATACATGATGGAATATTATGCAGCCATAAAGAAGAACAAAATTACGGACTTTGCAGCAACTTGGATGGACTAAGAGTCCATAATACTCAATGATTTGTCACAGAAACAAAGAACTGAGTACCGGACCCTGAACAATGGTCATAACACTACAAGAGAGGGATTGGCAGTAGTGGGACGCTGCCAGGGGAGGGGGGAACACTTCATCAATAAGGACACCTGGTCTCAAACCAGGTGAAGTGGGGACCAAAGTGAGGCCCCAACTTTACCTGTACAATGACCATTTGTACACCTAACCCTGAATTGTACCCCACATCTTTAAATAAAAATTAAAATATATACATATATGTATGCATGTTTAATTTATATATATATATATAGTTAATAAATATATATATATCTACACACACACTCTCCTGGGTCTTTCCACACCAAGATGCAGGAGGAGGCTACAACCCAGTGCCTTCTCCAGCCATTGGTCCATCCGTCTTGCAGAGACCCTGGAGCCTGGCTAGCCATCCCTGACCCAGTGGCTTGGGAAACTGTGCCAGGAGTTGTTTCTGCGTCTTCCACCTTCAGATGATGACCCTGGATCTGGGCTCCATCATCCTTGAGGTTTAAACATCTGGATGAGAGACAGTCACGCTGGCCCCGTGATGACTTCTGCAGCCTCCCCATGGAGGCCCAGAGGAGGCGGGTGGAGGACGGTGAGTAGGCCCATGTGATCCCAGGCCCTACACACACGCCGAGTCAGGGGGCAGGCTGAGCCTCCCTAACCCCGCCCCATGCCAGCACCTGTGACTCAGTCCTCCATCCGGAAGGGCATCACAAGAGGCGTGACACCAGGGAACCAGCTCCCAAGACTTTAGGCCATTCTTTGAGGCTACGCGATGTTCACTGCCAACCCCACCTGTTCCTGGCTCGACAGTGTTTTGTTTTGGGCCTTGGGAGTCTTTGCTCTTTTGCTACAGGTTAAATTCATCCCTGAGTGCCCCCCACCTTCGAAAACTTGGGCTGAGATTTCAAAAAGGACTTAACCTTGGGAAACACACGTGTGACTGTGTCTGCCATGTGCGGTGAGGGCGGGGTGCGGAGGAGGAAGCCCACAGTTCTTCTGTTGTTTCAGGGACCAGTTTGGGATTCAGAGTTTCTTAAAACGGCCACGTGCACGTTTGTTCTCCAAGCTCACTTTGCTCTGAGCACTGGGAGTCAGGCTTTGCGGAAAGTCCTGGTGTGCCGTGACCAGTGATTCCCTCCTGATTTCTGTCAAGGCAGGTCCTTGTGTGCCACTGAGGAGGGTCTTTCCCAGGGAGTGTCCCTTTGACAGATAGATGGAAGGGCCTCTGCCTATCTGAAATGAGAAGAGCCAGGATATCAGGAGGTCACAGAGCATGGGCTGCAGGGACAGAGACATGGAGACTGCTGACCCGTCCGTGTTCTGGTGAACACCTTCCCTGGGTTCTCCCTTGTCTCTGTGTAATGTGGTAGCCCCAAATCTGAGAGGCTTTGTGTGTGAGATTCTTTGCATATTCCGAAGACATCCCCTGGGAATCCAGCAGGGAAAGACCTCAGTTTATTAGAACTTCCAGGAGGCACTGATGGCGGCCAGTCAGTAAAGAAGGAATTTGGGCAGGAGGCAGCAGTGGCAGTGAAAAAGCAGTCTTTGCCTTGGGACAGAATGTAAACAGTTTTATAGTCAAGTGAGTTAATTATTCAACTTGCTGCATGGTGGCCAGTCGTGAGTAGGGGTGCTACCCACATTGTTCTCAGCTCTGCTCAGTCACCTGTACCCGTGACTCGTTCCTGGGAACATGCATGTCCTGCAGAGACCAGGCTTGACCGGGGCTGCTCCCTGGGGGAGGGGTGAAGCCAGATAAACAGGAACAGAGGCCATGTCAGGACAATTGCATCATACTCTGCCTAGACCTGGGGCCCATCATCTATCATGGTGTCCAGAGCCTCCCTCAGGACAGACGTTCCGACCTGCGTTCTCACCAAAGATGGGGCCCAGCACCTCCCCAGTACTGGGAAAGCCTGGTGGGTGACCTCTGATTGGTATGTTTTGGTCTGTTTAATTGCACTGTTGCTTTGCACGCTTATTTACGGGAGTGGTTTAATTTGCTTCTTTCTGGTCTCCCGGCCCCACCCTAGCATGCTGGCTTCTGGAGAGGAGGTCCCATCTGGCATTTCCACCGAAGATTCTCAGTGCTTAGAACATGACAGGTGGCCAGCGATCGATCTGTCAGCTCAATTATTGAGCCACCTTCAACTGGAAGGATCACAGAGATGGTTCTCAGATTCTCCGAGAAGCCCTCTGGTTCAGTCGTGCCTCTTACTTAAGCCAAGTGAAGAAAAACGGAATAAGAACAGAACCCACGGGAGAATTCCACACCAGCTTTTATTGCATCTCCACTAGAGAAAGCTGAAACAGCTAAACCTACAGTTCAGATCAGGGGTTCAAAAAAACACCTGCTAGTGTCTTGATAGTTCATATCTGTCATAACTTGTCCTCAATAATTGGGTAGAATGGGACTGAACATGGTGCCTCATGCCTGTCATCTCAGCACTTTGGGAGGCCAAGGTGGGAGGATCGCTTGAACCCAGGAGTTTGAGACCAACCTGGACAATATAGCAAGACCCCATCTCTAAAAAAAATAATAATAAAAATGAGCTGGGCATGGTGATATGCATCTGTAGTCCAAGCTACTGGGAGGCCAAGGTGGGAGGATTACTTGAGTATAGGAGTCTGAGACTAACCTGGACAACATAGCAAGATCCTATCTCTACAAAAATTTTTAAAAATTAGTCAGTCATGGTGATGTGTGCCTGTAATCCCAGCTACTTGGGAGGCTGAGGTGGAAGAATCACTTGAACCCAGAAGTTTGAGACTAGCCTGGACAACAAAGCAAGTCCCTATCTCTATTCTAAAAAATAAAAATAAAAGATTAAAAAAAGAGAAATAGTAGACTGGTTAAGGATCTGTGCACAAGAAAGAAAGGAGCAAAACAGACTTGGAGACTTGTTCCAACATTAAGTCCCTCTGCCACCAGAACTCATCCAGGAGTGGGGCCTTACTTGTGAAGTGTCTAGTAAGTTCTAGCATCCATCCATCCATCTATCCACCCATCCATCCATCCATCCATCCATCCACTCATCTAGCCATCCACCCACCCACCCATCCACCCATTCATCTATTCTTCCACCCATTCACACATTCATCTGCTCACCCATACATCCATCCATCCATCCTCCACCCACCACCCATCCATCCATCCGTTCACCCATTCATCTATCCATCAACCCATCCATCTATTCTTCTACCCAGTCACCCACCCATCTAATCACCCGTGCATCCACCTATCCATCTATCCATCCACTCATCTACCCATACATCTATCCACTTATTCATCTATTCTTCCACCCATCCATCTATCCACTTATGCATGCATCCATCTACCATCACCCACCCATCCATTCATCCATTCATCCACCCATCTTTCTATCCATCTACCCATCTGCCCATTTATCTATCCACCCATGTATCCATTTATCTGTCCACCCATTCACCCTTCCATCCACCATTCACCCACTCATCCACTCACCCATCCATCCACCAACCATCCATCCATCCATCCACTCAGCCATCTACCCATCCATCCATCTATCCATCCATCCATTCATCCATCCATCCATTCACCTATCCTCTCCAACAGGTATTTGTTGGACACTGTGTTCATTTGCTCAGGCTACTATAACAAACCCCACAGGGTGAAATTAATTTTCTCACCTTCCTGGAAGCCCAAAGTCTGAGATCAAGGTGCCAACATGGTTGATTCCTCCAGAGGCCCTCTCCTGGGTTTGCAGAGGGCCGCCTCCCTGTCTTCTCATGGCCGTCCCTGGTATGTCTGTGCCCTCACCATCCTGTGCCCTCATCTCATCTCATGAGGATGCCAGTCCTGCTGGACTGGGGCCCACCTGAGTGGCCTCAATTTACCTTAGTCACCTCTGTACATGCCCTGCCTCCAGCTGCTGCTACACTCTGATGTCCAGGGGGTTAAGAGAGCTCCATGGATGGATTTTCAGGGATACAGGCCGGCCCCTAACAAATACCAAACACTGCTCTGGTTTCTTGTTTGTGACGAAGCAGCCAGAACCTCTGCAGCTGTGCAACTCACATCCCCACGGGGAAAGAGACAACCAGTCACGTGGATCAGTAACAAAGTTGGTGGCGAGTATGCAGGGCACAACAGGGCTGGGTGGTGTGTCGAGGTGGGAGTGGCTCATAAGTTTATATTGATTTATTTTATTTTTTTTCTGAGTTAGAGTCTCACTCTGTCACCCATTCTGAAGTATAGTGGCATAATCATGGCTCACCACAGCCTCGACCTCCTGGGCTCAGGCGATCCTCCCACCCCAGCCTCCAAGGTAACTGGGTCTACGGGTACATACCACCAATGTTTTTTTATTTTTTGTAGAGACAAGGTCTCCCTATGTTGCTCAGGCTGGTTTCAAAGTTCTGGGCTCAAGAGATCCTTCTGCTTCGGCCTCCCAAGTAGCAGGGACTACAGGCGCATGCCACCATGACTGTTTTTGTTTGTTTGTTTTTGCTTGTTTAATTTTTGTAGAGACAAGGTCTGGCTGTGTTGCTCAGGCTGGTATTGAACTCTTGAGCTCAAGCAATCCTCTTTCCTCAGCCTCCCAAAGTGCTGGGACGACAAGTGTGAGCCACCATGCCTGTCTAATTTGCAATTTTAGAAGCTGAGGTACAGGGGAGGCCTGACTTCAAAGTGGACACCTGGAGACCGAGTGCAGAGGGGTGAGCTGGGAGGAAGCCTGGGGAAAAGGAACCCATGGGAGGTTCTTGAGGCAGGACTGTGTCCAGCGTGTGGCACTAGACCACTGGGGCTGATGTGGCCGGCATGGCTGAGGTGGAGGGAGGATAGTAGACGAGAGGAGGAGGCTCTGAGACCAGGGGGTGTCAGCCACTGCGTGGACTTGGCCTGTTACCTTTCCTGTTGCCTTTAACCAGTTCAAAACTTCCTCCCCTCGGCACTGTGTCCTGTGAGGAGTGACACATTGTGAGCGCTTTGCTGTTCTTGTCAACTTTGGACACCATACATCTGACCTGGGAGGGCTTGATCCGGTGTCCCAGAGGGGCACAGGATGCTGTCGGGGTGCAGGCCCCCCCAGTGACTGGGCATGACCGCGGTCATTCTAATCAGCAACACAGGTTGCCTACAAATTCGCTATGTTCTTATATGACCACCACAAACTTCACCAAGTGTGATGCAAACCTCAGGCATCAGCACCACCCACACACAGACACACAAACACAATGCAGGAAGATGCACCGATGCACCGTGGGAGGCCAGCTGTGTGGGCTCTCTGCCTGTAGAGTTGCTGGAAAAGGAGAATATGGAGACTGGGAGCAGGGAGGCTCAGTCCAGCCCCAGCACCAAGGGACTCCGTGGCCGCGGTTGCATGGGGTTGCCTGGGACTGGGCCGCGGTGGGATCTGGAGGAGGCAGAAGTTTGTTTCTGGCCGCCTGTGGAACTCGGCTGACTTTGTGACTGGTGCCCAGGCCGGGGGACCCTCCCAGCAAGGGCTGCCCCGGGTGGGAGGCTGCTCCCAAACCCAGACGAGTCCGGCCTGACATCCACTTCCCACAGCGCGTCCAAGAGGGACGTGGTGTCAGGGCCACAACTGTTCCCAGCAGGATTGTTCCCTTCTGATTGACACTGGGGCAGGCTGCCTGTGAGTCCATCAGCTCCTGTCTCTGACCAGGCTTCCCGAGGCAGGGGGATGGTGGCTGGAGGTGGGTTGGCTGCTTCCTGTGGTTTCTCCCATTTGGGGGACGAGTGCTTCTGTTTTCAGACAGCAACTACTGCTGAGAAGGTCCAGGGAGTCTGTTGTTTCAGTGTAGGGCCTTGTGGGCAGTGGGGCAGACTGGCCAGACTGTCTTTCCAATTTGATTCCAGCTCCTCTCAATGAGCAGATGGGGATTGGGGGCACTGTCTTCTCCTGAAAACTGCTATTTGCACCCAAGCAATTCAAGCAAGGAAATACAGGACCCAGGCACACGGGCCAAAGGCTACTAGAGAGGTATGCAAGGGGTAAACAGACTAGGAGAGCATCTTGCTGGAGGCAGAAAAGAATTCACAGAGAAGAGAATGCCATGTTGGGTTTTGAAGGATGTTTAGGAGTTTGCCAAGGAGCAAAAATTGGATGGAAACGTACAGGTGTGAAACACATGAGTGAGGGCAGAAATAGGCTGATGTGGGGCAGCCATGACTGATGCCCCAACATGGCCCTATACCATCCTCATAGTTGGAGAGCTGGTGACCCTCCTGTGAGGCTACATGTCATCGCCTGTGAGATGCCCAAGACCCTCATGTGCTCAGTGGCACTGACATTGTGCCTCCCTACGGTTCTGAATCAGTTTTTTTCCAGATGGGTCCATTTTCCTGTCAATAGTTTCTTGTCTTCATTTGGGTTTCCCAGGATGAGGATTTGCAAAGAATACCTGCGGGGTGTGGGGAGGGTGTCAGGGAAGGAAACAAGCCCACCAGGAGTGTGTGTGTCAGTCACCAGGGGTCACTCGGGCATTTGGGCCTTAATCTCACCAGGACCTGGATGGCGGTGCAGACCCTGCCTCAGAGCTGCCCCAGCCAGGGGTAGGGGGAGTAGACGCACGAGTTCCCTCAATCCGTGGCTGAGACACACCTGGGGCCATGACTGGGGGCCCAGGCAGGCACAGTGGGTCACAGGGTTGCCACCTTCTCGGCTTTGGGAACTGGCAGTTATTGGTACCAGGGCCCAGGGGAATCCGGGTCGGTGGGTTTTCCTGAGTGGGAGGTTAACAGGCCGGGGCAGACTTGAAAGCAATGAATGCCCCCATGTGATGTCACTGTTCCGTAAGCGCTTAACCTTCCTTGTCACTTGCAATGACCCTCGCTTCGCGGCTGTAAGAAGACCGTGAACGATTTAAACCCTCCTAACACTGTTGTGACTGTCCCAGGGGTAACTGGGCCGGGTGTGCCTGGGAGGACGTAAGGAGAGGATGCCCCCCGTATACGGGGAGAGTAGAAACAACAAAAAAGGGGGTGCGATGGGCCTTGCACCGTGGTTTTGTCCGCAGACCGCGACTGTGATTTGAGGCTGCTGCTGGAGGGTCGAGGCAGAGCAGCCCCTGGTATCACAGGGTTTTTTTGTAGGCTCTTGTTCTCACTGCCACCCCCACCACAAGAGCTCCCGTCGCATGCCTGGCCCACGGAGCTACCCCCCAAATGCACGCCTTGCTAACCTCCTCTTCACCTCCGTCTTAAAACATCTTGGCCAGGTCCGGGCCTCGGAAGCATCTGGGACTTCAGCCCCCGGTGGCCTGTGGCTAAAGGGCCTGCTGTCCACACCCCGGGCCTGGCCAAGATGTTTTAAGACGGAAAGCAAACTGCTGTTCGCATGCAGTCAATTCAAGCAAGTGATCTGGGCACGCTGTCCAAAGGCTCCCAAAGAGGCATGCAAGGGAGAAACTGACCAGGATAATGTCCTGGTGGAGGCAGAGAAGAGCTCAGAGTAAATAAAATTGTGTTGGGTTTTGAAGAATGTATGAGGGGGAACCCAAAGAACACGGAATTTGTTTATGAAAAAGTGTGTATTTATTCTCACCTGTGTTTATTCTTACTTCAGTCTCCTCTGAAGGACTCGCTGTTGGAAGAGATACACCTACCAAGGAGCATCTCATTTTTGACTGCTCAAAACAGTCATTGAACTCATCCATTTGGATGACTTTTAGTGCTTCTGCCATTTTTTGTTTTACCTCTTTCACATCAGCAAAATGTTTCCCCTTGAAGACTTTTTTTCATCCAGGGAAACAAAACAAAATAGTTGCTAGGGGTGAGATCAGGTGAACACGGAGGATGGGGCATGGGGATCTTGCCATTGTTGGCCAAAAACTGCTGCCCACTCAGTGTGGCTTGGGCAGGTGTGCTGTCATGGAGGAAAAACCAGTCACCTGTTTGCCACAACTTGGGATGTTTCTCCCACAGATCATCTCCCCCAACAATGCTGGCTGGTCCACAGATGCCAACGGGCTCCCAGAACACCCTTTTCATGGGCAAGCCTGTTCCACAAGGGGTATACCCTCCAAACAATAATTCCGGATTTGGGGATCTCCCTCATACGTGAGTTTGCCAAGGAGCAGAGGATGGGCAGAAGCATGTGAGTCTGACATGTGGCCAGGTCCTGATGACACCGGTGCAGTTTACTGAACTCCCAGTCCACGAGTGGCTTCCCGTCACACCTGCCACTTGCGAGGCTAGGGGACACCAGAAGCCTTCCGAAGGGACACGCTGACTGCATGCCCACCACACACCAACCCCACACCTACCACACAACCACCACACACCCACCGCACATCCCGCCACATGCTGACCCCATGCCTTCCGAACATTGACCACACACTGACCTCATGCTGACTGCATGCCACTGCACACCGACTGCAAGATGACTGCACACACCAACACTTTGCACACGTTGTCTAATGTGATTCTCCCACAGTGCAGAGAGTGTTCACCATCTTCTCTGTGTTTCCAGCAAGGAAATGAAGGTAAGACTGGGACCTGTACCCACGCCATGGGACTGGGGCCAGCACTTCTGGTGTGGGACTCACATGCTGGGTGCATCACTGAGTGGGGGTCCTCACCCAATCCCACTCAGAAAGCAGGAAACCACATGGCTTTGTTCACTGGCGTCACTGCTCCTGCCAGCCCCCTCCCCCACCTCTTTCAGATGGGCAGTGGGTCTCGGGAAGGCTTTGGCTCCTTGTCTATTCCCGTTTGACCAAGGTACCATCAGGGAGAGGGAGGCCTTGACCCTCCTGGCCCCAGAGCCCCAGAGGGGCCTGCTGGCACTGGCATGGTTTTTTTCTTCCCTCTCTTGGTCTCGGCCCCAGGAGCTTGCAGGCAGCTTCAGGTCATAGAAAAACCAGAGTCAGAGCATCTGGAGAACTCCTTGTAAAAGCCATCCACGTAGTTTCAGGTTTAATATCAAAACAAAACCCCTCAGGGCTCACGGTTCGAATCCTCCCCCGGGGCTGAGCTGGAGCACTCAGCCAGTGCCCAGGCAGAGCAGGTACTCCCGTGCCTGGGAACACCATCAATCCTGGGCTCCGAGAGGCATGGTGGGAGGCTCAGGGGCTGTATCTACTCCAGGAGAACCAAGGGAGTGCATTTGGATCTGGGGGGACCTTGAGAGTTAGACTGGAAACCCAGGTAAAGACCTGCCCCAAGGCAGGGGAGCTCAGAGAAGCTCCCAGACCCCAGCCCTGTCCCCGCAGTAACAGCTGCATTGCTGGCCTGCACCCCCTGCCTCTCCCTGACCCTGCAGACACCATGAGGCATGCAGGCTTCTTGCCGATGGGGGAAACTGAGGCTCAGAGACTGTGGATATGGCCTATTGGTGAATGGACCAGAGTGTAGGGAAGTGGTTAGGAGAGGGACTGGAGGGGCAGGGCCATGCTGAGCCCTGGACTCTGGATGCCCAGAGGAGATGCCCTGCATTGCATCGGGCAGGCAGACAGCATTGCTGTGGGCTTTGTCCAGTGCCGGAGCGAGTGCACTGGCTTCGGGGCACCCCTTGGGCCAGCAGAGGGCCATGAGTAAGACTTGTGTCACCTGAGACCAGGCTGTCAACTGATCCGTGGCCTCCCAGGGCTGTCCCACGTACTCCCAGTATGCCTTGCAAGCACATGTTGGCGGAGGATCGTGGCTGGGAGCTCTCTGAAGGCATACACAAGTTGGTGTAGGCTCGTGGCTGACATGTTGGTGTGGGCTTGTGGCCAAGCACGCCCTGCACAGATGCACATGTTGGCATGGGCTCGTGGCTGGGTGCTCCCTGCATACACACATGTGTGGATGTCAGCTCATGGCCAGGAGTGCCTTGCATGTGTGTGTTGGCATGGGCTCCTGGCCAAGTGTGCCCTACATACACATGCATGTTGACTTGGGCTTGCGACCAGGCATGCCCTGCACACACATGTGTTGGTGTGGGCTCCCGGCTGGACACATCCTGCACATATATGTGTGCTGGTGTAGGCTGGTGGCCGGGTGCACCCTGCACACGTGAGCATGTTGGTGTGGGCTCCTGACTGGGCACACCCTGTATACATGTGCATGTTGGCATGGGTTGGTGGCTGGGTGCACCCTGCACACATGCCAGACCCCCAAGATGTATATTTCCCCCTGCTCAGATATAGACATGTGGGTCCCAGAGCCCCCCTCCCTCCCATGCTGGAGGCTGCCTGTGAGTCGGATCAGCCAAGCCCTACTCTGATTTATTTTTCATGGCTAAAAATCATAATACACTTCTAGTCTTGTTCAATTCAGTACTTTGGGGTAAAGACAGGAAGCCTGAAGAAGCCCTGAGCTTGGTATTGGCCACACCTGTCACCAGATTCTCCTCCAACTTCCCGGGAGGGAAGTGAGGGCGGACCAGGCTCTCGTTCCCTGGTGTTTTTCTCTTGTTCTAACCTGGTCCACACTCATCCCTGAACACTCCCTGTAAGTTGCTTTTCCTTTAGACATGACAGGTTTGGTAGCACCAGTTTGTGAACTGCCAAGAGGTGTCTACAAAGAATACTGAGGGTGTGCTTTGGGGACTTCCCAAGGGAATAAGAGACCCAGGATCAAATCCCAGGCTGTGGGACAAGGGCAGGCCCGGCTGGGAGATTTCCAGCTGAGTAATGGCTGTTAGGAGAGACAGACATCAATGGGTTTCAATTCAGGCCTCAGTCAAGGTAGATTCAGAGCCATTTCTTAGCGAATGTCTAACAGAAATGTCTGTCTTTAGCCCTATATCTTTCTCTGTTTATATTTTCTCTCCTTTATTTTCATGTGCTCCTTGCATCCCCCTACATCCTTAACTGTCTTCAGATACGCCCATCTGTGATCCTGTCACTCTCAGATATCCTGCCCTAAAACTCACTCACAAAGAAATTTTTAAAAAATTAATGGCGGTCATTTACACTTTAGTATAAGTAAGCTATGGACATTATAGAAGATGCCATGTCTGGGCTGGGATTGACATTCTGTCCCCAGCAGCTGAGCTGTACCCACTCTGTCCACAGTCGTAGGCACTCCTGCCTGAGGGGAATGCCCTTGTGTTTCTAACTGCACACCCATCAAATGTCTCTGTCACACGTGTGTGTATACATGCATGTGTGTGTGTGAAACACTGCCTGGGCTGCCTCCAGAGGGACTTGAGCATGTGTTCACATGTAGGAATAAGCCAACCGTGTCCCTCTGTGACAAGAGGGGAGGCGAGGACACCAGAGTTTTTCTAATGACAGTGGGCACCGGCTTAGAGATGGCTGCTAGTCCCTCTTCCTGCAGACTTTCATGCTGAGGGCAACATGTGGCCAACCTGCATGCCCCTCTGCTGAGTAGCAAAGTCAGGTCACTTTTGGTTTTGTGTGAACAGGCAGCAGGGATTTTTTTTTTTTTTAATTTCAGTGATTTCCATAGTTCCACATCAGGCATTTTACACGACCCCCTGTGTCACCAGCTCCAGGTTCAAGAGGAGAGGGGAGTGGGTCACACATGGGCACCTCTGTTTTATTTCTTTTTTTAAGTAGGGGTCTCCTTCTGTCACCAGGCTGGAGTTCAGTGGCACAGTCACGGCTCACTGAGCCTTGTCCTCCTGGGCTCAGGTGATCCTTCTGCTTCAGCCTCCCAAGTAGCTGAGACTGCAGCTGAGACTGCCACCACACTGGCTAAATTTTGATGTTTTTGTAAAGACGAGGTCTCATTGTGCTGCCCAGGCTGGTCTCAAACTCCTGGCTCAAGCAATCCTCCCATCTTGGCCTCCAAAAGTGCTGGGATGGCGTGAGCGTGAGCCACTGCACCTGCCCAGCCTGTTTCATTCCTTAATGAGGGGAAAGGGCCTTGCTGTGTGATGGGAAAGGGAAGTTAAACCTCTCCACTGTCTGACTTTCCAGCTGAGTCCTGGAAGTGGCAGCGTGACCAAGGTTGGGAGGAGGCACCTGGGAGACAGAAGACCTAGTTTCCAGTCTCCCTCACCACTCACTGTCTCCTTACATGCCCATTTTCTCACTAGCAAGTGAGGATGTTGGTCCTGGCCACGGTGGCGGTTTCTTGCACGCACACCCCACCGAGGTGCTGACTTTCGGGTACCACATGCTCCTCTGCTGGCCTCGACATCCTCAACCAGCTCCCGTGAGCCACTGAGGACCAATCAGACACCTCACTGCTATTGCTGGGTGTGGCAGTCATGGGTGCACTTGCCAACCATTTCCAGCACTGCCCGTCCCCTGGGGATGGGTGGGGCATGGGACCATTTAGGCCAGTGAACCTGAGCTGGTGGGGAATGGGTCATGTTTGGGCTGAGCTGCTTCACTGGGGCAGTGAGACCCTTTGAAGCCTCCCTTGTGGGAGGAGCTATTGGAATGACCAAGATGGCGGCCACCTCATGAGACCGCACCCTTAAGTGGCTTCAGTGAGCAGAGGCCCCTGCCAACCTACCACGGGCATACTGCATGGACAAGCAACAGGCTTTTTTAAAATGCAGGACACACCCTTATGGAAATTGGAACTGGCATCCAATTCCTGAACAAAACCCCAAACCCACAGGCCATAAGAGATAAGATAGGCAAGTGGGACCTCATTAAACTGACAAGCTTCTGCAAAGCCAAAGAAACCATCAAGAGAGCAGGAAGACAGCCCACAGACTGGGAAAAAGTAGTTGCCAACTCCAGGTCTGACAAAGGCTTAACATCTTGGATCTACAAGGAACTCAAACGTGCTGAAAAGAAAAGAACAACCCCATTATAAAGTGGGCAAAAGATACGAACAGACACTTCTCAAAGGAAGACATCCAAGCAGCCAACAGACACATGAAGAAATGTTCAACCTCACTAATCATCAGGGAGATGCAAATCAAAACCACACTGAGATACTACCTAACTCCAGTCAGAATGGCCATTATCTATAACTCAAAAAATAACAGTTGCTGGAGAGGGTGTGGTGAAAAGGGAACACTTCTACACTGTTGGTGGGAGTGGAAACTAGTGCAACCTCTGTGGAAAACAGTGTGGCGGTTCCTAAAAGTTCTAAATATTGAACTCCCATATGACCCCCGCAATTCCCCTACTGGAATATACCCTGAAGAACTCAAATCACTCTATAAAAAAGATACCTGCACACATATGTTTATCACAGCATTGTTCACAACAGCAAGAACCTGGAACCAACCATGCTGTCCATCAAAAGAGGACTGGATTTAAAAAATGTGGTACAATACACAATGGAATACTATGCAGCCATGAAAAAGAACAAAATCATGAATTTCGCAGCAACCTGGATGGAACTAGAGTCTATAATACTGAGTGACCTCTCACAGAAACAAAGATCTGAGTATCACATGTTCTCACTCTTATAGTGGACCTTGAACACCTATGGTAATACTATAAGAAAAGGATTGACAGTGGTGGGAAACTATGTGGGGAGGAAGGGAGGGGAAGGGAGATGGGATTAACGGTAGTCAATATCTGTCTGGGGATGGGGTGACACCCCTTATCAAAAAGGGTGCCTGAACGAAGCATATTTGTATACCTAACCCTTAACTGTAACCCACAATATTAAAATAAAAAATGTTGACTTAAAAAAAATTGCCAACCTGCAGACTGGAGCTGTTTGTTACTGAGTGAGACTCAGACCTCCCTCACTGATACATCCTCTCCAGCTTTGCTCCACACCTTGGTTTTACAAGTCTGGTGTGGTAACTTGGCCATTCTGCCCAGGTCAGAGCATCCCTTGGGGTCTGCCATATGCTGACACCCACCCCAGAAGTTCCTTGGAGGGGTTCCCACGATGACAGCTCTCAAATCTGCCAATCGACCCTGCAGGACCACATTTCCCACATAGTCAAGAGACGCCCAAGCCAGCGTCTACCGCAGGGCCCCCGGCTTCCAGGGGCCGGGGTGCTGGGAAGGCAACATGGCCGGCGCCTGGAGTTGCAGGGATAAGCTGGTAGCAGCTCAGCCTCCTTCCTTCTGTCCCTATAACACTTTCCAGTTTGAAAAATATTTCCTGACTCCGGTTTTCCTTAAGGCTTTGAACCCCAGGGAATCCAGGTCTGTCCAAGCCTCCATGTCTTATTCCTAAACCTCTCCTCTAGGCCAGCAGGAACCACGCGCCTCTGATGGTAGCCAGGCAACGACTAAAGAGAGGAGATGACATGGCACTGATGCCAGCCGACAGCCGTCCTCCTGGAGGGGCATGTCTCTGGGGACAGCATTGCTCAGCACCGAAGAGACACAGGGCCTATGGTTCTTCCCTGGGGGCTTCCCAGTGAAGGGGGCATATGGAATTTAGAAGGGCAGGGAGGGACCAGAGAGGGGCCCAGGAGTGTGCATGGGAGCGACCTGGAGCGTCCCAGAGACGAGGCTGGCCTCCCACGGTGAGGCAGTGGAAGAGAGCTGCTGTCATGGCTGGTTCAGCCCTTTGGGGCCTGGAAGATTCGCCTTCATGACTCCGACTTACCACTTTCACTGTGTAAGCTTGTCCCCCACCTTTTAAACTGGATAGGTTGGAATACCACCTGTAAGCCAGCATCCTAATTCACTCCTCGTGGCCCCGTGGAAGGAGCGATGAAGACCATGTTGACTAAGCGCGTGAGGATGATACATGATGTCTTCCAAGATCTCACTAAATACAGCCAGTGCTCTCCAGCAGGAAAGAGGCAACCCCCCCCCAAACATTTCATTTCTGCCACGGTTTATGGTTCACCAAGGTTAGGAATCGCTTTGGATGTGGAGGAGGCTTTTAGGAGCCTGATGGGTCTTGACACTTTAAGTCCCAGCAGGTGTTTACTATGTGAACAGGACACTCTTGAACATGCTCAGAGGTGTCCAAGAAAACAAATGCCAAGGGCATTTATTTTTTGCATTTACAAAATTTTTATCTAAAAGTTAACTCCCTGCCAGATGTGGTGGCTCACACCTGTAATCCCAACACTTTGGGAGGCTGTGGTGGGCGGATCACTTGAGCCCAGAAGTTCCAGACCAGTCTGGACAACAGTGAGAGCTCGTCTCTACCAAAAAAATTAAAAATTAGCCTGGTGGGGTGGCGTATACCTGCAGTCCCAGCTACATGGGAGGCTGAGGTGGGAAGATCACCTGAACCCAGGAGGTCAAGGCTGTGGTTAGCCATGATCGTGCCACTGCACTCCAGTCTGGATGACAGTATGAGACTATGACTCAGAAAATAAAAAATTGGCACCCTAAAATGAACGTCCAAATCTTTTCTTATAGTGATTAACTCATTCGTGCGTGCAGTGCGGCCCTGGCATGGCGCCGTGCTCCAGTCACCCAACTCACCCCCACAGCCACATATGTCAGGGAACACGGCCCGTACACCCTGCAGCGAGGCCAGTCCAGCGCGGTGATGGGTTCCATGGCCTCCTGCCTACCGCAAAGATTCCTACACAACGTCCACAGTGGAACCATTTCCTGGCAGTTTTCGTTCCATCTTTGCCCTTTGCTGGTGTTTTTTTTTTTTCTTCTAAATTCCATACGTGGAACATACTTACCCTTGTAATCATGGTTTATGGTTAAAATAGTAACACTTCTTTGTCTTAAAAAGGAACTTTTACCTGCATTATCTCACTTCATTTCCACCACACCCCCAAGAGGCACGTGGAATTCATGCCATTTTACAGATGGGGACAGAGGCCCAGAGAGGCCGTGGAACTTGCCGGAGTCAGACAGCTTATGGGGTGAGCTGGAATCAGGACTTTGCTTTTCATCAAGCCATGGCTGCCTCCCTTGACAAATGGAAACTTTTTGGATATGTTTTTAAAACAAAGGCACTTGCTACTGGTTGAAAAAGTAATTATTCTTGAGAAGTTAGGAGGCAGAAATTCATCCTCCTTGAGGGACAGCCCTGAAAACACGCTGTTGGCTCCATCTCCCTCTCCTTTTGTGCTCAGCTTTAAAATAAATACAATTTGTGTTTCAGTTAAAAGAAAGTAAAGAAAGAGATGTTTACTAGTGGTAAGTAGTGTACACAGTCTGTAACTACAGATAATTTCTCTCCTTCTTTCCTTCCTTCCTTCCTTCCTCCTTTCTTTCTTCCTTCCTTCCTCCTTCTCCTTCCTTCCTTCCTTCCTTCCTTCCTTCCTTCCTTCCTTCCTTCCTTTTTTTCTTTCTTTCTTTCTTTCTTTCTTTCTTTCTTTCAATCAGGGTCTCACTCTGCTGCCCAAACTAGAGTGCAGTGGCACCAACACGGCTCACCACAACCTCTACCTCCTGGGATCAGGCGATCCTTCCACCTCGGCTTCCCAAGTATCAGTGACTACAGGAATGTGCCACCGCATCCAGCTAACTTTTTTATTTCTGTTTTTCTGCTGTGTTACCCAGGCTGGTCTGGAACTCCTGGGTTCACGCAGTCCTCCTGCCTCAGTCTCCCAAAGTGCTAATCATTTATTTTCAGAGGTCTAACTTGTGTTTCTCGCAAAACACCCCATTCACTGGCCACAGAAGAGAAAACTCAGTCTGGCAACCTGGGTCGCTGGAAGCAGAAATATAACAGGGGACAGGCAATCGGAGTTAGGGGTCTTTTTATGTGTGAGGGTCTTGGCGAGCCGAGAAGTCAGTACTTTTCTAACCTCATAGTTCAGAAACTTGTCTATTCAAGGAGCACTTTCGACTCTTAAAAAATACTGAGGATCTTAAAAAGCCTCCCCTTCTGTGGACCATGCCTGTCCATGGTTGTCACATTAGCAAATGGAGCAGAATCATTTAAGAATATTCCATTTATTGATTCATTTCAAAATAATAATAAACCCATTTTCCATCAGCATGAAAAAATATTTTTATAAAAAAGATAACTCTATCTTACAAAACAAAGCACCCACAGCGAGGTGTGTGTGCGTGTGTGTGTGTGTGTGTGTGTGTGTGTGTGTGTGTGTGCGCCACAGTTATCCAATCATTGGTGGGCACTTAGGGGTGGTTCCCTGATTTTGCTATTGGAAGCATACTGCTGTGAACATATGAGAGCACAAACACAGGAGTCTTTTTTTTTTAATTTTTAATTTTTTTTTAAAGACGTGGTTTACAATTCAGGGTTAGTTTTACAACTGGTCATTGTACAGGTGAAGTTTGGACCTCCCTATGATCCTTACTTCAGCTGGTTTGAGATCAGGTATGTTTAATGATGTTGTGTTCCCCGCTTCCCACCCTGGCAGTATCCCACTCCTGCCAAGTCCTTTCTAATAGTATTACAGTAATACACGTCTTTTTATATAAAGATTTCTCTTCCTCTGGGTGAATCCCTAGTAGTGGGGCTGCTGGGTCGAATGGCACTTCCAGTTCGGTCAATGATTTCCAGACTGTTTTCCACAGAGGCTGAGCAGTTCCCCATCCCGCCAGCAATGGACTAGTCCCCTCTCTTCTCTGCAATCGCGCCCACCTACCCTTTTGCTTTTATTTGATTCCGTGAGATCCCCCACCTGTTCGCGGAGCCCTTCCTGGGGCCAGGCTCACTTCTGGGCGTGTCACAAATATAAAAAAACACTTTCACCTTCATGGTAGTCCCGGACTGGACATCTAACTTTCGCTCTCATTGTACAGATGAGGAAACCGAGACTCAGGAGGCTGAGACACTGCCTAGACTTGGACCCAGACAGGCAGGCTCCCACCAAAGGGCTTCTGGTTCTGGCCTGGAAGGAGCCGTCTGGAGGCTGCCAAGGGCCTCTGGGGGCAGCGCTTGGGCCCTGCGCCTCCATGTCTGGCATTAACCCATCAGTGCCTGCTGAGGTCATGAGAGTTAAGACCATTCACGGGCTGCACCAAGAGCCGTGTGGGCCCTGCGAGCCCCCAAGAACGCGAACACCACTAACAACTGCTCTGTGATTCCTGGAGCCACCTGTCTCCTCCCTTCCTCCCCCTACAGAGCCCCTGTCCCTCCTCCACCCCCCAAGGGCAGCTCCACCCAGCCTGGGTGCCCACACCACAACTGAGGGATGTGGCCCCAAAGCCCTGGCTGCTGTGAATGGGGTTCAGCCTTGTCTCAAGTTTGAGTGTGGCCAGGGGCATTTTTGAAAGGGTTTTTGGTGGCAGCAGTGTGGATGAAAAATGAGCCCCGGGGAGGAAGCAGGTTTGACTTTGGAAGCTATGTTCCAGGCTGCAGCAGAGGCTGGGAGTAAAGTCCAGGGGGCGGGCACAGCTGCGGCGGGAAGCCCAGCCCAAGACTCCGGGCGGAGCTGGGTGGGAGTCTGCCACCCTGCCCTCTTCATGACCCCATTGGTGCTGTAGGGTTCCCTATGGTGACCCCACATACCACACAGCTCTCCAGTGACGTATGAACCCAGGAGAGCGACCCTGGTTAGCCCTTTATACACACGCATGCGTGCGCGTGCAAACACACACACACACACACACACACACACACACACACACACAGTGCCAAAAAACATAGATACATCTTCAGCAATATTATCCACGAATGACTTTCCGAAGTTGAGTGGTTTTAACAGTAGCCACGTATAGTATGATGTTCACTCGATCATGCTTCCACCATTTTCTTTGACTGTCCTGCCTGTCGCATGGTGACAACAGCATTCATTTGATTAATGTCATATTTTGAGGGAATTCCATCCTTGAAATGTGTATGTATTTTGGCCCCCCCATACAATATTTTTCTTGTATTTATTTATTTTTGATTGCTTTCTTTTAAACAGACAGGGTCTTATTATGGTGCCCAGGCTGGTCTCGACCTCCTGGGCTCAAGCAATCTCCCTGAAGCGGCCTCCCAAAGTGCTGGGATGGCAAGTGTGGGCCACCATGCTGGCCAGCCCTTTTCTTACCAGCTCCAGAAGAGATGAGGCTCTGCTGTTAGGCTGCAACTTGCTCAAGTTGTGTGACCCTGGGCGAGTTACTGAACCTCTCTGAGCCTCGGTCCCACATCTGCCATGTGAGGAAAGCAATCGATGTATGCCTCATAAAGGTAATTGTGGGGACTAAGGAAGGCCAGATGTGGACGTGATGCTGTGCCCCTTCCTGGCATGTAATGCTGGCCCCCACTTTTCCATTTCAGCAGAGGCAAATCTCTTTTTCTTCTCCTCAGAGCTCCGACTCACAGTGGCCGCTGGTCACCTGGAATGCCCGCGGTTGACTGACACTTCTCATCAGGAATTAAGGCATGGTAAGTGCTCCGTGTGGACGACAGTGGCAACCATCTTCCTTCCGAGGGCTGGGAACTGGTTCTGCGGCACCAGGTGGCATCATCGGGATGAAAGGAGTGAATGGAGGAGAGAGGGACGATGAGCTGGTTTTCAGGGAGCCACGACCCAGGAACAGTCATGGCAGGAGCCAGCGGTGGGTCCGGGTGCGGAGTCAGACGAAACCAGGCTGGGAAAAACACCACTGGCAATTTGTAATTTCTCAGGGGGAGTGCCGGGCAGAGGGGATGCTGTGTTCCCGTCCCGATAGGGAGGGAAGCCAGAAAGTAGGCTCCCTGGAAGTCAGCCTGCACATGTGGCTGTTGTTACAAGTGCTATTGATTATTGCCACTAAGCTGGGTCACTTTATCCCGGTAAATCTCAGGATAATGCAATTATGGATGATAACCTAGAATCCAGCACTGTAAAAAAAAAAAAGTCCCTCATTTAAAAGAGAGGCTTAAGAATAATCTAAAAGGCACACCATCTTCTTTATGTTCATGTCAGCTAAGGTTTCATTTTCTAGCACATTCTCTGCCCCACCCCCAAGTCTCTTTCCCTGGACAAAATCAGTGTCTCATGAAGACGCAGAACTCAAAGTGTGTGAAAACCGTGTCTCCATCCAAGTCCAGCATAGGGACCCTGCCTTCTTTTTTAATTTATGTTTTCTCTTTTGTTCATTATCATTCGCAAGTGTTTTGAAAGGGCTGTTTTCTGGAATTTTCTTTTGACTTCCCATTTTAGAATTTTCCAATAAGAATTTTCCAATAAGATAAGGAACGTAAGGTCTGTCTGGGGAGTCGTGAGGGGGTAATGAGACATGCTATTTAATGCAAAACAAACAACCCCCACAAAACAAACCCAGTCTTTCCTTCCCCCTCCACAGGGTCTGATCCATATAACGGCGTCCTTATTCCCATCCTGGTTAGGGGAAGGCCTTAGAAAACCCTCCAGCAGCGCCTTCTACTGACTTGCAGTGTGTTTTGCTTTGGTGGCTCAGGAGGAACTGTTTCAGGGCTGGAAGAGGGGAGTCAGGCCACTCCTGGGGTGCTAGGCCCCCACACACCCAGCTCAGCCTGTCCCTGAGAGCCCCTGAGAGCCCGACCAATCCAGCAAAAACAGTACTGGATCCAGTGACAGGCTGGCGGGCTCATCACAGCATGGGGAGTGGGGCTTACACACACTGAGGAAGTGCTGTGTGGCCAGAGGGAAACTGAGTCAAGGAATGTTAATTACTGTGGTCCTTCCCTGTTGAGCCCTGGATTAGCTCTTATCAGTAAGTGGCTTCTGAAGCCTAATTCCCCCCTGAGAGCAGGCAAGGATCCGCCCTGAGCCGAAGCTGCCGCCCCCCTCACCCCTTCCCACCCCACCCCCGCTTTCGGGATTGCCTGAGTGCATCACATCCTCCCATAATCCTCTGCCTCATTTGAGTTAATTTTCACCTCCTGCACAAGCCTGTTTCCCCAAAGCCACCAAGAAGAGATGCCAACAGCCGGGCCCTGCTTTATCTTCCCCGAGATTCTTGCAGAGATAAGAAAGACAGAGAAGTGATCCTCCTGCAGCCCCCAGAGCTGTGGAGAGGGGGACAGAGTGTCCCTGGTGAAAGGGATATTGTCTCGCTGTTTCTTCTGGGCTACACAGAAATCCCACGCCATCCTGTCACCCTATGGTTGACATGTGCACTGTGTATTGGCGACACATTTCTGCGCATCCTGTCCCAATAGCCAGCGCTGCCCGAGAGATGCAGAAGAGGGATCCTCTCATTGCCCTCGGGTTCTCACAGCTCCTCCTCTTCAGCCCTCTGAACCCGAGGGAAGGGCAGAATCGTCCCACCTTCCTCCACCTGTGTGGAGCAATGCCTGGGTGTCCAGCGGCCAGCGTTGGGGTTGCAAGACACACACTGAGAGGAGACCCTCGGGCATGGAGAACTGCTTTGTGGGTCTCTGGCTGCCCCCCACCAAAAAAAACTGTCTCTCCTCTTTCTCTCCCAGCCCGACACGGACATAGGTTCCGCGGGAGAAAGCAGGAAAGGGCCTGAGAGTCTGTGCCCCCCTGCATTACGGCTCGGCCCCGGGCCGGCGACACTAGGCTGAGCCTGCCCTGGGGGGTCTTCACCAGGAGGGAGAAGAAGGCCTGAGATGGGCTGAGCTCACAGAGTTCAAAAGAAGACTGGGGCGGGAGCCAGGCTCTGCCCTGCATGGACGACTCCACCGCGATCAGCCCCCAGTGGCCGGGTGGGGCACTGCGGCCTGAGCTGGAGCAGGCGTGGAGGGCAGAGCCCCACGGGAGCGGTGTGCCCTTTCCTTCCACTGGGTTTGTATTCACACACTGGCCTCTATTTGGATTTCCTCGTGTAAGCAAGGGAACATGACAGAAATTCAAAACACCTGGTGCTTCAAAACTTACTTATTTGGTGGGGGGGATGCCGCTAATAAAGATGATAGCAGGAAAAGATGAAGTCCAGATGACCAGTGGCTGCCGATGCAGGGGACAAACTCGCACCTCTTTCTTCTCCCGGAGCGGGGACGGGGCAAGCACTGGCGGCCGCGCCTCGTTCCACGCAGATTTCATCACCGTGGTCCTGAGCAGAACCAGCGTTATCGCTGTAATAACAGTCACCCGCTGTCCCCACCTGCTGGGCGCTGGGCATGTGGCAACCGCACCCTCTCTGCTGAGGCCCAGAGGGAGGCAAGTCCTGATGAGGAGGGGCACTTGGTGGGGACACGTGGGAGGGTACGGGTGGGAGGGACTCGCCAGCCCGTCCTGGGGTGGAGGGGATGGGGCTGGGGGTCTGTGGATTGTTGCATCACAGTCATGAACGCCCACTACTGGTTCCAACAGGTGAAAAAAGGACTGGCACTTCTGGAAACAAACACCAATTATTCTTATGCACATGAAATCCAGAGTGTCCCCACTTTGAGCCAGTAGCGTGACAGACAGCACTGGCATGGAAATCAGGACTGAGGAACGCAGCCAGGAAAGGTGATCCCGGAGGGCTTCTCAGAGGCAACAGCCTTTTCTTCTGCTGCTCTTTTCTGGGGACGATAACAAGAAGTAGTTCAGGTAAAAGCAAGAAGATGGGAAGAAAAACGGGATGAGGGTCGGCAAAAGGAAGGCCCCGGGGACAGCAAGTCCAGAGAAGAGAGAAGGTGTCCTCACAGAGCCTGTCAGCTCCCAGGCGATTCTGAGGTCTGATAGAAGTGAGCCATGAGTTTGAAACAAAGCCTAGCCGGGCGAGCTTTTAAAATGCTCCCAAGACCCCCAAGTCCGAGTTTTGCCTGAGATGGTGCTAGGAGCGTTCTCAGAGGCTGGGGCCACCGAGCGGTGTGTCTGGCAACAGAGAGGCAGTGGTGGAAGGCTGGCAGTGTGCTGGGTGGGCCCAGCACACACCTGTCATCAGCTGATTACGGGGGTTGAACGGTTTAACAATGTAACACGTTGTGTCTTCACCTGCGGTGGGAGAAAGATTTGGGTAGAATGAGAAGCAGCCTGGACCCCTCCCTACAAGGCTGCAGGCAGGGTTCCTGGTAGTTCCTTCCTGCCCTACGTTACATTGTAGCAGGCCAGGGTGAAGGATCACCTTTCCCTCTGTGGGTTTCCTGGTCCATGAGAAAGCACAGTGAAATGTGCTAGAAATCCGGGGGTGAGGGGGTTGAAGCACATGTGACTTCCCTTTGGGGCTTTGGAATTGCCTCGACAACGTGTGAATGTAACGGCCCCCAGGGGAGAGTCCTCAGCAGACCCATGGGATTGGTGCGCTGTGTCCGAGGGGATGTTAGAAAGGCCTTGTAAGATCAGACTCCCTTGTATCTGATCCCAGTCAGTGGTCACTCTCATGGTCGTGTTCCATCTGGGCTGGCATCCTCGGAATGGAGGCTCCAGAGCCAGACCGCCTGGGTGAGATCCAGCTCCCCGTTCCTTGCTGTGTATCCTTGGGAAAGTCAGTTAACCTCTCTGTCTTGTACCATGTCATGTGGTTGTGAAAATGAGACAGGATCAGTGCACATAAAGTGCATCACATGGTGCCAGGCACAGGGCAGGTTCTCTTCAAGGCTGCGTTACTGTTTTTACTGCTGTTATTCTTCTTCAGACAGCTGTCACCAATAAGCCACGTCAGGGGCCATGCAGCAGTCGTCCCGGCTTCTCCTTTGTGGAATAGAAAGAAGCTGAAAGGAGGTGGCAAAACCCAGAAGAGAACCAGGCATCGGGCTTGGCTGGAGAATGTCTGCGTCTGTCCGCTCCCTCCTGGAAACTGTCACATCCAGTCAGGTCTTGGAGCTTGGACCAAGGTCTCTCACATGACAGGTGTTCTTCGAGCTGACCTCTGAGCTTCCCTGGAACTGGGCATCCATTGCCGATATCCCCGCTGACTTCAGCGTTGAGTTGAAACTTTTTTTTTTTTCATTTATTTTATATTATTGTAGGGTTGGGGCACACATACAAGCTTGTAACATGGACGTCTCTTATGGCGGTAAGGTGTGGGCTCCTATGAGCCTGTCCCCAAGTGGTGAGCTTGGTACCCGATGGGCGGTCTCTCAACCCCGTGCTCTGCCCACCTCCTCCTTTAAGAGTCCCCCGTGTCTGCTGTTCCCATCCTTATCCCCACAAGTACCCCGTCTCTAGCATCTTCTAAGTGAGGTCATGAAGTACTCGGTTTTCTTTTTCTGTGATGATTCTTGGGGGGCACTGGTGCTGTCTTTTGGGGGTTCTCAGAAGAACCCTGAGCCCAAGATTCCAGCAGAAGTCACTTATTTGGGAGGTGATCTCAGAATATCCAAGTAGGGGTGTAGGAATGTGGGGAAAGGGTCCCAGAGAGGGGAGGGAACTGTGTGTAGGGGATGCCCTTAGGTCAAAACGAAGCAGCAAGAATGACAGACCTTGGAACTCTCCTGTCTGAGGAGAGAGCATGGGGTATTCACACACCAACTCACCTGCCCTTGGCTCAAGGCTACTTGGGGGAAAGGGGAGCCCCTTGGCACTCCAGGGGCTTTGGGCAGCCTCAGCCCATGGAATGTGGGTGCCAGGAGTGGGAGACGGTTCGGGTGAGGCGATACCTACAGCACTTGCTGCGGGCTCACTCGAGGGAATCGTCCTACCTTCCTCCAGCCTGCCTTGACTTCCTCCTTGCTTGTGTCCCTTGAGGTTTACATTCCCAAGGTGTAAGTTTCCTGTCGCAGGGTCTCCTGCTTGTTTTACCAGCTCTGTCTTGGACCCCATGTGTATATCAAGATCTTTGAAGGCAGAAACATGGTGTTTGCTATGCTCAGATAACAGGACACGTAGGGCAAACAGAGATGTGTTCATGCATTTCCAGTACTCCTGTGACTACTGCAGAATATTCCAGAATTGCCAGTCCTATCTCTCCTTCCTTCCTCTTCCCAAGAGAGCATCTTCCCAGCTATGAGCAGATGGGTCTATGATGCGATCAAGAGATGAGGGGGCCAGAGGGAAAGGAAGGTGACTCAGGGCTCAGAAGAGAGCATTTTAGGAGGAATTGTAGCCTTGAGGCAGCGTCCAGGTGTGAAGAGAAAGGCTGGACAAGGAGAGACCTGTATCAGGGAGAAAAGTAGGAAAGGGTAGTGATTGTGCTTGCTACATTGTGTACATTTGTACTTGATCTGAAAGGCCAAAAGTGATACATTGTATACCCTTATACTTGACGCAAAGGCCGAGAAGCAATACATTATAACTTTGATGGCAACAGCTTCTTGAGACTAAACCAACAGATTCTTCATAAGGATTCCAACTGCATTTTCCAGAAGGCCAGTATATATACACACCCCAGGCCACCAGCAAATGGTTATTGAATGAATTGATGGACATGGGTATTATGAACTTTTCAAGCCGGAACATGCCTCCTAGGCTCTCTAGTCTGGGGATCTCAACCTCAAATTCTGACAAAATGTCCCTGTGAAACAGATTGCCCAGTTATATTAGATATTTGTAATGAATAAATGTGTTCCCAAATTTACATGGGATGTACTTATCCTGCATTTACTAGATCTGGCACTCCAGCTTCAGGGAATGTGCCAATCACAGAATTTAAATCAGGGCAATGAGCCATTAGAAAATGGAGAGTGAAGTTGTTTTGTTTTGTTTTGTTTTGTTTCTAGAAAGCAGGATTTATTAAGAGGACAGAAAAGCTCCCACAGTGGGAGGGGACCCGAGGGAGTGGCCCTAGTGGAGAAGTTTTTAAGTTGGAGAGCACAAGCCCTACGTGAGCAAAAACACATCTGTCAAGCCAATAACCTTATTTTAAGTAAGTAATGTGAAATACGACTGGGTGCTGTGGTTTATACCTATAATTCCAGCACTTTGGGAGTCCGAGGCAGGAGGAGCCTTTGAACCCAGGAGTCACAGATCAGCCTGGGCAACATAAAGAGACCTTGTCTCCATGAAAAAAAAAAATTAGCCGGCATGGTGACACTTGCCTGTAGTCCCAGTTACTTGGGAGATTGAGGGAGAAGCATCACCTGAGCCCAGGAGGTCAAGGATGCAGTGAGCCATGATTGTGCCACTGCACTCTAACCTGGACAACAGAGTGAGACCCCAACTTAAAAAGATGTGAAATGCTGGGGATGGGGGTGGGTGAGGAGCCAAAGACACCCCCCCCAGGTAGTTGAGGCAACGATGACACTGGGCCCCAGGTCCTCAGTCCCAGCCACAACCCTCCATTCCCAGGTCACAGTGGGAAGTGTGTGTGTGTTCAAAATGAGCAGCCTCGGATGCTGCTCCTCCCACCTTCACGAGGAAGGCAATGGAGGACTTTTCGGGGTGGGAGCAAATTCATGAATCACATGTCTTCCCCAGGAGCATTAAGCCATTACCAGCCTCAGTCACAGAAGGGATAACTGTGGTGTCCTGCGTTGCCCAGAAGACATCCCATCTTTGCTCCTGGGCAGCAGCTGATCTTGTTTCTCTTTGGCTTTTGGCTATTGAGGGGTTTGTGGTGAGGGGATCACCACCGCACTGCTGTGGAATGGGGTTCAGCCTCTCGGGCCCGTCGTCTCCCTTCTGGAATCTGAGTTTCTTCACTGAAGGTTGAGCGAAACAGCTTGAATAGGTGGCCCTGGGGTCCCTCTGATCTCTGATGAGGTTGACCAGAGGGCCCACCAGCCTGGGGCGGTCCTGGCTTATGTCTGTTCTCAATACAGACTTCAACAGTGTCCCCCAACTAGTCTCCAAGTTGTCCTCACTTGGGCGCAAAGGCATACGCTCCCTCAGCTGGCAGTGAGGGAGATCCCACGTCACCAGCTCGGTAGCACTGGTTGTATCCATGATCCAAGCTCCAAGCTGGCCATCAGAGAGCATTTACACCACAGTCACTGACAGACCTCATGCACTGGAGCATCCCGAGAGCTGCTGTTTTTTTTGTTTGTTTTGTTTTGTTTTTTTCATGTGAGTCAGGATCTTGCTCTGTTGCCCAGGCTGGAGTGCAGTGTCACAATCACAGCTCACCACAGTCTTGACCTCCTGGGTTCAGGTGATCCTCCCTCCTCAGCCTCCCAAGTAGCTGGGTGCACACCTCTACACCTGGCTAATTTTTTTTTTTTTAGTTTTTAGTTTTAGAGACAAGGTCTCACTATGCTGCCCAGGCTGGTCTTGAACTCCTGGGCTCAAGCGATCCTCCTGCCTCTGCCTCCCAAAGTGCAGGAATGACAGGTATGAGCCACCACACCTGGCCTGAGAGCTCCTGTTCTATGTCTGCCAGCATAGCACGGGCTCCAGATCTGATGACCAACCACTCTGCATACACGCCTGGGCCACAAGACAACAAAATCCCCTGAGGCATGCTCTTCCAAGAGAGTCCAGGCAACACACTCCGTATGTTAGGTATGCCGGTGACTGAGCCGTGAAGACTCTTACCCTGGTGTCTGGCCTGGTGCTCAGTGGTCATAGCTTGGAGTGTGTTTCTCTGTTTCATCTGCTGGTGTCGTTGGGTCGACCCGGCCACTGGAGGACATGGTGTTCTGGCCATAGCTGTGGCCCAGCCCTGGGGAAAGAGCGGCCTGCAGCTGGTGATTCCTCCATCCCCAGTGGCTCGTAGGTGACCGGCTTGCTGGATCTCAGATGCCCTTGGATTGCAGGTCAGGCATGGCATGACCTGCCCATACGTGGGAGGCCATGGGGGTCCCCTCTCCTGTGTCTATGCTGGGAGTCCTCTCTCCTGTCATGGGGCGTCTTTACCCACACCCACCTTGGGAGAGGGTGTAACTGTCCCCTTGCCCTCCAGGAAGACATGGTTGAAATCTTTTGCCTGAGTTTTTTTGGCAGAGAAACAGAGACCTGGGGTGGGGGGCTCTCATGCCAGGGCAGAAATGAGGGCTCTGACTCCCAGGAAGGGTGGAACTCAGGTGGCCCAGAACCTCAGAACTATAAAGGCCCCTCGTGGTGATAAAACCAGCCCAATGCTTGTTACAGATGGGGAAACTGAGGCTGAGAATGGAGCAGGGCTTCCCAGGAATCAGTAGACCCAGTTCCCCAGACGCCTGGGGCTGACAAGATACCGAGACTTAGACATGGCTCTAAGCCTCTTGAGCTTCAGCTTGCTCATCTGCAAAATGGGGTGAATCTGAGTTTCTACGTTTCAGGGGTGTTTGAGAATGAAACTCACTTCAGCGATGTTTCAGGAGCAGCAGGGGGGGCATGGCCATTTGCTCAGGAGGGTGTGACATCATGACAAATGCCCTTCAGGATTTTTTTGCAGTGGCCATAGTGCCCTCTCGATGTCTCTTCTCCCCCTGGATTCCTAACAGAAACCTGAGCCTTTTGATCATGTGGTATGCGTGGGCTCGAGAGTGATTTGGGACAATCTCACACTCCTCTTCTTTAACACTGTTGTGGGTGTGGCACACGTTAATCCAGTCAGAGCAAATCTCGGGGTTCCTGTGAGATGAGGTGAGAAGACACCCTCTCTCCTGCTGTAGATGAGCAGCAAGCTTGGGACCCCCAGTACTGTTGGAAGTGACCTGACCACCACAAGGCATGCCATCCTGTAGGTGACACTGCCATGGAGGGGGAAGCACAGCCCTGGTGACATTCTCAACTGCTGGAACAAACTGACCCTGAAGGCCACACAATCACTGGACTTCCCAGGCACATGGGCTGATAGATTCCCTTTATTATTTAAACCAGTTTGGATATCTGCTACTTGCACCCTAGTTATCTATTGATGTGATTTCCCAAGGTCTCACGGTGCCACTGCTTCCAGCTAAACAAAGTCACATATGAGAAACACTTCATGAAGCATTTAACACACACTGGCTCCATTTGAACAAATGATCCTCTCATCCTTTGTTCCTTTCCTATTGTATTCAAATGAATTTCATCAACACCATTAAAGATTAGATTTCTAGGCCGGGCTCGGTGGCTCAGCCTGTAATCCCAGCACTTTGGGAGGCCGAGGTGAGTGGATTGCCTGAGCCCGCGGGTTCGAGACCCGCCTGGGCAGCGAGACCTCATCTCTACAATAAATGAAAAATCAGCCGGGCGTGGTAGTGCGCACCTGTAATTCCAGCTCCTCGGAAGGCTGAGGCGGAAGGATCGCTGGAGCCCAGCAGGTCGAGGCTGCGGTGGCTAGGTGCGGCCACTGCACTCCAGTCTGAGCGACAGAGTGAGACCCCAACTCAAAAAAAAAAAAAAAAAGATTAGATTTCTAGACTGCCCACTGGAGAAATAGAGTCATTCATCTGGACTATTGGGGCCTTTTCAAATAATTGCATGCCCTGGAGAATATTAATGAGAGGGCTTTACTTCTCCTTTGGGATAGACTGTGTGATGCACACCCAGAGACACACTCGAGCACCAGCCATGGGACTAAGTGTAGAACTTGGAACTGGTTACGTGTAGCTGAGGTTTTAATAATCACTTTTCTGCAATTCCACTGGCTGCTTGGGACCCACAGCAGCAAAGAGAGAGCATGTGGTTGGGAGGCCTTGGTTCAGGCCACCAGGCAAAACTCTCCTCCACAGTGTGACTCAGGGACCCAGGCACCTCCCGTCCCTAGCTGGAGTTCATCACTAGGGACTCAGCAGGTACGGGAACCGGGATAGGGAAACAGATGACCTTGACCTTCTGCTTCTGTCATTAATGCAGTTGGCAATATCACCTGCACCCAGAACCTTCCAACTGGCAGAAGCCAGGGTTTTCTGATTGCCTTCCAGATGCTGGTGTTGTGAAATTTTGTCTACTTTTATCTGGAATTGCAGTGCCAATGGCGTGTTACTAAGCGCCTTCCTAAAGGGTGCAAATGAGAGTATATCTGCTGTTGCACATGTTTACATGTAGTCCAGCGTGACCAATGTCCTTTCTGCTCCTGAGTATTTCATCACCTTGAAAGTGTTATTCTGAGAAGGCTCCCAGGCTTCACCAGAAGCCTAATGGCCTGGAGCCCGGGCAGAAGAAGATCTCACCAGGGGGCCTGTTCTGAGCATTGGCCCATGAGTGGAGATGTGCACTTTGCAAGCTTGGCTGAGGCATGACACCCCCACTCCAGGTGACTGTCACCAGGCCACAACCAGACACATGGGGCCGGGCACATAGGCTGCTGAGTGGGCAGCCCTGTCGGTGTGCCGTGGAACACTCTGCCCTGGGAGGTGCCTGTCACCACGGGCTAAGATTTGGACTGTGACAAGATTCGTCAGAGGCTGCTCACGCGATGCCCTGCAGCGGGCCTGCACACACCGATTGTTATAATTACTTGTTATGGTGTGAGCAGTATGCCCCAGAGTATCTGTTTCCTGTGGGTCTCCCTGGAAACTGTGAACTACCTGGTGGAAGGGCCTTTCCTGATTCACCTCTTTAATTCCAGCACAGGCTGCAGTCTTGAGCAAGAACTCCACAGATATTGGGACCAGTGAGACGTGATGACACATAGTTGTTTTTTATAGCACTTCTGCCCTCAGGAAAGCAGGATGAAAGGCCTGTGTGTTTCCAGGCAGGGGACACATTCTTAGACCATGGATCCACATTCATGTCTTCAAAGTAAGCGTTGCCTGCTCA
This sequence comes from Cephalopachus bancanus, assembly GCA_027257055.1. NCBI lineage: Eukaryota > Metazoa > Chordata > Mammalia > Primates > Tarsiidae > Cephalopachus > Cephalopachus bancanus. Next base: position 2,550,034 of record JAPVLO010000155.1, read on the forward strand.
AGGATCCTTGTTGAAGGTCAATCACACGTGCACAGACACATGCGCATATGTGTACACACATACTCATGCACATATATGCACACACAAAACACAAGTGTACACATGCACACACAGACACATATGCACATACATGCACACACACAATGCACCACATACACAGATGACTGTGTGTGCACATATGTATACACACAGTATACAAATGTATACATATGCACACAGTACACAAACACACACATATGTGCACACAGTATATAAATGCACATACTACACAAGATACACATGCACATATTTATATGCATTTACACACGTGCACTCACATACACATACAATAGACAATTGTACCCACACACAGTACACAAACACACACCTACGCACATATGCACACATCAGCCAGATGCTGCCTCCTTCCTCCTCCAGCTCCTACCCAGCCTCTAAGAGGAATATTTATACTTTTTAATAAATTGTGACCACACAATTATGGTCTAATTACGGTCCTCACCCACGCCCCCGCGGGCACCAAGGGACTGTGACGGTCAGTGTTTCCTATCTCAGAGTGTGGTGAGGCTGGACATGCCACACCGATGAGTCACAGGCAGGGGCTCCGGCTCGCCATCTGGGGGAGCGCTGTCTCTCAAACCAGATTAAAAGAAAACAGGAGGGAGCCCCACCCCCGCCCCACCAGCCTGGAACGGTGCCCTTCCAGAGGCAGGAATGTGGCCCCTCATTACGATGTGCCATCCACTAATTACTACTTGAAACTCAGCCCCGGGCCTGTGCCTGCCCCAACTCCCACCGGGCAGCAGTGGGGCGGCCAGTCTTGTGGATGCGTGGACGGACTCTGGAGTGAACAGGTGTCTCCTGTCTGGGGTTCTGGGGTTGTGTTCCAGGAGGGGCTTGGGTGCTCGGGGAGGGGAGAGCTCAGCAACACCTTCCCGACCTCAGTGGACGGCAGCACTGAATGGCCTGGCCCAAAGGGTGGTGGAGCCAGGTGGTTATATGCAAGTTAGTGGCAGGTCCCAGGACTGTGTGCATTTTGCTGCTGGGCCGTGACTGAGCAGCCCTGCCCTATTCACTCCAAGGACTGACATGGGGGGGAGAGGATGGGAGTTGGCCACAAGTCTTTCCCCTGTGATGGCTGAAGGGTCACCATGCTTGTCCACATGGAAGTCATGTCTTGAGGGTGTGATTGTGAGGTGTGGCCTCACTTTCACCCTGGTGTGGGTAGAAAGACTGCCATGCTCTGGCCGAGGACCCGGGAGGGGGACTCCAGAGCCGTGTGTGTCTCGGTCTTCTCCCGGTGGCACAGAGATGACCACGACACATCCCCAGTTCCTGGGGTTGCTGGCAGCACTTGACACATCCATCCATGGGTGCTTAGAACTGGGACTTGTTGCTTGAATGAGGAACTTGTTGGCCAAGCAGGGTCATGGGGACTGCAGGTGAATATTGGGGTTTAGAATACACAGCCACTGTCAGTAATCATCCTGGCATCCAGGGAGCACTGTGTGCCCAGCCCTGGGTGAGCAGGCTACAGAAAGTTTTATGTTGAATCCTCCCCACCCTGCCACACTGCCAGACATGTGCTAGCATTTCCTTTCACAAGTGAGGATGCTGAGACACAGAGGGGCCAGAAAGGGCCAAAGCTGGAATTCAAACTCAAGGTCGCCTGGTTCTGTAGCTTGACTGGGGTCCACCATCCTGCAGTGACATGGAGTCATTTCAAATATGAAGACCAGAGTACCCTGGAGGGAAACGTTGGAGTGAAGCAGGAGAGATGCAGGTAAGTCGTTCTCTGTGCTTCCAGTCCCTTCTGGCCTCACTTAATAAATAGAGTGGGATGCCAGGGGCTGCTTCCTCTTCCTTGGTCAGTCTTCTGAGCCACCACAGGCCCTGCAGCCTCTGGAAAATGGCACACTTGCATGGGGAGGGTGACAGAGGACACAGCACCTTAGTGACACTATGGAAATCGTTCTGACCTACCTGATCCCCTCCAAAAGTCCCGGGGTCTGCCAGGATGCCTAGTCTTCCCTCTGAGAACCCCTGCTGTATATAGCCATTGCTATGCACAGTGTTTGCTGGGTGAGTATGCCACATTTATTTCTCCATTCTCGTGCTGGTGAGCACTTGGGTGGTCTTCAGCTTTGGGTTGTTAGGAATGAGTGGGCTACAATCATTTTTGGACGTCTTTTGATGCACACACATGAGCATACACATGCACACATACGCACATGCTCACGTGCACACACACGCACACACACATGCATTTTTCCAAGGTCCATCCCAGGAGTGAACTTACTCCATCACAGGGCAGCAGTCATGTTGAGGTTTAGTCGATCTTACCAGGCTGTCTCCCACAGCAGCAGTTCCTACTGCTCCCACCTGGAGTGAATGAGGGCTCTGGTTAACTTTCCTTCTCATCTCGCCATGGGGACAGTTGGGGGGTTGGGAGGGAACCCTAGGAGCCAGGCGTGCTTTAAAACTTTTCATTTTGAAGCTATTTTAGATTTTCAATGAGCCGCAGAGTCAGTATGGGAGTTTCTGAAGGCGTGGCACCCTCCTTCCGCTCATGGTGGCTCAGCACGTGGCCTGTGCGCTTTAATCAAGTCTAATGAGTGAACATGAATGCAGTGTTCCTAATGAAACTGGAGGCTGTCTTGGGATCACCCCAGTGGCTCCACTCTGGTCCTCTCTCTGCTCCGGAGCGCAGCCAAGACACTGTATCACAACCAGTCATCTCATGACTCTTTCTCTGTGTTTGCCTTTGTGACTGTGACACTTGGAAGGGTCCCGGTTGGGTGTTTGCAGAATCTTCCTCCTGTTGGGTTTGTCTGGTGATCTTTCCTGGTTAGATGGTGGTTATGGACTTGAGGAAGAACATCCCAAAGGCTTGGTGCCCTCTCAGCCCATCACCTCAGGGGTGCATGGTGTCAACACACCTTGCCAATAACATGTTGACCTCGGTCTCCTAGCTAGGATGTCTACCTGGAAAGCCCCTGTTTATACTTTCCCATACTCTATTGGCTCAGAAAAGATGCACTGTGTCCCTCCCACATGTACGAGGCACCTCTTGGAGGGTGGAGGATGTCTAAGAATGTGTGCTCACAACTTCCTATAGTCATAAAATAAAAAACCAGCTGTGCTGAATACATCTTTCAGGATGTTTTGAGCCTGTGCCTCTTCTGTTTCTCTGTTTCTTCTGTTTCTCTGTCAAGTTAGTTCTTTCTCTGACTAGAACTAGTCCGTGAATTCCAATCAACTCTTACCAGCGCTGATTTCTTCTTTCCCTCAGTTCTTGTACATTTAGGATTTAGAATTCACCTGGAAGGAAGGTGTGCCCCTTCCTCTCCATTTAAAAACATATTCAATCACCTATTTATATCAGTATGGACTCGTGAATATTTTATTTTATTGCTTAGCTAATAATCCAATATTCTCACGATGTATGTTGTTGCTTTAAATGTTCCAAGTTGGGCCCATTGGGAGATCTTTCAGACTGATTTCTAGGACCTTTGGACATTCCCCCATTCTTTTTGTTTAAAATTTTTTTTCTGGCATCATAAGCTATTCCAGGCACATCTAGAATTTTCTCTGCCCAGCCTTAAATCCAAGGAACCTGAGACCAGGTTCCTTTTAGACCTTCCTTCAAGTTGCATGAATTATTCATAAGGGGTATACTGGTCAGGGTGCTCCAGAGAAACAGAACTAGCAGGATGTCTAGAGAGATATAAGAGAAAATTTACAATGAGATTGGGCTCATGAAACTGTGCAGGTCAAGAAGTCCCACAGTCTTCCATGAGGAAGGTAGGGACAGGGGAGCTGGTGGTATAATTTAGGCCAAGTTTGAACTGGGGGAATCATGGTGTCCTTTAGTCCAGGGCTGAAGGCCTGAGAATGGGGCTGTCTGTGGTATCCTTCAGTTCCAGGCTAAAGACTTGAGATCTGGGGGAGCCAATGGTGTCCTTAGAGTTCAAAGCTGAAGATCTGAGAACTGGGGGGGCAATGGTGTCCTTTAGAACAAGGCTGAGTCTGAGAATGGGGCCAGTCTATGGTGTCCTTCAGTCGAGGCTAAAGACTCAAGAACTGGGGGAGCCAATGGTGCCCTTCGAGGTGAAGGCTGAAGGTCAAAGAACTGGGGGGCAATGGTGTCCTTCAGAACAAGGCTGAGAGTCTGAGGACTGGGGAAACCAATGATGTCCTTTAGTCCAGGGCTGAAGGCCTGAGAATGGGGTATCTATGGTATCCCTCAGTTCAAGGCTAAAGACTTGAGAAATGGGGGAGCCAATGGCGTCCTTGGAGTCCAAAGCTGAAGGTCTGAGAACTGGCGGGGGAACTTTGTATTGACTTTATATCAGCATTAACGTAGTGATGAGTTTTACATCATAGTGTCTACGCTATGAAACATCAGGAGAAGACGGAACATCACTCCAGGATTTCACTTCCCTTTCGGGGAGAGGATTCATCTATTTAGTTTATACAGGGATGGTTTGTCCTTCAGAACAAAGCTGAGAGTCTGGGAATGGGGGGGTCTATGGTGTCCTTCAGTTCAAGGCTAAAGACTCGAGAACTGGGGAGCCTATGGTCTTCTTCAGAACAAGACCGAGGGTCTGAAGAATGGGGAAAACAATGGTGCCCTTTACTTTAAGGGTGATGGCCTGAGACCTGGGGTGGGCCACTGAGGTGGGCCTAGTAGTCCCAAGGCCCAAAACCCAGGAACTCAGATGTTGAGGGCTGGGAAAGGTGGGTGGCCCAGGTCTAGGGGAGAGCATGAGCTTATCCTCCATATTCTTTTTGTTCTATCCAGACCCCAAGTAGACTGGATGGGGCCCTCACCCTGGGAGGGTAATCGTCACTCAGCCCACGAACTTAAACTTAGGCTCACCAGAAACACCCTCACAGACATGCCGTGACATAATATATCCCAGTTGTGTGGGCATCTCTCAGGCCAGTCCAGTTGACACACAGAATCTACCATCACAAAGTTCACCCCTTGTCAAGTGGGCACCCACAAACTTCTTCTTAAAGCACACTATCTCCAGATACAGACATAGCAAGGTCATCATTCTGCCTAACATTACACTATACAACCATCCCTGTATAAACTAAATAGATTAATCCTTTCCCCGAAAGGGAAGTGAAATCCTGGAGTGATGTTCCATCTTCTCCTGATGTTTCATAGTGTAGACACTATGATGTAAAACTCATCACTACGTTAATGCTGATATAAAGTCAATGCATCTTATACTATGTGATAAAGGAATGAGAGAGGAAAGAAGCAAAGGACGTTTGCCTAATGTGCTCATGAACACACTCAACAGTATTCTCAGCGATAATAAGGAGGAAATACTCCTAACAAGTGCAAAGCGCTATATGTGGCGTTCTGAGTTCCAAAGGGCACATTTTAAACATTTGGCTTCTTAACCTGTGGAGAGTATGTTTTCTGCAGAATGTTTATAATGTAATCGACGTTCTGTGTGCCTGGTGGCTTCCTTTCCTGACGATAGTGGTTATTTATGAAGCAACTGCGGGTTCCCACATGGCAGAGCGCTCCCTGGGGTTGAGGCTGAAGTCAGCAGAGGGGCTGGGGTGGGGGGGAGCAGATGCTTCACTCCCCCCTGATGATTGATGCGTGCTGACCGGGTCGCACCCCAGCGTTTGGCTGTTACTACTTCAGAAAGTCGCAGAATCATGGCGGGCGGGGGGGAGCTGTTCCAGCAGGCTGGACTTGGGAACTTAAGCCTCTAGGAATTCTACCTATTAAACTTTCTCAACACAGTTCACACATGGCAGGGGGTGGGCACTTTCGTATGATGAGGACCTGGACCTACAACATTATCCAAATGCTGGTAAGAATGTCATGTTGTTGGGGTCGACTGCAGGGCTGAGGACCCGCTGTCTTCTGTGTGAAAGGAAGGGTGTGATCTCCTCCTGGCCACTGGTTCATAGCCACCTTTTTGACTCCCCTAGAATCCTTGCCCTCTGAAATTTTTTCCGCGACATGACCTGTGCATCGTGGATCCTTGGGCCACCCCTCCACTCGGGCAGGCATGAGTACCATGCACGCACATCTGTGCCCCTTCCCAGAGAACGGCGCTGATGTCTGAGGGGCGGGGACCCGGAGAACGATGGCCTTTCCGTGCCGGCTGCTGCTGTGTTTAGGCAGGAAGAGACTAGAAAGGGTCGCCGGCGGTGGTGGCTTCTGATACAATTAGCCCATGCAGCTCTCACCTCCTGGGGTCTGCCGGCTCAGGAGTGGGCATTTGTCAAGGTTGTGATGGGGACCCCCCACCTCGCCAGGGCGACATATGGCTGAGGAATTTGCAGCCCCAGGAGTCCTGTCCTGGGAGCTGTCTGTTTCCAGATCCATCACTTACCCAGGCCGTGAGACGCCTTCTTGGGAAGCAGTGTCCCCCGCACCGGAGTCATTGAGAAGGCAGTTGCAGCAACTGTAAGAATCAACACCACGTTCCTCGTCTCTCCAAAGGCTGGGACTCAGTGACACCTTTCTGTAATTCAGCAAGTCTTGTTGAGGAATAATTTTGGACAAAGGGGTCAAAGGACTTAAACATAATGAAGCAAAAAATGAAGGGCCTTATAGAAAGGAGAATTATTTTCATTCCTTAGCTCCCCTCAAATGAAAGAATGTGGTGGAGGGGGCAGGGCAGAATGGGGGAAATGGAATGAAAAATTACCTACCAGGCATGATGTACACTATTTGAGTGACAGAGACACCAAAGTCCACACTTCAGCAATGCGCCAAAAACCACTTGGACCCCTAAAGCTCCTGACATTTTTTTTTTGAGTTGGAGTCTCACTGCAGGGCAGTGGCATGCTCACGGCCACACCAGCACTGACTGGCTGTGCTCCGGCGATCCTTCTGCCTCAGCCTTCTAAGTAGCTGGAACTAGAGGCGCGTGCTATCGCACCCAGCTAGTCTTTTATTTATTGTAGAGATGAGGTGTTGCCAAGTTGCCCAGGCTGGTCTTGAGCCTGCAGACTCAGGCAATTCACTCGCCTCAGCCTCCCAAAGTGCTGGGATTATAGACTGAGCCATCAAGCCTGGCTGACATTTTTTTTTTAAAAAAAGCTATTATATCTTGAGCACTTTTCAAGTGCTGGGTACTAAGCTCTTTATATGTTCTCTTGAACCACACAAAACTGCCAGTTTTATACATCAAAATAGGTGGAAAGCCAGTAATCTCATACTGCAAACCAAGACATTACTCCATGTCTTACGACAGGTCTGGGAGATTGTCGATAATACTTTCCCTTGACAGATGAATAAACTGAGGCTCAGTCAAAGAGGTTAAGTAACTTAACCTCAGTCACATAATTAATAAAAATGACAGAGCCAGGGTTTAAATCCCGTGAACCACCGACGTAGCTCCGAGTCTGCTGCTGCATCCTCTAATGTCCGCAGTGCAGAGGCCCCTTGCGGGTAAGCTCACCACAGCCCCCGACTCAGATACGTCTCTGTTTTCCCTCGAAGTCATCACACGGGGCATGCTCCCTTCTTCAGCCAGGACTATGGGGATGTGGAGACAGAAAGTCCCAAGGAGAACATGCAGGCTGAACTTCTCCCCAGCAGAGCGTCTCCTTGAGCAGGAGGCCTGTGACAGGCGGCCCAGGGCTTATTCCACCGGTGCCCAAACCGCTTGTGTGACCTTGTAACTTCTCCAGATTTTGCTGCATCTGTGATATGGGGGTTGGGCCAGATCCTTACCTCTTTTTTAGAGTCAAGATTCCATCAGGGCACACGATCTCATCATGAAACGGCACATTCTTGCAGCGTGACCTTGTGGGAGGTAGACACTGGCTTCTACCTCAAACGATTCTCTCTTCTTTTCCCTTCCTCCCTCCCTCCTTTCCTTCCTTCCTTTCTTTCTCTTTGCATCTTCCTTTCTCCTTCCTTCCTTCCTTCCTTCCTTCCTTCCTTCCTTTCTTTTTCTTTCTTTCTTTCTTTCTGACATGGTCTGGCTCTGTTGCCTAGGTTGGAGTGCAGGGGTGCAATTACAGTTCACTGCAGCCTTGAAATTCTGGGCTCAGGTGTTCCTCCCATCCCAGCCTCTCAAACAGCTGGGACTATAAGCACATGCCACCATGCCCAGCTAATTTTTCTTTAAAAATTTTTTTGGTAGAGACACAGTCTCACTATGTTGCTCAGGCTGGTCTTGAACTCCTGGGCTCAAGCGACCCTCCAGCCTTGGCCTCCCAAATTACTGAAATTACAGGTGTAAGCCATCGTGCTTGGCCAAAACTATTTATTTTCTATGTGTGTGTGTTTCAAATGGGTAATGCATGGTCCCAGAACAAAATTGACAAGGTACTAAAGGGTTTGCAGAGAAAAATAATCCCAGGCAACTGACACAGCCCCTGCCCCCCTGGCCCATCTTCCGAGAGACAGCTGCAGTGTCACCTTCTCGTTTAGCCTGCTGGACCCAGTCTGTGTGTGGAAGAGCAGTAGCATGCAAGTGCATGTGTTATAGAGAGCCCAGTGGGTACTGGCCGTGCGCCCTGTGTGCACCTGACCTGCCTGGGGCTGATCACTTTCCTCCAGGTCCTCTCTCCCCCACCCCTTTCATCTCCTTTGCTCTGAAAGCAGAGGCCCAGCCTCTATAACTGAGGCCAAGGGAAGAATCAGATGCCAAGAGTCCTCCCTGCGTCCCTGGGTGAAGACGCTGGCAGAGAGGAGAGCCCAGGGAAGGCGTGGACATGGCCACAAGGGGTGGGGCACGTTTCTCCTCTTTTAGGTCCTCAGTTCAGTTCCAATGTTGTCTCAAAAGGGGAGAGAAAGAGTTTGATCATGGAAGGGCAGAGATGTCATTTCTCAGTTGCTGTCTGGACCAAGAAGATGGAGGGAGAGTCACATGGCAATTGTCTGCACAACCGCTAGGATGGTATTCGTGCAACATCCCTTCATGCCTGGTATACATTCAGACCTCCTCCCTGGAGCCACATCCTGGGGAGCTGGCCCTGTCCCCTTCCTATGTGTGTGGGCAGGGGCAGGGGGATGGGAAGGAAGGGTTCCAGCCTGACCCTCAGCCGCCTAGTCCCGGGCCACATGGGCTTTCTGTGGTTCCTCCATCCTGCTCCGTCCAGCATTGGCGGGCCGGGCCACTCCCTCTTCCCAAGGTGACTCACGGAAGCAGCTCCGACGCACCCTGTGGCCATGACCTCAGAGTAGCCTTCCAGCCACCACATCTACCCCAGCCCCTCCCCAGAGTGTCCATCACCCCTTCTTGCTCCATATTTTCCCACGACACTTAACACAGTCTGAAGTTATTACATGATTTACTTACCTTCGTTTATATTTTATTACGTGACTGCATTTTATATATATTTTCTCTCTCTCTCTCATCAGGACGGTTCAAATGAGGGTTTTGGCCGATCTTGTTCCCACCCTACCCAGAGCAGAGAAAAGCACACACAGTAGGTGCTCAATACATGTTTACCAGGCTGGACAGTGAATAACATCACGTCTCGAGTATAGGCTTTCCCTGTCTTCTCCAAGATCTGCTGGGAATGTGTGAGAGCCGAGGTGTGTCTCGACAGTCTCCCAGTGTCCTTTAGTGAGTCATTGTTTGGAAATCAAGCCAGAAGAGGGTGGTTAAGAGGTGGAATTTAATTCCCAAAAGAGGGCACCAGTTCCCAGTGGGGACGCCCCCAGGAAGATCGTGTGGTTGGCCACCATCTGCCCATTTCCAGGAATGCAGCCGGCCCGTCCACAGGCAACAGCCACCTGTCCTGGGCACTCAAGCCCCCTCTCCTGCCGGTCCTGCTTGCAGCTTCCCATTCACATGCACTACAGGGGATGGAGAGTCCTGACCTGTGTCCCTGGGCACAGGGACCTGTGGCGCCCTTGAGATGTAGCTGGTGCAGTTGAGAACCTGAATTTTTTTTTTTTTTCCTGATAAACCGGGGAGAAAGTTTCTCATAAAGCAACAAGCACACTGAGAGCCCTCATTGTCACACAGCACTGTGTGGGAACTGGTTTACCAGTTGAACAAGACTGAGGTCCACATGGCAGGGGGACAGGAAGGAAGGGCCACGAGATAACATTGTGGCATGGGCCAGAGCTGTGGCAGCTGTGGGTGGGGGCCGAATCTTTCCCCTCCCCTCTTACATTATGGTGACATCCGTGTCACCTCCAGCTTGGGGATAGCTAAGGACAACACTGTCACAAGCTTGTGCAGCTGTCCCAATGCACTGGAATACAAGAGAGTATACTTCTGAGTGGAATTCCTGATTATAGGACAAGACCAACCTCAACTTTCTAGAAAATTCCCAGAGAAGTCCTGACAGCACATGTTCCATCAGATGAGCTGCAGTCAGCCCCCATGTGACTTCTACCCAGTGGTCCAAATGGTGTCCTCTGAGACCCAGGGGACCTTCCCAGTTCCAATCCTCCATGCCCTCAAATACCACAGTGCCAGGTATAACAGGTGCTCAATTAAACACCTGTTGAGTGAACTAATAGACGAGTTTTATTTGAAAAGAGTGTGATCATCTCACCCTCCTTGTCTTTGATGTTCAAATTCTTACAACCAACCTAGGTTAGCCTATAAAGCATCTTTATACAAATTAGGTGAAGGCGCTCACCTATGGGTGAGCAAATGACAAAATGACCCCCCCCAACCTGCATAGACACTGTTCCTGTGGTTTATGGCAAGAATGGTGGGTCCCAAACTGGATTTCAGACCCGATCACTCCCCTGGCCTTGGTGGAAGACATCGTGGGATGCAGCATCAACCAGAAGCCCCGCCTGCTGGTCTCCCCTATGGTTTCAGACCACATTCCCGTTCATCAGATTTCTTCTTCAGCTTGAACGGCAGTGCCCAAAAGGGAGGATCATCACCTAACCTTCTCCTCCCAGGAATGCACATTTTCTAAACATGTACACAGAGAAGTAGCATTGAAAAAGTATGACAAGATTTCTGTTCAGGTTGGGTGCGCTGGCTCACGCCTGTCATCCCAGCACTTTGGGAAGCCAAGACAGGAGGATTGCTGGAGCCCCGGAGTTCAAGACCAGCCTGGCAACATTGTAGAATCCTATCTTAATATTTTAAAAAATAAAGGCCAGGAAGGGTGGCTCACACCTGTCATCCCGGCACTTTGGGAGGTGAAGGCGAGGGGATTCCCTGAACCCAGGGGTTCAAGACCAGCCTAGGCAACTTGGTGAGACCTCGTCTCTACGATAAATCAAGAAATTAGCTGGGTGTGTTGGTATGTGCCTGTAGCTACTCGGGAGGCTGAGGCCAGAGGATCACTTGAGCCCAGGAGGTCAAGGCTGTGATGAACCATGATTGTGTCTTTGCACTCCAGCCTGGCCGACAGAGTGAAACTTGGACACACACACACACACACACACACACACACACACACACACACACACGTGCGCGCGCGCGCACGGCCAATTTCTGTTCAGCTGTGAGTTGGAAGGAAATGAGAGCCATGGATGAATCCAGCCAAAAACGCCCCAGTCCCACATCCAGAGCTGAGTTTAGTGCTAAACCCCAGGGCTCCCTTTCCGGCCTCTGTCCTGGAGCCTCAGGCTGGTGGCCCAGGCAGGACCCAGGGACACACGGCTTCCAGGAGACGCCATCACACCACAGCCCCCGCTGCAAGAGGTTGCCGGTAATCCCAGTGCCGACTTCCAGAAAAGGGCTTGACTCAGACGCAGCGGTTTGGAATTAACATGCTCAACACAAATGATGAGGGAGCAGACTAGATTCTGCATTAGGGGGCAGTGACTGGGCTGAGCATACTGCGGAAAAGCACGGGTGGAACTTCTTGGTAAACAAGGGACATCCTCAGCAGCCCAGGCTGTGCCCATTTTCTAAACCAGCGTTTTATTGCCTACGTAATGCAATTTCATGACAAACTCTGGGCGGCCTTCCCACGCTCCGCATTAAGTTATTTCTTTTTATTACGCTCATTTCATTGATGATGTCATGACACGGCCCATCAAGACCTAATTAAAACCATGGCTACGACGTTAAGCTTCCTTTAAACCGTGAACGCCAGGGTTTTGGAGAGAGGTCCTTTTGGAGCCTGGCTGATGCCAGGACAGATGGGACCCTGCTTGCTGCTGGGCGGTCACAGGGGATTTGCAGGAGAAATCAAGAGATTCTCAGAGGCGCCGGGCTGTGGAGAGACCCCGGGCTGTCAGGGACTGAACTGCTTCCCCAGAAAAAGATACCCTGGAGCCCTAAGCCCGGCGCCTCTGAAGGAGACCTTATTTGAGGGCTGCTGCAGATGTAATTAGTTAATTAGATGAGGTCATTCTGGAGCAGCGTGGGCCCCTAATTGAATATGACTGGAGTCCGTGCAAGGAGAAGTCGCGTCAAGACACAGAGACATCAGGGTGCTGCATCTGTGAGCCGGGGAGCTCAAGGTCTAGGGCATAGTCCCCTCGCTGCCGTCCAGTGTGACCAACCCTGATGACATCTTGACTTCAGATTTGGTCTCCAGAGCTGAGATGACACATTTTTGTTGTTGCGAGATACCCAGTCTGTGTGACCCTATTACAGCAGCTGCGGGACTACTGACACATGAGGTTTGGTTGAATGTCCTTGAATTACGTCACCCCAGCCTTGAACGACCAATGCAGTGGCAGATTCTGTGTGTCCATCATCTGAACCCCCATCCCATCTTTCCTGTAGTCCTGGCCTGGACATCTGAGGCATTTTGGGGTGTTGGGATTTGTTCTGCAGGGGACCCAGTTCTGACCATAGTAATGATCTGAACGCTCAGCATTTGGGGGGAAATGAATGCCCCCACATAATTAATTGTAGGAAGGCCACCAGGGAGGCCCCGAGGGTTCCTTGGTTTTGAGCTTGTCTTGGGTTCCAGAATGGGGCACTGGAAGAACGAATATCCTCCTGACACAACTGGTCACTTTTCTTTTATGAAGCAAGAAGTTGGGGACCCTGACACGGAGATCTTGGGTCTGGGAGAACATGTCTTCTAAATACTCAAAGGACCCTCGGTCCCATTCACAAGTGAAGAGTCTGAGGCTCACGGAGGAAGCTACAGGCCCCAGGTCACAGCCGGTATGGCAGGGTCTCAGTGACAAGTTGGCTGAGATCACCAGAGGTGGGCTGGTTGGGTACTGGTGTGCGTGAGAGGGGTACGTGTGTGTGTGTGTGTGTGTGTGTGTGTGTGTGTGTGTGTGTGTGTGTGTGTGTGACAGGTATGTATAAATATCCCCATTAGAAGAGTGAAAAACCAATGGAATTAAAAATCATCCTTGGCAAGAGATACAGTGAAGAGACTGTTTTTACTAACTTATTGATTACAATAATTGATTACAATGTGATTCCACACATAGTGGAATCCAAGCAATGGCAAAAAAAAAAAGACAGCTCACCACTTTACAAGCGTATGCCCTCGGATGTATTCATGCAAATAAAAAGCATCTCTGTCCAAGAAATCTCAAGTTAAGTGACCCAACAAAATCAGTCTTAGCACACTTTGTATTCTTAAAATAAGTAATGATTTTTTTCTGTAATTAAAAAAATAGCATTACAGAAAAAAAGTGTATAAAAAAAACCATTTTAAATTACCATAATCTTATCAACCAAGTATATACCAAGATGCCAGTATATTTCTTTCCAGTCCTTTTCATGTGTGTGAACGTGTGTGCAATTTTGACTTTTGCATGGTGGCTCATGCCTATAGTCCTAGCATTTTGGGAGACCGAGGCAGGAGGATCACTTGAGTCCAGGAGGTGGAGGCTGTAGTGAGCTGTGATTGTGCCACTACAACTCCAGCCTGGTTGACAGTGAGACTCTGACTCAAAAAAATATTACATGACATTATAAGAGTGTTAATGATTAACGTCATCGATAATTCTTCACATTGTAATTGCTGGTGCGTGTCTTTAAATCTCATTTCTTAGACTCAGCTTTGATTTGCTCATGATCGTTGACACAGACCCGAGAGCGGAGACACTAAGGAAAATCTCTTCTCAGCCACGGAGGAGGCTGGGCAGACCTCTGGGGCTGCTGAAATGACCCTTGGCCAGGCTCAAGCTCTTGTTTTTTAAAGAGCTTGATACCTGTGAGCTGGACCATCCACAGAATATTATAGCATAAAAGAACTCTTGGGCAATACCATTTCACGTGGTCATTAGGGAAACCTTACAGATCTCACATAAAAATAATCATTTATTTTGATCTAAACCACATTTATGTACTTGTGACAAAGATTGAGCATCTATATGGCTCAAACATCAACACATAAAAGGATAATGGCAAAACCCTTTCTCCCCACCCCATCCTCTGCTCCCCAGTTTCTCACCCTGAAGGCAAAAACAGTTAACAGCGTCTTGTCACACACATACAAACTTATATATATCTACACATATACATATACGAGGTCTGACCATTAAGTTCACACGCTGATCCTAAAAAAGTGCTATGTCCCTCATTGCTGAATATCGATATGTGTTTAGAAACCTCGGCATGTTCAGCAATGGAATACGATGCAGCTGAAAAAAATGATGCATTGACAGGGAACATGTTCTAAACTTTAGTATAAAGTATTTTTTTGATTGTACAAAAAAATCCTCTTAATTATCTTTGATTGTAGGCCAGAGAAAACTTTGAATAGCTTTGATTCTCCCAAGAGAGAGGAACATTTCTCTGGCAATCAAATTATGTCCCCAAATAGTGGACCTTTTCTCTGGAAACTGAAGTTTTTCCATGAAAGCCCCATGCTCGGTATGTGTGAGATGTGGTAAGAGGTAAACTGAGTCAATTTCAGAGCACCCTGCAGGGGAAGAGACAGGATGGACCGTCCACATAGCAAACGAAAGTAGAATTCTGAGGGCACTGCAGAGTTGAGGGGTCCTGATGCCATCCATGCCTGGAACAATAAGAAGGGGCTTTAATCACTCCTTGTGGCATTGCAGTTCAAGTGCATTGTTGGTTGGCTATATATTTTTTAAAGAGGGGAAGTATAAATGCATTACATATACTAGACCCACCAATTAGGTTCTCAAGTCATCCTAGAAAAATGTTCCACACCTCACTATTGAATAACACTGAGGTCACCTTGGAAGTCCTCCCCTTGGGAAGCTAGGTACCGATGTCAGAGCCTAGTCCAACCATCAGAGCAATTTTGGAACTCTTTTTCTGGAATGGCCATCAAAATTATCATCATTATTTGTTGGGGTCTGACAATTAAGCCTGTGAATTTGTCACTGTGTGCTTACATTGGCAGCATGTACAAATAACTGTATTGGAACAGCCTCTCTACTCACCTGATCTGACCCCCAATGACTTTCTTCTTTACCCAAAGATAAAGAAAATATGAAAAAGAAGATATCTGATGACATTCAGGACATCAAGGGTAATATGATGAAGGCTGTGAAGGACATTCCAGAAAAAGAGTTCCCAAATTGCTTTGATGGGTGTACTAGGCATAACTTCCCAATGGGAGTCCTTCAAAGGTGGCACACATAGTGTGTGTGTGTGTGTGTGTGTGTGTGTGTGTGTGTGTGTGTGTGTGTGTGTGTATTTGAATGATCATGAAATCTTACATAATTACAAAAGAAATGAACTGTTTTTGCCTTCAGGGAGAGAAACTGAAGAGCAGGGGACAGGGTGGGGAGTAAAAGCTTTGTCATTATCCTTTTTGTCTGCTGATGTTTGAACCCCTCTACATATTCAATCTCTGTTTTGCTATGTTGCCCAGGCTGATCTTAAACGCCTGGGCTCAAGCGATCTGCCTCTCTCAGCCTCCCAAAGTGCTGGGATTACAGGCATGAGCCAACGTGCCAGCCAGATTTTATAATTTCAAGACAATTTTTAAAGTTATATGCAGACGTGATGCCTGCCTACGTATATACATGCGCCTCCTCCCTGTAGCCCTCTCTCTCCTCTGGACTAGGTCTAGTATTAGGGGTATTGTCAAGACTGGTACCTCAACACTCCATGCTCCTAATCACCATCCCAAGTGCCTTTGTGATGTGAAGCCCGCTTTGATGCTACACACAACAGCACTACACTGTAGACAGGTGTGAGCACAGGTGTGCCAGACTCCAGAAGCTGCTTCCTGTCACCAGCACAAGACAATGCCCCCCATTCTGAGATGTCCTTCGGAACGTGGCCGGCACCCAGTGGGGCTGATGTGAGGCCCTTCCCACCTAGTGGGAAAGACCATGCTGTTCTTCCTTGACCAGCTCCCTGGTTGGGTGCAGGGCATCTTCCATCAGTCTCCTGAGATAGGCACTGGGAAGCACAGTGCTTGACTCCGGGATGACTGGTCATCTCTCTTCACCCTCACATCTGATGGATGGTCCTGTTGAGTTGAGGGTTCTCAGGTGGGAGGCTTTCTGGTCACAGCTCCGGACTTGGATCAGCATTTTCTAGCTCCCCAGTGCTGGGCAAAGGAGTCTGATGTTTTGTTCACTTACTGGGAAATATCCCTGCCTTTCTCTTCTAATGTGTCTCTTGAAAATTCTCACTTATGTATTTTTTACTGCCGAGATCTTTTTGAGGGGTAGGTTTTCTCTTTCTCTTTTAATAAAATACTGTTCTCGTTTCATGAATGTAATATTTTCTCTTCTTCTCTGAGGTTGTGGTAGCTTTTCTTTTTCAATATATATGTTTTTTTCAGTGAACAGTCTTGTTTTCCTTTCTGTGGCCTTTCTTGTTGTTATTATTGTGATAACATACATGGGACATAGTTTGCCTTTTTAGCCATTTAAAAGTTTCAATCCAGCAGCCTTTGGTCCATTCACAGTGTGGTGCAGCCATCCCTCTGTCTAGCCCCAGAGCTTTGCCACCATCCCAAAAGGAAGCCTCTAACCCATGAGCAGCCACTGCCACCTCCTCCCCCTGGTCCCTGGCAATGACTCATCCTCTTTCTGCCTTCATGGATTTGTCTGTTCTGGACATTCCATATAAATGGGATTAGGCAATACATCAATTCCGGTGCCGCTGATGTGGTGATCCTATTTATGTTACATCATTATTGTTGCTGTTGTTGTTGTTATCATTACTGTAATTATTGTTAGAGTTGGGGTCTCACTCTGTCATCCAGGCATGGTCACAGCTTATCACGGCCTCCACCTCCTGGGCTCAGGCAATCCTCCTGGCTCAGCCTCCTGAGAAGCTGGGACTACAGGTGCCACCACACCCAGCTAATTTTTAAAAAAATTTCTTGTAGAGACAAGGTCTCACTATGTCTTCCTTGCTGGTCTTGAACTCCTGGGCTCAAGTAATCCTCTAGTTTCAGCCTCCAAAAGTGCTGGATTTATAGGCATGAGCCACCGTACTCAACCCCATCTCCTATTTAAAAGCAGAGTGTCGAAGGCCCAGAGGATCACCAAGGAGTGTAAGAAGGATCTGATGAGTGTGGGCTTCCTGTGGGAGGGCTGTGTCACTGGAGACCCCATCCAGGGCTGTGTCACTGGAGACCCCATCCAGGGCTGTGTCACTGGAGACCCCATCCTGGGCTGTGTCACTGGAGACCCCATCCAGGGCTGTGTCACTGGAGACCCCATCCAGGGCTGTGTCACTGGAGACCCCATTCAGCATGTTTGGGGGTTTTCTCTTGGGCTCTTGCCTGGAGGCTGGAGGTGTCCTGGCTGCTGATCTGAGAGTCAGTGGGCAGCAGGACTTGGGGGGATCAGGACCCCTACAGAACAAGCCATCCCTGCTCAATTCCCTGCTTTCTGCATGGGTCCCTACCCTCAACTGGGTCCCAGAGGGTGCCAGCCTTTCAGAGAATGAATGAGCCTTGTGGGCTGCTGGGTGGACTGTCCACAGGAGAAGAAAGAGGCCCCTCTTCTCCCTTCTGGAAGCACCTGGTGCGACCTGCTCCTGAGCCTTTAGGATTCTCTGGCCATACCGGGGAGTGGGGATTTTCTCACCTGAGCCAAGGCTGGGTTAGGACTCAGCTTCCCAGGACGCCAGGCCAGTGCTGTAACTCCCAGTGCCTCTCCGTTTCCTCCACTCTTGTTGCATTCCTGGGATCACACCTTAAACAAAATCCTTCACCATCACCCAGTGATGCCTCAGGCGGGGCGCCTGCTGTGATACCGACCCTGACCCGAACCCTGTGCCCCTGACTCTCTCCCTGTGCCCAGGGTGCCTCCATTCCTAAGACTGGGAGGTCATGCATCCAAGAATAAGAACGGTCTGTTCCAACCTTGAGGATGTCCACAGCAGCCAACGGCTGGAGGGCAGCAGGAGCCCCCGGGGACACAGGGTGGACAGAGATGGCCAGACCCCTGTTCCATCCTGCTCCCTTGGTTCCCTGCGCTTCTTCCCTGCTCCCTGATGGTGTGAGTTGCTTGGAAAGCGCACCGGGGTTCACCATGTATGCCCGGCCACAGAAAGGGGCAGGGTTTTATGGTGCTGCCTGCCCAGAGCACTGCAAGGGATTCCACTCGTGTTTGCACAGGGACCCGTGGAGGAGGAACACCTGAGAGGTACATCTCCCCTCCTCACCATTTCCCACCAGTGCTCATTGTCCAAGCAGACAAATGTCATCTGAGCGGATGACGGGTGGTTAAACAAGGGGTCACAGGTCCCCCCTGCCTGGGAATCAGCCGCCCGTCACCTGCCCCCGACGCGGGCCTCGCTAGAAAGGGGTCAGGCTTCAGATGCCGAACCCAGCTCAGATCTCAGAGCAGTGGGAGGCCCCCTCCCCCTCACCCCCCTGGCCATGTCAGAGGTCGGAGGTCACAGCACGGGATTTAAACCCATCACCAGCTCACAATTCTACGGGCAATTATCTGTGATTCGAGTTAAAAGGCCAGCGAGGACAGAATCCAGTCACCACAAACGTCCCTCTGCAAATGTGTCCCTTCTTAGAAATGCACAAACAAATAAAACAAACGCATACCTCCCAGCTGGCAAAATTCTCCTGACTTTGCTTCCTGACATGGATACAGTTCTAAGGGTTTTGATGTGGCTGGGCAGCTACTTATTTATTTTTTCTTTATTTCAGTAGCTTTAGCAGCCACAGATAGTTTGGGGTTACATGGTTGTATTGTATGAATAGTGGATAAATCTGGGCCCTAAGTGTACCCACCACTCACCTCCATGCATGTTGTACCTGAGAGGTGATTTTTTGACCTTCCACAGCACCTGAACAATTTAAAACAAAGAGAGTTGGTTCAGGGAGGAAAGAAAATAGGATGTTTGAAACACCAAAAATTCTCATCCCAGAGAAGAAAATAGGATGTTTTAAATGCCAGCAATTCTCACCCCAGGAAATCTGCAACCCCTACGGATGGGCGCTTGGAATAGAGGGTCACTGCAAGTGGGAAAATGAGAACAAGGTCTCTGTTACAAAGAAAGCCCAGGGGTAAGGCAACACCAATTGGTACCAATTAGAGACGGATCAGATAGGTGGAGAAAGTTCAGATCCCCTCTGGGGTGTATTTATATACCCTCTCCAGAGCGAAAGCCTCGTTAACCTGTGACTGGCTATCGGCTTCCCCGATCGGTGACCCGCTCTGCAGTCTCTCTGCAAGGTTTTCAACTGTGGGCAACTCTATTCGATGTTATTTGTAAATATGCTGCAGGGGACACATTTTTCTCCAACTACCTGAACACTGTCAGCCTAACTGTCTACCAGGCACAGGACGGCACCATGGACCGGTGAGCAGAAGGGCAGTAGGCAGTAAGAAGTAGTGGGGACTGTGGAAAACTGACAGCCTGCACCTTGCCCAAATTGATGAGCTCCAGGAGCTCATTTCCAGAGTGGAATGCTGGCCAGCTGCGGCCAGATCTTCTGGGCTTACCAAGAGCAACAGGGTAACCAGATGTATAGGTGAGATGTCTCCACTTTTAAAACACTGGGGGCCGATGGAATATGCCTGTGGCAGTTGAAGACTCCAGGACTAAAGTCACAGAAGTGATGGTGGACTCCTCTCTGTGCATTGGCCAACCCTCTCTCCTCCCATAAAGGGGCATCCCCTGGTGCCGTGATCTTCCCATTGTCTCCTAGCTGAGCCAGAGAACATCCCTATCCTAGCCTTTGCATGGTTCTTGACTCTGGACATACCTTCTTTGTCTTGGAGGGGAAATTCTCAGGATGTGCTGGGGGCAGTGCTAGTTTGGGCGGCATCAGATGGTGCTAGACGCCATCTCATAGCCCTTGGGTGGCATCAGATGGCACTGGAGGCCAACTGAGAGTCCTTGGAGGCCATCTGAGAGTCCTTGGGTGATATCAGGTGGCACTGGACACCATCTGATAGATCTTGGGTGGCCTCAGGTGGCACTGGATGCCATCTGATAGACCTTGGTTGGCATCAGGCGACACTAGACACCATCCGAGAGAACTTTGGTAGCCTCAGGTGGCATTGGACACCATCCAAGAAACCTTGGCTGGCCTCAGGTGGCACTGGACACCATCTGAGAGACCTTGGGTGGAATCAGATGGCACTACACAACATCTGATAGTCCCTGAGTGGCCCTCAAGTGCACTGGACACCATCTGATAGACCTTGGGTGGCATTGGGTGGCACTGGACACTATCTGAGAGAGCTTGGGTAGCCTCAGGTGGCACTGGATACCATCTGAAAGATGGGTGACTTCAGGTGGCACTGGACACCATCTGAGAGACCTTGGGTAGTATCAGATGCTACTACACACCATCTGATAGTCCCAGGGTGGCATCAGATGGCACTGGATGCCATCTGATAATCTCTGGGTGACATCAAGTGGCACTGGATGCCATCTGTAGACCAGGTGAAGCACACTGACTGCCACTGCAAGTTAAGTTGCATATTAAAGTCGTGGGGTGATGTTTTCATGACGAGTCATGAGGCGTGTGTTCATGTCATCGTGGTCGCCCTGTGTACAGGGCTCATCCAGACCATTCACTGTAGATGAAGGACTTAACACCTGGTCTCTTCTCCATCACAGCTTTGTTCTTTACTCACTGGTGTTTATTGAACATCCTTCAGGGTCTAGACACCGGAGTCTATGCAGTTTGACGATGTTGGTGACTTTGCTTTAAACACTGTTCTCAGCGCTAGCTCTGGGGAAGCTGGTATGGGTAGGATGTTCACTGCTTTCTTTTAATGGGGTGTCAGAATCTCTGGGATGGAGCCCAGCACCCGTGTATATACAACGCTGCGCAGTCTGAGACTGCTCGATGGTCCTTCCAGCCTGAGCACTTCTAGGAAAACTTCTTACCCCACTAGCAGCTCCCTCTCAAAATGTCTCCAATTGGTGTCTGTTCATTTGATACTCGGGACTAAAAAAGGAGAATATTAGAGGTGGTCCCTAAGGTCAGGGATTGCATTTCGTGAAGTGGAGTCTCAGCACCCCAGACAGTGCGGCGTTCACCGAGTGTTTGTGACGGTCGCCCCGCCCCCTTTCAAAATGACCAGATTTATCAGTGTGAAGCTCCTGTTAGGAGGAAATGATTAATGTCCTGGTTCAATAAGTGACTGCAATCTCCTAGAGAGATCCATCGTCACTGGAAGCCCCCATGAATCTAAAAGAAGCAGGGCCGGGTATGGTGACTCATGCCTGTAATTGCAGCACTTTAGGAGGCCAAAAAGGGAGGATCACTTGAGGCCAGGAGTTTGAGATCAGCCTGAAAAACATAGTGAGATCCTGTCTCTACTGAAATTTAGCTGGGCATGGTGACATATGCCTGTAGTCCCAGCAACTCAGGAGGCCAAAGTGGGAGGATCACTTGTGCCCAGGAGACTGAGGCTGCAGTGGCCTATGATTGCACCTCTACACCGTAGCCTGGGCAACAGAGCAAGACTCTGCATATATATATATTTTTTTTAAGACGAAGAACTAGATGGGTCTCATGGTCCCAGAATAAGAGACAGAATTTCCTCCCACCACAAGCAGCAGCTTCTCAGCTGGGATGGAAAACCCTCCTGCTGGGCACAGTTCTAACACCTCTTTGGAGCATAAGCATGCAGGATGCAGTTCACATGCACAAACAGCCACCTGCAGCAGCAGGACCAGGCTCAGCGTTCAGATGCTAATCCACATAATCCCAGTGCTGATAACCGTGGCATTCTGGAAACCAGACACCACGGATCACTAGATAACAATGTCAAGCCATAGATTGTGCCCCAAACGCTCCCTCCTCCTGGGTTCAAATCCCAGAGGCTGGCTTTTGTTCCCAAGTCCCTTATTTCCATTTGGTGGGACAGTAATCATAGACACACCATTTAACCTCCACCCTGCCCGTTCCCTTAGGGCCAGGGTCACTTTCCAGCAAAACAGAGGACACACTGCAAGTGGCTAGTATTTATCTTCCAGTTGTCATTTCTAGTTTACCTTGCACAACTTGATTTTTGAGTGAATCACCAACAGCTTCAGAAATCTATCCAGGACTTTCTTTTTTTTGCAGACAGTAATTGCCCCTAAATCACCCAGGGTAAGAAAGATAGCAGTGAGCCGGGCTCGGTGGCTCAGCCTGTAATCCCGCGCTTTGGGAGGCTGAGGTGAGTGGATTGCCTGAGCCCGCGGGTTCGAGACCCGCCTGGGCAGCGAGACCTCATCTCTACAATAAATCAAAAAATCAGCCGGGCGTGGTAGCGCGTGCCTGTCATTCAGGCTACTCGGAAGGCTGAGGCGGAAGGATCGCCGGAGCCCAGCAGGTCGAGGCTGCGGTGGCCGGGAGTGGCCACTGCACTCCAGTCTGGGTGACAGACTGGGAAAAAAAAAAGAAAGAAAGATAGCGGTGTCCGCTGCAGGTTACAGACCTTTTAAAGGCAGATTACACTCAACCTTGGGCATGGAACACTAAAGTTGCAACTCCGTTAAGCAAACAAATGAAACAGAACAATAATATAAGGAAGGACTCCCCCAAAACCCGGAATTATCTTTTGGAGGGCTGGTTCTTATAGTACAGAATTCCTTCACTAGGTAAGTGTTCAGGAACCCATCGGCATCCGTGTACCAGCTAGCATTGTTGTGAAAGACTGCATTCGGCTTCAATGAATTTTTTACGGAGATTCTTTCAACGAGTTTGCCCATTTCTTGATGGGCGATCTATGAGCGCATCTGCCCACGCTGCACTGAGTGTTCGGCAGTCTTTGACCAAAAATTGCATGACCCTGGTGCTCCACCCTCCCTATTCACTCGATCCGGCCCCCACAAGAGACATTGTACCCCCCGGAAAAAATTTCTCAAAGGGAAACGTTTTGCCCACATGAAAGAGTTGAAACAAAAAATGGCAGAAGTACTAAAAGGCACCAACATTGACGAGTTCTAAAATAGTTTTGAGTCATGGAAAAAAAGTCTCAATAGGTGTCTTGCGTCAAGCAGAGAGTACTTTGAAGGCGACTGAAGTTTAAACATGTGAGAATAAGCACACAATTTTTTATAAATTACATTTTTGGGGGTTCCCCCCAGTATCCCACCTGGGACTGCAGGATGATGCATCTGGGCTGGACGGCTTTGTGGGAGCCCCTCAGGTCAGCCATGCTTTGCACGAAGAGCCTGTCACTGGGTCCTTCATGTTATCTTTCCTCGCTAACTTCAAAAGCTTGCAGCCAGCAGCCCTCTCCCAGAAGGGTAGGATTTCCAGTGTGACAAGCCTGAAAGGTGAAGCACCTGAGGTCGAAGGCAGAAGGAAAACAGCCCCTCACCTGATGAATGGCTTGAATTTAACTGGGGCGGCAAGGCCACATCAGACAATGTGCGACTTGGTTAGACGTCCTGCAAAAAAAAAAATTGCAAAAAAACAAAGAGTTCCGCTGGGCTGAGGGGCCAACTTTCTGGGACACCCACTGTTTTGTCACTGGATTAAACAGCAAGTTAACGATGAGCTCAGATAGGCAGATGGAGGAGGCTTTGAGCAACGATAAGAAGAGTGGTTTTCAGGGCCGTAAATATTAAGGTTTTGATACTAAAATTGCATTTTGAAAACATGGCAGTGACACCTTCTTGTCTTCAATCTCTAACTACATGACCTGGGATACAGGAGGGTCAGGTTCAAGGGCCTCTGAGAAGGCTGGGCTCAAAATCCCTACAGTCACAGAGAATGAAAGTGGGGGAGAGATACTGCCTTTCTATGATAGAGTTAGGTCCCTGAATAAGCCTTTGCATGGGTTCATTCATTCATTGTTCATTCATCTCCTTATGGATTCATTCCTCAAATATTTATTTAGAATGGTCCAGGCAGTAGGCAAGGCGCCAGGGATAAGTGGTTTAGACAAAGTCCTCCTTCTCACATTCCCTCTAGAGGAGGGACTGGAGGCCTGAGAAAGGAAGCAACGAGACCAGGATTGCATGGCAGGCTCGGGCCATGTGTGGATGGGCATCTTGTGTCCTGACGTCTAGCCACCGCCCTGATGGGCACTCGGGGTTCTCCAATGCCACCCAGACAAAGAAAGCTCGGCCAGGACTGAGATGTGGATGAACATGTGATTGATCATGTTGAGTATTTCAGAGTGACTTTAGGACAATGCTTCCCTACCTGTGGTTAAAGTCACCTGGAGATCTTTTTTAAAAGGAGAGAAGGGATGCCCATCCCTACCCAGAACAGTTAAGTCAGAATGGGTTGGATGTGGGGCTTGGGCACCAGTCTTCTTGAAGGTTCCTGAGTGACTCTGGCAGCCCCAGGGAGCATCCCAGGCTTGGCGCCAAGACCTTCTGGGTGGCCTGGGGAGATCAAGCAAGACGCTGCTTTGGGTCGAAGGCCAAACCCAAGGTCTCCTGGGGAAGTCCTGCGCCAGCCAGTGACTTTATTGCCACGGCCTCTGGGTAGCACTTAGTCAGCCACCCCAGCCTCTGGAGAGCTTGGGGTCTTCTTGTTCTCCTGGTCAGCAGGTGGAGGCCAGGAGCCCAGGCCTCCACCCCATCTTCCTCGCCTCCCCCATCCCAGCCTTTCTCACCTCCTAAATCAGCTTCAACACCCTCCAGTGTCCTTTCCTTCATCTCCCCAGCCAAAGGCCCGGAGAGCCTTCCCTTCGTCACTGCCACCACCTCCCCCTGCCTGGTTGTCTGCACCCACCAGTACCCTCTCCGCCCAACACCCCTGTGCCATCTAGTCTCCTAAGCGAAGACTTTTTTTTAAGTGTGTCTTTAATGAAAGACACATTTTACCACGTCAGTCACCACTTCACCTGCTGCCATTTTATATGTCACTCGCTGGCTCCCTACTGGCTTCAAGAACAACCCTGGCAGCCAGGGCAGAGGTGCCTGTGCCCCTTCCCTTTGCATATTCTTGGCACTGCTGCTCTGGTCTTGAATGACACCCTCCATCCTTCTTCCTTCCTTTCTTTCTTTCCTGTCCCTTCCAGCAGTCCCCTCCCCTCCCACTCCTCCTCCTCATCCTTCAGAACTGTCAGCTTCATGTGACCTCCTGGGGGCCAGGTCCCCTCCACCTGCCCTCAGGATCCCCTGTATTCATTTTCTTACGTGTGTCCGCCACAGTCGCCAGCCACTGTCTGTCTCCCTCTGCCCACAGGTGTTCCACAGTGACGCACCGTCTCACTTTGGCCACTGCTGTGTCCATGCACTAACACAGGGCGTGGGACTGGTAGATGCACAGAAAACTATGAGTGAATGAATGAATGGACCAAGGAATGAACGGATGAAGTCGTAAACACTGTTGGCTGAGCAGAACCTGTCACCTGGTGTGGGTGCTCTGACGTCAGTCGACACCTGCAGAGTCCTTATTAACTGTACTTTAGCAGCAGCACTCACCATTTATAGCTCCATGACCACACCGCGGGCATCCCGCCATGTGGGGAGATGGCTTCCTGAAGGATGGAGTCATCTCTGGCCTGGAACTGCTGCCAGGGCAACTGACCTGTCCCCATTCACTTGTTTCCAGTGTTTGCCCCTCCTCTGGGTCCTGGGGGACAGTTTTCTTAATAACTCAGAGCCTCAGACAAGGAGGTCCACTCTTAGAGGATAGTAGCAAAGGGTAAATTGGGCAAGCTTCTTGTAAAGACCCAGCAGCGTGCCTGGCACAAAGAAAGCAAGGAATTGTGTAAGATGAAAACAAGCGACAAAGCTGGGCAGTCAGATGGCACTAGAGACGCCCAAGGGCATATGTTCAACCTGCAGTTAAGCAAAACAGATATGCATAGGGTGCTAAAACAATGTATACACATTTTAAGAAAGTAAAAGACTATTAAAAATGGAAATACTCAATATATAACGATAACAAAAGATGAATACAAGTCATGTGTAACTTCTGCAATTACAAGAGGTGCTCAAAGTGGTTCCCATCAGTGTCCAGACACTTCTGATGATGGCGAATAACTGCAGGACTTGTTTTTCGAGATCTTCTCTTGGGCACATCACACACAGGACCAGGCGTCTCACACTCATCATGAATGCACTCAGTTGTCAGGCGTATTGGAGGTTCTGCAGCATACTCATGCCTCCAACGGTTGCTGTACTTCCACTTCCATTCTCGAATTTCAAATACCTCTTCAAAATGGTTTTGCCTCCTCAAACGACAGCCATGCTGCTGCCATTGTCTTTGACCATCCTGCCTGTCTCATGGGGACACTAATGTTCATTTGATGAATGCCATTTTTGAGCAAGAGTCCTATGACACATTGCCATCATAATTCAATTAAACTTCAAAAAGTATTACATAGATAACATCTCTTAAAATGTGGATACACTTTTTTGGCACCCCTGGTATATATATTTTTAACAAAAAAAAGTTTTAAAAAAATCCTTCCCTGGCCTTGTTTTTAGAGAGCATATTGTTTTATAAGAAGTGAGAATAGTTTCAGGCAATTTAGTATAAACATGGTTTAAATAATAGTATCATTATTATACCAAAAGAGGATCATCTTACACGTGCAATTCTTCAACTTCCTTTATTCATTAACTATATACCTCACTCATATTGTCCATATCAATTTACAAAGATATCTCATTTTTGAATGTTTTCATACTATTTCACTGCATGAATATTCAGCATTTTTTCCCCCATCTCCTATGAGTGGGCTTGGGCTGTTTCTGATTGTTTCTGATCCTTGTTCAAGGAATATCCTATGTTCAACGAATATGTCTTTATGCTTATTTTTAGGTGGTTAATTCTTAGGAACGGAATTTCTAGATAAATTTGGTAAATGGATAAACTATATTTTGATAAAATATGCCAAACTGGCTCCTCCGAAATATATGCCCACCGTGCTAGAGAGGTTCTGCTTCCCAACATTTTGACTTACATGGAACATTCTGGCTCTTTTATATCTTGGACAACCTGGCAGATAAAAATAAGCTCTCATTTGTTTAGCACATACCTGCATTTGATTACTAGTGATGTTGACCACATTTAACATGTAAACTGGCCTTTGGGGCAATGTTTTTGTGAAATGCCGGATTATATCCTGTTCTTACTGGTTTTTATCTTTTAGTTGTTGATATTCTTCATACTGAAATGTAGATGTCATTTCATAATTTGTATATTAATCATATGTCTGCCATATGTATTGCAAATTCCTAGTTTATTGATAACCATTTAATTTTTCATTACATATATCTGTAAAATGCATTGTATGTCATTCTCCCTTATTTAACTCTGACCTCTGAACATAACATAATTCCTAATTGATGACCCACAACTGGAGCCCTTTTTCACGTGATGCTGAAGTCTGTACGACTGTTTCTTCTTGCGTGAAATGGCATTATTTTAGACTCCTTATCTTAGCGATATGCTACTCACATGTATTCCATGTTATTCATTGGCAAAACATTGTTATGTTCTTCCCCAATTTTCTAAATGTGCTTTTTTCTACCAATCTCATTTTTGAGATTGGTAGAAAAAAAGCACATTTTTTCTACCAATTGGTAGAAAAACCAACAGATCAACCAAGTCTGTTAGAATTGTGTCTATAGTAGGAATCCTTAGGTTGTAAATGAGACCCTTAGGCACTCACTTTAAAAGCATGAACTCTATATAGCATCACTGTAGAATTCTGATTGTATTTTCTCATTAATTCCTAGTTCTTTTTCAGCTGGTGCGTTAAACTCCAGTTGAACGAGGTGTTACCGTGTACCAAAGACTCTTAAGTAGAAGTTAGTGACTATGCGCTCTTATGGATTAGTTGACACTCAGACCTTAGATTTAATTTAGTTCACTTTCTCTCTCTTTCTCTCTCTCTTCCCCACTCCTCCCCTCCCCTCTCCTTCCCTTCTCTCTCTCTCTCTCTCTCTCTCTCTCTCTCTCTCTAGCATTTAAAACCATTCAACAATGTCCCCAACTGAGTGGTCTTCTTACTCTCTTTGAACAAATTCCAGTGGTGGAGAGTCCAATTTTTTGGTCAGAGTATTCCATTTTGAACTGTTCTCATCACTACAAAACTGTTTTAATCTATGAAACACAATTATCAAGCACATTCATCTAATAGTCCTAAATCTGCCTTCTTAAGTCTACCATGTGTCCTTTTCACAATAAGTCCAATGATTGCTCTATGATCTGCACAGATCTGCCTGGGTAAGCCTGAATTCTCCCACCAGAAAGAACCCCTTCTACTCTAAGTATTACATTGGGCTTTCCAATGCCCATAGAGTGTGGGGCTGACTTTGGAGTCATACAAACCAAGCTGCTCTTGGGTTAATGATAACCAGATCCAAAGAGCATCAAAAGCCCAATGAGCTCATCACTATTCCAATCCTATTTCTTCTTCCCCAACACTACAAGAAATTTGTTCACCAGGCAAGTCATATATTAAATGTTCATCTAGGCTGGGAACAGTGACTCACACCTGTAATCCCAGCATTTTGAGAGACTGAGGTGGGGGGATCACTTGAGCTCAGAAGTTTGAAACCAGACTAGGCAACATCATCTCAACCCAAAACCAAAATATCAGCCAGGTGTGGTGGCATGTGCCTATAATCCCAGCTACTCAAGAGGCTGAGGCAGAAGGATTGCCTGAGCCCAGGAGTTTAAGGCTGCAGTGAGCCTTGATTGTACCACTGCACTCTAGCCTGGGCAATAGAGTGAGACCCTCAACTCAAAATATATATATATAAAGTAAAAGTAAGTGTTAACCTAGAAAGTTCCAACTCAAAGCAGGTTAGGAATATAAGTCTCCTACGTCTCAGCTGTAGCCGTGGACATTGGCAGTGGACTCCTGTGTCCTTCAGAGGGCTCCTGGGTGTTTGGACATCAAGTACCTTTGCATCGCCAATGTCAACTCTTCCCTAACACTCCAAAAGAAATGAAATGCACACAACACGGGTGATGGTTTTCACTTCATGATCTGGTCTCTCAGAAATGAGAGATGTTCATCTGAGGAAGAGCTGACTCCAGAACTCCACAGCACCTCTCCAGCTGCCAAGGGGGATGCCCTGGAAGCAGGTCCTGGACAGCCTGGGAGGCAACTGTCTGGCTGATGTATCACTCTGGCAAAGGACAGGCTTAGCTCAGCTCAACACAGGTGTGTGGAGCCCCTGTCCCTGCCTGGCAGAGCAAGTCAAAGGAGGATGAGGCATATATCACTGGTGAACTCAGCAGCCAACTCCATGGGTTAAAAAAAATGCTTCCCCAAAATATAGGTACCTACGGTCTTGGGCAAGAATGTCAATACCTAGGGCTTCCTTTGCCCAGACTTTCAGTATTTTTCATTTTTAAAATGAGTGGATTGGGCCAGAAGATGATGAAAGTGCCCTTTAAATCTACTGTACTTAGGATGAAGTGGGTTACTTGGGGGAATGGGCACCAAATCTCACCTGTTGAACCTCACTTTCCAAGACAGAGAAGTACATGTACACATGAGTCAACACTGATCATGCTGGATGTCCAGTAGACCCTAAGGTGGCTGTCACGATCATCGTCCTTGCCATCAGTATCATCATCATTACCACCGTCATCATCACCACCACGATCATCACCATCAACATCATCACCACTGCCGTCACCACGGTCATTATCATCATCGTCACCATCACCACCACCATCATGATCATCATCATTATCTCGTGTTTTGGGATGTTTAGGAGAAGCTAAAATTCAGGGCGGCCAACGGTTGTTCTAAAGGTGGTGCACCATTTCTTACTCAGCGAACACAGAGATTGTATTTTATGCTGCCTATTTTGGTTTTCATCTTGACAACACCCCTTTTCACCAATTCCCCAGCTCTACCCTACTGGCACTGCTTACAGTGTGGAAAATAGTAGCAGAGTGAATTTTCTCTTTTTTCTATTTATTGGGTGATTCTGTAAGGAAGATGCAACATGTGAGTGGTAAAATACAGTCAAGGAAATAGACCAACAGACTTCTTGTTTCGACTCCATCTCATTGGCTGTTTGTGGTATGTCCCTGTTTGCTGGAATGAGGTGCTGAGTGTTTAGTGGATTTTTTTGACAACAGCAGATGAGGGGGATGAGTTATACCTCTCCATTAAAAAAGAATTCATTATTACATAGTTTGACATAATTATATGCATGATAATTTTATCTCTCTCCCACCGCTTGCTCATCTATACAAAGATCTTTCTAACAATCATGTGGAACAGGAGAAGTAAGAAGACTGGAAAGAGAAGGGAGAAGGATGGTGTCAGAGGGAGAGCAAACCTTCTTAGGGTACCGGGCTCCCACTTTTTTCTACTGAAATCGAGAATGAAAATGTTTTAAGGGAGCATTGAGAAATATTTCCATAGGGTCATGGAGTAAAATCAGAGTCTTAAGCCCTGTCTATGTCAGAGGTGCTCACATTCTTATGATGATCATATAATTTATAGTCCAAAAACCTGGAGACTCATTTGAGAATGAAAAGAGACACTGAAAACTATTAGTAGACATTAACTAACTAACAACCGACCTCAACTTAACTGTCCCAGCACAACTGGGATTTATGGGCACACTACAAATTCCAGACCTTGGATTCAGCTGACCTATAACAAATTTTCACCAAGGGATAAATGAGAAAAATGACAATGTGAACATGTACAAATGTATTGTTGTAAGACTGCCAACTGCCCTTTCCTGCCCGGACCTATCTGTTATCTGGAATTATGTTTTTTCCACTTGTGTGTATCTTTTAAAAACAAATTATTGGCTACGGAGGTAGATGGTAGGATTTTGTTGTCTTTGATAATCTGTTTGTTTGCTTATTATTTTTCTAGTACTTAATTGACACGATAAAATTTGGTGATCCTATGTCAATCCACCTATTTTTTCTAATTTCCTTGTCTCTGAAATCATCAGCTTTGAGACTACTGATCTGGACATCTCCAGCTGTCTGGGCAAGGATCCTCTGCTCCATCCATGAAGACACCCTGCTGAATATTAGTCGTGGGCCGCCCCCTATCCATCCTCAGAACCGCGCACTCTTCCAATGATGCTAGATTATGTTTCCTTCAATATTATTGCTTATTACTTGTTTTTAACTTGGCTCCTCCTTCCCATAAAAACATTAAAGGGTAGCCCCCTCTCTTCCATCAAACCATCCCAGCCCTCCCCCACCCCCAGTGGCAGCTCTTCCATCATCACAGATCCTGGAATTTGTCTCAGAACCATCTGGTATGCATCACTATGCAAATGAGGTCCTCACCCAGGGAGCCCACGGGGAGATTGCTATCTCAAGCCCCCGTGTTGGGTGGCTGTTATTTTTACAGGCAGCTCATTCAGCCACTGCAGGGAACTAATTTCTTTTCAACACCACTGCAGCCAGTCACTGCAGCACCCAACCTGAAGTTAGGGAAATAGGACAGAGATGGAAGAGGTGAAGGTGGGGGGACGGCTATTAGCACAATAGCTAGGATCAAAGTCCTTTATGACCTAAAGGAGCTCGGCTGTTAAATTATAAATTAAGGTTTAATTAGAGCCTTGTCAATCAATTTTTATTCCTGCTTCAGTTTGGCCAAATGGTTCTTACGTCGGAAAGTTGTTTCTTAAGTGAATACAGTCTCAGGTGTTTATGTCAAGTGGAGAAGCAGATGTGAGGGGCTTTTGTACTCTTAAGAAAACCTCTTTTTCTTCTCCTTCAGGGGCATGGAGATGCATTTCTTTTGCTTCACCAAAAATAACCACAGATGGGAAGGTTTAAAGTCTTGAAACATCTATACCTTGCTAATTCTGGAGCAAAAATGAAATCCCAACTTAGCCTCCGGACGCAGGGGATGAAGAGCCTAAAATGTATGTCCTGCTAGACTCTGAATTCTTTTTTTTATTATAAAGATGTGGGGTACAATGCAGGGTTGGACTCTGAATTCTAACTTGGATAACCCTGGACTAGTTATTTCGCTTCTAGATGTGGTTCATTTCCCTCACTATTACAGCGAAGACAGTGATCGTACCTAACTCATGGAGTGTCAAGATTATTGGGTATCTACTATAGGATAGGCACTGTTTAGGCTCTGGGGTCCTCTTGTCAATAAAATAAACAAAATCCTTTAGGAAACTTACATTCTGGACAGGAGAGAGAGGGAGAAACAACAGACAAATAAGCAAATAATTGTGATATAATGCAAGACCATGAAGAAGACTGAGTAGTGTGTAGGGAGGAAAGTGACAGGGAAGTGCTCATAGGAGGTTAAGTGAGCAAATGCATGTGGATGAGTTAGCACAGTGCCTGGCAGACTGACAATAAGTGGGCCAATAAAATTGGTAACGATAATAATGGTGATGTTGGTGATGATGGCAATGATGGTGAAGATGCTGGTCATAACGATGGTGTTGATGATGGTGGTGATGATGGGAATGATGATTACCATGCGGTGATAATGATGTTGGTGATGATAGTAACGATGGTGATGATGGTCGTGATGATGATAATGCCTGTGACTATGATGGTGACGGTGACGATGATAGTGATGATGGTGATACTCAGAGTGATGGTGACAATGGTGATAATGGTGATGACGGTGATGGTGGTGATAATGATGGTGCAGATGATGATAATGATGGGGTATGTTGATGATGGTGGTGGTGAGGGTGATGATGATAATGATGGTTGTGGTTATGATGGTGCTGGTGATAATAACAGTGATGGTGATGATGGTGATGGTGATGATGGTGATGGCTGTGGTTATCATGGTGATGGTGATGACGATAGTGATAATGATGGTGGTGGTAATGATGTAATATGGTGATGATGATGGTGGCAATGATGAGGATTGTGATGGAGATGGTGGTGGTGATGATATTGGTGACAACAATAATAATAGGGAGGTCAGAGGTGATAATGGTGATCTTTGGCATTATTTTGGCACACCAGACCCTTTTTCTTCGCATGTTTTCCTCCTTGAAAACAATCCTTCAATGATCCTAATTGGAAGAAAAGGACATCAAAACCATGCCCACTTTTTTCTTTATTTTTTTTAAGTGGAATGCTTTGCCTTAGATTTGGCCAAAGGTTTTGGAGTTAGTGTTCAACTAGACCTTTATTACAAAGCAACACAGCCTAAGCGAGCGTCCAAATGGGAAAAGAAAAGGGTTCTTTGTGTTTTGCTACTTGGCAATGAGTTTGTATTAAATCAGAACAAGACTGATTCCATGTAGATAGAAAATCTTGGAACCATCTTTCTTAACTGCCCTGAGCTACACGTGGCTGAGTGCCTCTCAGCCACACCTGTGCCTTTTATTGAATTCTGGGAAGGAAACTCTTGGACCAGGTTGCTCCATTACTAATTTAGCACTCCAAAGCCAAACAGCAAAGAGGAATGAACTCCCCTTGGCCCCCTGGTCTCTTTTGATTTTTTAGTCATCTCTTAGCAAAATAAAAATGGTGGCCATTTGCCTGTGGCTCTGGGGAGCGGAGGAACG
Source organism: Cephalopachus bancanus (assembly GCA_027257055.1). Taxonomy (NCBI): domain Eukaryota; kingdom Metazoa; phylum Chordata; class Mammalia; order Primates; family Tarsiidae; genus Cephalopachus; species Cephalopachus bancanus. The sequence goes on from JAPVLO010000155.1 coordinate 2,583,714, forward strand.
TCCCGGTTCCAAGGGTGCTTCTGGCTTCATCCCAAATGGGAAGCCACTGCATTCATCTAGCTTGGGACAAAAATTCATTTTTTTCCATTGAGGCAGAAACCAGGCTCAGCCAGAGAATGAATGGTTTTCACCCGTTTCTCCCTCCCCGTGATGAGTAGTTAGAGAAAATAAAAGGAGAGAAGAGTATCTCTAATGGAACCCCACACATGGCTGCTTCCACCCACCCAGTCATGGCAAGAGGGGGCGCATTTGGCTATATACTCTTACGCATTCTGGTGTTAATGACTATTATCCTACCAGGGAGAATAAAAAGAAAGTTTTATCATTTGGGGATTTTTGGCCTCAGTGAAAAGATTTCTAACTTAAGATAAAAGGAATTCATGGATTGTTCTGGGATCCTTTATAGGCTTGAAAGGAGAATTCCAAGACCGTGTCTCAGAAAGGGTGGGAGTCTGGATGGCTCTAGGGACCTAGTGGGAAGTCTGTCTCCAGGGACCACTGTCTGAGTGAGTGAATGCCAACCGTTTCTAGCCTTTGGGTCAGTTGACACCAACTTTACATTCCAAGGAGAGCAGAGTTTGGAAGACTGGCCATGCTTGGGTGGCATGGCCAGGCCTTGTCCGTGGGGGATGTTAGTCTGTTTACGCTGCTGTAACAAAGTAAACAACAGATATTTAGGCTTGGGGTTTAAATGGCAGATATTTATTTTTTCTGCGTTTTAGAGTCTAAGACCAAGGTGCCAGCAAGGTTGGTTTCTCCTGAGGCCCCTCTTCTTAGCTCATAGATGACCATTTCCTTTCTCTGTGTCCTCACTTGGCCATCCCTCCATGCGTGTCCTAATCTCCACTTTTTTTTCATCTTTAGTTTACATTCAGGGGATACACATGCATGTTTGTTATATGAGCATATTATGTAGTGGTGGGGATTGCGTTTCTACTTCTTGTAAGGACACTAGTCCTATGGGGTTATGGCCCACCCTGGTGACCTCATTTAACTGTAATTATCTCCTGAAAGGTCCTACCTCCAACTGCAGGGGGGGACGCCCCCAAAACCTGGAATTTTATAAAAAATTGAGTATTTATTCTGACATGTATAAACTTCAGTCAGCTTCAAAGTCCTCTCCATTGGATGCAACACACCTATCGAGAGGTTTTCTCAAAACAGTTTTTGAATTTGTCCATTTTGATGCCTTTCAGTGCTTCTGTCTTTTTTTGTTTTAATTATTCCACATAGGCAAAGTGTTTCCCTTTGAGAAATTTTTTTTCATCTGGGAAAATTTTTTAAAAAAGGTCGCTTGGGAGACAAATTGGGTGAATAGGGAGGGTGGGCCATGGGGATCGTGTTGTTTTTGGCCAAAAACTGCTGAACACTCAGCGTGGTGTATGGGAGGTGTGCTCGTAAATGACACACCGTGAAATGGGCAAATGGGTTGAAAGAATCTCCAAAAAAAGAAAAAAAAAATTCACTGAAGCCAAACGCAGCCTCTCACAACAACACTAGTTGGTCCACTGATGCCAACGAGTTCCTAGAACACTCACCTAGTGGAGAAGCTTATACTACAAGGGGCCCACATTCCAAAAGATAATTGTTGTTGGGGGCACTCTCCTTATACAGTCACATCGGGGTGAGGTAGGGCTTCAATATATGAATTTGGGTGTTGGGGAGACACAATTCAGTTTATAACTGGGGAACTCAGAGAAAGGAAGAGGGATGCCTGACCCAAATACAGACCCCTCCAGGGAGATAAGCTAGCATGGGCAGGCATGGGCATGTTGCAGTGAGTGTGATCTGCTGTGGAAATACGGAGAGGAGAGGCTAACCATGCCTGGGAAGGGAGATGCCAAGTGGGCTTCTGAGGGAGACAGGACGGATGAGAGGCCATTTTTAAGGGAATCTTTGGAAGTGAAATCTGGGCCAAGAGTGTTGCCTCACACTTGTACTACCAGCACCGAGGCCAGAGGATTGTTTGAGGCCAGGAGTTTGAGACTAGCCTGGGCAATATAGCAAGACCCTCTCCCAACCAGCCAACCCATCTCCACAAATACATTAAAAAAGAAAGTGAAGCCGGGCTCGGTGGCTCAGCCTGTAATCCCGTGCCTTTGGGAGGCTGAGGTGAGTGGATTGCCTGAGCCCGCGGGTTCGAGACCTGCCTGGGCAGCGAGACCTCATCTCTACAATAAATCAAAAAATCAGCCAGGCGTGGTAGCGTATGCCTATAATTCTGGCTACTTGGAAGGCTGAGGCGGAAGGATCGCCGGAGTCCAGCAGGTCGAGGCTGCGGTGGCCGGAAGTGGCCACTGCACTCTAATCTGGGTGACAGAGTGAGACTCCAACTCAAAAAAAAATAAAAAAGAAAGTGAACTCTGGTCAGTGCCCTGTGGATCTTGGGGAATGCTGTCTGCTTGCCATTTGTGGGTGTGGGTCCCAAGTGTGTGTGATGGAGATAGTGACCAGGGCTCAGCATGCTTGTTGAGGTGGGGGCTCACGGCCTTATTTTTTTTTAATTCCAGTTACCAGGTATCCAGTCACCCTCACCACCTGCGGCTTTACAAGACCTCTCGCCTTGCTGCCTGCTGGCCTGAAATACTCCTTCTTCCACCAACCCAAATGTGTCCACCCTGCATTCCATCCTAGAGTGTGATATGAGGTCATTCACTTTTTTCCTATCATGCATCTCTCAGGACCCAGGAAATCAGCCTTTTGTTACAGTGACACATTCAACATGCTCATGGGTCCTTGCCCACCCATGGATCTCTTTTAAAGGGTAGCATAATTGCATTTTCCAGGGTCCTCTGGCCACACCAGGTCAGAGGATGGATTTAATGAGCTGCCACTTTAACCATGTGGCAAGTGAGTTGAAGAAGGCATGGAGGAGGTTTTAAACCCTCTCTGCCTTGTAGATCATTATAAAAGTCATGCACTTTTTAATTTTAGAAATTCAAGAAAATGCAGAAAAAATATATAGACAGTAGAAGTCGCATATAATACCACCGCTAAGGGGTAACCACTGTGCCTGCTTGGATATCTATTTCATTATGTCCAGGTCTCAGTCGATACCTGCATGCACAGAACCCACGTTCCAGAACAGCGCGTCACAGTCCGCTTAGGGACTCTTGCTTCAACAGGGATGGGTGTCTTCGGGTTCTTTGTGAGGTCTGAAGAGCCCAGCTGGGTGTCTGCCTGGCGCTCCCTCATATGTCGACACCACAATGTACTCGTCAAAACCCCTAACTTCAGACATTGGCATGATTCCTAAATTTATCCCCTGCTGAAAAACGTGGTGATGAACCACAAACCTCCCGGCATGTCAACGTTTGTGAGCATCTCAGGCTATTTCCTCAGGACCACAGCCTAGAAGCAGCATTACTAGATCAAAGGGTGCAGACATGAAGTGTCTGTGTCCATGTTGCCAGTGGTAAGCTGGGGGAGTATGTGCTCTAGGAGAGAGAGTTTGCGGGTTCTCCCCACTGGAACTCTTTGGTTCCCTGTCTCTGGACCTGGATGCTGCAGGCAGAGGCCAGGGTTGGCAGGCGGTGTTGCAGGGGACCTCCAATCGCTCATATGGGGATGCCCACCTCGGAGCCTATTGCAGTCTCAGCCAGTGGGGCATCCATCATTTCTGCCCACGTCACGCCGGCCAGAACCTGCTGCCTGGCCCCAGAGAAATGTTACAGGGCTGGCCTGTGGTCCAGGCTGTGCCAGGACAAGAGGGAACACCGATACAGGTCATTGGCAAATGAGCCAGCCTTGATTTGAATGGTGACAAAACTTTCAGCGAAGCTTACACAGTGAGGACAGGGCAGAGACCCAAGCCCAGGTCTCCCAACCCAGGGTCACAATCCATTCTTCCATTCATAGGACCCAGCACTGTATTTTGTCCTGGAGATTCAGCAGAGATCCAATCAAATAAAAACATGAGTCACAGGAGGAAAATAAACAGTAAATAAGTAATCAACATCGCTATACGACTATGGAGAAAACTCTAGAAAGAAGAGGGGCTGCCGAGAGCCCTGAGGGGGAGTTGGAGAGGACAGGAGAGTTGGGGGGTGTTGGGGGAGGGCGGCCTGGGTGGCTGCGGGGTCACCCTAAGGCGGCCCCTATGATGCCAGTGGCAGGGGGCTGTGTGGACACAGAGCTGCCCCTCTGACTTCGGGGGTTAGCCGTTCTCAGAAGCAGGCTGCAGGGGCAAGGGGCAGCTGGTGGTCGTCACCCAGGTGGCAGGTGGGTGGGATAGTCCAGGGCTGCAGCTGCTGAGGCAGGAAGGGTGAAGATCTAAGGTGCACTCTGCAGGATTTGCTGGTGGGTGGGGTGTGGGTGGAGAGAAGAGGAAGACCCTGGCCACCCCCCCTGAGTCAACCCCAGCAACTGAGCAAGAATGTGGAAGTGCAAGTATTTGGGGTGGCAGCTATGGACAGGCAAGGCTGGAAGGTGGCAGGTGGCTGCCCCCCATTCCTCAGGTCTGAATGTAAAAACTCTTCAAACCCCAAAATCTGAAGGAGCCACGTGACCCAGATAGAGCATTCAGCCTGAGGCCTGGAAAGCAGCCATGTGGACTCTGGGGCTAGTTCCTGACCCCTGAGGGTAGGCAGGGCTTGATCCATATGGTCCTTCTCACCCTGCTGCCTTGTGACCATGGATACTACATTTCTACCCAACTTGAAAGCCCCACAACTCTGAACTGTGCTGGGTGCGGCCATCCTGGCGGATGGAGAGATAGATGCTGCAGCCGGGCACCGCCTCCAGGCTGGCCCGACAGCCGGCTCCGCTGCCCACGCACTGGGAAACCTGATCACCCTGGGTCTGATAGCAGCAGGGGCCCCATGGCAGGTGATCATTTCTGCTTTCTCACTTCATATCCATCAGGCCCAAGATCAGTCCTTGTCAGGGGGCAGCTGTTGGCAGGCAAGGCTGGAAAGAGGAGGCAGGCGGTTGCCTCCCATTCTTCAAGTCACCCAGCAGGGTGTCCTCACTCCAGAGCCCCGCACCCTACACAGCCAGAGCCGTGCTCAGGGCTCTCTGGAATGTCAGGAAAGCCCCAGGGACAGGTTCCTTGGCTCGATAACTGCTCAGGTCTCAACCGAATGCCCCCCTTTCAGGAAGCCTCCCTGACTCCTGCCTGGATGAAGCTTCCCTGTCTTGTGGCCCCATGGCCCTGCCCCCTCCTTCCTAACATTCTTGTGATAATTATATGAGCCATCCATTAGGATCTGCCCATGTGTCTGACTGTGGGCTTCCCAGGAGCAATGACCTTGTCTCTTTGTTTTCCTTAAATCTATCCCAGAGCCTGATACGTGGTAAGGGATTGATCGGTATTTATTGATTGGCCAGTGACATCATCAGCGCAGAATGGAATAGGAAAAGCTGGGTTTATGAACAAACATGGGTATATCACTCTGCCCATTTTGAGCTAAAAGAAATTTTTAAAAAATAATAATCTAGATGATAGATGTTCGCCAATATTTTAAAAAATAATAATCTAGATGATAGATGTTCGCCAATAATCTAACACCTTCAGTTCCAATCTGTGAGCTACAGATGCCATGCTGGGGATGAAGGAGGATATTTTAAGGAATCTGTGAACTTATTTGTGGACCAAGATTATCTTTATTTAAATTTTTTATCATGAAAATACTCAAACATACACTTAAGCAGGCAAACAGTCCAGTGAGCACTCACGAACCCACCTTTGAGGTGCAAACACTTTGTCACACTTCCCGGACTTCAAGTCATGTCTTTCCTACACGCTGAAATACACATCTTTTTTTTTAAAGGATCATTATCAGTGAACTCATCCTTAGAGAAAATGCCAACCTGCACATATGGATTGAGCTATTCTTTTTAAAAGTATATGTGACCGCCACAATCGCCATCCTAAAATGAACCGAGGAGAGTCACGGCATTCACAGGAGGTTTTTCTGCCAGGGTGCACTTTCTCAGGCCACACATATTAAAAGTCGTGAGGGGTCTATGACATCTCATGACGTTGTACTTGGAAAGGTTGGGAAACTCTGATTTAAACTTTGACTTCAGTCACAGCCGAAGGGATCTCTGCCCCCGTGACCTCCAGAGGGAACTTGCAAAGAACATGAGCTGCAGAGGCCAGTTTTCTTCTGCTTTGCTTGGTGGCTTTTGTTACTCACCACCCCGCCCCAAGGTGCTTTCAATAGGCACTGGCATCAGATGGGGATGGAAGGAGAGAGCGGGAGGGGCTCCACAGTGTGGTCATGTCAGGGTGAGGTCAGGCTGAGGACACCCTAGAACTGGCTCTGGTTTCTGAGTTGTGTGGAAGGGTGGATTTGGAGGTCGAGGCCAGATCGCGCCCTCTTCGTCCCCATCTGCTGTTTGCTAGCCGTAGGACATACCTGGACCCACCTAACGCCTCGGAGCCTTGGTTTTGTCATTTGTAAAATGGTTGTAAGAATTCCATCCTCCCTGCCCAGTCTCCTTGGGGTTAAGTGGGAGAACCAACAGAGACCTTCTGGAAATACACTGGCAAGCTGTTGAGCACTGTGCCCATTTTCACAGGCATGCAGACGCCCTGCCTTTGTCGTGGTCTCTGAGCTGGTCCCCCACAATCGGGGGGCCTCTTGCTGCAGGGGTGAGTCCCAGCAGCACCTCCACCCCCTCCCTGGCTCTTTGTATCTCTCCTGTCAGCATCCCTGTGGGTACCGCCTCCTCCCAGGTCACAGCATCTGGCTCTAATAGGAGGAGCCGATCCATCAGTGCATTGCCTGGCGTAGTGACTGCACCGGCTGACCCCCTTCCTCCCCAACACGCTGGCATGCAGACTGACCAGGCCAACCCCCGCCCCCAGCAACAGGGGTGTCAGCTGAACATGGGTCCACAGGTATCAGGAGCCTGGGGAGCATGAGGGGGGCCTCCACTTCCGGAGGCCTGACTCTCTCTGGCACTGTCCCACCATGGGCCTCTGGTCACATCCTGGGATGCTGCTTGGCTATTCCAGTAGTAGCTTTGCAGGAATAGTTTACACTTTGTGAAAAGCAGCAACACAACGGAGTGCAGGCCAGGCTTGACTCAGGGATGCGGGGAACCACACTGGCTGCAAAGAGATCTCTGTGCCCACACAGCATCCACTCCCCAGATACAGACCAGGCCTTGGCTCTCCTTGGTGACCACCCACCCCATCCTAAAGGGAGGGACTGCACGGGCCCATCCCTAAAATCCAGGTATCCTTGCAACCCAGATGCCAATCAGAGCACCACCTACTCATCTTGCAAGGTGTCTCAAGGTTCAGGCCCAGGAAGTGGCTGGACTTGAACCCATCACAGACTTGAAGTTGCCAGGGGATCATCCTGCTTTGTCAGAGGAGAGCTGGGAAAAGAATGAAGCCGAGGAAAAGAAAAGCAGAAATGGAGAGAGACTGAGCCCCGGATGACATTCTGGGAGCCCCGGGATCCACATATAACCTGTAGTGGGAGGGCACCTGGGCATTCTAAGGTGATCTCCCTTTCTTAAGACAGACTCTGGTCCCTGTCCTTCATGACAGGAAGAATCCTAATTAAACCCCACTCGTTGGCAGATCTTCATGGATTGGTCACCCCAGAGATAGAGCCTCCATCTTTTTCTCTCGACCACATGCCCCAAGTCTCCTGGGCTGTCCTGGTGGGTGCTGTTGTTCTGGTCATGGTTAGTAAACAGCGCTACCTTTTGCTCTCAAAATGTCTCGCTGAGTGATATATTATATGGCCACCGTTCAGTGATCTTACTGTGTAATAGACCACCTTGATGTTTAAGGACTGAAAACAGCCACCGTCTTACTGCCTGGGGTTCTGCAGTCTGGGCTGGGTTCAGCTGGGTGATTCTTCTGCTCATTTGCCATGGTCATTTGCTGGCTGCATTGAACTGGTGGGTTGGTAGGCTGTGCTCAACTGAGTGATGGTGGCTCTCTGTCCAGGTCCCTCAGTGTGACTTCCTCATGTGGTTCCTTCTCAGTGGCTGTTCCAGCGGGTGGTCAGATTTCTTACAGGATAGCTCAGAGGTCCCAACAGTGTAAACATGGCGGCTTCTAGGATTTCTTAAAGCTTAGGCTGAAATGGGTACAACTTTCTGCTGTTAGTTAAAGTGGGTCACAATCCCAGCTGGATTCAAGGACAGGGGCCTGCACAGGGCTGGGAATCCCTGCCAGGTTGACAGTCATCAGCCTCAGGGATCATCCATGTAACCTTACGCATGGCCCATCTACCTTTTCGCTAGAACCCAGACAGGAACCTGGTACCCTCAGACGGGGGTCCCTAACCCTTGAGCTAAAGACTGGTACCAGTCCATGACCCTTTAGGAACTGGGTCACACAGCAGGAGGTGGGAGGAGGTGAGTGGTTCTCTGCCTTCTGTCAGATCAGTGGTGGTATTAGATGCTCACAGGAGTGCAAGCCTTATTATGAACTGTGTATGGGAGGGACCTAGGTTACACTCCTTATGAGAATCTAATGTCTAATGATCCCCCAAACCCACTCTCCCCATCCATGGAAAAATTGTCTTCCATGAAACCAGTGGATTCCAGAAAGGTAGAGGACTGCTGCCTTAGTAGAAAGGGCAGCCTCATGTCTGGGGTATGAGCACCAGGTGGAGAAAGGGGCACTGATGCCTTGTCCTTCAATTTCAGCCTTCAGAAAATGAAGCCTGGGCTCTCCCTTCTCAGAGAATCTCTGCTCCAGAAACATCAGGTGGACCCAGGAACCTGTCAGAAAGCAGTATCCCAGGCCCCACCCCAGACACAGTGAACCAGAATTTGTGTTTTTAAAAAACACTCAGGGGGTTCATGCACAGGCTTGACAAGGCTGCAGGAAAAGGCACCACTCATACATTGCTGGTGAAGATGCAGACCAGTTCAGCTCCTGCAGAATTTACTTTTTTTTTTTTTTTTTTTTTGAGTCAGGGGAGTTCACTCTGTCACCCAAACTGGAATGTAGTGGCACAATTACTGCTCACCACAGCCTCGACTACCTGGGCTCAGGTGATCCTCCTGCCTCAGCCTCTCGAGTAGCTGGGACTGCAGGCATGCACCACCATGCCCAGCTCAGTTTTTGTGGGGTTTTTTGGTAGGGATAAAGTCTTGCTCTGTTGCCCAGGCTTGTCTCAAACTCCTGGGCTCAAGTGGTCCTCCTGCCTTGGCCTCCCAAAATGCTGGAACTGCAGATGTGAACCACCGTGCCTTGTCAGAACCTGCATTTCAGTAGATTCCAGGGACTTGAATGCATCTGAAGGCACAAAGAGACCAAGTTCTGGGCTCAACACTGTCAAAGAGAATTCACATACCAGGTTTGCAGAGCAAAGCCCCTCACTCCTGTGAGTTCCCTGGATCCGGGGACCAGTCTACCTGCTCTTAGACACACATCTCAGGAGAAAAGGTTCCCGCTGAGACCTGCAGGCAAGGGGAGGGCTTGGCTCTGTCCGGACAGTTCCTGGGGCGCCTGACTCTGCTGCATCCTGGCTGTTCACCCAACCAGGGCCCCTTCCAGCCTGAAGACTCTGGGAATTCAGGAAATCCCAATTTAGATATGCGGCTTCGGAAACCGGCAGCAAATAGAGAATGGAATCCGGAAGGCCCCTGCCAGTGTGGACGCGGAGTCTAGACGCTGGAAGGGGGCCTCCGAGGCAGGAAGAAGTGAAAGTCCCTTTCTCAGCAATCCACCTTCCAGGAAGCAATAACGGGGCAGGCAGGTCTCAACACAGCTCCCGGCCTGACTTGGTTCCCCCGGGGCAGGCCCTGCTTCTGTTATTGTGCTCTCTGCTCCTGGTCCAAAGGCTCACACACCCAGCCCAGTGCTTCCTCGTGATAACACCAGTCCCAGGAGCTGCCCCAGTGTCATCCTGGACAAACAGGTGGTGTTTACTTACAGCATGTTGGAGAGAGCCATCTGACCGGCCCTAGCCAGCTGGGAGCAAAGGTGGCTGATGAGGGCGGCTTATCACAAAGGATTCGCCAGTGTTATTTTCTTTCTGTTTGTTTGAAGTTTGGTATTCGGACAATCGCTGTGAGCCCGGCATGGCCGTGGCCAAGTTTAACAATAGCCACAGAGAGGACCGTGATTGCTGGCGTGAGTGAGCAGCCCGCACTGTGCCAGGAAGACCTGCGGTGGGGATTTATCAGGCGGGGTCTTGACGGGTAGAGACGGTGTGAGGATTAATGAACCACTTTGGCTTTGGATGAAATAACCCCACGAAATACAACATCTGTGTGCACCGGGTGGAGCTTCTCAACTGGAGCTGTGTTAGAATCACCCAGGGACGGGCACCACTTGGCCACACTTGGGTTGCACCCAGTGAAATCCAAAGCTCTGAGGGTAAAGTCTTGTGCCTAATTTTTTTTTTGAGTCAGGGTCTGCACTCAGGCAGGAGTGCAGTGACACCATCACAGCTCACCTCAGCCTTGACTTCTGGGCTCAGGCAATCCTCCTATCCCAGCCTCCTGAGAAGTTGGCAGATGTGTACCACCGTGCCTGGGTAGTATTTTTTATTTCTTGTAACGATGAGGTCTTATGATGCTGCCCAGGCTAGTCTTGAACTCCTGGGCTCAAGCAATCCTCCTGCCTCGGCCTCCCAACCTGCTGGGATAACAGGTATGAGCCCTCGCACCTGGCCTCACATGCATTTTTTAAAGTTTCCTGTGTGTAGCCAAGTTTAAGTCACAGCACCATAGACTGAGGCTCCTCAAGCTCTAATGTGCATTCCACCCAAGTGGAGATCTGATTAAAATGCAGATTCTGGTTTACTCTTTCCAGGGTGGGCCTGGAGCTCTGCATTTCTAGCAGCTGGCAGAGGGGGACAGAGGTCTCCTGAGACGGGAGGTGATGATCAAGTTGCTCACTGAGAGGTCAGAGGTGAGTAAAGCCCGGAGGGAGGGGCACCACTGCAGAGGTCCTAAATGCTCTCAGCAGGCCACCTCCAGGCGGAATGGTCAGGACTGGGTTTTGTGGGTGACCCCAGGTGTAGGTCAGAGAATAAGAAATCACGGCGCCACTCTTCAGAATACATCTTTTTTTAAATGTTAAAGATGTGGGGTTCAGTTCAGGGTTAGGCACATACATGGTTATTGTACAGGTAGGATTTGAGCCTCCTTTTGGTCCCCACTTCACCTGGTTTGAGATCAGGTACCCTTTTTGATGTTGTCCCTCCCTCCCTTTCTCCCCTGGCAGTGTCCTGCTACTGTCAATTCCTTCCTTCTAGTATTATGGCAAATGTTCAGGGTCTGCATATGAGTGAGAACGTGGAGTACTCAGTTCTTTGTTTCTGTGATAGAGCGCTGAGGATGATAGACTCCAAATCTGTCCAAGTTGCTGCAAAATCCATGTTTTTCCTTCTTTGTGGTCGTGTAATAGTCTATCATGCATATGTACCACATTTTCTTTATCCAGTCCACTTTCTTTCTTTCTTTCTTTCTTTCTTTTTTTGCGTTGGAGTCTCACTCTGTCGCCCAGACTGGAGTGCAGTGGCCGCTCCCGGCCACCGCAGCCTCGACCTGCTGGGCTCCGGCGATCCTTCGGCCTCAGCCTTCCAAGCAGCTGGAACTACAGGCATGCGCTACCACACCCGGCTAATTTTTTGATTTATTGTAGAGATGAGGTCTCGCCAAGTTGCCCAGGCGGGTCTCGAACCCATGGGTTCAGGCAATTCACTCACCTCAGCCTCCTGAGGCGCAGGATTACAGGCTGAGCCACTGAGCCCGGCTCAGTCCACTTTCAATGGGCAGCACGGTTAGTTCCATGTTTTTGCTGTTGTGAATGATGCTGCCATAAACATGCATGCGCAGGTATCTTTTTTTATGGAGTGATTTGAGTTCCTCTGGGTATATTCCCAGAAGAGGGATTGCTGCAAATTAAAACCACACTGAGATACCACCTAACTCCAGTCAGGATGGCCAACAGCAATAACTCAAAAAACAACAGATGCTGGAGAGGATACAGGGAAAAGGGAACACTTCTGCACTGCCGGTGGGTGTGTAAACTAGTACAACCTCTGGAAAACAGTGTGGTGGCTCCTAAAAGATCTAAAAATCGATCTCCCATATGACCCAGAATACATATTTATCGAGCTGTGACTCACACGCTGTAACTTCACTCACTCAAAGCAGACACTCCTGTGGTTTCTCATGTCTTCTAAGAGCTGCACCACCGTCACCGCCATCAGGACTGGGAGTATTCTTACCTCTCAGGTCGCTATTTCGGGACACTTTTATCCCTCCAAGACACGGCGCCCCCTGCAGGAAGACGGACGCTCCTGGACCACGGAGTTTGAACCCGGTTGGGAAGCACGGGGGCATCAGCACCTCAGTAAAGGGAGGCGGTGAACACTGACTGCTGCATCAACTCCAGGAAGCCCTCCATGATGTCCCCCAGCCAGGTTACAACCACTTCCTCTTTGTTCTCCAAGCACCAGACATACCCATTAGCCTCCTTGACTGAGGGATGGGGACGCCATGAAGGCAAGACTTGCATCTCTAATTGGGCTAACCCCGCACCGAGCTTTGTGCCAGACCACAGTGGGGCACAGAAAATGTGTGTGAGCTACAAGCTTGCACCGAGGTCCTGCTCTTCCACGGGGCATTCATGTCTGGAAAAGGACAGGGTGTGTTTCTGACCATGCCCTGTGTGATTTCAGCAGGAAGAACACTGAAGTAAGTACCAAGAAGTCTTCATCTCAAGCTTACACAGAGAACAAGCTTGGTAGAGGGAGGAGGTTCAGATGGGCTGGGGGGGCGTCCATGAGGAGGTGACTGCACCAACCCAGGGCACATGATGGGGCCTGGTTCTGGCTGTAGCAGGGAGTCGACAGGAGGTGGTGAACCCAAGACATGTTCTCACGGTGGAGCTGACAGCCCTTCCTGATGGATTGAGACAGGATGTGAGTCAAAGTTGCTGGGGCAACTTCGAGCATTTGGTTCCACGAAGATGCCATTTGCTGAGGTGAGAAAGGCCATGGGGGTGAAGGTTGATACAAGAAATCAGAAGTCTGCAGAACATGGGGCCCAGCAGGTGTGGACATAGCCTCCCACTGGACAGTGTGCATTCTTCACCTTTGGGAGTAGATTTTTATGCTTTTGACCCATTCCTGGGTCTCGGAGTCCCACTCACATGCACAGGCGTAATGGAGTCAGTCACCCATCTCACCGTAGAGTTTGCCTCTTTGGAAAACTCCTGAACACTCCCCCAAAGGTCGAAATTCATTTTTACAGATCCTTGGGGAGATTCAGTAAATGCTCAGCGTCAATGTGTTTGCTGTCTACTCACTGACCACGCCCAGGGGCACGCAGTGAACAGGACGATGTGTGATGCACGCATCGAATCCCGCTGTTCCCATGAGAACCTCATCAGAGAGGAGTGACAGGCAGCTCCCTGGGATCGTGGTACATCGCCAGGCAAACTCTCCACCCCTTGACAGGCACCCGGCGACCCCCACAGTCCCCCCTGGGATGGAGCACTTCCTTTGTTTACCAGATGACACATCTGGAATCTGCCCAAGGTGTCCACCAGAGATAGCCACTTATCTGTGCACCTGTTCTCAGCAGTCAAGTTTCTCACGAACAGACATTTTCACCCCCACCAAACATAACACGATTCATTTAAAGGAACATAGGCTCCACTTGATGATGCGCTGAGTCCCACACAAGCCACCACAGATGGCCAAACAGGACATTTCTTGGATGGTAAAATATGGACCAGGCAGATTTAGCCTGAAAGCTCTCTGCGGCCTGCAGGGTAAAAACCAGCCAAGTCCCGCCAAGGGCGTCCTCCCAGGCTAGAGTCAATGTCCACCTGAGGTGTCCACTGCAGACTTCTCTGCCCCTGGTCATGAAAGAGAGCGCAGATGTCTAACTAGAGATGAACCAGAAATACAGGGGGTGCCAAAATGTATCTACATGTTAAGAGATGTTGTCTATGCCTGACTTTTCGAAGTTGAATTGAATTACGATAGCCATGGGTAGTGTGACGTTTGCTCACCTGTGTCCGCCATTTTCTTTGACTGTACTTCCTGTCACATGTTGATGCTAGCATTCATTTGCTTAATGATGTCTTTTGAGCATACTTTTTTGGCACCCCCACAGATTCCAAATAGAAACCCACAGAGACAAGAAACGAGAGAGATTGTTGGAAAGAGCTCGAAGTGCCCCTCCGCCCTGAATTACTGAATTACCTGCAGCACTCAGCAGCACGAGACCGCAATGACTGTTTTCTCCTCCGTGCCATGTCACCTGATACACGTAGGCAGGGACCCTGACTCCACTGGCATCCAGACATCACCAGCAGCCACAGCAGAGACAAGAGGAGTCATGGCAAATTGCACCTGGGGCTTGAAGCTTCCAGACAGAAGATGTATCTCTTCTGCACACATGTAGCTGTTCCAGCCTCAAAGGCACAGAGAGACACGATTCCACATGGGCCAGGAAGCCAGGTACAGCCCTAATGGCGGTGACAGCTACTCCTGTTTTCTTTGGTTGGTGAGCTATATGCAGGCTGGTGGCTATTCGAGACTGCATGATTACTATTACTATTGTTTTAGAGATAGGGTCTTGCTCTGTTGCTCAGGGTGGATGCAGTGGCGCCGTCATGGCTCACTGTAACCTCAAACTCCTGACCCACTTCAGCCTCCTGAGTAGCTGGGATGACAGGTGCACCACCACTTCTGGCTAATTTAAGAAAAACACTTTCTTAAATTGTAGAGATAGGGTCTCACTATGTTGCCCAGACTGGTCTCGAACTCCTGGCCTCAAATGATCCTCCTTCCTCAGCCTCCCAAAGTGCCGGGATTACAGGTGTGAGCCACTGGCACCCAGCCAAGGCTGCATTATTTTTACTTTATAATAGTCACAGTCAGTCTTAATAACACATATTTAGTGGGAGGTTGTCAGGTGCAAAACACCTTAAGACATGCTTTCCATGAGTTCATTCATTCTTTAATTCATTCATTCAGCAATTACATGTTGAGTGCCTAGTGCATGCTGAGAGCCACACAACTTACAATCACAATTGATCTTCGGAACCGCCCTATGAAACAATGGGTGAGTCAGTTGCAGTAATGGAGCTCACCTTAGCTGACCTGTGTAGAGAGAGGAATGTATGATGGTATTTCTCCCGTGTCCTCTTGGCGGGGCGGGGGAGCCAGAGAGCCAAGACTGGAGATGCTGAAACCAGAAGCCGTGTTCAACTGTGCAAGAACGTCAATGCTGAGGCTTCTGGAAAATGACATCCATGGTCAGTCTGGGAGAGTGATGACACCCCACAGAGTTGGCCTGTCGGGCTCCACCTGGCCTTCGCCCTCGCCCTTGCCCACACCTCAGGTCGCTTCCTCCTGAGCCGGACGTCCCATGGTCTCACCTTCTGCAGGGAGTATGGGAGACTAACCCGGGGCCACAGGCAGCAAAGAGGATGCTGTTTACATGTTGCCTGTGTAAACTGTAAACAAAATCCCAAGCCCCCCAACAGACCGAATGAACCTCTTCCTTGACTCAGGGAACCCCAGAGAAACCTTTAAAAAACTGAGTTCCCGGCCTTGATGGGACAGAAGTTGGACCTTTCTGGTTATACCCCAACCTTTTGGAGTTCAGACACAGCAGCGGACAGAATTAAGGTCAAGAGAGAGATCGGGAGGCTGGCAGGCCCAACGCTGTGGCTATAAGACACCAAGTTACAAACAGACTCCAGGGTTGTGCCGGGGTAAGTCGGCACCCTATGCTCAGGAATAAGCTGCATTCCGGCTGTTACAAGGTTTTCCTTTTTCTCCAGCAGCTAAGCAAGGCTTGGCCTCGAGAGAAGCAATTTTACAGCCATCTGCAGCTCAATCCACCTGCAGACACTGAGCCCCTGTGCCTCCAGCCGTGGCCACAGCTCTGATGGGACAAGAGGCTGCTGTCAGTAACCTTCTCCTGATAAGAGCCCGCCCACCAGTCATAGACTAGTTCTGGTTGGTTTACAGAGGCTGCACACGGAGAGGCTTTGAGTCCCTGCTTCATGTTAGGGCACAGAGGGCCCAACTGTAATACATTCACATTCACCCAAAAGTCAACATGGGCCATATGTGCATGCACATTTGTGCAGCGTGCACACAGGGCTTGTGTCATGAATATTCATACCCCTCCTGCAAACTGTTGAATATATATGTTTAGCCAACCCCTTCAGCACAAGGCTCCTACCTACCCCTTCTCCTTGAAAGTACCTGTTCCTGGTCTTTGCGGGAGGCTGTGCTTCCCAGCCTGTGGGACAGCCACCTTGCAGACTGTGACCCTTTCTAAGAAATAAAGACTTGACTGGTTGCAGTGGCTCATACCTGTAGTCCCAGGACTTTGGGAGGCTGAGGCAGGGGAATGCTGGAGGCCAGGAATTCAAGACCAGCCTGAGCAACACAGCGAGACCTCATCTTTACAATAAATAAAAAAAATTAGGCAGGGCGCAGTGGCTCAAGCCTATAATCCCAGCACTTTGGGAGGCTGAGGTGAGGGGATTGCCTGAGCCCCTGGGTTCACGAACAGCCTGGGCAATTTGGCAAGACCTCATCTCTACAATGAATCAAAAAATTAGCAGGGCATGGTAGTGCACCTATAGTTCTGGCTACTTGGAAGGCTGAGGTGGAAGGATCACCTGAGCCCCTCAGGTCGACAGTGGGGTGGCCGTGAGCATGCCACTGCACTCCAGCCTGGGCAATGGAGTGAGACTACAACTCAAAAAAAAAATTAGTCAGATGTGGTAGCATGCACCTGTAGTCCCAGCTACTCTGGAGGCTGAGGTGGGAGGATCGTGTCAGCCTAGGAGGTCAAGGCTGCAGTGAGTTGTGATCCTGTCACTGCACTCCTGCATGGGTGACAGAGTGAGACCCCCATTCAAAAATCTTCTCCCCAAATTTACAAAGATCTTATGATTTTTCACTTGACTCTGGGAATCCCTAAATATGGCAAATGCCCAGTGTAGGTGACATATTCTTTGGATGATGAGACTAACTCTCAAGGTTAAAAACAAACAACAATACAACAACCACCCCCATCCAGGCTTCCCAGCTTGAGAGTGATGCAGGGTTCTGCTTAGGTCTGTCATGGAGTCAGGTCACCACAAGTGGCACGTGTTCCCATGGGGTTTCTCATTGCTGGTGTCTAGACCAGTCTAGGCAGACTGTTTCCTTCCCTCTCATGGAGATGTCAAGGCTCTCCATCAACAGTGTGGGGCAGGGAGCCCCACCCCGAGACAGAACCCTCTCCTCTGCACTTCCAGCCTCCTGACCCTGAGGTCCTGACCCTGAGGTCCTGACCCTTGGGTCCCCAGAGCTCCCAGCGGGCTCCACCTTCCCCTCCCTCACTCTCGGGATGGCTGTGCAGCTGATGTGGATGGGAGTGCTTTAGGGGAGGCACATTCTCAGGTCTGTGCTGGATACATGGTCTTAAGCCCACCTCGCTGGTAAGTGAGCACCATGGGACAATCCTTCTCACCTCTGAGTCTCAACTTCCCCATCTGTAAAATGGGGATAAGATAAAATATATCCAGCAAAGTTCTGATTATGACTATTATCAAATGGAGTGAGGGGAGTGACTGCTATTCCCAAACTGGGAGGGGCTTTCCACAAGTTGCTGTTCTATGGTAGCCCCTCTGGATGAGTCTGTTTCAATGTTGCTTTAGACATGTATGAATTTGCTTCTTGGTAGAGTGGTGATCCTAACTAGTAAAGCCATAATCCAAGGAATCAAGTGCATGATGTCTTAGTTGGGGACATGGTGCTGCTGCCAAACCCCCCAAAATGGTGTGACTTTGCCCACATGGTGGGGAACGTGGGTGCTGGAGTCGGGCTTGAGTCTGAGTCCTGCCTTCCCACACTTGAGGTGTGTGGCCTTGAGCAAGTGTCTCCACGTCTCCGGTCCTCCATTTCCTCCTTTGTGAAATGGAGATGAGCTTCGCACTTGCCTCATGAGATGTAGATGAGGGTTACGGGAGGCCATGCATGGAACCCGGTTCAAGTATAGTGCCAGGCACACACCAAGAGCTCAGTAAATGCTGGTGGTGATGGAGAAGGAGATGGAGGAGTCCCCGAGATGGTGAAGGGGGAGATGCCACTGCCTCACACCAGTGTCCATCAGGGCCTGCCCTGGTGAAGGGAAGCCTTGAGTGACAATGGCAGGGAACAGCCCTGAAAACCACAGCCTTGAGACTGTGGCTGAAGGTGGGGGGGTTTCCTGAGAAGGGACCACAGAGGGGAGAGTGCTGACTGGGCTGGGGGCACAGTGCATGGGCCAGGTCCTGTCTCCTCTCTCACCCCACTTACTAGAGCCACTGACTGGGGACCTCATGGGTAACCAGAGAACAAGAGCTCTCAGTGTTCTCGGGATCTTGTGGACACAGAGCTGAGCATCAAAGGGAGGATGGACTGGAAGGTGGGGGCTAGCGGCCAAGGAGAGCTGCCAGCATGGTGTCTGCCTGTGCCCGGAGCTCTCCCCACCATCGTTGGAGACTGGCCCCCATTGGAGACTGGCCACGCCCTCCAGCCCAGGACGCACACCGGGGCCATACTGTCTCCTTCCACCACCCTCCCTTCCTTTCTCAGACTGGATGGCCATGTGGTACACACCCCCTTGCCTGGCTGGGGTCCACCTGTCATGGGGCCTGAAGGATGTTGGCCACCAAAAGCCAAGCCAGCCTGGGTGCTTGGATGTCTTGGCTCATTTCACAGGCTCCAAGACCACAAAGGAAGAACCCGCATTTGCTCTTGAAGAAAATAGGCTGACTCCTCGGATTCTTAGGATGGCTTTTCCTGCTTCCCAGGAAAGCCACAGGGATGCTGAGACCTTCTGGGGCAGGGGGAACAGGGGGGAAGGAGGGGAAGAACCTGGGGTCGGAGGGGTGGAGCTTGGAAGAGTCCTGCCACTGCACTGGGGATTCTTTCTATATCTTCAAAACTAAGAGGGGAAAAAAATCTCTGTTTGAAACAGACTTTACCATGAATAACCTTGAAATATTTATTTGCAGAATCAGAAATCAGGACGGGCACAGTGGCTCAGGTCTGTTATCCCAGCACCTTGGGAGGCTGAGGCAGGAGGATTGCTTAAGTTCAGGAGTTTGAAACCAGCCTGGGCAGCGTAGTGAAACCTCGTCTCTACAAAAATTAGTTTTTTAAATTAGCCAAGCGTGATGGTACACACTCATAGTCCCAGCTACTCGGGAGGCTGAGGTGGAAGGATCGCCTGAGCCCAGGAGATCGAGCTTCAGTAGCCATGATGGTGCCACTGCACTCCAGCCTGGGCAACTGAGTGAGACGCAGACTGAAAAAAAAAATCAGAAATCAAATATCTTTGCCCTTGGCTGGTGGTAGCAACTTTCTCACCTGACTTAAGACTACCTGAAAGCAGACAAGAGAGTCATCCGCTGCCCACCCACTACCCTGCTTCTGTCCCCTCTCTGTTCTGCATAGTGACACTGTTCCTTAGAGGTGTAGGATGGCCTTTTTTTTTGAGTTGGAGTCTCACTCTATTGCCCAAGCTGGAGTGCCATGGCATGCTCATGACCACCCCAGCGTCGACCTGCTGGGCTCCAGCTATCCTTCTGCCTCGGTCTTCCAAGTGGCTAGAACCACAGGTGTGTGTTACAGTGCCCAGCTAATTTTTGAATTTCATTGTAGAGATGAGGTCTCACTAAGTTGTCTGGGCTGGTCTCGAACCCGTGGGCTCAGGCAATCCACTTGCCTTGGCCTCCCAAATGCTGGGATGACAGGCTGAGCCACCAGACCTGGCCAGGATGACTTTTTATTTGCATGGCACTTATACGTCTCTTGTCTCATCTGGAGCTTACAGAAATTCTGGGATATGATATCTCTCTCTGTATGGAAGGAAATAAATGGCAGCACTGTCACAAAACAGAATCCAAGTTGGGGTGACTTGCGAGTCCCAGGACAAGTCCCAGCGTTTCTGACCCTAGAACTGAAAACCGTCTTTTTGTATCAGCAAATGTCAGGGCAGAAGGAGTGAGGTGACAGGCCCCTCCCATACAGATGGGGGAGCCAGGGAGCTGAAAATTTGGCCATGAACCCATGGAGGAGGGGACGCCCAGGGTGGGAACCTCTCCTCCCTCTGTGGTCACAGGGGGTGGAATAGAACCCACCAGCCTGGGTTGGTCTCTGAGAGGTCCCAGCCAGAGCCACCCAGGGTGGGCCTTGTTCCACCCATGAGATGACGTCAGAGCAGCAGTCAGCACACAGCGAGCTCACTAATTGCCCTGATTGCATCAAGGGGAAAGGCCCAAGCCTCCTAGCGCCTCTCAGCAGCCTAATCTCCTGCTAACAAGCTCGAGCAGGCTTTGGCCCAAAGCCCTGGACAAGCCCTGGCACCTGAGAAGAGTCTAATGACGGTGTGATAGTGTGTTGCATTTATTTTCAGAGTCGCTTCTTATGGTGATGAGAAAGACATTTCCATGGGTGTCTGTGCTGAAAACTGTCCCTTTCAAGATGAGATACAGTTTTTGAAGGTCTATTAAAAGAAAAAATATTAAAGGGATGGTATGGATGGAATGAGAGAGGATAACATGTGAGAGGGAACAGGAAGGGCTGAAATCAGGGAGGCGCTGTTTTCACTTAACCAGATAAATAAGACAAAGTCTATATTGCAAGAATCCAATAGTTTATCAATATTTTAATTATCTCCTATCTCATGAGTTTTATTAAAAACCAAAGGATGTAAGCACACAACTGGGGGATATCAAAGACAGGCTCTTATACAGAAACACAGGTCTTCTGAACCCTGATCTTCTTTCCTGATTGTGGATACCTGAGACCACAGGTTATTCTCAGCTCTGTGGACGTTTGAGACAGCAAAGCTGGGTAGCAGGTGGTTGGGACATGGTGGCTCAGTTGATGGTGCAGATATGTTGTTTCAAGTCCTCTCAGGTCACCAAACACCCAAGGCTGCAGCCATGTGCAGACTGGACAGGGGATTATTGCAGGTTGAGTAGGAGTTCGCAGTGCTCACCTTCAATGACTCACAGCTATTTCCTGCTCTCTCCACCCTCAATCTCTGAAGAGGCGTGCCCATCAGGAATGTGGAACTGGGGGAACTTGGGAGGAGCGAAGTGTGGGAGCAGAGGAGCCACCCTAGAGAACACAGTTAACAGAAGACTGACATTCCTCTCTTGAACAGCAAGCATTTACCCATAGGGCTGTCCCAGCAGCAGCAAAGGTGACCCTGATGAAACTTCATTATGGCATGGGACATAATCATTCCACACCCATTACCACACAACTCTGGAACATCATACAAACTCTGATACCTGATATCCTGTTAATTGCTATTTAAATATATCTAAAGATTACCTTCAGAAATGTCAGACCACACCACCGGTGGTTCAACAGGTCATAGTAAGAATTTACTATGGAGAAACTACGGAAGCATTAAAAAATTAGGCTCCTCAAAATGCATGACATGGAAACATGGCCATCTCCCACTGTCCAGTGAGAGAGCCAGCTGCCAGACACATATTAACCCAAATGGCACTGTTTATGCAGTGTCTGCCATACCACAGGCATTGGCGTAGGGGTTGGAGCTGCAGGGCTGGGGGCCACATGCCCAAACTGGTCAGGTAGGTAGGAGAGCAGGAGTGCTACCACATAGGTAATGAACTCTGGCCCAACGTCTCCATAGGAAAAATGGTTACAGGTTTTTTTGTTTTGTTTTGTTTTTTGGTTTAGTTAAATAAACATAGATACTGACCCTCCTGGTTTTAAAGCTTGAAACTTACATCTGTCTTATCTGAGTTTCTATCTCAGAAACCTAACCCTCAGACCTAGAGTAACCAGGAACTGAAACTCACCAGATCACAGACTTCAGACAATGAGAGACCAGATGTCCCCTGTTCACCAACCTCCCCTCCCCACCCTCTCCAATACCTCCTGCTTACAAACCCCTCTTTCTCTCCCTCCTCACTTCCTGTTCCCTGTCTCCTCTTACTTACTTCTTCCCTAATGCTGTTTTCTACATTACTGCTCCTTCTTCCTGGGGAGACAGATCTGAGAAGGAACCGCCCATCTGTCTGGCTGATCTCACCCAAATAAAAAGCCATCTTTCATGGTGACACCAGCTCTCTTGGTGATTGGCTTTCTGTGCAGAGAGCAGCAGGACCTAACTTAACCATGGGCAAATTTAGGTGACATCGTGCATAAAACAGTCCAAAACAGGAGACCCTGGGGTCCATTGAAGGCAGGGGTGGCCTCACCTCAAGGGAGACGGATCCCAGGAGTGAATGATGAATGACAGCCTAACTGGGGAGACAGGGTAAGACAGGTGGGACTGAATCAAGCAGGGCACAGCGACTGGGGACGGACTTAGTGTGACTGAGGCCGGGAAGAAAGCCTGGCAGCTCTGCCCACCAAGGCCCAGCCAGGTGTGCAGAGTGTTTACTGAGCTGCCATTCTCCTCGGAACCCAGGATGGAAGCTCGGTCACCTTCCATAGCCAGTAGAGGTGACTGCACCATTTGGAACACGGGTTTTCTCACAGGGTTGACAATCACCAGTGGCATGAGGTTGTCCTCACCCTGAACGGCTTGGAATTCCTGTCTCTCCATTCCCTGTTGATCAAGGTCATCACCTCATCTTTGCCTGGATTATTTAAAAAATGAAACAGGCCTCTATAAAGGGCAACATTGAAAGTAATAGTCATAGTTCCCACATATTAGATGTCCTGGTGTTTCCGGAGTCTGGTCTCCTTTCCACAGGACCCTCTAAGAGGAGGACTCTCAATCTCCCCTTTCCTGGGCCGGAAGGGGCTCCCCCCACACCACACAGCCAGTGGCAGCATTGGGATTTGAACCCACGTCTGTCATGCCCCAGGGAACAGGGCCTTCAGCCTTATACTGAAAGGTACCAGTTTGTAAAATGTAATACAAAAAAGTATGCAAGGAATGTCCAAGAAGCTGGAGAGAAAACAGAGAGAAGGCATGGGGCAGCAAAGGAGAGAAATTAGAAGCAGCGGGCAGCCCCCTCAGGTCCCCTCCCACTGTGGGAGCTTTTCTGTCCTCTTAATCAATCCTGCTTTCAAGAAAGAAAGAGAAAGAAAGAAAGGAAGGAAGGAAGGAAGGAAGGAAGGAAGGAAGGAAGGAAGGAAGGAAGGAAGGAAGAAAGAAATTAGAGGCAGCAAAAGGCAAAATAGGCCAGATGCAGTGGCTCACGCCTGTCATCCCAGCACTTTGAGAGTCCAAGGTGGAGGTGGGAGGATCCTTGAGACCAGGAGTTTGAGATGAGCCTGAGCAACATAGCAAGACCCCCAACTAAGCATAAAATAAAATAAAAGTGGTGTGACATTAAGAGCTTCTCATCTATCAGCCAGGCTTGGTGACACACCTGTTATCCCAGCACTTTGGGAGGTAGAAGAAGGAGGATCACTTGAGGCCAGGAGTTCGAGACCAGCCTGGGCAACATAGTGAGACTCCATTTCTATAAAACTTTTTCAAGAATTAGCCAGGTGTGGTCGTTCATACCCATAGTCCCAGCTCCTAGGGAGACTGAGGCAGAAGGATCCTCTGAGCCCAGGAGATCAAGGTTGCGGTAGCCATGATCATGTCACTGTACTCCAGCCTGGGCAGCAGAGTGAGAACCTGACTCCAAAACAAACAAACAAACAAGCAAACAAAAAACAATGCTTAAATGTTGAACCTGAACTTTCTGCAATCTGAGAATTGGGAGTCATCCTCTTCTTCTCACTAGAGAAGCTCTTTTCTGCTCTGCAGTTTGAGCAGCTGATTTTGATGACCGAATTTGACAGCCTCCCAATAGGTCTCCCAGACTCCACGTGGGCCCTGCCAGGGCATCTTTCTAATATGCAAATATGGCCTTATCCCGTCTCCTCACCCTACACATTTTCAGAGACACCCTTTGTCATGTCTCCACTGGCCCTGCTGCCCCTGCAACCTCCTGCCCACCTCCCTCCCCATAAGGAGTCCCACCGTCTCTGGAGGCTGTGAGGTCCACTCTCCCATGCACCTCACTAGAATTCCTGCCCAGACCCCTCTTCTCCAGCTCAGAAAAATCTCGGGTTCCTTGGAGGGTCACAGAGCCTGAGGGCATGCTCTTTGCCCCTGGAGTATGTTCCCAGCTCTGAGGCTGGCTATGTGTCTCCTTGGTGACTTCCAGAGCTCTATGAGAGCAGAACCACATCTCATTGGTTTGCTTCTCTGGTGCCTTGTACAAAAACACCATGGGAGAGGGCAAAATAAATGACAGGGCAGAACAGTCTGGTGAGACAGCACTTATGGGATTCCGGGATCCGTGGGCGTGCACAGAAGGGGTTGCCAACCAAGTGGGAGCAGTGAGCAGGTCAGGGAAGGCTTCCTGGAGGAGGCAACAAGCAGGCTGATGGACAAGCCAGTTAGCCAAGACGATTGAGGAGTGGTATCTGAGGCAGGACTTAGAGTTTGGCGAGGTCAGTAACTCTATCTTTGACTGTGAATGGAGGGGATGGTGAGAGATGATACCAGATGGATAGATATGGGATGGAGTCCTTGGTACAACACTCAGGCTTCATGGAGAGAGCAGTGGGGACTCCCAGAGGGACTTTAGTTTTTGTTTTTTGATAAGGAAGGTGTGGTATGGGTGGGTGTCCATTTTAGAAGGATCACTCTGGCCATAGAGGGGAGGACACATTGGGGAGAAAGGTGTCCGGGTGTCATGTTCAGTTGTGCAGGCTGGGTCCTGCACACCTCTAGGGGTGTAATGTCCCCTCTTTAGTGGCCTTGGCGCTTGGGCAAGGCTGACATCTGAAGTTAGGGGCTATGGTGAACTAGTCACGGATGCCTAGCACAGGAACCAGTGGAGTGTGGACACACAGAGACGGGACGTGGTGGCTGAAGAAGAATTGTGGGTATGGGTGCATCCATGGGCGCTCTGAACTTGTTGCTTTGATGAGGCCTGGGCACAACCACTGGCCGCTGGGCTCTGAGGGGCATTTGCGGAGGCATGCGTGAGCCACACCGAGGTGGTTTTATCATGAAGTGAAGGCAGTGTAAGTGTCAGGGCTTGAACATGTGTGGCCTCTCCCACCGTGCTCCCAAGGCCATATGCTTGTGCAAATTTGCAGGCGCGGGATGTTTTCATCCCAGTCGGCCATGACTGCTGTCTTCCTCCACTCCCTCCCCTGCACTTGGTTAATTTTTTGTTTTTTGTTTTTTGTTTTTTAAATAAAGACTGTATTTTGTCCAGGCTGGTCTGGAAGTCCTGGACTCAAAAAAATCTTCCCTCCTCCCTCCTCCTTCAGAGTGATGGGATTAGGGGCATGAGTCATACCTGGCCTCATCTTAAATTCATTTATTAAATAATTAAAAAATAAATTTGGCAAGTCATGACAAAATAATAATAGACTATGAAATGAGAGAAAAATAGGAAATATGGCATGCAACTTCTGAACCTGAGAAGTGAATTATAACGGAAAACGTCTAGATCATAACAGAAGCAGAAATTAATTAAGAAGTCAATTTCAAATAGAAGTGAAGGGAAGGTACTTAGAAGATGTGGAAACCTAATCAATGCAGAGAAGTGAATTGTATGGATACTTTGCAACAATGCTTAAATTTCTTGCCGATTTGACACAAAATCACTAATGGACATCCCGGTAGATGGATAAAATACACAAATAAAAACACTGAAGATGAATTCAGTATTGCCAGTCCAAACAGTATCTAATTTTATTAATTGTACCAAAAAAACCTGAAACAACTTTACTGCTTAAATGTAAAGGATGCACAATAGGTATTTCCCCAAATCTGACAAGTCTTAATATTTTTCACAACAGTCTTCATTGGGATCTTAGAGCCAGATAGAAGAGTAATTGACATTGCAAAGCTTAAAATATTTTCTTCTTCTTCTCCTTCTTCTTCTTCTCCTCTTCTTCTTCTTTTATTTTTCCTGAATGGGGTCTCACTCTGTCACCCAGTGGTGCACTCATGGCTCACTGCAGTCTCGACCTCCTGGGCCCAGGCAATTTTCCTGCCTCAGCCTCCTGAGTAACTGAGACCACAGACATGCACCACCATGCCTGGCTAGTTTAATTTTGGGTAGAGACGGGAGTCTTGCTATGTTCCCCAAACTGGTCTCAAACTCCTGGACTCAAGCAATCCTCCTGCCTTGGCCTTCCAAAGTGCTGGGATTATAGGTGTGAGCTACCGCACCCAGTTACTCTGGTAATTACTTTTATATTTGTTGTTTTGTATCCTTTTCCTTAAAACGAGATCTTCAAATTGCATAAGGTTCCAGCCCACAAAACCTGGATCCGGCAGAGGACCAGGAATATACTTTTGTGACTTCAGACCGCTTAGAGGTCATTTGAGGTAAGACTGATGTGCAAATCTTGAGGCTGATGGGCTCCAGGTTGGGAAGCTCACAGCAGGCCCCAGTCCAGCCACAGCCACCCGGGGGGTGGGGACGGATGTGCTCTGTGCCCAGAGCCTCTGCAAGGGGTTCAGTTGTTAATATTCCCGCGCTCAAATCCATGAAATCCACGCCTCCCACCCGATGCTGTGTCTTCCAGCCAAAATGACACACTAGACGCTCGGATACAGTTGAAAGCGAAACCACATGTTTTTTAAAGGTTTGAAAGCTTATTTGATGAAGGGCACAGGGTGAGGAGAGAAAGACTCCATTTATAGAGACTGGGCCAACCTTCCGCAGGGGCGATGCCCACTGTGTAATGTGCACTTTCCACTCTGAAGGACTCAGGCCAGGCTGGAGGTGGCCAGCCATCATTCCTGTCTATGGCAGTGATAAGGGCCCAGCTTTCTAGGTTAGCTCTGGGAAAGAGGTAAACTCAGGCATTTCAGAGATGGGGTGATGGTTCAGTTGGGGGGGAGAGGGAGGATGTGGGGTTCAGTGGGAGACCTGGAGCTGCATACCGGCAGCCGTCACTGCTGGACGGACCATGAGAAGGACTGGCCACAAGCACTTTTCATGTACCGAGGGGAAGGACACTGAGGACCGCAAGCTTATGCATCTTGCCCAAAGTCACCAAGGCTTCAGGGCACAGTGGCTCATGCTTGTCATCCCAGCACTTTGGGAGGCTGAAGTGGAAGGATCACTTGACGCCAGGAGTTTGAGAAGAGCCTGGGCTGGATGTGGTGGTGTGTAGAACCCAGAACCCTGGGCAAGTGACCAAACACCTTTGGGCCTCAGTGTTCTTGTCTGTTAAATGGGTCTGACATTGGTGCCACATCACTGGGTGTCTCTGAAGATGCTCTCAGGAGTTGGGTCCTGAAGAATCCCCCAAGATACTCCAAGGATGTGCTCAGTCAACACCTGCTGAAGACCACACTGGGGCCAGAGGTAACTGGGATCTGGGCCTGTGGGCACCACCTGGCATTTCACTAATAATCAGCCCTTCAACACGACTGTCAAACCACAGATGTGAAGCCAACACCACTTGCAGAATGAATGGACACAGGACTGGCACTCTGGGGGATCCACCTCAGCCATCAGGTCTCTCCCTACAGGGACACTGTTTCACAAGGGTGATGACTGGCAGAGTGACTTGTCTCCTCAAGTGCCTACAAGGGCAGGCAGGGGGCCCCAAGGAAGGAAGCAGCAAGGGTTATATGTGAGCTTGCTCCCAACCAAGGACCCCCCAAAAGAATTAAAACATGGTGGTGGCTCAGTAGAGCAGGTCTCCAGGTCTCCAAGGCTGACAGTTTGCAACCTCTGATACACTGCAAGGGGACACTGGTTGCTGGCGACAATTCTAAGTGAGATTATTTCAGGTCCCCAAACCCTTGTTGCAAACTGTTGGGTCCAGATGCATGCAGAATCCGGGACCCCCCACCATGGGTTGTAGGAGGACAGTGATGCCTGGATCCCCGGGGACACTTCCCCTGGGGCTGAGCGGGCGTCCAGCATCCAGGGGTGTCTGAGCTTTCAGGTCCAGAGGGATCAACCGAGATTAAAAGCCATCCTACGTGTTCAGGGCAGCATGTTTGGCTGCCAGTTGGGTTTTTGTTTTTATTAGGTTTTCCGTTTTGTTGATATTGGAATTGCTGAAAAGGAGCTGCAGACCCGCATTGCTGGGGTTTTGAGTCTCTTGGGCAGATCTCAATACCTCCGCTGCCTCTGGCTTCGTTTTGTCCATGTCTCCTTGTCCTGTGGGGTGGTGTCTTGCTCCCCAGCCCCAGGCTACCTCTGCTGGCCCTTCCTCTCTCAGCCCTGGCCTCCGAGGGCTGCACAGGCTTCCTTCCTCTGCACATCTTGAAAGATTCAGACCCTGGGTGCAAAGGCTGGTATAGCCGCCAGTGCAGCATGTGATCACCGAGTGAGCCGACGGTAGGATCGTGAAAGCAGGCTTCCCTCAGGGTCACCAGCGAGCCATGGCGACTGGGGCTAGAATCGCTCTTCTGATTCCTACTTCAGGGCATTTTGCTCGAGTCTCAAGCTTTAAGGAAAAAGAGATCCCAGGGTATCGAGCAGAGGCCAGCACACCGTGGCTGGGCCTGGAGAGGGAGTATGCCCTGTCCATGGCCATCCTATGAACCCCTGGCTTAGGCCGCCATTCCTCCTGATGGCAAAAATTCCTTTTGTCTATGAGAAAAATCTCATAAAAAAAAAAGCCAAGCTGAAAAGCACACGGACTTCTATGTATAATTTGAAGGAAGGAATTTCACACAAATTCAACGCTCACATGAGGAAGAGAAAGAACAAACAGCCTCCGTTTTCTTAGGTCACTGCTCAGCTATTTGAGGACTGTCCCATGTAACAATCATTTGTGGACCAAGGACATTGGGACCCACGGGGCTCGGTGAGTGCAGGCCTCGAGTGTGTCACACGCAGGCCCCTTGCCACCCACAGGGGAATGGCCACAACCTCCCTGTCCATGGCCTCCGGAGAGCCGCCCCCGTGTCCAGAGATGGGAAACCCCAGAGAGGTGAGAACGGGTTGAAGCCACGGAGCTTTTCATGTCTTCCCGGCAGATCGGGAGAGAGGGAGGAGAATGCGGATGGGGCCGATTTCAAGGCGGGCGGAGCTGGTGTCGCAGCTTGAATTTCCAACTCCGCATCTCGGCTGGCAAGTTCTATGGAAAATAAGGATGCCTTCGAATACATTTCATTCCGTGGTAAAATCCAATCTTGGGCCGGAGGAATGTGGGGGAGATTTGAAACTTGTGACCCCTCGGCTGGGTCAGTCTGTCCTACGAGGGGCCACAGGGAGGTCAGCCTACCAGCTCCCAGTCGACAACTTAGGACAAGGGGTGAGTGGAACAGACCAATGCAGCTCACCACGGACTGTGGACTGGAAAATTCTGGAGCTCAGCGGTGGAGTAGGTGAGAGCCCTTTGGCTCTGGTCAGCGTGAACCCACTGCAACTGGCCTAGCGGTTCATTACAGAGTAGGATAACCAGCCAGGCACCATGGCTCATGCCTGGGAGGCTGAGGAGGGAGGATTGCTTGAGCCCAGGAGTCTGAGACTCCAGCCTGGGCAGCATAGCGAGACCTTGTCTCTATGAAGAAATTTGAAAAATAGCCAGACATGGTGACATGCACTATGGTCCAAGCTACTCGGGAGGCTGAGGAGGAAGGATAGCCTGAGCCCAGGAAATTGCAGTTGCAGTGAGTTGTGATTCTGCCACTGCGCTCCAGTCTGGGTGACAGAGTGACACTCCACTGGGAAAAAAAAGTAGGATAATTATAAAAATAAGGGCAGCAGCAAATGTGGCCGGGTAGGGTGTAGCACCTTCAGGTGCTACAGGAAAGGAATTTCTTTTTTCTTTTAAAGGAGAATTTATTGAGAGGACAGAAAAGCTCCCACAGTGGGAGGTTACCTGAGGGGGTTGCCCAAGGAATTTCTTTATGTGAATCATGTCAACTGGCTCCTGTTGTACATTAAATTGTGTCTCAAAGGAAGAGGCTGAAGTCCTAACCCCAACACCTATGAAGGTGGAAATAGGGCCTTATGGTGACCTAATAGGTTAAGATGACCTCATAGGGTGAGTCCTGGTATAATATGACTGGCATCCTTATAAAAGGGGGGTTGGACACAGAGACAGACAATGCACAGAGGGAAGACTATGTGAAGACACTGAGAGAGGACTGCCTATGAGGGAGACCCAAAAAAACCCGGAATTTATTTATAAAAATTGCATATCTATTCTTACATGTTTAAACTTCAGTCACCTTCAAAGTCCTCTCCGTTGGCTACAACACACTTATCAAGATGTTTTTTCCACTGGTTAAAACAGTTTCTGCACTCTTCCATTTTAATGACATTTAGGGCTTCTGCCGTTTTTTGTTTCATCTCTTCCACATCGGCAAAACGTTTCCCTTTGGGGACCTCTTTCATCTGAGGAAACAAAAAGAAGTGGCTTGGGGTGAGATCAGGTGAACAGGGAGGGTGGGACACAGTGGTCATGGCGTTTTTTGGTCAAAAGCTGCTGAACACTCAGCGTGGGCCGGTGCGCCTGCAAATTGCCCATCATGAAATGGGCAAGCATGTTGAAAGAATCTCCAAAAAAAATTCACTGAAGCTGAACACAGCCTCTCCCAACAACACCGGTTAGTCCACAGATGCTGATATGTTCCTAGAGCAGTTACTTAGTAGGGAAAGTACTTTTACTGTACTTTACAAGGGATCTGCTCTCCAAAACATACTTCGGCTTTTTTGGGCCCCCCCCTTGTAAATACTCTTTACGCAGTAGGAGACGCTAAGACCCCTGCAAGCAGAGGTTAAATACCCTGTCCAAGATGTCCATTTAACTCATGACTGAGCTGAGATTTGAACCCACTTCTCAGGGAATGTCTGGCAAGATAATAGTGCCTCCATTTATAAGAACTGATCGTTAACTCAACACGGGGGCGTCTGTGCAAGGAGTTGTGAAGGCACTCAAACAACTCTGAGTAGAAAACAAGACTGAGTGAGACCATATTTGGGGTTCAGATGGGGCAACCAGAGCAGGAAGAAGGGGGTGCAGAGGGAGGAAGGTAGGGGGAATAAACCCCAGGCTCTTGCGACTCTGCTGCTTCCCGAAGGAGACCAGGCAGAGAAGAGCGATGACCGAGGAGAGATGGCAGATCCAGATATTTTACCAAAACGAAACTTTAAAGAGGGGCGCGTACTTCAGTCTTCCAGCGTTCGCCATCCCTCCATAAATAAGTAACCAGCTTCCAGAACACAGCGCCTGGCTTATTTCCTTTGGCGCTGGCCAGGGCAGGGTCGGAGCCGAAGGTGGAACTCAGTGAGGTCTCATACGCCATGCTCCAACCCCCCTGCTCCCCAGGAGGAACCCAGCATGGGACAGTCCCCTCAGCGGCCCTCAGGGAGCCCCTTTGTATGCGTGGCTTAATTTCTATTTTCTTTCATTTCAGAGATACTTCTTGTTAAGAACGACCCAAGCAATAGCCCAGGATGTCCAGTGTGATGGGTCCTATCCCACCCCCACTCCTGGGGGGGCCCACTCCAGACCCGGGTACAGGGAAGGGGTGCATTCACATGGTATTTGTGCACAGATCTCCTCTCGGTGGAACAGGACCCCCTCCAGGGTGGGCTCTGCCCTCTTCACGAGCCTCAGCCTCTCTAGTTGGCCCCGGAGTGGCCAGATGGGATACTGGGGCTTGGGGGCGGGGGCTCCAGATGTGCCCACGTTCTCCCCCTCTCCGGGCCCTCCCCATTCCCTCCTTGACAACCTTTGTCTTCTTTTTCATCCATACTACATGTGCAAGCCCCAGACTGTGCAATTGGAGCACCCGTCTAGTTGGCTTGGTCATCCCAGCAGCGGGTGCCACTGTCATTCTGTTTAAGGAAGGGGACCTATTGGGCTCAATATGGCTATGTATAGCACCCCTCCAGTGAGCACAGAGTCTGAGATGCGACCTCGAGTCAGCCTGATTGTGGAGGCCAAGCTGTCTCAAGGGGAATGGGGGTGGCTCCCAGGGTCTGCTGAGTCCATCCGTATCCTTAGGAAAAAGTCGATGGAAGCAGCTGCACTAAAAACCAATGCTTCTGTAAGAGAAGGAGACTGTGACCAGTGAAGGCTTCCTTCTCGTCATCCTCACCTTCTTTCCCTGGTACCCTCAGGAACTCCCACAGTATCGTGAGGCACAAGAGAAGGTTGGCTGTGGGTCACACTTGGAGTCCACGAGGCCGGCCTGCAGGCCTGCACTCTCATCTCCTCCCCGGGCTCTTCTTCCTGTTCCCCATTTAAGCTGAGCCACTGTTTCATCCCAGGTCTGTGGGGAGGGAACTCCACTCTCCCAGAATGTCCTCCGGCCGAGGGCTCTGGTGAGCTCATCACGTCGGCTGTCACAGAGCAAAGACGGCTTGAGGCTTGAGGCTGGGGCAGGTGCTCTGCTCCCAGACCTCGAAGTCACCCCAAGCCTGTGGGTGCTGAACCCCTGGCCAGGAGCGTTGGTGGTGGTGGTGGGGGAAGGGCTCTCAGCATCAATGCGGCCCTCCAGGAGGTCTTGCTGTAGCTGGGGGATGAGCGCTCACCCCCATGGCTGGAGAAAGGTCCACATTTCTCAGAAAGGATCAGAAGCAGAGTGACGGCTGCCATCTGGGCGTCTTTGGCATGGACCTGTGCACCTGCTTAGAAGGGATGAAAGGAAAATTCTGGGGGTATGAGGACCCTGCCCAGACAGAGTGAAGGTACCAAAGGGTCATGACGGGCATTAGATGGAAGAGTTGGATTGAGACTCAGTGACCGAGAAGCGGTGCATCCTCATCGCACGGAGGGTCAGAGGGGAGAAGCCCAGACAGGTGTCTCCCCCATGCCCATGCCCCTTCAGGAACAGCAATAGACAGGATGATGGTGACTCATGGTGGTGACTCACGGTGGTCACCCTCTCCCACCCAAGAACAAGGACATGATTTACTTCCAGAGAAGGCTTTTGATGTCCCAGACCAACCATGGGGGCTTTTATGAGTTACAAAAAGTTCCCACACTGGGAACAGCCAAGACGGGAGAAAAAGGACATCACAGGAGAAGGTGCTCACCATGGCCGCAGCATGCCCTTTGTGTTGAGCGAGACACAAGTCAGCAGCCTGGGCTGCCTTACATCTCCTGTGATGGCTGGCTCTGCCTCCTTGGAAGGCTGCATTGTCCTGAGACTAGACCCTTGGGTGAGGGCTTCACAGACGGTGCATAGGTGGATGGGCACACATAATGGGGTCATGTCCAAATCCAACGAGTGAGGCAAAAAGCACACGGTCAGCCCTGGGAGTTCAAAAATCCAAGGTGATGCTTCCTTTTCTTGTTGATGAATGTCAGCAGTCTCGGGGTCCCTCTCCCTGGGGCTGGTCTCATTAAAATGGGGGGGGGGGAGATTCCCAAACAGATCCAGAACACGATTCCTTTTCAAGCATGTAGAGTCTGGTTCGGGTAAGTGGTAAGTGAAATATGCGTGCGCATATGTATGCACACATATACACATGTGCATGCATATTTGTGTGTGCACGCATATGTGCACACACATTCATATATGTGTGTGCATATTTGTGTGTGAGCACGTGTCTGTACATGTGTACACATGTGAACATGTGCATGTGTGTGTGTGTGCATGTATGAAGACTCCACTGAACGTATCTCATGGACGAGAGGTGTCCTAGCCTCCATCTCTCATTCATTCAAGCCTCGCTGCCTTCTCTGCCCAGCCTCTGATCCACGGCCGTCAACTTCTAATCCGCTCACACAACAGGTGTGTTTTAGGAGGCAGACCCCCATGCACTCTCAGTTCCGGGGCTTGGCAGCCTCTGCATCCCTTCCGTCTTTCTAAAGTGGGAAGACAAGGGGAGTCAATACACAGGCAGCCATCCTGGAGCAGGCCCCAGAGGAGAGGGCTGGATCATCCCGGACAGGCCAGCAGGACTGTGGCTGGGCGCGAGCGGCTGGACAACAGGCATCCTACACGGCACGGAGGAACCTCACAAACGGTGCTTTGTCGTCCCACCGAGGGCTCCAGGACGTCCCGTGAGTTGGAACATACACACACCCGCTGGATTAAGAGCCGTCAGACTGGTTCCCAAAGCAAACACTGAGCCAATGTTTCCAGCATATTCCTTTCATGTCTGGGCCGCGCCAGGCTTCGCTGGGTCACTGGGCTCTTTGTTGCTGCCTCCGCTGAAGTCCCCAGCCCCCTCCGCCCTGCAGGCTTCTGGAGTCGCCCAGATCCTAATACAGTGTTCCATTTCACTCAAGGCACTGGAAGAACCCGAGAGTCCTCTGAGATCAGCCTTTGAAATCTACAGGCTGGGGAGTGGGAGCTTGCTGGAAGTCTCGGATCACATTTCTGAGTCCATGGCACGTGCTGGCCTGCAGAAGTCAAGCCTTCATTTGGGGGCATGTCTAAGATTCTGAGTCACCCATTTCCCCTCCCAAGAACCTTCCGACTGTGCCACACCACCCCCTAGTCCCTGCTAAAGTGATCAGGGCTTCCCCCCACATCAAGGTCCTATCCAGACTCCTCTTGTGGTGTACAAGGCTTCGCTGCTCAAGCCTCACTATTTGCCCCAGTAACTCTGAATTTACTTTTGTTTCTTCCATGTTCCTACGCCCCTGACAAGAGGAACTATTTCTCACTTATGTTGGTTAAGGTCTAAATAGGCAAGGAGAAAACATACTGAATATCGACAACAGAGAGAATTTAATACAGGGGATTGGCTTCAGAAGGGATGGCATTGCCAAGAAGCTAACCAGGGGCCAGGGAGGTACTGCAGGTGAGTGGAAGCGGGAGGATCTCTCACCACACCATCAGGGCTGGGAGATGGAGGGAGGTGGTGGTGTGGGGTCACCCAGTGGACACGCCCATTGACCCTGTGTGGAGATACTGTCTGAGGCAGAAGAGGAGAGGCATGACCTGGCTCCACCTTCCCCCTACTTCTGCTGTCACCCAAGGTCCCCTCTCGGCTCAATCAACTGTGGTCATGGGGGCCTGGGAGTGACATCCTGGGTCACCCTACCTGTAACATGCAGCTGGGTAGGAGAAGGCTAGGAATGCATTTGCAGTCACACTGCCGCCAGCCCACCAGCTCTGATGCCAGGCTTTCTACTCAGATGGAAATCTCTCCTTCTGTGCCTCTTGTCTCTTCTCACCATCATTTGTACATAATTTTCAAAGCTCTATCAATTGCAAGTGACAGAAACTTAGCTGAGCAAGAAAAGGAATGTATTGCTTTGCAGTGAAAACTCCCTTGGTTGGATTCAGGTAGGGCTGGATCCAGGGACTCAAACACGTGCTCAGGATTCTCTTTGGATCTCTTCAGCTCTCAGCTCAGCTTCCTCTGTTTGGGTTCCATTTTCAGACCGGGAAAGATGGCGGTCCCAAACCCAAGTCCATTCCCTCGGCAACCTTGGTGCACGAGGTGTCCTGTTTCCCACTTGTTCCAGTCCAGACCTGAAGCAGAGTCTTCTTGGCCTGCTTGGACTATTGCTAATATGTGAACTAGTGACTGCGGCCCAAACGCTGAAGGTTCTGATTGGCCAGGACACAAGAGAAACAACGCACTAAGGAAGGGGTGGAAGTAATCCCAGCAGTGGGAATAACATAGGAGACCCTTGGCTTATTTACGGTGCTGACACTCAACCAAAGAGCAGGGTAACATGGTGGTGCTTATCCATCTGGCTACATCACCAGCCTGTCTGAGTCTTCCATGGAAGACAGAAGGTAACCAGACTGCACATCACACCGGCACCCTATTCTGCTTTGCTCTCTAGGTCTGCTTTACACACAGCCTGGGTCATTGTGATTTTCCAAGCCTTCCCCAAGTTCCCTTATGCATCCCTTTTATGTGGAGGGATCTTCAAGGGAGATTAGGGGCTGGGGGACAGAGAGAGTGATGTCAGAGGCCACTATACAAAAATGCCAGCCGCCAATATGTCTGGGCCCAGAACAAACTCCAGAAGCTATGTGCTCGCTGTGTATTATCTTATTTAATCCACATAGAAACACAAGAAGCCTGCAAACCCAAGAAGTCTTAGTTCCTTTCCCCAAGAGACCCACATTCAAGATATCTAAGTTCTTTCCCACAAGGGCTGCCACATCCAAGATATCCAAGTTCCTTCCTCTGAGATCCCCTACAAGCAAGATGTCCAAATTCCTTCCCCAAGGGGCCCCCCACCCAAGATGTTAAATTCCTTCTCCCAAGGGCCCCCATTCCCAAGGTGTCCAAGTTCCTCTCCTCAAGAAACTCCACACTCAAGATGTCCAAGTTCCTTCCCCCAAGGACCCTCCAACCCAAGATGTCAAATTCCTTCTCCCAAGGCCCCTCACACCCAAGATGGAAAGTTCCTTCTCCCAAGGGCCCCGCACCCAAGATGTTCAAGTTCCTTTCCCCAAGGGCCCCCACACCCCAAATGTCCAAGTTCCTTCTCCAAAAGCCCACATACCAACACACCCAAAATTTCCATGTTCCTTCCCCCTAGGGTCCCCACACCCAAGATGTCCAAGTTCCTTTTTCCAATACCCCCCACACACACAAGATGTCCATGTTCCTTCCTCCATGTCTGACTTCTCCATGTCTGACTTCTCCTAGCAGACCCACTGGCCACAAGAGCAAGGCCTTGGTGTTAATTTTCAACACATTGTAGAATAAACTCACTTGTCTTCAGGGTCAGTGACCTGGAAGCTCTCCTAGCTGGAAGCTGTGGCGCTGTCCAATGGGGTTCACCCTGTCAGGAAGTCACCTAGACTTTGCTTCATGGTGTTCTGAACTCGTCCGAGGATGTGGCAGCAAGGGAATCTTGCTGAGCTGAGTTGGGTGAGCACGAGAAGGTGGAAAGAGTGGTCAGACATTAAGGAGGAAACCCATGTAGGTCCAGGCTTTCTTCTTGTGGCACTGCCTTCATCCATACACTGATGCTCCAGGACATAGCTTGCTAGAGTAGAAAGGTCTAGAACAGTCCTCAGCTTTCTGTCCAATTTCACTTTATAAGCACAGCAACGAAGGAACTCAGATAAGATGACCCAGTGCATGAATGGCTAGAGGAGGATCAGAAACCAGCCCTCCCCAGCCCCATGTCCCCCTGCTCATTCTTGGAAGGAGAAGGACACAGGATTTCAGCTGGAATCTGAGCACCAGAATCTCCTCACAAGGAGTTGGGGTCAGAACATTTTGCAGGAATGTAGACTCACTGGGCTATGCCTCCCTTCCAGAGGGTTGAGGGTCAGTTCTGCCCGAGGCTGCCCCGGGGCTGACAGCCAACTCCGTACCACCGAACTCAAGCTCTTGGTTGGGGGAACTCATCAACGCTGAGGCAATTTACTGCTGCTTCTTCTTTCCTCTTCCTCCTCCTCCTCCTCCTCTTTTTCTTTTCTTTTTCTGAGTCTGAGTCTCACTCTGTCGCCCAGGCTGGAGAGCAGTGGCAGGATCACGGCTCACTGCAGCTTCGCCCTCCTGAACTCGGGCGATCCTTTCACCTCAGCTTCCTGAGTAGCTAAGACTACAGGCCCATGCCACCACACCTGGCTAAATTTTTTATTTTTTGTAGAGATGAGGTCTTGCTATGATGCCCAGTCTGGTCTCAAACACCTGGGGTCAAGCAGTCCTCCCTCCTCAGCCTCCCAAAGTTTTGGGATTACAGGTGTGAGCCACCATGCCTGGTGGCACTTTGCTTCTAAACACTCACACTCCTGACTGACCTCAATGTCCTTCCGCATCTTCATCACTCCTGCCCCATGCTCCAGGCTCCAGGATCCCAACCTGCTTGGGCCCATGGGGTGTCCTGCACTTCAGGGTTCTGATACCACCCAGCAGCCCTGCCAACCTGGAATGGCCTTCCTTGCCTCTTCCTGAGCCACCCTTTAAAGCTCAGCACTGATTCTGCATCATTCTGGAAGCTTGTCACACCTTGCCTCCACTCCCACAGACCCGACCCTCTCTGCTTTCTGGTCTTTGGGCACCTGTCACCCTGCACCTGGGGCTCCTACCTGGGTGCCCTGCACACCTGTTGTCCCTGGTGGGTTTTGAGCTGCTGAAGGACCAGACAGAAACCTTTTCCTTCCATCCCCACCACCTCTAGCACAGTACTTGGAAGACAGTGCCCTCAGTAAAGGTCAATGAAAGCATACAGTGGGCACTCAATAAGTACAGATGTGAAAACTAACATCAGTTGTCTACCCTGTGTCAGGCTCAGCGGGACGGGGGTTTTCAACTCTGGGTGCATCTTAGTGTCCCCAGAGGGAGGGTGGCTTTTAAAAAATAGGGGTTTCTGGACCTTACCCCTGGTTAAAACATCCCAGGACTTTTGCAAAACACTCAAGATGAATGTAGCCAGCCAGGGCCGATCCCTCTGTGCTGGGGTTGTGAGGTGGGTGAGACCCATGGCATGGTGTGAATATCTGTCTCTCGATTGCTCATGTGGAAATGCCATCCCAGTGATGGAGGTGGGACCTGGTGGGAGGTGCTTGGGTCATGGGGCAGTTCCCTCGAGAACGGCATGGTGCTCTCCTCTTGGTGAGGAGTGCTAGTTTACATGGGTGCTGGTGTGTAAAGAGCCTACCCCTCTTCCCCCCTCTCCTGCTTCTGCTCTCACTATGTGACACGCCTGCTCCCTGTCCCCTTCCACCTTGACTGTAGCTTCCCAAGGCCTCCCCAGAAGCAGATACCAGCGCCATGCAGAGTCGTGAGCCAAATCAGTCTCTTTTCTTTAACATGACCGGTCTTGGGTGCTCCTTTATAGAATCACAAAAGGCAGTAACGCAACCCAGTTCCCCTGACTTTGAGACATTGATATGGCCATGTTGACACGTTGATTATTTTTCTCTAAGAAAGAAAAAAATGGGGTTCTCAAAGAAGGGCCCGGGACACAGTAGCACAGCATCACCTGTGAGTGTGTTGGCGACGCAGGTGCTGGGACCCCCCGAGACCCGTGGACTCAGAGACTGGAGGGTGCCGGCACTCTGTGCGTTGACTTGCCCTCTGGGGGCCCTCGGATACTGCAGTTTAAGAAGCCCTGACTTTTTGATAGAGTGATTTGAGTTCTAAGCAACCATGTTGTCCATCAAAAGAGGATTGGATTAAAAAAATGTGGTACATATACACGATGGAATACTACACAGCCATAAAAAAGAACAAAATCATGAATTTCGCAGCAACCTGAATGGAACTAGAGTCTATAATACTGAGTGACCTCTCACAGAAACAAAGATCTGAGTATCACAGGTTCTCACTCATAGAGTGGACCTTGATCATCCAACGCAATACCATAAGAAAATGACTGACAGTGGTGGGAAACTATGGAGGGGGAGGGGAAGGGAGATGGGATTAATGGTAGTAAATATCTGTCTGGGGACAGGGAGATACCTCTTATCAACAACGGTGCCTGAACGAACATATTTGTATACCTAACCCTTAACTGTATCCCACAATATCATAAAAAATATTGATTATTAAAAAAATAAAAATAAAAGAAGCCCTGACTTAAGACCTCATCTCTGAAAGTGTGATCCACTCAAGACCATGCCAGAAAGATATGGGAGATCATTAAATTTAGATACCTGAACCCCTTTCCAGACCAACCGACTCAGAAGCCTGGAGTTGGGGGGTGAAGTCACCTTTTATAAACAGCTCCCAGGTGATGCGTAAGTTTACAGAGGTTTGATAACTGCATCTAATATAATAATTCTGATCCATGCCATGTCCCCCTCCCCACCCCTCTCAAAGCAGGACTGTGATGAATTAGGATCCTGCTGCTTGTCTCATTCGTGCCTGGGGTCTCTTCCGGTACCTCTAATCCCTTGAGCCTCCTTGAAAGCTGTCAGGGATGCCCGTGACCCTGCTTTAAAAGTTCTCTGGTTTTGTTGACATCTACCCCCACCCCCGACACTCAGGAGCAGGGGGACCCAAGGGTCCCCTAGCCGTGTTCTCCTTGCCAGTGTCTCCTCTGGGCCCTCCTGCCTCAGAAAGGGACATTGCATGTCCTCTTCTTCCCTGGACTCTGGGCCCATCCCCACCAACAGGCAACAGACAGGGACAGAGTCCCCACTCGGGACTCTGGGTCAATGTCTCTTTTCACCTTTGGGTCCAGATAGCTGCCAAGTCTTCTCCCGGACAGAAAACACCCCGTTGCGGTCAGGGGCGGGACCGGCGGGATTGTAAGATTTCATCTTTCAGCAAACACACATGCTTTCCAGCTGCTGACCCGGCGAGTGCAATTATACCCTGCGTTCCATTTTTATTCCATCCATGAAACAATGCCAGGCCTGAAGGGAAGCGGGGCGTGATCCCGTGAGGCCAGCAAGGCCCCAGCTCGTTTCCTGTTTCTGCTCCCTCGTTGGCGACCAGAGCCAAACTGCCCATTTGGATGCCCCCACAGCAAGTTCTCTTTAGGCTTCAACCCTGTTTGAAAGCTCCCGCTCCCAACAACACCTTCAGAACCTTGGTGGGAGAATCTTAGGCCTCGGCCTCAATGGGTAGGCCAGGCTTTGCCTGTGGAAGAAGAATGGCTCTCCTAAATTCTTGACTTGGGAAAGTGTTTTACCTTCAGCACTCCTGGTAAGCCCCAAGGGATCCAGGACATGCTGAGTTTCATCCACTTCTTAGCATCTTGGGACCAGACGAGATGGCCAAAGTTGTCTAAATAACCATATCACAGACTGGAAAGACTAGGCCAGTGGTTTTCAAACTGGGTTCCAAGTAACCCAAAGGTGCCTCAAGGAGCCAGTGAGAAGAAGGGACTGAGGGTGTCTGCTGAACATTGGTTGGGTGACCTTGGGCAGATGAAGTCCCGTCTCAAAACCTCACTTTTCTCGTCTGTAGAATGGAGATAACAGGCCTACTCTGCCAACTTTGCAGCATCATTGTGAGGGCAAAATGAGACACTGTTCTAGGCATGTGGTGACAGTTTGATATACGTGCACCTAGTTTACAACCGAGGGAGGACTTGACGGAAAGGACAAAGGGAATTTCAGGAGAATGGATGCCAAAGCAGAGGCCAGGTGGCAGGTGTGTGCATGCCGTTTCCTGGGAAGGATGAGTGGACCGCCCCCGCCATGGCTGGAGTATGCTCCATGACCTGCTAGCACGGTCTTCTCTCCCCATACCCCTTGGCTGAGCTCTGACCAGAACAGCCAGACTCTCTTCTCGTTTCCTTTCTGACCCAAATGGATGAGGATCAGACAACAGACTTCTCTCTAGCATCTTCTTCAATTGAGGATGAGGACATATTGCTGGAAACATTCAGAAACCTGTAACTACAGAGCCATGTGCTTTGTGATTCCTAGTGATGGTCATGGTCATAAAAGAGATAAAGTCATCATCACTGCCATCATTATCACCATTACCACTATCACCATTGCCATCATCACCATCCTCATCACCACCATCATCACATCAATATCATCACATCACTATCATCACCAGCTCCATCATCACCATCACCCCCATCATCACCACCACCATCACCATCATCAGTATCACCACCATTATCATTGTCACCATCACTACAGCCATCATCATCATCACCACCACCACCATCACCGTCACCAAATCATCTCACCCTTCCACCACTTCCTGTTAAGAGCCATCATTACTCCTGTTTTGCAGACAGAAAAAAAAGCTGAAACACAGAGTAACTTGTCCTGGGTCCCACATCTTGGATATGCAGGGATTTGACTCTATGGCCCATACTCTCAGCCACAGATGTTTCTCTACCAATTTCAGCACTGTGGCATAACTTGCAGGCTGCTTTAGCACCGTGAACTCTACATGAGCCCCCTACCAAGATCACGTTGATGGAGAAGATGGTGATAGATGCGGTGCTAGATTGTCTGGTGATGAGGAAAGGTGGACATGATCGTCTTTCAGCTAAGCACATCGCCTGCTGTGTGAAATCTGACTTTTTTCTGCATCAAATCTGGGAAGGAAAAAGGGAAGAGAGTTGGATATTGGGATCCTTCATGACATCAAAAAATGACCCTGGTTTCTAGGATCTAGCAACTTATGAGCCAACCTTTCCTACTGAGGGTTTCACAAGCGATGTCATGGTCCCACATTCCCTTTGGGGACCACATTAAAGAGTGTACCTGGAATGAAGGAACAAACATAAGGAGGAGAGAGATTGTGTCTTTTCTGAAGTCAAGAAAAAGAAAACTTCCTAGCCTAAGCTTTATTCCAGAAGTGGTACATGCATCCAAATTCTTTGTGGTGGTTCACTAGGACACCTTTCCTAGTTTGATATAACATTGGGAAGTAGGAAATATCATTTTTATTCATCAGATTTCCTGGGGGAATTCATTATCCCTCTAAATTCTTTCTCCCACATGCAGAATCTAAGGCAAGTGTCCCCAACCCCTGGTCCATGAACTGTACTGCTCCGTGGACTGTTAGTAACCAGGCCACACAGCAGGAGGTAAGTGGTGGTGAACAGAGCACTGTCTTCTGTCAGATCGGTGGTGGCATTAGATTCTCATAGGAGCATGAGCACTATTGTGAACTGCATGTGTGAGGGATCTAGGTTGTGCATTCCTTTTGAGAATCTACTGCCTGATGATCCCCACCCCCATCTGTGGATAAATTGTCTTCGACAAAACGAGTCTCTGGTGTCAAAAAGGTTGGGGACCACTGATCTAAGTCATCAGGGGTCAGATCTAAAAGAAGAAAATTCACCAGCACGTCCTCTTCATTGAGAGAACGTAACCCTTGTCACTTTAGAGAACAATCAAGGAGCCCAGTTCAAAGCTTTGGGATTCATCAAACAAGTTAAGGAATCTTGATGTAGTTCTCAGATCCCTTGGGAAAGTCTTTCCAAGTAGACAGTAAATCAGTTCTAGTGTGGTTGTTCACTAGCCAGAGATGGGTCTACACCCTAGGGGGCATTTGTTCTCCCCTCTAGATGCCTCCAATCTTATGTCCCTGTCATGCTGCCTTGAAGGTTTCCCCTTCCCAGCAGGCCCTGGAGTTGGATCCCAAGACCATGCCAGAGTCCAAGCCAAGAAAGAAAACCAGTTGGTGAAATGGGAGCTCCAGCCTTGTCATCTTTCAAGCATGAGAGTCAGACCCAGGCACACCATACTCTGTGTCCCCACGCAAGCCCCTCTCATCTCCCCTTCATACACTCAGGCTCCAACATGACAGAAAAGGTATCTTAGCATCACGATGTCCATAGCAGCCCCTTCACTGGTAGGGCGGCTCCTCGTGGTCACAAATAAATGAAAGAAATACACATTTTCTTGTTGGAAATGCAAGCCAGGACTTCCTCTCCTTGCCATTCTCTCTACAGGCATAGGGTCAGCCCAGGGGACAGTCTGGGTGCATGGATTCCCTGAGACCATCCTGCCCTCCTATCAGGGATGCAGAATCCGAAGCCTCACTCACTCACTGATTCAATAAATACCGAGGATGCCAAAAAATGTATACACATTTTAAGAGGTGTTCATGTCCACCATCATCAGAAGTGTCTGGATGTTGATGGTAACCACTCTGAACACCTCTTATAATTGCAGAAGTCGCACATGAACGGTATTCCTCTGCAATTTTAATACAGTTTTTTCCTTTCTTAAAATGTGTATACTTTTTTGG
This sequence comes from Cephalopachus bancanus, assembly GCA_027257055.1. Lineage (NCBI taxonomy): Eukaryota > Metazoa > Chordata > Mammalia > Primates > Tarsiidae > Cephalopachus > Cephalopachus bancanus. The sequence continues at coordinate 2,627,158 of JAPVLO010000155.1, forward strand.
GCACCCTTAAATTTTGAGCATCGTTTATGGACTAGATGCTGTTTAAGTGTCCCAGAGTGAGACTGGGCAAGTCCTTGCCCTTGTGAGGCTGATGTTTCAAGGGATAGTCCAACAGCAAAGTGTTGGCTGTATGATGCCCGGGAAGGCAGTGCTCTGATGAGGTTGTTTCCCTCGGCTGGTGATGGGGAGAGAGCAGATCCGAAGGCCTCACAAGCCTGTCCGTGCTGTGACTTCACCATCTTGGCCACCAAAGATATGTGACTCCATTGGATCACTCTGAACGAAAGCTTCCCAAGTGGATTTGGTGAGCAGAGAACAAAGAGCTGGCCATCAAAACGACCCAATCTACCCACACTCCTGAGGTACAAACTCGATTGCTCTCATGAGCTCGGTACATTCACCGTAGGGCCCGTGAATGTGAAAGAGGCGATTTTGAAGAGGGGAGACCTGGTATTATTTTTGTTACAATATCTCCAGCAGTGGCAGATCAATTTAATTGGCGGTGAAATTCCATTGAATCTAACTGACTTTCAATGACTGATGCTGTGTGATACCCAGTATTGAGAAGAAACATTTGGTTGCCTTCAGATTCCGCACTTGGAGGGTGCTAAGGCCTGTCCCAGGCCATGACCGGGAGAGAGAAAATGCGGCAGCCATGTGGATTGGTGTCTCGGCTCTGTGCTGAACACTTCATAGATCTCAAAGCACTTGTGGAATTGCAGAAAGGTCTATCTGTAAGGTTAACTAAAATGTGAAATATCAAATACTGTGCATATCACACAACCCCACAGAGACAGAAAGAGATAGGATGCTGTCCGGCACTAAAATATCCACGGACACTCTTTGTGCCTCACAATTTTCCAAAGGGTGGACCCACTGAGCTGATTAGAGACAGGAAGGGGATGAGGGTGTCGAGTGTATGTGTTCCATTTCTAGAATTCAGATAATATTTCCTTGTTTGAGGGGGAAGTGTTTAAAATGGATAAATCATAAGAGAAAAAGTGAAAGTCGTTCAATGTTGTCGTGGTTACACCTCTTGCAGCATCAGAGTTGCAGAACTTTGTTGTAGAGACACTCCTTGTGATTTGTGGAGCCTCTTTGGAGCTTCTGACAGCTGCCATCTTCGTCATCTTCATCATCAATATCATCACCACCACCATCATCATCATCAATGTCATCAACATCTTTATCTCCATCATCACCATAATTATCACCATCATAACCACTATCGCCTACAACAGCCCCCCCACCGCCACCATCACCATCATCATCTTCCTCACGACCATCAACACCACCACCACCACCATCACCATCATCTTTGTCATCATCCGTCACCACCGTCATCACCACCACCACCATCATCATCATATGACTTCCTCATCGCCATCATCTTCATCACCACCATCCTCACCACCACTATCGTCATTCGTCACCGTTAGCACCGTCATCTCCATCATCAGCATCTTCCTCATCACCGTCGCCTTCATCACCGTCTTCACCATCACGATCATCACCACCCTCTCTGTCGTCACCATCACATCATCTTTGTCATCGTCCATCACCACCGTCATCACCACAGACGCCATCATCTCCATCATCCTCATAATTGTCACCCTCACCCTCATCATCATCATCTTTATCATCATCACCATCTTCGTCATCATTCTTCACCACCGCTACCATCACCCTCACCACCATCATGGGTCCTGTTCCTAGAATTACTGCAGTTCGTGTCAACATGCAGCCCCAGACCTACTGAGTGACTGTAAAACTGTGCAGGACGGCCAGCAGCTGACACTTCTGGTGAAGCTGCCCACAGGGACGCCCTCCTCCTCATCTCCTCCATACACAGCCGTGGGTGGCCAGGAGCCCGGCATTGTATGCACCAGCTGCAGCCTCACCTCTGTCCCCTGATCTTGCCCGGAGCCTGACCTCACAAGTCAGTGACAGCTGTTTCACCCGGTTCATCGGCTCCCGGCATCCTACTGGCCCAGCTCTCCATGGAGGGTGGGTTCCCACGAACCCAGCTTGATTACCAGCTGGTTCCGATTAGAGAGGAGCCAATGAGACATGAAAACACGAGTGCGGCACGTCCCGAATGTAGCGCTTCTCCACGTGCTCCGTTTACCACCCGACCAGCAGAGCCAGCTTTCTGACAGGGTGGATCCCACCTCACGGACAGTGCCCACGAGGGACTTGCTGTGTCCTGGAGATCACAGGAGGGGAGGACTCAGGCTAATTTGCGTGTGTGAGAGAGAGTGTGTGTGGATGTGTGTGTGTGAATATGTGAGCGCTTGTGCATGAGCGAGCACGCAAGTGTTTGTAAAATATGTGTGAGTGATGTGAGTGTGAGTATGTGTGACTGTGTGTGAGTGAGTGTGTGTGAGACTGAGTGCGTGACTGTGTGTATGAGTGTGTGTACTTGCGTGTGACTGTGTGTGACTGTGTCGGTGTGCATGTGTGTGTGGCTGTATGCATGTGAGTGTGTGTGTGTGTGGCTATGTGCGTGCGTAGGTGACTGTGTGTGTGTGCATGTGCGTGTTTGGCTGTGTGAGTGAGTGTGTGAGGCATTGTATCAGAGGCTGGACTCCCTGCAGGGCATGCTCCTTGACTGGAGGCTCCGCCCTCTACACCAAACCCCCTGCTGGCTTCCCGATTTTGTGGATGGCAAAGACGAGAATCAGGCACGAGGGTGTTTCTCCACTAGCCGCGCCATCCCTGCTAAGTGTTTACTTTTCGCTAAAAGTGGCTGTGGGCTCTACTCTGAGATGACGCTGTTCACAGCTGAATCCCCACCTAGGTGCTCTGGCTGGCATTCAGTTGGTGCTCGATAAACATCTGTGCCTGGACACGTCATCAGAGAGAGCATGGGGAGAGTCCCTGGGAGGCTTCCTGAAGGAGGTGGGTTTAAGCCGATGTTGTGGATTCTGTTCAGAAGGGGGCTGGTGCTTGGCATCTCATAAACGTACAGTGGAGCCAAGCCTGATGGGAAAGATGGAGGAATGCCCTCCCTAGCTGAGGAAGAGGTGGGAAGAGCACTCCAGGGAGACACTATAAGCGCAAAGTCCCCAGGCGGGCTCCACCAGCCACGCCCGTGGCTCAGGGAAGAGTAGGCATGGCTGGAGCCCAGAAAGAGTCTGGCACCGAGCTCTCAATCCCGGTTGTGCACTTTGTGCACTAGAAAGCCCTAAGCCCAAACAACACCCCAGCGTGCAGGACCTGGGGGCAGCCCAGGGAGCCCATGTTTTTAAAGAGCTCCCAGGGCTGGCCACGTGCCGCCCAGCTGGGCACAGGTGCAGTGTTTTAGAGCAGGTGAACCATGGGGTGGACCGGACTTGGGTAGGGTCTGTGGAGACAGAAACAGACCAAGGGCAGGGGGTCTGGGAAGAGGCCAAAAAGACAGAGCAGGGGACAGAGGAAGGCTGCCTCCCAGAGGGGCCAGAGACTTGGAGCCTGAGGACGAAGCTGGATGATGACGAGGTGGAAAAACAGAGATGGAGTAGCTGGGGGCAGAGGGACAAGGAAGGGAGAGAAATTGAGAGGGAGGGGGAGAGATAAGAAGAGGGGAGGGATAAGCAGAGGAGAGGGAAGGGGGGAGGAACGAGGAGGGGGAAAAGGCGAGGGAGGGGAAGGGATGAGAGGGGAGAGGGGTGAAGGGGAGGAGGAATGATGGGGGAGAGGAGAGGGATGAGGTGGGGGAGAAGCACAAGGGAGGAGAGGGAGGAGGAGGGAGAAGGGGGAGGAGGGATGGGGAAAGCGTGGAGGAGTGATGGGAAGGAGAGGGGCGAGGGGGGAAGGGATGAGGAGTAAGAGGAAAGAGGGAGGAGGGTGGGAAAGGGATGTGGGAAGAGGGATGGGGGAGAGGGACAAATGGCGCCCCCTCTCCACTGGATCCTGCAGGGTCACAGGACCATGTCACACTGTTGAGCGTTCTTTTGAAGCAGGCGCTGTCCCCAGATCCAGACAAACATGAGTGAGTGCAAGGCATTTGTTGGGGTGGATGCTGGAAGCTGGTAGGCAGGTGGGTGAGGTGACCATGCTGGGAGGAAGCCCAGGCAGGTGGGGGGATGGTCAGGGTCCCCTGGGGGTGCCAAGAGCGAACCCACAGGGCTTCCTGCAGACCGGGTAGAGCACACTGTCGGCTTGTCTACATGAGCAGGAGGTAGTTGGGGTGGATCCTTCCCCCATGTGGTGGAGGGGGTGGGTTCGACTTTAGGGTGACGTGGACTTCTCGGTCCTCATAGGAGTGTGGGAGTGAAAGGAGACAGGCAATGGTCCTGCTGGGGAGGAGAGTGTGTGGCTGCTCTGGCTGTCCTGAGTCCTGGCTTTCTCCACTTGAGCATCAGAAGCATTTTTCTGTCTCAACCCGTGGTTGGCATTTCTGATGGCTGCCTGGAGTCCCAGCCTGGAGTGCGCCCTCTTCCCAGCTGAATATCTTGATGGTCTCTCCTTGTTCCCGGTGTTGCAAACAGTGCTGGAATGATCGTTCTACCAAGTCCTGGTACTAATCCATGACTATTTCTCCAGGACACTCTCCTAGAAGATGAAGTTTCTAATTTTTAAGTTGTAATTGTAAATTGCTAGGCAAAAGGGCGCGGACTCTTTTATAATACTTTAGCTTGCTTTAGCGAACTGCCCCGTGTGAGGATAAACCCTCCCACTGGGTGATAAGAGGCAACCCTGGGGATGATCGCGCTGCAGACTCTTGGTCCATTGGGTGGGCAAATAGCACTTGTGTTGGGTCTGGAGTGGGAGAGGGAACTGGTCTGGAGAAGCAGTGAGGAGGGTGTTCCAGGTAGAGGACAGCCTCATCCAAGGTCAGGGACTGTGGGAAAGGGCCCACCCTGGAGGCTCTGTCTGTCATCAATGTTTTACATTTTAGGGAACAAGATCACTTGCATCTCTGGGCCCATACATAGATTGGGAACAAACATAGGGTGGAAATATATTAAATAATTCTAGTAAATACCCACTTTGGCCCTCTTTTCCTAAATAAACATTTACCTGTAACAGTAATGGTTATACCAGATACCTTTCTGTCTGCAGCCACAGAACTAGCAGCTGCACGGTCATGTCACCAGCCCTCTTAAGCTGGTGGTATGAACTCTTCCTGTCTCCATTCTACAATTGGGGAAACTGAGGCCTTAGAGGAAAGTCTGTTTCCTGCTGTCATCTTTGGGTTTCCAGTTTCCTTTTATTAGAATATTTGCCTGACTTCTGGACACACCAGGTTTCCGGGTTCCTAAATATGGTAAGGTGATGATGGCGGTGCTGAGAATGATGATGGTGGTGGTGGTGGTGGTGATGGCAATAAAGGCGATGATGATGGTGGTGATGATGACAATAATGATGGTGGTTGACGATGCAGATGGCGGTGGTGATAATGTTAATGGTGAGGATGATGATGGTGATGGTGAGGCTGAAGGTGGTTATGACAATTATAATGATGATGATGATAACTAACACTTACATGAAACTCCTCATGTGCTGGCCCTGGCCTAAGACCTTTTTCTTTTTCTTTTCTTTTCTTTTTTTTTTTGACTTGGAGTCTCACTCCGTCGCCCAGACCGAAGTGCAGTGGCCGCTCCCGGCCACCACAGCCTCGACCCGCTGGGCTCCGGCGATCCTTCCGTCTCAGCCTTCCGAGTAGCTGGAATTACAGGCATGCGCTACCACATCCGGCTGATTTTTTTATCTATTGTAGAGATGAGGTCTCACCAAGTTGCCCAGGCGGGTCTCGAACCCCCGGGCTCAGGCAATCCACTCACCTCACCCTCCCAAAGCGCGGGATGACAGGCTGAGCCACCGAGCCCGGCTTAAGACCTTTTTCTATATGAATCCATTTCATTCTCACAATTACCCTGCAAGTGAGGCATGATGATGATTCTATGTTAAAGATGGGGAAACTGAGACCTGAAGAGTGAAGCCCCTTGTTCAGTCTCAAAAGTGACATTTTGGAAATGCTCATTCTGGGAATAGCCATGCACTAGAGTTGAAAATAAAAGGTTTTGTTTCTTTGAAGGCAGAAAACACGACTATAAAACTTGTTTTTCACTCAACTGGAAACTAAGGTCAGGAGGGTCTCCTTGCCTTTTCTTTTCTTTCTTTTCTATGTATTTATTTTTTAGATATTTGAGCTTCTATTTCACTTACAGTCTGTGAAAAATATTTGTCCCTGTCGAGGTGCTTATTCACCCTGGAAAACTGGCCGCCATCCAAACGCCATGTTTCCAGCTCTCCTTGTAAACCGGGACTCACATTCCCAACACAGACGCAGTCAGGGGTCGCTCATGTGTTGAAACCCCTTTAAGCTTCACACTGTTTACTTCATTGCTTTCACCTTGTTTATTGTACCGAAAAAGCAGCACAAACATGAAATGAAAACCAGACGGGACAGACGGAGCGCATCCAAGATGTTCCGGGGGAGGGGACTCACATTTCCCGAGGACTCACGAGAGGAGGTGGATGAAGTGGTCACTCGTGGTCGGCGCAGCCCCGAGTGGCCTTGGGAAGTCAGAGCTACAGGGACACACGAGGTGCTCTTCACAGAGCATCAGGCAGGCTGGATGCATGAGCGGCTCTCTCCCAAACTCCGTCCTTGGAGGAAGGCACTGTGTCAGGCACCAAGAGTCAAATGGGCGAAGTACCCCAAATCTGTGGACCGGAGGAACTCCAGTCCAGGGCAGGGGCTGAGCAGAAAGCAGACAGGCAACTGTGATGTGCTGTGGGACAGTCTGTGATGGGCACAGGAGAGATGGTTCCATGTTCCATTCACGTTCCTGGGAACACAAGGAGTCCGTGCATCCCTGCCTCCCTACAGATAGTTTGGGCCCAGGTGGTACATTCCAGAAAACAGGCGTGAGCGCCAGTGCTGCATGCTGCTTTGGTCCCGGCAGTCAGGGCAGGAGTGAGTCCCCTACATGCCTCTGCACCCTGCTGTGTCCAAGGCTAGCGATGGTATGGACAGGGTCCGCCAGCCTTTACAAACACACAGTGCAAGTAAGGAACAGATGTCGTCGTACAACGTCCCTGAGGGCTCAGGGCTTACCTATCGCTGCAGCACTACCTCACCGGTCCTGGCCAGAACAGAGAGAGGCAGTGGCAAGTGCTCTGGGTCGTAGGGACAGGTGGGGGTCAGCACAGGCTTCCCTTGGACCAGAGAGGTAAACTGAGCCCTGATGGAGTTGGTTGGGTGACAAGTAGAGGAACAGCATCCCGGCAGAGGGAACAGCACATGCAAACACCGAGGAGTGAGCTCTGCATGTCCGTCCTGGAGGCACAGAGAGGCAGATCCTTGGACGTCCCCATCGGAGCTGGTCTTCGTCACAATAACCATGGAAGGCCACACAGGCATTTGGAGCAGGGAGTGACTCACTCACTCGGCATGACCAAGGGTGACTTTGGCTCCAGAGTGGCCTGGAGATCGGAGTCAGAAGCCCCCACACTCTCCCACACTTATCTGTCTGCTGTTTGTTGAAAGCCTGCAATGTGCCGGTTGCTGTCGTGGCTCCAAGGAGGCAGCCATGAGCAGAACGTGGAACACGCCTGGGTAGACGCATAGAAGAGAAAGTGGCAGTGGGGGTGAGCCTGAAGTGCACAGCTCGTACCCTGTGGTGTGTGTGTTGTGTGTCTCCACAAGGTCTAAACATCTCAGACTACCCAGGTGCCACACAAAAGGGGTTTCCTTGAGGAGGGGGACACGATACCTCCTTCCCAAGCCCCTGAAATGTGGGTGCAGGGGGCCCCCCTTCTGTGGGACAGAGGCATGTGGGCAGCAGGTTCCAACTGAGGAGTCCACCCCAGTGCAGGGGTGACTCCAAGATGCGTGCAGGAAAGGGTCTGACATTTTCATTGTTTTGTGTTTATATAATAATATGCTTTAAGAAAACGATTGCCTGACCAACACAAACAGCTGTATTGTTTAGGGTGATGTTGGGTAAAAAGATAAAGAGGAGGATGTGAAGTCACAGTCAAGAAAATACTAATCAGCCAGGGCAGCATAGCAAGACCCCATCTCTATAAAAATACTTAAAAATTAGCCAGGCATGGTGGCTCACACCTGTCATGCCAGCGGCACTTTGGGAGGCCAAGGAAGGAGGATCGCTTGAGTCCCGGAGTTCGAGACCAGCCTGGGCAACATAGTGAAACCTCATCTCTACAAAGATAAAAAATTAGCCTGGCATGTTGGTGCACGCTCATAGTTCCAGCTACTCAGGAGGCTGAGGTAGAAGGATCACTTAAGCAGTGAGCTATGATTGCACCACATTCCAGCCTGGGCAATAGAGTGAGATCCCACCTCTAAAAAAAGAAAAGAAAAGAAAAGAAAAGAATAATAAAAATAGTTCTCAAAGCCAGGTGCAGAACATCTAGACTGGGCCGGAGGAGTTCCAATCAAGTGAGGTTGGTGCCAGCTGTGCAGGGAGGACGCTAGCCTTCCCAGCTCTCCGGGCCTCCTTCCTTATCCGTGAAACGGGGAGAACAAAAATCTGTCACCAGGGTGACTGCACACAGTGACTTCCTGCTGTCCAGACCGAAACCATTCCCAAAACTCCTCCGATAGAGCTTCTGAGGAACTCTGGCCATCCCTGGACAAGACAAAATACCACGGCGGAAGAGCAAAGCCCAAGGACGCAGGTGGCCCCGGGCCAGGGGTTCCCAGACACGGCAGAGGCCTGGGCTGCCGGCGACATGACCTGCCTGGGCGCAGAGGCCCATGGCGCCTGCCCAAGGGATGTACTGCCAGCACCTGCCCTGGAGACCCACGGATGGGCTGTGACTGCCCCTGCCACCCCCCAGGCGGGGCCTGTTCCGTGGGTGGGGCGGATGTCATCAATGCACGGTGTTTATTTCTGGCTTTTCCTCCGCTCTGGGGGCCGCTATCAAGCCAGACACATTGTGCTTTTTTTAAACGCGGGTTGGTTTATGGCTCCGACGCTGAGCGGAATCTGGGGGAGGCGCATATCTGCATTGACACAGGAGTGCCCGTTGTGTCTCTTTGATGGTAAGAGAAACATGGGAAGTCGCACATGCAGGACGGACCGGAGCAGGGCGAGGCTGCTGGAAGGGGCTGGTTGATCCCACATCCCTAGGGGACAGGGAGCATCATGACAAGCTAGCAAGACCTGGACTATCTTTCCTGCCATGCTTCCACCACACGTGTGCCGTGGAGGGACACCCCAGAGCTGGGACAGCATAGCCAGATCCCATCTTTACCAAAAAGAAAATTAGCCTGGCAGGTACCTGGAGTCTCAGGAGACAGAGATGGGAGGATCACTGGGACGCGCCGTTTACCATGCTAACTCCGTTGCCTGCCCCAGGTCCTGGTGATGGTCACTGCCTCATTGGCTGCGTCAGCCACACTGGCATTTACTCACTTAAACGTTTGATACCACCTCCTCCAGGCCATGTCCTGTGCTGAGTTCTGGGGACATAACAGAAAACCTGATGGACCCACCCTGTCCCCATGGAGCTCCGGTCTAGGCAAAAGAGAGGAAGGTGTGAGCCACAGAAGGTCTCGGCGTGAGGATGGTCTTGTTCCTCATGGAGGTTCTCCTGGTCTGCTGTCTCTGTACTTCCCCTCATGGGTGATATTTCCAACCCTTAATTATCGGGGTTTCCTAGACTTGGGCCCTGGCCCTCTTCTTGCTCCCTGAGCTGCTTAGCGGCCACCCCACAGGCTCCCGGCCACTCATCGTGCCTCTTAGCTGACCGCCTCTGTCTCTGTCCTTCCGTGCAGAGCCCCCCTACGTGAATCCGCCCCTCCCACCTGCCTGCCACTGGGTCTGTGCCTCCAGCACCAGGGCCTTGTCCAGTGGGTCCACATCATCTTCTGCTGCAAGCCCATACCCAGTCCGGTCCCCTCTGGACCAGACCTCTCTGGAGCACCACGCTGCCCTTCTTCCTGCCGCCCTGCCCCATCCTCGCCTCTGCTACCCTGAGCCCAGCAGCAAAAGTGATTGTATAAAACCTGGGTAGAAGGGGTTGCCCTTGGCACCAGAGCCTGCCACCTTCTCACATGTAGTCAGGGCTGAAGCCTACACAGACCGAGGACTCTACTCTCCCATCCCCCTCAGTCTCCACCTCTCTCCTTTCCTCTCACCAGCCCTCCACACTGCAACCAAACTCACCTCTCATTCCCCCACAAGCACACCTGCCTCAGAGCCTTTGTTCTTCCCGTTTTCTCTTCTGGCATGTTCTTCCTCCGATATTGCTGTGGCTCCCACCTTTCCTTCCTCAGGCTTCTACCCCAATGCCGCCCTCTCTGTGGCCTCCAGTGGCTTCTTGATTAACAAGCAACCCCACCCACACTCCCTGCCCCATTCTGCTGTCTTGTGTTTCTTCCTGTGGTTCATATCTGTGTACTCTACTTATTGATTTTTGGTTGCCTGAATCCCCCCTCCAGAACATAAGCCCCCCGAAGGCAAGTGTCTGTGCTATTTGACCCTGGGCTATAGCCCCAGTGCCTGCAGAGAGAAGACTCCTGTCCTAACACACTGCTGGGAACTCCATGGAGTCAGACAATGGATTCTTTCCATGTCTGGCTTATTTCTCTTGCTGTGGTAGGGTGGTGGGTGATTTATCCTCGCTGCCACCTTGGGCTCCGATACACTTTGAGTGTCCATCCCTCCAAATCTTGTGTTGACACAGGACCCTTGTGTTGGAGGCAGGGTCTGGCGGGAGATGATTATGCCATGAACGGATCCCTCACAAACGGCTGGATGCCCTCTTCAAGGGAATGAGTGATTCTCGCTCTATTAGTGAACATGACAGCTGAATGTGTCTTTATTTATTTACTTTTGATACTCTCTCTGTCACGCAGGCTGGAGTGCAGTGGCACAGTCACAGTTCACTGCAGCCTTGACATCCTGGGCTCAAGCAATCCTCCCATCTCAGCCTCCGGAGTAGCTGGGACTACCTGCATGCACCACCATGTCTGGCTGATTTTTTTTTTTTTTTTAAAGACACGAGGTCTCCCTATATTGCCCAGGATGGTCTTGAACTCCTGCCTCGGCCTCCCAAAGTGCTGGGATTATAGGTGTGAACCACCATACCCAGCTGAGAGCTGGTTGTTTAAAGAACCTGGTCCTTCCTTTCTCTCTTGCTCCCACCCTCGCCGTGAGTCACGCCTGCTCCCTTTCCCCTTCCGCCATGAATGTAGCTTCCTGAGGCCTCCCCAGAAGCAGATATAGGTGCTGTGCAGAACCGTGAGCCAAATCAACCTCTTTTCTTTATAAACGACTGGCTTCGGGTGTTCTTTTTTTTTTTTTTTTTTAAGTTGGAGTCTCACTCTGTCGCCCAGACTGGAGTGCAGTGGCTGCTTCCGGCCACCGCAGCCTCGACCTGCTGGGCTCCAGAGATTCTTCTGCCTCAGCCTTCCGAGTAGCTGGAGCTACAGGCGCGCGCTACCAAGCCCGGCTAATTTTTGATTTATTGTAGAGATGAGGTCTCGCCAAGTTGCCCAGGCAGGTCTCGAACCCACGGGCTCAGGCAATCCACTCACCTCAGCCTCCCAAAGGCATGGGATTACAGGCTGAGCCACCGAGCCCGGCTGGGTGTTCTTTTAAAGGTATGCAACACAGGCTCCGTTCTGTGACGATCCCACATTTCTCTCCATCTCGTGGTGACGAGTGTGGGTGCTTTCCGGCAGGTTATTATAGACAGCACTGCGGTGAGCGCCCCTATCTCTGGCTGTAGGAACGAATGTCCCTTGCACGGGCAGCTTGGACTCAGGTCACCCCAGTCCAGGTGAGACCTTAACCTCTCCACGGCCTGGGCAGGTCTTGCCCTGCTGAGATTCCCTTTTGTTGGCTTGAAGAAATGGCCATTCTTCCAAATGACTTGTGAGAGGTGATGTCAAAGCTGGTGGCTGATTCCCCAGCATCACTACCTCTCACAGCCAGATTATGGGTGCTGCCTCTGGACGGCTGAATGGGACTCCGTCCTTGATGGCACTTTCCACAGGCCATTGTCCCTAGGTCTGCATCACTGCCCATGGTGGCCAGAATTCATTGCATTTGGAGATGGGAGGCTGACCCCTACACCCTTGGTGTGAAGGAATGAAGATGGCAGACCGGGTGAGAAAGGGGTCGGAGCTGGGCCCAGATGTGGGGGAGCCACGGCCTGTCCCTGGAAAGATGAACTTTCCAGAAATACCTCCTTCAGCAACAGCCCATCACATGGGCCATAGTCAGGACCACAGGGTGCCTCTGCTGCACTGCTTTGGTTGGTTGTATGCTTAGTTTTTAATCTGCACCAACCTTTTCTGGAAATGGGCAGTGTCACCAACCACTGCAGACCTCTGGCTTCTCTGAGCTGCAAGAAGACCGGCCACCCTGGGCATTTTGACGTGGCCACAATTGGCTGTAGCTGAGTGCTGGGCTTTCTGTTGAGGGTGGGGTGTTTTCCAAACATGACGTCATTTCCTGGTGGTGTCCTGACCTGTGTGCAAAAGCCTCATGTGAGTTCTGTTCTAGGTGCTGAGGACAGAGATAGGGAGATGGAGGGGGAAGAAGAGAGACAGAGACAGAGTGACAGAGACAGGAGGAGGGAAAGAGGTAGAGAGTGGTGAGTATGAGAGAGAGAGACAGAGAGAAAGGGAGGGAAAGAGGTCGGGGGTGTGAGAGAGAGACACAGGGAGGGAAAGAGGTAGAGAGATGGTGCAAGAGAGAGACAGAGAGAGAAAGAGAGAGAGAGAAACAGAGAGGGAGAGACAGGGAGGGAAACAGGTAGAGAAAGTGGGTGTGAGAGTAACGGGGGGAAGGAGGAGTGAAAAAGATTTTAGAAGCTTCTGAGGAGCAGTTTTGCTCACAGTGTACCTTGATGGCCTCAGACCTAGAGATGAAATGGGAGACCAGCCCCTTCTTGTACCCGCAGAAAGCGCATCTTACAGCTGGAGGAGAACGTAGTTCACGCTCACAGACATGTCCTATGCACGTGTGATCTTCGTGGAAGCCTCACTCACAGACGCCCTTGTACTTGTCTGATCCCCCTGAAAGCCCTCCCTGGAAGTAGCGTGATCTACAGATGATTTAACTGCACTTGCAAGGATTACTTTTTCTAGACTGTTCTTAATAGGGGGCTTACATGCCGACATTAAACTTAATTCCCCTTGAAGCACCAACTCTGTGGAGGGATAGTAAGTGTCTTTTTAGCTGAGGCTTGGCCAGCCCCACCCAGGCCTGGGCGTGCCTATTCCATGAGCCTGGCGGGAACCTGAGACGCGCCCTCCACTCCTAAGAAGGGCATGAGCTGGGCCCTGGGACTCCTTCCTCGTGGACACCAGGACAAGGCTGAGGCAAGTGGAGGATCAGGGGCCCTGAGAGACCAAGACCCCACGGACAGGCCGAGGCCTCGTGGAGGGACGGAGGCCCCACGAAGGGACCGAGGCCCCATGGAGCGACCAAGGCCCGAAGTGAAGTGGCAGCCCAGCCGGCCTGTCCTGACCCTGTCCTATCCCCAGGAGGCCAGGCCGGTTGCCTGCAGGGAGGAGGAAGGTCACACACCATTGGTGCTAAGGGCAGCCTCCACCACACACGGGACAGGCGCCCTCCCGGGGCAGGCAGGAGAGCATGGGCCCCTGTGGTTCTCATTCACTGCCAAATGGGTCCAGCAAATGCAGTGCCACTCATTGTCCCCTGGCAAGAACAAGTAAACTGGCCAGGAGGGCAGGGACCAGAGTGTGGCTGATGGCTCGACCTTGAAGGCCCATGAGGGTAACAGCCACCTGGCAAGCCCTGAGTCCTGCCAGTGCCCACAGCCCCTCAGGCAGGCACATGCCATGCCACAGACACACACATGTCCACACACACACACACACACACACACACACACACACAAACACACACACGTGTCCACAGATGCACATACGAACTCACAGACACACACATGTCCACCGATGTACACACGTCCACAGATACACATAACACATGCCTGCAGACATACACACCAAATGTCCACACAAGTCCACAGTCATGCACACCAAGTGTGTGCAGACAAATGCATGTCCATAGACGCTCACGTGTCCACAGAATACATATCATGTGTCCAGATGCACACACATGTATCTGTTGACATGCATACCTTGTGTCCACAGACATGCACAACTTGCAGACACCACATGTCCATAGATGCACACACATATGTCCATAGACATGCACACCATGTGTCCACAGACGTATGCACACATGTCTACAGAAATACACACCACATGTTCACAGACATGCACACATATCCACAGGTTTGCACAAGTGTCCACACGAGTCTGCAGACATGCACACCTTATGTTCACAGACGTACATACACGTCATGTTTGTGCATGTGTGACCTTCATGGAAGCCATACTCAGTCATGTCCTGTATGTGGTATGAACTTTGTGGAAGCCACATCAAGTCAATGTACTCGTGTGTGTCTGTGAACATGTGTATGTGTGTGTCTATGGACATGTGTATGTGTCTATGGACATGTGACGTGTGTTTTTTTGGACATGTATTGTGCATGCCTGTGGATATATGGTATGCGTATCTGTGAAGATGTGGTGTGCCTGTCTGTGGACACATGGAGTGCGTGCTGTGCGTGTCCGTGGACTTGTGGTGTGTGTAACTGTGGAAATGTGGTGTCCATGTCTGTGGACATGTGTTGTGCCTGTCTGTGGACATGTGTGTGTATCTGACTTCCCAGGCCCACTCCTCTGAAGCTCAAGACAGTGAGGGGTGCTTTTGTCTAAAAGCCTCCCCGCTGCCGGTGGGGAATAAGGAGGTGCTGGTCTGGCAGCTGTGGCAACCAGTCGGCTCACAGCCGCGTCTCTGTCATCCCCTCTGCAGGGCCCATGCCATACCCTGCATGCTGTCTGGGAGTCCTTGGCCCCTTCCCCAGGGCTTGACAACTCCACTTCAGCACCCTGGTCTGCCAGACACATTGGCTGAACTGGGGGGGTGCTCACCCCCACAGTCCAGAGACCACATGCACCTAGCAGTGGCATTGTTTAAGCAGAGAGCTCCAGAGTGTCTCTTGAAGGTGGGCATTTTGGGCACCGTGAGCAGATGCTCAGCCCGGCAGGACTTCCGCAGGGGGACCTGAAAGTGTACAGGAAAGGGCACGTGGCCTAAGGTTTGATTTCGGAGCTCCACATGGCCTTGGTTGTGCCTTGCAGGTGACCGCGCCACTGTGCCACGGCGCAGAATGTGGCTGCCTCACGCTGCCCCGCATCATACTGCACCCAGCCCAGAAGGAGGCAGGGAGGCCGTCAGGACATGGGTCCCAGCGAGGCTCATCTCAGGCAGCTGCGTGGGTTTAAGGACAGGGCTGGGAACAGAAATGGCACAAGTCCAGCCGAGGCGAACTGGGTGTTGGTGACCACCACGTGGCCACTAGACAGGGCTGCTCGTCTGCAAAGCCTGGGGCAAATGTAGTCACTGAGGCAGGTCTCTGCCCTCCTCTGGGGGGTGGCTGCCGGGTCTACCATGGGGTGCTGACCTCTGAAGATGGTCTGCTGCTCACTCCGGGGTGCTGGTCAGTGCTGGCTGAGTAGGATGGGCAGGTCCCAGTGGTTGGGCCCAGGATAAGCGTCAGTGTCATGTAAAGCGTTCACTGCCAGGCTTGCGCACTGACACAGAGAGGCAGAGGGATTTTCTCCTCCCTCCCCCTCCCTTCATCCTTCCTCCCTTCCTCCCTCCTTTATTCCCTCCCCGTCCCCTTCCTCCCTCCCTCCTCCCTCCCTCTGTTCATCTTTCCTCCCTCTATCCTCCCCTCCCTCCCTTTCTCTTCATCTATTTTCTTTATTCAGTCAGCAAATATCACATGAGCAGGAAAAAACCCCCCGCACCCAGCTTCTGCCCTCAGGGAACTTCCAAGACGTGTCTGGCAAGGACACTCTCTTCACTCCATCTCCAGCCCATCCCTCCACGCTGCAGGCAGAGCTTCCACAGCCACGCATGGGGGGCAGCCAATGATTCGGGGACCAGGACGTCCGCCCAAGCTGGCCGTACAAGGCCTCCAGGAGAACGTCAGGGCCCTTTGCAGGCGTCAGGGCTCTGGGTCCGACTCTCCACTCATCAGAATGCGATCTCCCAGGTTTGTGCTGACCATGGCACATTCCTTCACTGCTGCTTGAGCCCCTGCGGGAGGGAGGGAGGCGTGGGGGAGCTGTAGCCACCGTCTCCCCACCTGCTTGCCCCACTCCTGGCCTCTCTGGGGTTGCCTCTCGCCGGCTCTGTCTCTGGAGTTCCACTGACTGTGGGCGCTGAGAGACCCAGGCCTTTCACCGTGGACGCCCACTGCAGGACGGGATCTTGGTAAATTGTTTCAGAAGCATTTAGGCAGTATTCCCGGGAGATGAAGCACAAGACTCTGTCAATAGAACTCCACATCCAGGGGTTTACCCAGTGGGCAGCCCATGCCCCCGTATAAAGAGAGAACAGTTTCCACAACTTTGCTCATGGTAACAAAAGATTGGAAACAACCCGAAGTCCAGGACTAGAAGACAGGATGCAGATATCATGGCATGTCCACACACTGGAGTGCCACGTCCACACAGTAGAGTGTCATGTTCATACACTAAAGTACTGTGTCTGGGCACTGCAGCACTGTGTCGTCACACTGAGTACTTTGCCAATACACTGGAGTACTGTGTTTATATACTGGAGTACTATATGTGCACACTGAACTACTGTGTCTGCATTTGAGTACTGTGTCTTTACACTGGAATACTGTGTCTATAGCAAATTATTGTGTCTGTACACTGGACTACTTTGCCCATATACTAGAGTACTGTGTTTTTTTATACAGGAGTACTGTGTCCATACACTGGAGCACTGTGTCTACACTGAAGTACCGTATCAGTACACTGAGCTACTGTGTCTACATCGGAGTACTGTGCCATCACACTGGAGTACTGTTCCCATATACTGGAGCACTATGTTTTTTATACTAAAGTACTGTGTCCATACACTGGAGTACTGTGTCAACACTAGAGTACTGTATTTGTACAGTGAACTACTGTCCACATTGGAGTACTGTGTCATTACCCTGAAGTGCTGTTCCCATATACTGGAGTACTGTGTTTTTTATACTAGAGCACTGTATCCATACACTGAAGCACTGTGTCGACACTGGAGTACTGTGTCAGTACACTGAACTCCTGTGTCTGCATTGGAGTACCGTGATATTACACTGGAGCACTGTGCTCACATACTGGAGTACTGTGTTTTTATACTGGAATAATGTTTTTAAAAAATACTGGAGTACTATGCCCATACACTGGAGTACTGTTGCCGTATACTGGAGT
This sequence comes from Cephalopachus bancanus, assembly GCA_027257055.1. Classification (NCBI taxonomy): domain Eukaryota; kingdom Metazoa; phylum Chordata; class Mammalia; order Primates; family Tarsiidae; genus Cephalopachus; species Cephalopachus bancanus. The sequence continues at coordinate 2,644,439 of JAPVLO010000155.1, forward strand.
GCTGTGTTTTTTTATACTAGAGTATTGTGTCCATACACCTAAGTACTATGTCTACACTGGAGCATTGTATTTGTACACTGAACTATTTTGTCTACATTGGAGTACGTGTCATTGCACTGGAGTACTGTGCCCACACACTAGAGTACTGTGTCCATACACTGGATTACTGTGACTTTACACTGGAGTACTGTGTCTGCTGGAAAGCAATTCCTAAGATGAAAATGCTCATTCTCTCTTTGTCTCTCTCTTTGGCCTCTCTCTCCTGTCTCTCTCTGTCTCTATATCTCTCTCTACTGTTTCTCTCTCTCTGATCTCTCTGTCTCTGTCTTTCTCTCTGCTCTCTCTCATTGTCTCTCTATCCCTCCCTCTGGTTCTCTCTCTCTCTTTTTCTCTCCCTCTAGTTCTCTCTCTCTTTCTCTCTGGTCTCTCTGAACTCTCTCATAGTCTCTCTGTCTCTCTCTAGTGTCTCTGGTCTTTCTACCTGATCTCTCTCCCTCTTTCTCTCCCTTTTCCATCTCTCTCTCTAACACACACACATGTTCACCCACTCACGCTCTGTCATTCCCTGACCACTCACACGCCATGGGCCTGCCGTCTACCTCACCCTGGGTTTCCCCTAACTCCCTGAAACATTCCCATTATTTCCTGTCCTTGGGAAAGGGAAATGTCTAAATCCTTTTGGGGTTTCTCATTAAGATCCTGACAAATGAGCAAGAAAGAAGCCCTCGAAGCCCACCACATCACCAAATATGGCATAAGAATGTGCCCTCCCCCCGCCCCCATAAGTCACAACCACAGAGCACCCAGGGACACCAGAGGACTGTTCCTCACCCCGGCTCCCCGCACATGCTAAATTGGCCGGTGTGACCACACTGGCTTCCCCGTGAAACCCAAGATGCAAACGGTTTAACCTTTAAAAACAATACTGGGCTTTCTTGAAAGCCGGCCTGACCTGTCCCCAGCGCTCTCACGGGTCCTGATTGACAGGGCCCCTGGGACACCGGGGCTTGGTCTCCATCAGGCCCTGGCCTTTTCTGGGGTTTAGAGGCCATGGCAGATTCTCTGTATGGTACAGTGGAGACCTATCTTTCAGCTTGTCCTGTCAAGAATCCCTGCTTCCTTCCTGGGATGCCAAAGAGGAACCGGTACAGAGATGGCCTATCCCTTCGTTTGTCTGACAGGCACACAGAGCACCATCAGGAATGTTCCTTGTCTCTCACCCTGAGCTCCTCCATGGGGCTTGAGCCAAAGGCGGGGAGTTTGGTCATGGCTGCCCCAACCCTGGGCCGCGACCGTCATCACAGACCCTGAAACACAAGCCCTGTGGTCTCTGCTGTGGCAGGCGCACAATTGGGGCCTTGTATGTTCCGGCAGCAGTCTGACTCTGAGCAGGTGGCCTCTGGGGTCCCACAGACGCTCACATGTGGCTCCAAAGGGTGGAATGACCGCCACACGTCTACCAGGCGCCCGTGCAAGACCTCCTGGGATGCTCACGGCCATGCAGGGAGCAGTTCTCAGTGCCACCTACAGATGGGGAAACTGAGACCCCAGAAGCCAGTTAAGGTCCCACAGACAGTGAGTGGCTTACCTAAGACTCAAATCTAAGTGACTTGACTAGGTTCCTTCTCGTGTCCCTCAAGAAGCCTCATTGTTCTCACGGGCAATGCCTGATGACTGCAAACGGTCTGATCATTCACAGCCTCTGAGGCTATGGGCACAGCCTGTGAGACTCAGGTGGCCATTGCATCCCTTTCCACCACAGGCCTGCTGGCCACCCTCTCGTCTTCAAACCAACCCACTTGCCACAGGGCCTTTGCACATGCTGGGCTGCCTACTTGGAATGTCACCTGGCTCACTGCTCCCCGGGTCCTCAGAGAGGCCTTCCCCACCCACCTGAGCTAAGCCATGCCTGCCCTACCATCCTGCCACCATCTCCTCTCCTTGCTTAATTTCTCTCCAATGTCAGAAAATAGATCTCTTTCATATTTTGGGGTCTTTCCTCTCCTGGGTTACAGATTTATTAAGGGCAGAGATTCCCATATGTTTTGTCCATTGATGTCTTCCTAGACAGGCCTAGCACAAGCAGGAATGTGGTATCTGATGAATGGATGGACGGGGAAGAAATGGTGGCCCGTGGGGCATGTGTTCTCATAGCTTCCGCAGTGGCTTCCCGGACGACAGATCTCCTTAACAGCCCAGCTCACCACCCATGCCCCCACTGCCACCCTGAAGACACATTGAACAATGTACCCGACACCCCCACACACAGTTGACTGGCTCAAGGGAGCAGCCTGACCCAAACTGGCCAGTCAGAAATCAGAATTCCCTTGGAACTGGGACCCAGAGAGAGAGGAGGCACCTGCTTTGTCATGCTAGGTATGGACTCTGTGGGAAGATGTTTTCCCCGACACAGAGGGCCTGGGGACGGGAGAGGAAACAGGAAGAAAGGCTCAAGGAGATTGAGAAGAGAGAGACAGAGAGTGGTGGCAGGGAGAAAGAGAGAGAGATGGGAGGGAGGGAGAGAAAGAGAAAAGGAGAGAAAAAAAGAAAAAGAAGAGAGAGAGGAGGTAGGGAGAAAGACAAAGGAGAAAAGGAGGAAGAGAAAGAGAGAAGAGAGATAAACAGAGAGGAAAGAGATGAGGGAAGGGGGGAGAAAAAGAAAAGAAAGAGAAGAAGAGAGACAAGAGACAGAGAGGAAGAGACAGGGAGGAAGGGAGGCGAGAAAGAAGCTCCCTCACCTTCCAAAGGTCTGAGTCCACCCCCCCAGGGATCCAGCCCCCTCCCTCCTCCTAACAAATCCTGTTTTTGCTTGAGCCAGAGCCAGCGGGTCGGTGCCAATCCTCCGTGCACAGGGTGCCCCGTTCATCCCGTACCGGCCTGGACTCCCACAGACCCCACATGTGTGGACGCACTGGCCCACGTGCAGGGAGGTGACAAGAGTACCGCGGTGAACGCCCTGACCTTCATGTGAGCAAGGAAACCACCCTGTACATGCATGTTGTTCAAGATGTCACATGGAGCCCGCGGCCTGTCCCTTCCTTCACCGGCACCGCTTGTCTATTTTCATTTTAGACTTGGGGGGAGTGCGTGTGCAGGTTTGTCACATGGTACATTGTGCCATGATGAGGCTCGGGCTTCAGATGAGTCCTTCAGCCGGGTCGAGGGCAATAGGCAAGCTCTCAGCCCTCACCCCTCCCACTGCCTCCCTTTTCGGAGACCCTGGCATCCGTTGTTCCATCTTTACATCCATGTGGACCCAGTGTTTAGCTTCCAATGATAGGTGAGAACAGGTGGTATTTGATTTTCTGCCTCTGAGTCAGTTCACCCAGGATAACGACCCCCAGCTGCACCCACATTGTGGTAAAGGATATAATTTTGTTCCTTTTTATGGCTGGGTAAGACTCCCTGGTATATATGGACCACACTGACTTCATACAGTCCACCGTGGACGGGCACCTGGGTTGGTTCCACGAGTCCGCCACCGTGAATAGTGCTGTGCTGGGCACTGTGCTTGTGCACAGGAAACAGGTGAGCAGATAGGTCCAACTAAGGCCCTCGGTGCACACGTTCTACTGGGAACAGAACGACTTCATAAACCTGGAAGATAAAAGCCAATCCTCGTGCCGTGAGTGTGGAGGAGAGTCCAAGGGCAGGGGCAGGGTTATGGTTTCTCATAGGGCCCGCAAGACAAGTGTCATCGGAAAGGGGGTGTTTAGGCTGGGTGCAGTGGCACATGCCTATCATCTCAGCACTTTGGGAGGCCGAGGCAGGAGGATCGCTTGAGTCTAGGAGTTCAAGACCAACCGAGGCAACATAGTGAGACCTTGTCTCTACAAAAAAATTAGCTGAGAGTTGTGGTTCACAGCTATACCCCCACCTACTCGGGAGGCTGAAGTGGGAGAATTGCCTGAGCCCAGGAGGTCAAGGATGCAGTGAGCTGTGATGGTGTCACTGCACTCCAGCCTAGGTGACAGAGTAAGACCCTGACTCACAAAAAAAGAAAAAGAAAAGAAAAAGGGAAAGATGGGAAGAGAAGAGCAAAGAAGATAAAAAGAAAAGAAAAGATGGTGTTTGAATCAAAGTGTGGTGGGGACACATTCTAGGCCACAGCCAGTGCAAAGACCCTGGGGCAGGAGCTGCCTGTGTGAGAAGCTGAGAGGCAGAGGAGTGAACAGGGAAGAGGGCCTCAAGAAGAAAATGAGGTCAGCAGGGCTCAGGGGACCTGCCGGAAGGCCCTTGCCAGCTATCCATCCGATTCATTTGGGCCTCACAGAATTTCAGGAGGTCAAGGTCAGAGGACAAAAGACTCACAGAGGTCAACAGATTGGCTTGAAGGCACACGGCTCCTCGTGGGAGGTCTGGGGATCAGATGTGGCTTCTTCTCCAGCTGGTGGCCCTGGGGTTGGGAGTTACTGCACCATTTGACGCCCCCTCCCCAGTGGGACAGGAGGATGCCGGGTCCCCCACTTCCTCCAACATGTGCGAGTTTCCACTCTGTGAGGGCCTCGTCCTGGTGGGTGTGAGGTGGGACCTCGTGGTGGCTTTGATTTGCATTCCCCTGAAGGCTCATGACGTTGTACATCTTTTCATGGGCTCGATGATCTCTCAAGGCCACATGGCGCCTGGTCCCATCTAGATAAAACATGGGCAATAGGCCATGTGGTTGTCGGGGCCTGGGGAGAGGGCTCGGGCGTGACCACTGATGGGGACAGGGCTTCCTCTGGGGGAGATGATGGTGATCTGGAACTAGAGGGTGGTGTTAGTGCACAGTACTGAGTGGACTGAATGTCACTGAACTATACACTTCACAGCGGTTACAATGATGCATTTTACGTTGGATGTGTTTTACCACAATAAGAATAAAAGCAATGAGGCCAAGGTGGGAGGAGAGCTTGACCCTAGGCGTACGAGACTAGCTTGGGCAACATAGCAAGACCCTGTCTCTACAACAAAAATTAAAAAATTAGCCAGGTGTGGTGGCACACACCTGTAGTGCTAGCTACTTGTGAGGCTGAGGCTAGAGGATTGCTTGAACCCAGGAGGTCGAGGCTGCGGTGAGCCGTGAGCATGCCACAACACTCCAGCCAGGGTGCCAGAGTGAGACCCCGACTGAAGTAAAATAAAATAAATAAAATAAAAGCAACAAACTGCCACAGTCCGTTGGGAAGGGGTTGCCTAATTACAATTTTATCATTTCACAACCTGTTCCTTTTTGCTGGACTTTGGCATGTTTAGGGACAGGCTTGGAGTCTTGCCATGAGTTTCAGGAATTTACCTTAAGAAAACTGTCCTGGAAAGGTCACCAGGGCTTTCTCCATATGCCGTGGGCAGATGTCAGAGCCAGTGGGGACAATTTCCCGATTGCTGTCCCCCCTTGGCAACACTGAGCCTGGGTGTCCACGCCCGTGTCTGAGGTCACCCCAAACTCGCCCAGCACCCAATTAAATCAACGCCCAGCCCCCATGGAAGCTGGGAGAACGTGGACTAATAACAATAAAGCGTTCCATGGGTACTTTTACAGACACATTTGGACCATATTTCAGGCAGTTTTATGGGCAAGTGCTATTCTGAGCGCTCCCCTGTTCCCAGATTGCTTGTGAAACATCTGTGGGCCGAACATGTGGGGTGGCTTGGAGCTCCCAGCTCCTGGACATAAATCCTAACTGTCCCAAGACCCTGGTGAGGCTGGCGCAGACCCCAGAGCACTATCCTGGAGGGTTAGGGGTGTTTAAGACAGGGGCATTGCTGGAGGGGAGGATTTGAGGACAGAGAGGCAGTGAGGAGGTGGGGAGGCTAGGGAGGCAGTGATTCCACCTGCTCCAGGGACCCCCTCCTTCCCCTTGAGGGGCTGTTGTTGACCATGCCCAGCTCTTCCCTGCCTAATTTAGGGTAGGCTTGTCCCAGGTTAGCACAGGTGGGCTTCCCATCATCACCTTCCCTTCTAGGTCAGCTGTCGTCTCCCGTGGATGATCCAAGACCCTCGCTCCAGGCCCCTGCCTGCGGCTTCTCAGGGTTGCCATTGCCCTGAGGGTAAAGATCGGTCTCCCCACTGTCTTCCAGGACCTGCCTAGCCTGGCCACCCAAGCCTCCGTCAGTGCCACGGGTGCTCCTCTCCCCGGGGCTGCAGATGCAGGGGGGCTTGCGGCATTGCCCCCTCGTGCTGCAGGATGATTGCACGTGCTTTTCCTCAGCCTGGAAAGCTCTTCCTGCCCTTGCCACCCACCCATCAGCTCATCCTCCTCCAGCTCCAGCTCACCTGTCACCTCTCAGGACATCGCCCCTGACTGCCACACCAGGCCGGTTCTCTGGTGACACCCTCCAACACTGTGTGTCTCGTTCACTGGCACAATGCATTGGCCATCTAATGGGGTACGGAGCTCTGGGGCTCCATCCCCCTGCTGGTTCTCTCATTTGCGAAATCCACATCACATAGTAGACATTGAAAGTGCCAGACTGCTCACTCTCTCAGCATGCCTTGCAGCTAGAGGTGGCCCCGTCCACCCAGTTCAGACCACAGTAGTCAAGGGGAACTCTGCTGGAGTTCCAGGGGACAGATGCTTATGAGGGGACCCAAAAACCCCAGCATTTGTTCATAAAAATCATGTATTTATTCCTTACATGTTTAAGGTTCAGTCACTTTCAAAGGACGCTTTCGCCACTGCTCAATGCAGGTTTTGAACTTGTCCATTTGAATGCCCTTTAGTGCTTCTGTCAGTTTCTGTTTCACCCCTTCCACATCGGCAAAATGTTTCCCTTTGAGGACTTTTTTTCATCAGGGAAACAAAAGTTGCCCAGTGTGAGGAGAATAGGGAGGGTGGGGTCCAGGGGTCATGCCGTTTGGGGTCAAAAACTGCTGAACACTCAGCGTGGTGTGGGCAGGTGCACCTGTAAATCACCCATCATGAAATGAAACACACACTTGAAAGAATCTCAAAAAAAAAAAAAAAAATTCACTGAGGCCAACACAACCTCTCACAACAACGCTGGCTGGCCCACGGGTACAGATGTGTTCCTAGAACACTCACCTGGTGGGGGACGCCTGTGCTACAAGGGTCCCGCCCTCCAAAAGAGAATTCCAGATTTTGGGATCCCCCTCACATGGGAAAGAGCTTTCTCCCAGTAGAGAGATTCCTGGGATGACAGCCTTCCCTCACATCCTTGTCTTGGCTACTATTGCGGGAGGAGGCAGGGCCTAGAGTACAGCCCGGATTTTGCAATCACGAGTGTGTTTTGCGTTGCCATGAAGGAACGCCTGAGGCTGGGTCACTACAGAAAAGAGGTTTATCTGGCTCACAGTTCCACGTGGCACCAGCCTCTGCTTCTGGTGAGGTCTTGGGAAGCTTCCACTCAAGGCAAGGGGGCAGGCATGTCCCATCGCGAGAGGCGCCAGGCCCTTTAAACACCAGTCCTGGCATGAACTGACAGAGCAAGAACTCACTTGTGACCGTGAGGACAGCGCCGAGGCCCTCCTGTGGGATCTTCCCCATGACCCGCACGCTCCCCCCCACCACTGGAACCACACTCAACATGAGATTTAGAGGACAGACATCCAAACTACACCAATGAGGTTGACAAGTCATGAAACTGAAAATCAGCACCACACGCTAGGGGTCAGAAGACAGGATGTCCGGGCTCCCAGGTGACATGGCGGGACCAAACCCAGAGTCCTCCTACCCACAGGCTCCCGCTGTTGTGGATAGTTAAGGCTGTGATGGCTTGGGCCACGCTGGTCGCTGGTCGGGTGTCCTGTCCATTCCCCCAGGAGTTACCGAGCAAATGAGACTTCCCTGCCACCCCTCATTCTCTTGGGATCCTGCCTCCAGGGGCTTTGGGAGCTGAACGGGGCTTTGCTAGGAACTGGCCAGCCTACCCATTTTAAATAAATGAATAATCAATGGAGTGAATGAAAAATGTCCAGGGTGCAGTCAATGTGCACACTTGACAGAGGCAGCCTTGTGTCAGAACGTGCCACGGGATCCTGCCCACCTAGAATGTGGGTTTATGACCTGAAGCATTGTGGGAAAATCTGGATTGGAGCAGCTTCACAGCACCCTGGGAAGGTGTGGACAACTCCACCGTTCCTGACCTTTGTCCATGTCTTCCTCCATTCCCAGTCACTTCCCTTCTGCACACTCTTTGACACTGCGGTGGCACATTAACTGTGTTGGCTTTTTATATTTAACATGGTGTCATTCACATTTTTCAAGTTTCTGTAGGATCTCTCACCAGGCTGGTAAACATTTAATCCTATTTTGCTGTTTTGAAATTTGAGAATCATACTCTTTGAAAGGACATGATATGGATTTAATGTGCCCAATGAGCAGCTATTTTAACATTGCCTAAATCTCATGTCTTTCTAACAGTTCACTTAACTCACCCTCTAAGCATTAGTCTAGGACAGAACCTGTTTCTCAGAGGTAGCTATTGATCATTGTTTCACAACCCCCGCCCCAGCTTGTTTTTGTACTAATTAGCTTTTCTATTTCCAGCATTTGGCTCCGCCCATAAGACCCAGGTTAACCTAATCAGTCCTTCATGACCTTCATGACACAGACCCACCCCCACCATGGCAGCAGTCATGTGATTGGCCCATCCATCTGCCTGCTGTCCATCACCTGATGTCAGTGCCTGTGCTTACCTGCCCCTTTGTGATGACATGGAGCAGACCACCACCCAACCACTTTAATGACCTTCCCTATCAAAGGGAAGAATTAAAAGGACTCAGCCATGGATAGCCAGCTACCATTGCCTTGCTAAGCTATGGTGTGGCCGTGCACTCTTGGAGTTATGGCCGTTGCCATGTTTCCTGGCTTTGACCCCCTCCTCTAGCTTGCAGAGGTGAATCTCCTGTTCTCTCTCTCTCTCTCTCTCAAATTTACTTTCTAAATAAACTATATTTCCTGATCTAACTTCTGTGCAATTCTTTTCATCTTTCTTGTGGCACCAAATCACACACCAGACACCCACACCCCAGCAGACCTGAACTAACACCCTTATTATTATAGAACAGGGGTCCTTAGTCTGCATCCCAATTCCCACCTGACCATTTGTTTTTGTAAATAAAGCTTTATTGGAACAGAGGCGCACTCCTTGTTTCACATTGTCTGTGGCAGTGTATATATGTATATGCATATGGTCGGCAAAGTCAAAAGTATTTCCTATCTGGCCCTTTAAGGAAAAGCTTGCCAACTTCTATTCTAGAACATTTTGATATTTTCAGGGTATTGGCAATTAGTTTACCTGTCAGCAGACATCTCTGTACATTTGACTTTTAACTTTTAATGACATTTTTCCTCCATATAAAATCTTAGGGATGGAATTAGCAGAATGAAGAGAATCAACACTTCTTAAAAATTCATATTTTCCCATGTTTACACCAATTTGTGTAAAATTTACTAGGTTACCAAAAGTCAGCAAGTCTCTAATTTCATTGCAATCAAATAAGCACTGAGTATTAATGTTTAGAATGTCAGGGGTTAATATGGAATGTATAGAAATGAACTCGAGGACTTCTTAAATTTCACCGCAGTGAATATTTACTCACCAGATCTATATTTTGGCAGTGTTTTTACTTTCCCAAAAGTTCAATAATGAAGTTACAGTGAGGTCAGGCATGGTGACTCATGCCTGTAATCTCAGTACTTTGGGAGGCTGAGGCAGGAGGATTGCTTGAGCCCAGAAGTTCGAGACCAGTCTGGGCAATGTAGCAAGAGCTTGTCTCTGTAAAAAAATAAAAATAAAAAATTTAGCTAGGCATGATGGTGCACACCCGTAGTCCCAGTTACTCAGGAGACTGAGGCGGTAGGATTGCCTGAGTCCAGGGGGTCAAGACTGCAGTGGGCTGGGATCATGCCACTGCACTCCAGCCTGGGTGACAGAGTGAGACTTCAACCCAGTAATAATAAAGTTACTGTGAATCTTTTTAAAAAGGGATCCCCAAACACCTTGACCTGTTGTAAAAAGCCACTTCCAAAGAGAGTTACTTCTCTAAGGGAATTCATCTCTGTAGGTGCAGCAGTTTCAAGGGGTAGCACCTCCTTGGATTCAGATAAAGTAGTTGGGGAAGGCTAAGGAGATTACAGGCTAGGAACCAGCACCTTGCAAATGTGGGAATCTCCCCCCCACAACCTATTGAGATTCACTGTCCTGGGAAACCCACAAAGAACGATATTGCCGCTCTAAGTGGACCTCACTCAGCCTTCAGGCCAGAGCCAGGGCAGGGGAACTGCAGTCTGCCAGCACCTCCTCTGAGATGCCTCTGGCAGGAGCAGCTGTGCTCTGCATTCCCATGGCCCTTCTGGAGCAGATAGACACCTTCGGAGAGGCTGACAGGTCTGTGGCCACCGACCAAGATCCCCCAGGCAAAGGAGACTCAGCCTCTCACGGGTTTGTTTATGCTGTTTCTCAAGGTGACCAGGAAGACATTGTGAGATGTCACTCAGCCCCAGGCCCTTCGCCTGCCTCAGCCTCATGGGGCACCAGCCCTGCCTGTTCTGAGACCAGGCCCAGGACCAAGGAAATCTTCTGGATGGGGAGGAATCATTACAATCACTGCCAACAGGACACTCCATGCTCCAAGGGTCAGAACTCCCTTAGGGAGTTTTTGAAAAAGCCTTGGATTTTGTAGGGGAAGCCCTGCTCCGTGCAGTGGATCTCAGGTAGGACCCCCAGGGGGAGTCTGAGGTGTGGTAGGTGGAGACCCTCTGCCTGGCTGGACCCTCCAGCTTCTGTCTGGGCAACTCTGCCCTCTTCACAGCCCCCTCCCCTTCCCACCCCAGTTCCCCAGGCATCCCAAGTTCCTGTAGATGCCCAAGGGGTTCTCATGCTTCCACCACACGCAGGACACCCTCACCTGACCAGGTCTCACTCATCTGATGGCACAAGCATCCAATCAGATCACAGAGGCAGTAGTCAATTAATCGTGGCCCAGATTTCAGAGGCCACACCTGGGTTCGGATCCCAACCCTAGCACTCAGTGACTGCCTGATTCCAGGGCATTTTTGAACCTTCTCTGTCCACCTTCTAATCTGTAGAATGGAACTAATGAAACCGAACTGGCCGGGTTGCTGTGAAGACTGAAGGTGGTCTGTGTGAGTCAGGGAGGCCCAGATGTGAGAGACACAGCCTCAGAAGGCTTTTTACAATTGTATTCTTGTTACGACTAAAGCATTTGCCCTGTAGAGGGAATCTGGTCGACATGCTTCCAGAAAGACCCTCTGAACGCTGCCCACGTTCTGCCTTTCCAAAGACAGTGGTGGGTGTCTCTCCTCTTGATCACCCGCAGGGACAACAACTCTTCATCTTTAGAAGGAGGTTCAAATTCTAGAATAGTCAGACATCTTTCAGAGCCAGTCCTGGCCACCCATGGACTTAACAAGCATGGTCTGTGTTCCAGGGGAGAAATGAAACAAGTTTCATGATTGGATTCTGTAATTCATGGGTGTACCTGAAAGCCTTTAGCGTCAAATACTAATCAAATATTCAGGGTATCTTTGTGGGCTGAGATTTTCTACCGATTTCTTTACCTATTTAACATGTCTGCTAATCCTTTGTAGAAGGAGGACGAAGTGGATGAATAGATGACAGATAGATGAGAGATTGACGGATTGATGGATGAGAGATACGATAGCTTGATAGGGAAACAAGTGATAGGTAGATATGATAGATGGATAGAGAGAGAGAGCTAGAAATGGAGAGAGGAGAGGTGCTAGATACGTAGTGGAAAATCACTTGATGTTATTGGGGGCACTCACAACAGAAGAGCCTCATGAAAAGACTGCTAACAATTACCTGTATGATGCAAAATGTGTCTAGAGCTATTGCTGAGGCCAAGCAGGGTGGTGCGTGCCTGCAAGTCCAGCGTTTTAAGAAGCTAAGGTGGGCCGGGCTCGGTGGCTCAGCCTGTAAGCCCGCGCCTTTGGGAGGCTGAGGTGAGTGGATTGCCTGAGCCCGCGGGGTTGAGACCCGCCTGGGCAGCGAGACCTCAACTCTACAATAAATCAAAAAATCAGCCAGCGTGGTAGCGCATGCCTATAATTCCGGCTACTTGGAAGGCTGAGGTGGAAGGATCGCCGGAGCCCAGCAGGTGAGGCTGCAGGGGCCGGGAGCAGCCACTGTACTCCAGTCTGGGCGACCGAGTGAGACTCCAATTAAAAAAAAAAAAAAAAAAAAAGAAGAACTAAGGTGGGAGGATCACTTGTGGCCAGGAGTTCGAGACCAGCATGGGCAACATAGCCAGACCTCATCTCTACAAGAAATTTGAAAAATTAGCTGGGTGTGGCGGTACACCTGTAGTTCCAGCTATTCAGGAGGCTGAGGTGGGAGGATTGCTTGAGTCCAGGAATATAAGGCTGCAGAGAGCCATAATGGTACCATCGCACTCCAGCCTGGGCAACAGAGTGAGACTCTCAACAACAAAAAAGCTATTGTTGAGGACATCAGCCCTCAGTTAAATGATCATAAATATGTACAATTATTATGTATCAACCAAAAAAGAAACCAGAGCTAACAAAAAAGAAATCAGAGCTTTAGCTAAGACTGGAAGTGGCAACTGAAACCCAGTCCTCTCGTTGCCAAATTAAGTAGTTAACCATTGGTGGACAGACTTAAGTCAGGACTTAAGACTTAAGTCACGAAGAACTGGCCATCCCGATTAGAAAGATGTGAGCCTGTCTGCTCCAGCCATGGATGGGATATCTGGGGATACAGTGATGCCTGCTGTTCCCTGGTGCCAGTCGTCAAATGTGGTTTTACAACCCTCATGACCTCCCTGCCCGCCAGAGGGGGTCACAGGCCCCTAGAGGCAGGGGTCACCTCCTGCCTGTGTCCACAGAGGCGGCCCTTCACAACCCTGGCCATGAGAGGCCTCCGTTCATTCCAACAGGCCTGGCTCAAACCCTCTCTCCATCCTCACCTAACTCCATCAGAAGATGGGACAATGGTCGTCCTGGGAGAATTGACAGAACCTGTACATGTCCCACACATGCATGGCACTGCAGGTGCAGAGTGCTTGGAGTTCACGAGAGAAATGTCACCATCATCATCATCGTCGTCATCATCATCACCATCATCATCATCACCATCTCTAACTCCCACCACGCACCGTCCACGTGTCGGAAACTGAGCTGGGCGGTTTTGTACGTTAACCCGCTTTGCCTCCCGACCCTGGGACCTAGAATAATTTACTCCCTTTGCTCAGAGGAGCAAACTAAGGCTCAGAGGAGAAAGCGGCTTGAGGCTGGGCCAGACAGGAGGTAGCAGAGGCAGCTCGTAGAGTCCAGGGTCTGAACCGTGACGATGTCGGTCTCTCTTGCCATAGTAGCCGAATACCTTCTGGAAACCAACTAAAAACGTGCATGCACTTAGGCACCAAAGCGTGATCTGCATGCCTGAGTGAAATTAGAAGATTTCACAGCTAATTTAGCCATGGACCATTGCTTGGGGTGATGCAGATCAGCTGTTCCCTGTGATCTCTTTTCAGATTGGCTGATGCTATGATGACCAGAGCTAAAGGCGTGGAGGCAGCCCTTCCCATGCTGCCCATGGCCAAGGCGGCCAACAATTTTCTGATATCTGCTGTTATTAACTGGAAAATGTGTCCTAATCTCTGTGAGTGAACGTTTCCAACTGAGATCATTATCACGGAACACATGGAGGTGGTGGGGGTGAACAGCCCAGCTCACCCACACTCCCCTTCGGCAGTTTGTGTTTTCAGAGCTCAGCGCATGCAAGGTTTTGGGGAGGCCGAGTTTTGGGGAGGCTGGCTGGCTCTCCGTCTGTTTTCTGTTTCCATGGTTCAGCATTTGCTCTCTGTGGGAGAGGCCTGGAGTGTGGGGTGATGGGGTGCAGGGTGACGCATCCCGGGCTGTGCACTGATCCCAGAGGCCAGTTCCCATGAGTAGACCAGCTCCTTGGGCCCTTGAGACCAGCCTCCTGGTCAAGATCCTAGGACAGCGACCATGAGGTTAAAAGGCCAGTACGCCAGGGCCTGTGTCCCCACCCCAGGAGGCCGTGGCAAGTTCCCCATCCTAAACATTAATTCAGAGAGGCTCGCTGGAAGGGGGACCGTGTGTTCCCCGCTTTCTTTCTTTTCTTTTCTTTTAATTTTTTTTATTTTAAAGATGTGGGTTACAATTCAGGGTTAGGTATACAAATGTTCCTTATGCAGGTACCCTTGTTAATGAGGTGTGCCCCCCTCCCCCAGCAGATTCCCACAACTGCCAAGTCCCCACCCCCCGCGCACCTGGCAGTTTCCTGCTACTGCCAATCCTTTTCTTATAGTATTATGATTATTGTTTAAGGTCTGCTTATGAGTGAGAACATGTGATATGCAGTCCTTTGTTTCTGTGAAACATCACTCAGTATTATTATAGATTCTAAATCCATCCAGGTTTCTCTGAAGTTCATGATTTGGTTCTTCTTTATGGCTGCATAATATTCTATTGTGTATATGTACCACTTTTTTTTTTTTTTTTTTTGAGTTGGAGTCTCACTCTGTCGCCCAGACTGGAGTGCAGTGGCCGCTCCCGGCCACCACAGCCTCGACCTGCTGGGCTCCGGCGATCCTTCCGCCTCAGCCTTCCGAGTAGCCGGAATTACAGGCATGCGCTACCATGCCCAGCTGATTTTTTGATTTATTGTAGAGTTGAGGTCTCGCTGCCCAGGCGGGTCTCAAACCCGCGGGCTCAGGCAATCCACTCACCTCAGCCTCCCAAAGGTGCGGGATTACAGGCTGAGCCACCGAGCCCGGCTTGTACCATATTTTTTTAAATTCAGTCCTCTTTTGATGGGCAGCACGGTTGGTTTCATGTTCTTGCTACTATGAACAATGCTGCAATAAACATACACATGCAGGTATCTTTTTTATAGAGTGATTTGAGTTCTTCCAGGTATACTTCCAGTAGGGGGATTGCAGAGTCATATGGAAGGTTTATTTTTAGATCTTTTAGGAATCGCCACACTGTTTTCCACAGAGGTTGTACTAGTTTACACTTCCACCAACAGTGTAGAAGTGTTCCCTTTTCGCCACACCCTCTCCAGCATCTGTTGTTTTTTGAGTTATTGATGATGGCCATCCTGATTGGAGTTAGGTGGTATCTCCATGTAGTTTAAATTTGCGTTTCTTTGATGACTAGTGAGGCTGAGCATTTTTTCAAGTATCTGTTGACTGCTTGTATGTCTTCTTTTGAGAAGTATTTATTCATATCTTTTGCCCACTTTGTAATGGGGCCGTTGCTTTTTTCTTTTCGGCACATTTGAGTTCCTTGTATATCCTAGATGCTAGGCCTTTGTCAGACATACAGTTGGCAAATACCTCTTCCCAGTCTGTGGGCTGTCTCCCTGCTCTCTTGATGGTTTCTTTGGCTTTGCAGAAGCTTGTCAGTTTGATGAGGTCCCACTTGTCTGTCTTATCTCTATGGCATGGGCACTTGGGGTTTTAATCAGGAATTGATTGCCAGTTCCAATTTCCATAAGGATATCTCCTGCATTTTCTAAGGTTCTTATAGTTTTTACATTTAGGTTTTTGATCCATTTGGAGTTGATTTTTGTGTATGGTGTTAGGTAAGGGTCTTGTTTTAATCTTCTGCATGTGGTCAGCCAGTTTTCCCAGCACCATTTACTGAATAGGTCTCCTCTCCCCAGAGGTTGGTGGCAGAAGTTTTTTCAAAGATAAGTTGGTTGAAAAATTGAGGTTTTGCTTCTGGAATCTCTATCCTTTTCCATTGGTCGATATGCCTGTTCTTGTACCAATACCAGATTGTTTTGATTATTGTAGCTTTATAATAAAGTTTAAAGTCTGAGGGTGTGATACCTCCCAGTTTTTTTTCCCTGAGGATTGTTTTGGTTATTCGTGGTCATTTATGTTTCCATATGAATTCCCATATTGTCTTTTCCATGTCTGAGATGAATGCTGCTGGTAATTTAATCGGTATTGCATTAAATCTGTAAATTGCCTTGGGAAGAATGGACATCTTGACAATGTTGATTCTTCCAAGCCATGAGCATGGAATATTTTTCCATTTGTTTGTGTCATCTTTGATTTCTTTGAGCAGTGTTTCGTAGTTTTTGTTGTAAACGTCTTTCACATCTCTGGTTAGGAAGATGCCAAGGTATTTGAGTTTTTTGTGTGTGTGACAATTGTGAGTGGGATAGTGCTTTTTGTTTGGGTTTCTGTTTGTTTATTGTTGGTATATAGAAATGCGACTGTCTTTTGCACGTTTATTTTATACCCTGAGACTTTGCCAAAGTTTTTTATCAGTGCAAGCAGGTTTTTGACAGATTCTCTTGGGTTTTCAAGGTATAGTATCATGTCATCTGCAAAGAGGGATAACTTGACTTCCTCTTTTCCTATTTGGATACTCCTGATCTTATCTTGTCTGATTGCTCTAACTAGGACTTCCAAAACTATGTTGAAAAGGAGGGATGAGAGTGGGCATCCTTGTCTTGTTCCAGTTTTCAGGGGAAATGGTTCCAATTTCTGTCTGTTTAACAGGGGTTTCTCATAGATGGCTCTTACTATTTTGAGGTAAGTTCCATCTATGTCTAGATGTTTGAGGATTTTTATCAAGAAGGTGTTGCTCCCCACTTTCAGGTGGGTTCTCAGAGCCCCTAGAAAATGAAAGACAGACACATTCCATTTAGATTTAACATTTTTCATGCATTTATTTGTTTTTTTGAAATAGGGTCTTACTCTGTTGCCCAGGGTCTTACTCGGTTGGTACAATCATAGATCACTGCAGCCTCAAACTCCTAGGCTGCAGCAATCCTCTTGCCTCAGCCTCCCAAGCAGCTGGGACTACAGGTGCGTGCTCCCATGCTGGGCTACATTTTTTTTTTTAAGTCGGAGTCTCATTCTGTCACCCAGGAGTGCAGTGGCACAATCATAGCTCACTGCAGCCTCGACCTGCTGGACTTAAGCAATCCTCCCACCTAAGCCTTCCAAGTGACTGGAACCACAGGTACATGCTGCCATGCTCATCTAAATTTTTTAATTTATTGTAGAGACGAGATCTTACCCAGTTACGCAGGTTGGTATCAAGCCCCTAGGCTCAGGCAATCTTGTCACCTCTGCCTCCCAAAGTGCTGGGATTGGTCAGCTATGTGTTTTGTTTGATAGTTTTGTTCTGTTTTGTTTTGTTTTTGCAGAGACAGGTATCTTACTATGTTGCCCAAGCAAGTCTAGAACTTCTGGCCTCAAGTGATCCTCTCACCTCAGCTTCCCAAAGTGCTGGGATGACAGGTATGAGCCACTGTGCCCAGTCTAATTAAAAAATTTTTAAACATTCCATTTACAATATCATATGTAAAAAATAGCTGTGTGTGTGTGTGTGTGTGTGTGTGTGTGTGTGTAAAGAGGTAGGTGAAGGTTGTTAGCTGGGATCGTGACTATTAATGAGAACTCATTCTCCACTGTCCTCTGGGGATGTGTGCATAGAAATCAGCATATAAAATGGGCTGCATTTCTGTGAATTTCAAAAGGGGATCTATGCTTAAGAAGGTTGAGGAATGTATTTATGTATTTATTCCAAATATAGAAGTCATACCATCTGGTTGGTTAGCACAGCTAGACCACGTCTACATGCAGGAGATTCAGCTCTGACTCAGGTGGGCTCTGGCAAGGCATGGCTAGAGGGATGGCCCATCCAGCCAAGAACCACTCTGACCCGCACGGGCACAGACTTCCTCTTCTTCAGGACTGGGTTTCTCATTGCAGAGAGCTGTCAGCACCTGAGTTCTTGAGAAAGATCAGTGTGGCTGATGAACTCTTTCTGGTGAGTTGTAAGCCATTTCTCAGTATCATCATACCACCTACGCCTTGTGCTATTGCACACATTCATGCAACCTACCAGCTGCTCTTGTGGCTGGGCTCTGTCTTTCTTCACAGGGCCCTTCCCTCCAGAAGTGAGAACATCTATCTAGAGTCTTCTATGGATTTAGAGGGAAAAGGTCAATTTTCTGGGCTCTGCTGCTAGAGAGATAATCTCTCACCAAACCTCTCCCATGTGACTGCTTTCTGAGGCTCATGACAGTGAGGGACATGGCCAGGGTCACATGGGTAGTTAGGAGTGGACCCTGCCCAGGGCACAGACTCCCTGTCCCTCAAGGACAGGCTCCCTCTCACTGTGACGTCAGCGTTCATGCATGCAGAGCCCTAAGACTGGAGGCTGTAAGGTGGACACTGTGGATAACTTGCCAAGTTGTCCAAATTTGTTAATTTTTAAAAGGTGAAATCTTTTTTTAGTAATGAAAAATTATCAGCTGGGCTCGGTGGCTCAGCCTGTAATCCTGCGCTTTGAGAGGCTGAGGTGAGTGGATTGCCTGAGCTCGCGGGTTTGAGACCCGCCTGGGCAACTTGGCAAGACCTCATCTCTACAATAAATAAATAAATAAATAAAATAAAATAAAATAAATAAAGAGGAAAGAAAGAAAAAAGAAAAATTATCCTATTTCTAAAAACACTGGGTTTCCAAAAATGCATAACCTCAGTTCAATCCAATCCAACAAACATGAATACAGGGATAGCCTGTAAAACATCAAGCCTACACTCTTCAAAAATGCCAATGAAATAAAGACAGAGACAGGCTGAAGGATGCTCCAGATGGCAGGAGATGAAGGAGACATGGTGGCCAAACACAGTGTGGGACTCCGGTTGGAGCCTGGGTGGGAAGGTAGGAGCTGCTAGAAAGCCCAGGATCGGGACAAATTGTTGACATTTGAATGTGAACATTAGCTAAGAGCTAAGAGCATCCTGTAGGAGAAGATTCCTGTTCCCAGGAGGATGTTGATATGTTCAGAGGCAAAGGGACATGCCCTCCGCAAGGCCCCATCAAAGAGTTCAGCAAAATAAATAAACAGTGATAATGGCAATGGTGATGAGTGATCTTGGTGATGGTGGTGATGGTGGTGATGGCAATGGTGCCATCGACCATGGTGGTGGTGGTGGTGATGATGGTGACAGTGATGATGAGGTGATAATGGTGAGGAAATGGTGATGGTGAGAGAGCTGGAGCTCTGAGCAGTTGCAGCCAGATGTTAGCAGCAGGTGAGTCTAGGGGACAGGGATGCGGCAAGTCATTGTAATACTTGGCAATTTTCTATAGACTCAAAACTTTTTACAAAATAAAAATTTTCATACAATTAAATAAGGTGGGAAAAATCAAGCCAGGCATGCCAGACCAAGCATCTCTGTCTACCTGCCACCCAGGAAGCTGGGCATTATAGAGATGGCACCCATGGGCATTATAGAGACAGCACCCATCAGAAGAAGGGCTCAGGGCACTGACAGGCTCCTACCATCCGTTTCTTACCCCTGGTACCTGAGAATGTGACCTTATTTGGAAATAGGTTCTTTGTAGATGTGATTGAGTTCATATGAGGTTATACTGGATTAAGGTAGGCCCTCATCCAATAGGACTGTTGCCATTAGACGAAGAAGGAAATGCGGGCCAGGCGAGGTGGTTTACGCCTACAATTTTAGCATTTTGGGAGACCAAGGCGGAAGATCTGCTTGAGCCCAGGAGTTGGAGGCTAGTTTAGGCAATATAGTGAGACCTCATCTCTCCAAAAAACAAAAAAAAATTAGCCAGGCACAGTGGTACACACCTGTAGCCCCAGTCACTTGGGAGGCTGAAGCAGAAGGATCACCTGAGCCTAGTAGGTTGAGGTTGCAGTGAGCCATACCACTGTACTTCAACCTAGGCAGCAGAGTGAGACCCCAATTCAAAAAAAAGAAAAATGAAAAGAGAGAAATCTGGGTACAGACGCACACAGAGGAAAGATGGCAGAGACTGCAGTGACGTACCAAGAACTGAGGCAATGCTGGAAGCTTCAGGAGGCAGGAGCACCTTCCTCAGTGCCTTCAGAGGGAGCCAAGACTGCCTACAACTTGACCTCAGATGCCCGGCCTCCGGGTCAGCGAGAGCATCAGTTCTGTTGTTTTAAGCCCCCTGTGCTGGGGTCAATTCTCACTTCAGCCCCAGGACACCAATCCCAGTGCCAGAAGGAGCTGTCACGATGTGCAAGAACAGAGGCCGGCCCACCCCCACAAGAGGTGGGTGGCATTGAGAGGGTCCACGGGCTGTTCCTGGCACCATTTGGGAACAACTGTATATGAGTTGCGAGGCCGCCGCCTAACCCACCATCCACCCCAGTTCAAGAACTGTGTTGGAACAGAGGTCTTGTAGACCCCACAGGAAGGGAGATGAGAGTCAAACGTCGCTGCTTCTCCTCCTTGGGGGCACGTCACGTACATCAGAAGTGGGATTTCCCTACTGGAGTTCTCCCACGGTTTGGCCTGGCCCTGCCTTGATAGACAGCTGATACCTCCAGGGCCCTTGCCTGCAGGACAGGACAGGGAGGCTGCTGTGGCCTCCGTGAGAGCCTGAGTCAGAGACCTGATCAGATTAGCATGTGCAGCTGTCCAAATCGTGGTCCTGAAACCCGATGAGAGGCCAGGGACAATACACAGAAGAGAACCCCTGTCTATGAAAACATTCGCGGGAGAGACAAAGACGACTTTCTGTGTGAGGCCGGGCGGCCTGCAGGCCTTCCCTGGGAAGGGTGTGGGGGAGGAAGCGAGGCAGGATGGAGGGGTGGGCGCCGCTGCGGGAGCCCAGACCCTCTCCCAACCACCACACAGCTGCGGGCCCTGGCCCCACCTGCCCCTGCATTTCGGGGTGTCTGATTCCTACCCAGGCAGGCCGTCTCAGTAAACAGATGTTAGGCTGACCGTGAGCTTTGCAGTATGCATGTTCTTCCCAGTGAAACCGGCCAGTCCTGCGGGATCTGCAACTTTGGAAGTTTTCATTTGGGAGTAAACAAATGCTTTTGATTCTTCGCCCAAGGTATGCTGGAAACCGAAGCTTTGGTCCGCTGTCCAAGCGGAGAGCTCGCCTGCTTTTTGTATCACAGTAGTGGCTGTTTAGAGAAAGGAGCGGTAGTTAGACTTTCAAGTTATAGCCAGAAATTACACATAAACACACTGTCACGATGGCAACAATGAGTGCCAGATGCGGCCAGGTAGAGGGGTGGGGGCTTCTGCAGCTGCCCAAGATCCGAGGTTGGGCAGACAGAGTGATCTAAGCCACAGTGCAAACCATAGGTGCTCTAAAAGTGCACACCTGGACAGTGCAAATCAGACTCACCTACTTTATATTATAGGACGGAGCCCAGGCTTCAGCGTGTTTGTCATCCTTTAGAAAGAAGCTTCTGCCGCTCACTGCCTCGTGGACACCTTGCAGCTGAGCCAGCTCCTCAGCAGCTACGATACACTGCAGAGTGAGGTTTTGTAGGGGCTGGAGGTGAAGATCCCCCTGACTTTTTTTTTGTAAGTCTAAGTCTCACTCTGTCACCCAGGCAGGAGTGCAGTGGCACTATCATGGCTTACTGTGGCCTCGCCCTGCTGGGCTCAAGCAATCCTCCTATCTAAGCTTCCAGAGTAACTGAGACTGCAGGAGTACACCATTGTGCCTGGCTAATTTTTTATTTTTGGTAGAGACACAGGGTCTCGCTATGTTGCCCAGGTTGGTCTTGAACTCCTAGGCTCAAGCCATCCTCCTGCCTCAGCCTCCCAAAGCGCTGGGATGACAGGCATAAGCCACCATCCCGAGTCCATTCTGACTTCTAAGTCACATGGTGACACAGATAACCAGGTCAGCTATCACAAGAGGAGTGAGATGGCACTCTTCCCTGAGCAGTCTGGCATTATGATACTATCATAGCCGATGACAGTTGGCGTCACCCTGTTCCATGTGTCAGGTAGGCCTCTCAGTGGTTTACACCCACCATTCCATCTAACCTCTCCCCCCAACATCTTGCCAGATGGGCACTATCTTTCCTCATTTTCCTGGTGTGCTGGCTAACTGCACAAGGCTAGGCAGCGTGAGCACGTCCCACAGAGGGAGGGAGAGGCACCGTGCTGGGGCTCACATTGGCCGGACCTCTGAACAAGCTGATCTTCTGCTGGAATATTGTTCCCTCTTGAGGGTCTTTTCCGCCTCAGATGATGACAATCAGCTCTGTAACGTCACACAGTGTGACTAATGTCTTCCTTCATCCACTCAGCAAATATTTACTGAATAGCTGTTCTGTTGGGCACCTTCAGGGATGAGTTTAGGCACTGGGGGTGAATCGGTGGACAAAAAGGACCAAGATCACTGCTTAGTCTACTGGGAAAAGACAGAGAAGCACAAATTATAGAACATATAGATTAGCTGGGCTTGGTGGCATGCACCTGCAACCTCAGTGCTTTGAGAAGGCTGAGGCAAGGAAGATTACTTGAGGCCAGGAGTTCCAGACCAGCATGGGCATTATAGTGAGATCCCATCTCTACAAAAAATATAAAAATTCACCAGGTGTGGTGGTGCACACCTGTAGCCAGTTACTTGGAAGGGTGAGGTGGGAGCATTACCTGAGCCCTGGAGTTCGAGTTTGCAATGAGCTATGATTACGTCATTGAGTTGCAACCTGGGCAACAGAGCAAGACCCTCATCCCCCAAAATAAATTTTTTTTTAAAAAAAAGAACATGCGGGCAACCCCTTCGGGTCCCCTCCCACGGTGGGATCTTTTCTGTCCTCTCAATAAATCCTGCTTTTAAAAAAATGCTAGAAAAAAATAGAACCTGGTGAGGTGTTGAGGAGTTGGGTAGAGTGTGTGTGTGGATTCACCACATGCCAGCTCTGTGCTGGAAGCCAAAGGTTAAACATGAAAGAGACAAGAAGCTCATGGCCATCGGCAGACAAGATGGTAGGGGCAGGAGGGCATGTCTGAGTCTGCTGGTAGGGAACCATGGGGGGTGCAATGACACACGTGCACGCACACACACTGTATCCCTGCCAGGTCTCTGGCACAACCATGGATGTCGCCCCATGTCTGAAGGCCTGCCGAGGGCCAGCCCACACAGAGTCTTCACAAGTATTATCTTACACATCTCAGAACACCTCCACGAGGAAAAAAACTGAGGCCCAGAGAGGCAAAGCAACCTGCCTTGGGCCCCACAGAGAGCTGGTGGTAAATGCAGGGTCTATACCCAGACCTGCCTCTGTCTCTAAACCAGCTCACAGCCAGCACCCTATTCTGCACACACTTGAAGGAAGGAATAGATTGTTTCCTTCTTCTGTCTGCTGGGGACCCCACACCCAGTCTTGTGCAGATTAGATGCTCAATAAACAGCTGCAGAGTGAATGAATGCATTTAGTTAGTTCCCCATGGTCTGTGCTTTGTGTCCTGTCTGTAGTCGTTCCCCTCCCCTTCCCTCCTACATGGGTAGGATGGGAAGACACACAGTTAAAGGCACCCCAGGAATGCAGGTGTGGTCCAAATTCACCCTCCAGCTGCAGATGCACTGTCTTTCCTCAAAGCTGATTGCCTTGTCTTACCTGGCATGAGGCTCTTTGGAAACCTCCAGGCTCTGGGGCAATGTGGCCCCTAGACCTCCTTCTTCTCGCCCCCTAGAATATAAGGGTGCTGGGTGACCTGCTGCCCAAACTCTTGGCCTGGCGGAAGACTGGGCCACCCTCCAAGTCAGGTGGCCTCTGTACTCCAGGAGGTGAGACGAACTCCAATCCAATGAGCGGCCCCTTGCAAGCCGCCTCTGGGTGGACAGGGTGGAGAGGCGAGGCCATGCATCCAAGCCTCCCCTTCCTCCTGCGTCTGAGGCTCTGCCCAGGTTGGCAGACCAGGCTGAGGAAGACCTCTGTCCAGGAAGCCCTAACTTGGAAAAGACCTCTCAGGTGGGGTGGGGCAGACCATGGTTGAGGTCTTGCTGGGCTCTGAGTCTGGGAGTTGGAACCTTATCTGGAGCCTTTCCAAACCTTTCGCATTGGAGGGTTTGCACTCACAGGCGTCACCCTTCAGCCCTGCAGTGACACTTCTGGCACCGCTGCCCCCTGTCCTGGCCAGACACGGTGGGGTGGCTGCTTCACTTCGGCACCCAGGTGAATTCAGCCGCTCACGGAGCCCGGTGCCTTCAAAGGGAAGGACAGAGACAAACAAGCCCAGCTAGTCCCAGAGGCTCCTTGTGTGAGTCCAGCTCCTGCAGACATGACCGCAACAGCATGGCCAGCTATCCACACAGGCTGTGGGGGAGGGAGACGGTGCAGGAGGCCCCCTGGAAACCAGGGCATGCCAGGCTATGCTAGCAAGAAGGTGCGACCCCAAGGGGCCCCCTTTCGTCCAGGAAATGGCCTCCAGAGGTCAGACCCAAGGGTGCAAGAGAGCCCTATTCTCAAGGCCTGCCAGTCACGGGGCCCCCCCTATGCCCCTACCTTCAGAGTGGAAGGAATGTCAGGGGGACCCCACATATCCACACTCTGCAGGATGAATTCTCTGTGGCAAAAAAGCAACTGTGACAAGACCTGAGGGGCCTGTAGAACCACGGGCCCTGGAGACCTTCTGAGTAGATATCATGGAAAAGGATGCCCTGACTGCTGTGGCTTGTCCCCAGAGCACACAGCCAGGATCTGCAGACCCAGGACTAGAAGGCGAACTTTTTATCCTGCTTATCTTTTTCATCTACGACCTTCCGGAGGAAGAGCTAACTGGAGACAGGGTTATCATTCGTTCATTTAGTTATCCATTCATTCATATATTCCACAATTATCATCCGGCCTTTTGGGGGCTAGACTCCAGACCAGCCCTGGGAGACACAGAGAACAAGACAGAATTTATAGTCTGATAGAGAACACAGACAACAAACTAGCTATTATGATATAAGAAACCTATCCCGAGTGTCTACCCAAAAGAAATAAAAATAGGCTGGGCTCAGTGGCTCAGCCTGTAATGCCAGCACTTTGGGAGGCCGAGGCAAGTGGATTGCCTGAGCTCATGGTTCAAGACCAGCCCAGCCAACTTGGTGAAACCTCATCTCTATGATAAATCAAAAATTAACCGGGCATGGTAGCACACACCTGTAGTTCTGTATCGCCGGGGCTCAGCAGGTGGTCACCGGGATGCCCGTGAGTGTGCCACTGCACTCCAGCCTAGGAGACAGAGTGAGACTCCAATACACACACAAAAAAGAAATGAAAACATGTATTCAAATGAAGTCTTATACATGAATGTCTACAGCAGCATGATTCATGAAGCCAAAAGATGGAAGCCATCCAAGGATCTGTCAACAGATGATGACAAACACAAATGCCCCATGTCATGGAATATTACTCAGTCATGAAAAGGAATGAAGTACTGATTCATGCTACCTTGTGGACGAACCTCAAAAACATTATGCTAAATGAAAGAAACAGGCCCGTTGCAGTGGCTCAGTCCTGTAACCCTAGCACTTTGGGAGGGTGAGTCAAGAGGATTGCCTGAACTCAGGCATTCGAGACTAGCCTGGGCAACTTGGCAAGACCTCATCTCTACAATAAATCAAAAAATTAGCCAGGAGTGGTAGTGCATGCCGGTAGTTCCAGCTACTTGGAAGGCTGAGGCAGAAGGACAGCCTGAACCCAGCAGGTCGAGGCTGTGGTGCCTGTGAGCACGCCACTGCACTAAAGCCTGGGCAACAGAATCAGACTCCTCAGGCTCAAAAAAAAAAAAAAGAAAGAAAAGAAAGAAAGAAAGAAACCGGGCATCAAGAACACAGATGTTACGATTCCACTGATACAAAATGTCCAGAACAGTTAAATCCATGGAGACAAAAAGCAGACTAGTTGTCGCAAGGGGCCAGGGGAGGCAGACTTGGGGAGTGATTGCTGTAGGGACCTGAGATGGAAGGACTCGGAAGCCCGTGCTTTGGAGGAGAGTGGCCCAGGGGACCACCTGCTGTGCATCCACCTGTGACGGGGTCCGAAGTGAACTCACTGCTTGGCACTTCTCAGAGTCTTGAGTCACCATGGCCACGTGTGCTCACTACCTTGGTGAACACATTCCCAAATCTTTTAGGCAAATTGACACTCCAGGAAAAGGAATCACATCTAGACTTTGGATCAGGTCAACTCCTGGTTCAGCTTCTCCCCTTTTCCCACCCCCACCATAAGCCAGAGCCCTGCCAAGCACCAGGGCAGTTGCATCTAGACTCTAGAGGGTAGGATCGAGGGAAGCATGGAGAAACACCCTTGACCTTACGTTAGGACATTCAAGATGGCCCTGTCTGTCCTTCTTATTGGCAAGGACCTACCTGGCTGTGAAATTACTGGGGCTGCATCCAACACTCCATCACCCATAATGTGAACCCCTGTTGTCACGTTCCTGCATTCTTTCCCACTGCGTATGTCAATGTCAGCATCAAACCACTTTTCTCTCGTCCTCTGGTCTTTCCAAACACAATGCCAGGAAGATAATGGTATAAATAATTACTTGCATGTGCTCTGCTTTCTGGAGTTTGCTGACCACTTTCAAGGGTATCCTATGAGTTCTACCTTATCCGGCAAAACTACCATCTGTATTTCCATCTTGGGGAGGAGAGAAGTGGTACGCAGTCACTACCTGCTATACCCCTGAGCCTTGGAGATACTAACCCTACTGCTGAGTCCCAGGTTTGCCTTTTACTAGATGTGTGACCCTGGGCATATTGCTTGACCTCTCTGTTCTCCATTTTCCCCATCTGTAGAGTGGGAACAGTACCTTCTTCATGAGGTTTTGGCTGAGAATTTGACCCATTATTGTTGGGTGGAGGTGACACAGTGGCTCTGTGTTGAGTGGAGGTGACAGGATGACTCTGTGTTGAGTGGAGGTGATAGGGTGGCTCTGTGTTGAGTGGAGGTGACCAGATTGCTCTGTTTGAGTGGAGGTGACAGGGTGGCTCTATGCTGAATAGAGGTGACAGAGTGACTCTGTTTTGGGTGGAGGTGACAGGGTGGCAGTGCTGGGTGGAGGTGACAAGGTGAATCTATGTTGAGTAGAGGTGACAGGATGGCTCTGTGTTGAGTAGAGGTGACAGGGTGACTCTATGTTGAGTGGAGGTGACAGGGTGACTCTATGTTGGGTGGAGGTGACAGTGTGACTCTATGTTGGGTGGAGGTGACAGGGTGACTCTATGTTGAGTGGAGGTGACAGGGTGCCTTCTGTGTTGGGGGGTGACAGGGTGACTCTGTGTTGAGTGGAGGTGACAGGGTGACTCTATGTTGGGTGGAGGTGACAGGGTGACTCTATGTTGGGTGGAGGTGACAGGGTGCCTTCTGTGTTGGGTGGAGGTGACGGTGGCTCTGCGTTGAGTGGAGGTGACAGGATGGCTCTATGTTGAGTAGAGGTAACAGGGTGACTCTATGTTGAGTGGAGGTGAAAGGATGGCTCTGTGTTGAGTAGAGGTGACAGGTGCCTCTGTGTTGGGTGGAGGTGACTGGGTGCTTCTATGTTGAGTAAAGGTGACAGGGTAGCTTTGTGTTGAGTGGAGGTGACAGGTGGCTCTGTGTTGGGTGGAGGTGACAGGGTGGCTCTATGATGAGTAGAGGTGACAAGGTGGCTCTGTGTTGAGTAAAGGTGACAGGATGGCTCTGGGTTGAGTGGAGGTGACAACATGGCTCTGTGTTGAGTGGAGGTGACAGAGTGGCTCTAAGTTGAGTAGAGGTGACAAGGTGGCTCTATGTTGAGTACAGGTGACAAGGTAGCTCTGTGTTGGGTTGAGGTGACAGGGTGGATTATGTTGAGTAGAAGTGACAGGGTGGCTCTGTGTTGAGTGGAGGTGACGGGTGGCTCTGTTTTGGGTGGAGGTGACGGGGTGGCTTTATGTTGAGTAGAGATGACAGGATGACTGTATTTTGGGTGGAGGTGACAGGGTGGCTCTATGTTGAGTAGAGGTGACAGGGTGCCTCTGTGTTGGATGGAGGTGGCTGGGTGGCTCCATGTTGAGTGGAGGTGACCAGATTTCTCTGTTGAGTGGAGGTGACAAAGTGGCTCTAAGTTGAGTAGAGGTGACAGGGTGACTCTGTGTTTGGTGGAGGTGACAGGGTGGCTCTGTGTTGAGTAGAGGTGACAGGGTGACTCTGCATTGGGTGAGAGTGACAGGGTGACTCTGTGGTGGGTGAAGGTAACAGGGTGGCTCTGTGTTGGGTGAAGCTGATAGGGTGACTCTGTTGGGTGGAGATAACAGGAAGACTCTGTGTTGAGTAGAGGTGACAGGATGGCTCTGTGTTGGGTGAAGGTGGCAGGGTGATTCTGTGTTGAGTGGAGGTAACAGGATGACTCTATGTTGGATGGCGGTTACAGAGTGGCTCTGTGTTGAGTAGAGGTGACAGGGTAGCTCTGTGTTGCTTGGAGGTGACCAGACGTCTCCTAACCCAAGGCTGACACCATGTCTGTGGGCAATGTCTCTTCCCATCAATAGCCACAGCTATAAGATCTGAGCTAGGTCTCCTGGTTCAGCTGTCACATGACCCCCTGGCATGCTGGGTTGCAGAGAAGGATAGAATTTTGCTTCAGGTAGGAGCATCCTACTTAACATGGACATGAGTAGCACTTCGCAGGGCTGGCACCAGGCTGAGTCTTCCGTGTTCATGACTATATTTCTTTCCACAACAACTCTTGCAGAATTAGTGTCACAATCCTCGTCTGATAGATAAGGGATCTGGAAACCAGAGAGGTGAAAAACTTGCCTGGATTGCCCAGCCAGGAAGGGAGGGCTGGAACTCAACTCCCAGGGAGAACCCCTAGCTTCCCCTCCTGCCCTCTGCAGTGGCCACACTGAAGGCTGGGCTCTCCAAGTCTCACCCTTCCTGGGGACACATCTCCATTTCATGGGTCAGGAGATGCTCCAGGTCACCCTGGAGCATGTCCGTGTTAAGTAGGATGCTCCTACGTGTCAGAAAGCACCCTCCTCAGACACCATCGACTTCTAGAACCCAGTCACCCAAGGCCTGGAAGGGCTCCATGAATCCTGGGCACCACCAGACTCCTGAGGACCCTCAAACAACTGTTTCTCCCACCATCTTCCACTGGCTTAAGTTTCACCACCAGGGGACAAGGCAGGGGACTGAGGAAGCCCAAGTGTAAGAGAAGGAGGAATCAAGTACTGGAAGGAATCTTGGTGCCACTTCTCCCTTCTCCCTTTCTCACTGGGACTTCCAGTGAGAAAACCAAGAGTCAGACAGGTCCACAATCTCCCAATGGAATATACTAAGTCAATGGCAAAGTCCAGATGTGAATCCAGACTGACTTCTATGTTTCTTTCCAAGTTTCCAGCAGCTTCTCAGCCCACAATCTTCCATTGGTGACAGCATCTGGGGGCCTTGATGACATATTCAGAAGTTTATAAGGCTAAAAATACAGTAGTTAAAACTCTCTTCAGTCTCTTTTCTTCTATTGGGTATATTTAAAAAATAAAATAAGAAGCCGGGCTCGGTGGCTCAGCCTGTAATCCCGCACCTTTGGGAGGCTGAGGTGAGTGAATTGCCTGAGCCCGCGGGTTCGACACCCGCCTGGGTAACTTGGCGAGACCTCATCTCTACAATAAATCAAAATGAGCCAGGCGTGGTAGCACGCACCTGTAATTCCAGCTACTTAGAAGGCTGAGGCAGAAGAATCACCGGAGCCCAGCAGGTCGAGGCTGCGGTGGTTGGGAGCAGCCACTGCACACCAGTCTGGGTGACAGAGTAAGACTGCAACTCAAAAAAATAAAAAATAAATAAAATAAAATAAAATAAAATGAAACGAGAGACACCCACACAGGCTCCCAGATGCAAACACCCACAGAAGCCAGGCATGCAATTTAAATTAACAAATTCAATCAGGTTTGAGGCAACAGGGAGTGGTAGAGACTGCGGCACATTGAAAAGCACAGCCTTGTCCAAAGGGGGCAGCCACTGCTCACCTCCAGCTGATTGTTACCCTATAGAAATACCAGCTTCAGTCAAAACTTTAAATAAAATACCCCATTTTTAAGTGTCATGAGACCAAGTCTTAAAAATTTAAACACATCTATAGACTGATTCAAGTCCCAAGCCACTGGTTATTCCGTCTGCTGTAGAGTATTAAAATCTCTCAGGTAGTGATGTTACTATGCCTCTGAGCTGTCCCCACGAGGCCTTCTCTGCCAGGACCAAGAGGAGAAGCATTCCAGTGGAAATGACAGCTGACATCAGTTGTTTGAAAGTGGACATGTCTGCACAACCCACCACCCATCTTATATAAGTGGCCAACTCCGCTATTAGCAGCTAGACTTCAAAGTGGAACCAGGCAGCCGGCGGGAGGCTTGCACGGCGTCGCTGCTTCCAGCCTGTTATTAACAAGCGTTGGTTTACATGAGCTTCAAGTGCTGATAAGCGCATCTGAAGAGCGTCACTATAAACGCTCTGTGCAGTGGACAATTTATTAGACAGCCACGTCCAGCCCATTCGTCATGGACTATTAGGAGACTTTTCAGATGTTGTTTTTAAACCATCTTTTGAATTCCATTAGCCTTGAACTTCACGAGAGTAATATTGGGGAGGCTGGACACTGAGGGTCACCTGGTAAGCAATGCGTTGATTTCCATCCAGACATTTGTACGGGCTTGTCCAGGCGAAGATGCCAGGGACGGTGGGGGAGCTGGGGACACTTCTAGGCACCCTCCAGCCAGCCATGGGGCCTTGGGGACATCATCAGGCATCTACAGGCATCTGCCCCTTCTGCTGTGAGATCAGCACATCCAATAGGGCCTCTGCAAATGTCTTCTGTCTAGGGTGACCGAACCCTGTTTCCTGGTTTTCTCACTGGAAGTCCCAGATCCCAGTGTGGCCAGTCACCCTGGATGTCATCCAGCCGTGGATGTCATCACGGCAGCCAAGCCAATGGCCATGAAAGCAGCCTTTCATTGTCAGAGGTTGGCCATGAACATGGGTGGTATAGATGTGGCCCCGTCACCTGAGACCCTCACCAGGGACTGTCCTTTGCACTACACACCTGCGCAAAGCCCCAGAGCTCTCTTGAGGGAAAGTCATCATGGGTTCTTTTGTGGGAGAACAGTGCAGAGCCATAGCTGGCTTCGCTCTTGGCTGACTGTATTTTAATATTCATTTTCTGAGGGTCTTCACGTGTCCCAAGCCAGGTGAGGCTAGGGAATAATCCCTGTATGCAATGCTAATCCTGCACAGACAGGGATCCAGCCATCACCAAGTTGCTGGATCCATGATGAGACACTTTATGTTGTGTTTTGTAACAAGTAGAAAAAGAATAAATAGGTCCAGTGTGGTGGCTCATGCCTATAATCCCAGGGCTTTGGGAGGCCAAGGCAGGAGGATCAATGGAGCCCAAGAGTTGGAAACTCACCAGGGCAATGCAATAAGACCCCATCTCTACAAAAATTAAAAAATTAGCCAGGTGTGGTACTGTGCACCTGTAGTCCCAGCTACTCAAGAGGCTGAGGTAGGAGGATTGCTTAAGCCCAGAAGGTCAAGGCTGCAGTGATCTATGATCACGCCCCTGTTCTCTGGCTTGGGCAACAGAGCAAGATCCTGTCTCAGAAAAGAAAAGAAAGGAAAAGAAAAGAAGAGAAAAGTAAAGAAGATAAAGGAGTAAATCTGGTTTGAGTTCTCAGGACAACTCCCGGTCAGTGCCCAAGCTCCACCTGTGTGCATGAATCCCTGGGATCTTATTAAAATGCCAGGGTCTGAGTCTGTGGGTTTAGGTAGACCTGAGATCCCACATCTCTAACAAGCACCAGGCGACATCACTGCTGCTGGCCAGGGGAGTGACATCACAGGGGCTAGTCCAGGGGGTGGCATCACAGGTGCGGGTGCTGGGGGTGATGTCATGGGTGCTGGCCTAAGGAGGAGACATCACGGGTGCTGACTGGGGACCAGCTCTGGGTAGCCAAGTCCTGGGTGACTGACTCCCTGAGAGTGGCAACTGGCCCTCACTCAACTTTTATCAGAAGGAACAAACGAACCCTCAGAAGGCGTGAACGGGACAAGTGAGCAGACAGAGGAACAAGCGAGGGAGCCGTCCTCCCACACTGCATCCCATGATGCCCGGCCTGACATTTCTCTTCCCGTTTCTGTCTCCTCCAGGCCCTCTCCATGGGGTCCGGTCTACACTTCTGAGAATGTTCTTGATTCATTGATGGATAATCAGCCAATGGATTGCCCAGTGTAGAACCCGATTATGTCCAGTAAAGAAGAGGGAGCTAGCCAGGCTTGGTGGCCCAGCCTATAACCCCGCGCCTTTGGGAGGCTGAGGTGAGTGGATTGCCTGAGCCCGCGGGTTCGAGACCCGCCTGGGCAGCGAGACCTCATCTCTACAATAAATCAAAAATATCAGCCGGGCGTGGTAGCGCATGCCTCTAATTCTGGCTACTTGGAAGGCTGAGGTGGAAGGATCGCCGGAGCCCAGCAGGTAAGGCTGCGGTGGCCGGGAGCAGCCACTGCACTCCAGTCTGGGTGACAGAGTGAGACTCTAACTCAAAAAAAAAAAAAAAAAAAAAAAAAAAAGAGGGAGCCAGCCCGCTCCCTTGATCCTTCTTTCTCAGCCCACATGGCCAAACGAGTCCGAAGGTGACGATTCTCTTGTTCCTTTTCCTTCTCCACACGTGCTCCAGCCTCCCTGGGGACTTGAGAACTCTGTGTTTCCATGTTTCCTTTGTTCCAGTTATAAAAACATTGAAACAATCAGAGATGTCATTAAGACACATATGAGGGTGAGCATCCAGTGTGGTTTATGAATAAGAAAGACCAGAAATAGCCTGCATGTCCAAAGAAGGGATAGTCAATGTCATTGGCCAGAATGTGTGCTACCATCAAAGCCCCCATTTTTGCCTGTGAACAACAGTTAGGAAGAAACCCCCATGTGACAATAATTGTGAGTTCAGGTTTGCAAAGCTATAAGGAACACAATGCTGGTTTCATAAGATAAAAATGTTCCTACGGAAAAGCTCAAGAGAAATTACATCAAAATCAAAAGAAGAGATACTGAAGGTCAGGGGGCAAGACAGTCTCACACAGGGCTCCAGCGTCAGATTTCTGGGTTCACATGCAGCTCTGTTACCAGCTGACATGTGGCACTGGGCAAGGCTCCAATCCTGTTGGTGCCTTAGTTTCCCCTCTGTGAAAATGGAAATGATCTACCCCCGACCTCCTAGGGCTGCAGGGATGGATCTGGTGAGTGCTTAGACAGAGTTAAGGGGCTATGAGGGATGGGCTGGAACACCTCAAGGGGCCAACAGTGGGGCTTGGGACACCCTTGTCCCACCCAAACCAGCCACTGTACACACACACACTAACGCAGACACACACAGACACACGTGGACACAAACACAAGCACACACGGACTCACACAGACATACATAGACCCAAACACAAGCACACACAGACACAAATGCAAACACACACAGACACACAAACAAACACACACAGAGACACTCGTGCACACCCCCCCCAACCTCCTCAGACTCTGCCTGACTTCTGGCCGGAGAGGTCCTGTGCCCAACTGCCTCCTATCTGCTGTCCCTGCTGCAGGGACAGGCGGGCGGATGGGCTACAGGGGAGTGCTTCCTTCCCAGTGCACCCCGTGTCCCTGCCTTTCAGACCCGCCTCCTCCGGAGTCCAGCACCCCTGGCTGTGTAAGCCCCAGGCTCAGGAACCCATGGGCCTGGCTTCACAAAGAGGGACCATGGGCCACGCAGCTGAGACGTGAAACCACGCTCCCCTCTCACCCATTCTGTCCCACCCCATAACCTTATATGAAGCTTTCATGCAAAAAGGGGGGAAAAAAAAAGAAAAGCCAGGGGGCTTGATTCAGCTCTGCGTATGCACAAACACAGTGGGATTTTCTAAGTGACAGCACCTGTTAATTGTCCGGTTAGGTATGACCTATTAAACATTTACCGCCCATTTCCTGTACACGTCTGGTGAGGCCAGCAGGAAATTTAGAACAAATTAAACAGCAGCTGCAATCCCTCATGCTTTAATGGTCCCTCCACGATCCTATGCGGAATTGTGAAATATGAGGGGCAGATCTATTAGGGACAGGCTGGCTTCGTCAAGGAAGCGTCCGCCTCCCCGTGCTCCTGCCAGCCGGGCCCATAAAGTTAAATTGGCCAGGGAGTATCTCCTGTCCCTGCCCCCACCCACACCGCCCCATAGGCGAGGAGGCTCCCACACTCGCTCACCTCCTCGCCCGGCCCCCCGCCCCCTCCCAGCCGTTCCCACACGATTTCACATGTGGTCTGAGAGGGGCACTTCCTGCCGTTATAAAAAGCAAAACCAAGACCCCAGCAAAAACAGCCTGTGCGCAGAACACCCAAGTTGACAGTGTGAGAGCGAGGCCCTAATCCATTCCATATGACAAACAGCAGTGGCCCCGCGGGGGCAGGCCGACCCCTGAGGAGAATTCAGAGCCGTCCTTCTAACCCCCACCACCACCACCCCCCGCCGCCCCCGCCCCCGCCCTGCTCCCATCTCAAGTGGACCCTTCAAAACAGGAGAAAAATCTTCTTGGGAGCATGCCCCTAACTTGAGACTGGTGATGTTTGGGTTTAATAGCCTACTATGCATTGTTCTTCCTCCACTTTGAAAATAAACTCTAGGAAGCATTAATGCAAATACAATATAAACACGCTCGTTCCTAAATTTTCGGCTGTCCCTGGTGTGCTTGGGCTTGTTCCTTAAGGTTATGGTCTAGCTTGATGTGAGAACCAGACGGATCTTTACACTGGAAGCTTTGCAGCCCTGGCCGTGTAAACAGACAGCTGTCCAGGAGATCTGAGGTATAAAAGGGCCCCAGAAATGTGGCCTCAAAGAATCGCTTCCATTGTCCTTCCCGGATCAGCAAAATGGGCAAGGCCTGGTTGTAGAGGAGATGCAGCGGCAGCCGTTTTGATTTTAGGAACTAATGAAAGGAACAGATTCCCGACGTGGCATCCTCAATTCCATCCCTCTTTCTGGCAGCTAGGCTCTCGTGCTGAAAGATCACTGTTCCTGCCGGCAAATGTTCCTCATTCATTCAGTCTCCACTGCAAGCCAGAAAATAGAACAATCCCCTCTCACAATTACCCACCCAGGATATAAGCCTCCACATGCTTATCAGCGACCACATCCGAAAGAGAACCTTTCTACTTCCTGTTTCCTACTTCCTGCTTCCTGCTTCCCCAGTCCCATAAACCATTCTCCTTGAGAGGTGCTAAAAATGGAAAGGAGAAGATGAAAGCGTCGGCCGAAAGATTTATACCAGCCCGTAAAAGTCTCCTCGGGGCCCTGCAGACCACATTGTCACTTTTGCTTTAGCCGAATCTCTCCCTGGGCAGTGATCTGAATTTTGTCCATGATTCCGTTAAAACCTATGAGGCTAGCCATTTGTGGTTTGGTTGTGCTGGGTGACTTGACAAATTAGTATAGTAAATTTTGGGTGTCTTAAGTACTAAATTAGGTCATTTGTTTAATGAGCCAATCCCCTGCCCAGAGTTTGACCCCAGTCCACTAGGGTGAGTTCACATGGAGTTTCAGGGAGGGAGCCTGTGGTCCCTCATTTGTCTTATGCTTTAGAGAAACTGCTGGACACCGAATTCCAACCTAACATTGATGTGTTGGTGAAAATTAACAAAGGGAACTTTTTTGCCTGAGTCTCTCCTTTCCATTCTCCTCCAGTATCGTCGCCATGGTCATCCATCATCCTCACCACCAGCCCATTACTGAGCCCTGACTACGTACGTCTTACTACGTGCTCGGCCTGTCATGTGAATCGTCTCACCTGGTCCTCCCAATAACCCCATCATAATCCTCATTTTCCAAGTGGAAAAATAGATCTTTAAAATGCTGGCTTTCCTGAGAGTACACTCACTCACTCACTCACACTCGCTCACTCATTACGTCTTTCAACAAATATGTATTAGGCATCCACTGGGTGCCAGGCACTGGGAATACAGAGTTGATTAAACCATGTTATTGTTTTCAAGGTCTCTGCCATTCAGTTGAGCAGAGTCATGCATATTAATAAATGTAATGCAATTCTATAGTTACCATAATTCAGGCCAAAGTACACCTGGGGCCAAGAAGACTAAGTTGCCAACTTTTGCTCTAAAGCATTCCCTGAATTATTCATGCGAATTCCACCTTTTCAATGATGTCCGTCCACGAACTTGATAGCCATCCACAAACCCACACCTGTGTGCCTTCTCACAAGCAGTACCGCATACTCACGGTACTTCCCGTGGGTACTCATGCATGTGTCCAGCACAAAGGGAATTGGCGCTCCCTTGGAAACAAATTGACGTTCACTTTGAAAGAAAGAGGAAAGGCACTCTTCTCATTTCTATTTTACTCGAGATCTCCACACTTGGTAGCTTTTCATGTCTTGTTTGACCTGCTCTGAACAGTTAAGGACGATGAATCATTCCAAGTCTGGCAAGGAATCAACCCACAACCCACCCTCCTGGATGGCAATATTTTATTCCTTTACAAAGAGCTCTTGAGCTAGCTAGCTGGGAGGAGTTACTCCTGAGAGGTGGTGAGCTCAGGACCTTTCCAGAAGTTCACGCTGCTCACTTGTGTGACAACGTTGTGTGAAAGTCCCGGTGATGTCACCCCACGGCAGTCTTCATAGATCCCCATCCAGTGCCAGGGCGAAGCTCGTTTTTCTTTTCTCTGCCTGAAACTCCACCGATGTGGTTGAGACACAATGTAGATTTAAGTGTTTAGGAAAAACAAGCACCACTGAACAACTGCTGTGGGTACTTAGACCATGGATGGTAACAATGCAATGACATTTAGTTTAAACTTTTTGTATTTGGTGCAAGTATATAAAACAACAAATCTCACATGGGAGGGATGTGAAGAGGTGAGAGGTACATGCATGCACACACATTGGCATGCACCTTGGACATAATACATGAAGATGGAGAGCCAGCCATCGATGAACCAACAGGGGTCCAAAGGAGCCTCTGGTGCTGCCTAGCTTATGTTTTAGAGGCACTTTCCTGCCAGTTTCTACTGACATGTTCCTCATCTGAACTCCCTACAGGGTGCCTATCACCCACTAGACTATAACTCAGTTGAGGGCAATACCATGTGGTTTCCTTATTTTAATTGGAATATTACAAATACATCACCAAGTGCACAGCCATTCAGCACACAGCTTATGTAATGCTCACATATATAGAGGATGGTGTAACTCTCACCCAGCTTGGAATATAGAACTTTGTAGCATCCTAGAAGGCTCTCTGTAGCCTTTCCCAATGAACATCTCCCAAGAGTCACCACCAATCTGACCTCTCCACCATAGATGAGCGTTGTCTGCTCTCAACTTCATATAAACAGAATCGTGCGGTGTGTGCTTCTGTGGGTCTGACTTTCTTTACACACATCAACTAATGGAATAATTCACCGTATTCTGCATCGTGGTGCTTCATTCTTTTTTAGTGCTATGAGTGTGGCCTGGTTCATGTGTACCCTTGGTTTGTCTATTCTACTCAGATGGACTCTTGGTATTTTCCACTCTGGGGTTATTTTGAATACGTTGCTATGAACATTCTTGTTGGTGGGTGTATTCTTCATTTCTCTGGGATCTTTTGGTTGGATCACAGGACGGGTGGATGTTTAGCAGTATAGATACTACCACATGGTTCCTCAAAGCATGACTGACATCTCACCAGCATCATGGGATGCTCTGTAGCTCTGCATGCTCACCATACTGGGCATTGTCATTCTTTTTCCTCATGGTCAATATCACAGGCAGGTAGTGGTCATCTCATTGTGGTTTCAATGTTTATTTCCCTGGTGAATGATGACACTGCGTTCCTTTTCTCACACATGTTGTCCATGTGTGACTCCTGTGAAGCATATCTGTTCAAGCCTTCAACCTACTGGACTTTTCACCTTCTGTTTTACTGGTTTGTAGATTTTTTTTTTTCTCTGAGAGATGTGTTGTTTATCTTTTCTGCTGTCCTGTTTTGCCTTTTCACTCTGTGAATGGCGTCTCTTGTTAAACAGAAGTTCTCATTTTAATGGTTACTAGTTTATACATCATCTCTATGGTTAATGTTTTATGCACTGTTTTTAAAAAACTTTGTCTTCTAAATGACCGTATATGTTGGTAACATATAATATTAAGTTATTCTTTTCTGCAGATGTGATGGTCATTTTGTGTGTCCACAGGGTGAGGCTACAGTGCCCGGTTATTCAATCACACACTAATTTGGGTATTGCTGTGAAAGTATCTGCAGGCGTGATGAAACCCCACAATCACTTGACTTTATGTAAGGAAGAGTATCCTGGATCATCTACATGGACTTGATTCAATCAGTTACACAACCTTAAAGAGCATAGCTGACATCCTCTGAGGAAAAACTACTGCCTGTGGACAACAGCTTCAGCTGTGCCTGGGGGTTTCAGCCTGTCCTTCCTGTTGATTCCGACTTGCCCACCAGCAGCCATCATCACTTGGCCAATTCCTTGCAGTAAATGTCTTTCTCTACCAGGCTATCCCTTGAGCGGTCTATCAGCATCCATTGATGAAGAGATGATATAGATAGGTAGGTAGGTAGGTAAATAGATAGATGATTGATAGGTAGACAGATATATGATATCAATAAGCAGAGATAGATAGAGATAACAGAGATAGATAAATAGGTAGGTAGATATGATTGATGATGCATACACACATAGATACATAGAAGACAGAGATAAGGAGAT
Source organism: Cephalopachus bancanus (assembly GCA_027257055.1). Lineage (NCBI taxonomy): Eukaryota > Metazoa > Chordata > Mammalia > Primates > Tarsiidae > Cephalopachus > Cephalopachus bancanus. Next base: position 2,682,971 of record JAPVLO010000155.1, read on the forward strand.
AACAGAGATAGATGATAGAGATAGATAAATAGGTGATAGGTAGACAATAGGGATAGATAATTGACTGATAGATGATGAAGCTAGAGAGATAACAGAGGTAAATGTCAGAGACAGATGAGTAGTTAGATGATGATGATAGATATAGAAATAAGTATCTTACTGATTCTATTTCTCTTATTGACTCTGTTGATACATTAAAAAGAAAAAAGATACATGAAGCATGCCTATAATGATCACGCTATTCACACTAGTTCATCAACTGCTGTTTTTGCCATCCAGTCCCACGGTTCAAGCCCCGTGTGTTCTTTCTCCTTAATGCCTGCATGTCAACCCTGGCTCAGCACCCCAGGTGGCCTCTGTGTGAAACCCTTTTCCCACTCCCAGTGGCCCCTGCAGTGAGCAGAGCCTAGTGACTCCAGGCATTGGCCTGGGTGTGCTGTGTCCTTCGTGACCATGTGGTGTTTCTTCACGAGACACTTGGCTGCTCCAAACCCTTCCTCTACGGCCCGCAGCAGCTGTTTGTGGATCAACCAAGAACTGCACGTGAAATGCTGAGCACAGTGCCTCCTGCACACCCAACACTCGGTACAAGTCAGCTGTGGCTATCATGGTGGCGTCAAATGTCAGTGAAGAGGTGTTGGCCAATTTGGTCATCCCTGGGGGTGGTGCGGGCACTCCACAAGTGTGACTTCCTGGGGTGGGCTTCGCCAAACCTATGGCCATTGCCTGTGGTTTGCTTGTTCCCACCCATCCCTGCAAGGGTACTGGGGTTCAGTGAGCACCCTGTGCCCGCTTTCCCCTCTCTGCCTGGGAAGGCCCTTATTGAGGACAGTGTCCTCTCTCTGGGAGCATGATGGCCCCTTTGGAGCTGAAGAAGTGGAGAGAGACCGTGAGAAGCACCTCACCCCAGCCCCCCTCAGATACCCTCTCCTGCCCCCCAGGGCTGGATCGACAACACATCCTGGGATGCTTGCTCTGGCCCTCTGCTCTGCTTTTTGATTTCGGCGGGGAAGCCCCTGTCTGCCACCTCTCCCCGCTCCCCTGAACAAAAACACCATTCTCCGTGCTGAACTCTGCCCCATGCAGGGGCGCCTGGCTTCCCCTGCCACAGCGGCCTGTCGGGTTTCGATTAGGCCAGGGAAACCCCGCAGGAAATGAGTCCAGGAAAGGCAGCCTGAGATTTTTTTTTTTAATTTCAAATACCAGATTTATTAATTTTTTTAAGCGTCAGTGTCCCGGCCGTGCCAGGTCAAGGAGGAATGTGGGAAACGTGTGGCTTCAGATCGTGGAGGGGCAGCTAGATCCTCCCACTGCCTCTGCTGAGAGTTCAGGGGTATCTCCAGGCCCCTTGGAAGAGGAGGTCTGCTGGTCACCAGGGTGCAGACACCAGGATTCCTGCCGGACCGGCCCTCCATGGCCCTCTCGAGCCTCCGCTCCTGCCCGACTGTGTGGGCACTGTATGGCCCCGACCTTGCTGACCCAGACTAAGGGTGTGTCATGACTGTTGAATGGGCCGATCACCTCCCTAAGCCTCAGTGTCCCCTTCTGCAGCAAACAGAATTTGAACAGAAAAGATCACTCAAGACCCTTCTAGCCACAGATGCCCTTGGTTCTGCCTGCGAGTAGGGACAGCATGAGTGGTGGGGGCCACAGCTACCATGTTAGAATCTCAGCACCTCACGCCAACTCCTGTGCCATGATGTGAGCTGTGGAGCTTTCTGGGGCCTCAGGTTTCCCCCCAAGAAAGCAGGAGTCGCAATAGGTGGTCCCATTCCACACCCGCCATTTCCAGTGCCTGCCAGGTGGTAACTCCCTCCCTCCCCGTATAATGAGGTGAGCACTGTCATGAGCACCATTCCACAGATAAGGAAACTGAGGCAAAACTGATGTTAACTTGCCTTAGGTCCATACTAGTACATGGCTGAGTCAATCAGGGTCCCAGCAGAGATGCAGGACCAGTAGGAGCTAGTAAGAGATTTAGTGCCAGGAGGGCATCCCAGGGTAGGGCCAGCCGGGTAAGTTCAGGGTCTGCAAGCGCTTGGCAGGAGGGGCAGAGCCGAGCTGCTGTCCATGGATGGGCTCCCTCTTCCTCAGGGCAGTCTGGGTCTGGTTCTGAAGATCCCTCAGCTGACCAATGAGTGAAATGGCCCACCCCAGTGGCCAGGCAGGACTCAAACCCGGTAGTCTGGCTCCAGAGTCTGTATCATTATTATTTAAAAATGGATAGAATGTTTGAAGAGCAGAATTAGGCTTACAGGAATGAAGCAGACAGTACAGAACATTCCCACACACCCTCTTCTCCCCCTGAGCACGGACATCTTGTACATTTGTTATAGTGATGAACCAATTTGGAGAGATTCTTATTCACGGGTTCATTCCTGGTGCTGGACACTTAGTGGGTCTGGCAAAATGTAATCGTGATGACATGTGTCCATGATTACAGCTTCATGCAGAGTCATTTTTCCAGCCCAACATGTCCTGCCCTCGAACCCTTTATGGCTCCCTCTCCCCTAACCCTGAAAACCACAGATGCTTTGATCTTTTTTTTTTCAGTCAGAGTCTCACTCAGACATGCAAGCTAAAGTGCAGTGGCAGTCACGACTCACCACAGCCTCGACCTCCTGGGATCAGACAATCCTTCTGCTTCAGCCTCTCGAGTGGCTGGGGCTACAGATGTGTGCCACCATTCCTGGCTTTTTTTTTTTGTAGAGACATCTCACTTTGTTGCCCAGGCTGGTCTCGAACTCCTGGGCTCAAACAATCTTCTCACCTCAGCCTCCCAAAGTGCTGGGATGACAGGCCTGAGCCACCACCGTGGCTGGCTATGGATCCTTTGACTATTTCCCTAGTCCTGCCTGCTCCAGAATGTCACCTACCTCAGGGATCCCAAGCCCGTGGAGTCCCCGGCCTGTTAGTCCAAGGCCTATTAGGAACTGGGCTGCACAGCGGGAGGTGAGCAGCAGGTGGGGGGGCGAAGCTACACGGGTGTTCAAAGCCACTCCCCATTGCTCATATTACCTGAGCTCTGTCTTCTGTCAGATCAGCAGCGGCATTAGATTCTCATAGGACACTGCTGTGAACTGCACATGCAAGGGATCTAGGCTGTGGCTCCTTATGAGAATCGAATACCTGTTAATCTGAGGTGGAGCTGAGGCAGTGATGCTTGCCCTGGGGAGAGGCTGCAAATACAGACGAACATGAGCCGTGAGGTTTGTCTGCACAGAGACCACCATAAATCAATTGCTTGCAGACTCACTTATCAGTGAGTGGCAAATGAACTGACGTCCTTCAAATGCACAGGTGCATCTGGGGGCAGGCTGTAAGTCAGAATCCAACACTTATTTTCATCCACATGTGGTCCGCCCATTATTTTATTTGCCAGTTCTGTCTGTACCTCTTTTTTTTTAAATGGTGAGTTGTGTAATTATTTTGTCATATATTACAATGTAATAGTAATAGAAATAAAGTGCACAATAAATGTCATGCACTTGAATCATCCTGAAACCACCCCCACCCATGCCCCACCTCTCACCTTGGTCCATGGAAATCCATCCCTGATGCCAAAAAAGTTGGGGACCACTAGTCTAATTGACACCATGCAGTCTATAGCTTTCCCGGGCCTGCTTCTTCGACTCAGCAGCATGTGTCTAAGGTTCCTCAGTGTCTCTCCATAGCCTGACAGCTCATTTCTTTCCGTTGCCAAATAACATCCCAGTCCTGGGATGTAGCACCATTTCTGTTTTCTTTTTCTTTTTCTTTTCTTTCTTTTTTTATTTTTGAGTCAGAGTCTCACTCTGTCACCTAGGCTGGAGTGCAGAGGCACACTCGTGGCCACTGCAGCCTCAACCAGCTGGGCTCAGGCGATTCTTCCTCCTCGGCCTTCCAAGTAGCTGGAACCACAGCCGCATGCCACCACACCTGGCTAATTTTTTGATATTTTGTAGAGACGAGGTCTCACCAAGTTTCCAGGTGGGTCTCAAACCCCTGGGCTCAGGCAATCCTCTCACCTCCGTCTTCCGCCATTTCTTTGTTCATCACTGACTGAAGGACGTCTCGGTCGCCTCTAAGTCTCAACAATTATGAATAAAGCTGCCATGAATGTCTCTGTGTGCAGGTGTTTGTGTGAATATGAGTTTTCAACTCCTTTGGGTAAATACCAAAAGCCCTGAGGGCTAGACTTCACGGCAAGAGTACGTTCCATTTTGTAAGAAGCTGTCAGGCCGTCTTCGAGAGTGGTGGCATCCTTTTGCGTTCCCATGACTACACTACCTTTTGGTAACATCACCCTCATCCAGGTGTGGGAATCAGGTGAAGTGCAGAGCAGGGCAGGTATACAGCAGCACTCGATGCAGGTGTCACCATGTCCCTCTGTGGGAGTCTTCCCACACATCCTTCCCCTTCCAGGGGTGCCGGCAGGCACAGGTGATGCCAGCCTCACCCTGGCACTGACCTCCCTGCTTAGGGCTGCAGGACCAGATGGAGTTGGCCCTCTTGGTGGGAGCTCAGGTCATGGCCAGGTCAGCTCCTTGACCTCAGGCATCTGCATCCGGCTGGTCTCCTGATGGGAGGCTTCGGGGGCACAGGACAGATGCCAGGCTGCTTGGGCAGGTATCACTTAGTTCTCATTTGCAACTAAAAGTGCTCAGGCCACCCAAGGCCACGAAAACAGGGCAGCCACTCCCAGATCCTCAGATGGGCCCCCTGCCACAGGCCATCGCTGGCGACCACGGTGTAAGCCGTCCCGTGCTGGGTCTGAGACATAAGGAGCCCCCATGAATCCCAGAAAGGGAAGCAGCACACATTAAAGTGAGGCCTGGAATCTGGGGATGCAGTTGAGGGGGGAATGCGGGAATGAGACCTGGGAAACAGCAGCAGTGATGGTCACTGGTGGTTCTCACTGTCACTTACTGTACACCTCACTAAGCATATTACCAGCAGCATCTCGTGGGATCCTACAGACAGCTCCATGCCTGTGACCTGGGTACTATGAATGTCTCCTCGCTCTACGGATATGGAGCCTGAGGCTCAGAGGGGTGGATTGGTGTGCCTAAGGATATTCAGCTATGAAGTGCCAAAGTGGGGATTCCAACCCAGTTCCTTTGACTCCAGGTCTCCCAACCAAGTCCGTGAGCAACTACTGAGTGCCTACTGTATACTGAGTGCATTTAAATATTAACATACCAGCCCTTATTTGAGACTTAAAGCCCTTTTTTTTTTAGTTGAGCTGGAGTCTCACTCTGTTGCCCAGGCTGGAGTGCAATGACACACTCACAGTCATCGCAGCCTCAACCTGCTCCGCTCAGATGATTTTTCCACCTCAGCCTTCCAAGTGGCTTGAGCCACAGGCAGTGCCACCATGCCTGGGTAGTTTTTTTTATTTATTGTAGAGACGAGGTCCCACCATGCTTCCCAGGCTGGTCTCGACCCCGTGGACTAAGGCAATCCTCTCACCTCTGCCTCCCAAAGTGCTGGGCTTACAGGCAAGAGCCACTGCACCCACTGAGACTTAAGGCCCTTTGAGGTGGATGTCATGAGTCAACTGTGTCAATATGGCCAACAAAGGAAGCCAGGGCAATGGAGACAGGTTTGCTTACCAGCAGGCCCAATTACTTCTTCCTGGGAATGAGCGTTTGGCCTGAGTTGGGTACCTATCCCAGCCCTGCCATGGGCCAACTTATTCTGCACTGGGTGAGTCAGCAAAATGGATATCACAAAGTCTCTTCTCCTTAGGCATCCAGAAGCTATCGACCAAGGGCCAGGCCTGGCAGAGAGACCCACCTGGAGACATCAGCTGCTACCATCTTTGCCCTGCTCCCTTTCCATCCTGGTTTCCTTGTTAGGGGGTCGGCGTCACCCTCTGGCCAGGACCTATGGGCCACCCCTGCTGTTTCCGCAGGAGGAGCCCTTCTAACCTTCTTTTCAGAACACCAAACACTCTCAGTTTCCCTGGCCCAGAGCCAGGTCTCAGGCTGAGAAAGATGGAGCTCATCCCAGTAACAGAAAACGATCCTATCATTTATTAAAACAAAAGCCCTTCGGGCAGACCGGCAGTGGGTACACACAGGGCTGGACAGGGCGGGACTCACAGCCAGTCCAGCAGCTTCCAGGGTCCCAGCAGGTTCTATTTCGTGTAAACACAACTTAGTTTTCTAGCTAACTCATGAAAAGAGCTGGCCCGGTGTCCTGGTCGCCTCCCTGACTGCCTCCCGGCCTGGCACACCCTGCAGCCTCAGGGTGTGCTGACCCCCTTTTAAAGAGGTTCCAAATGGCCCCACATCTTTTCTTTCTCTAAAGACACACGCAATTTGGGTGTCACGGGGCCTTTGTAGAGATGCGAATGGATGATTTCATGAGGAGGAAACCCCTTCTTGACACCCCAACGTGGCTCCTGCCCTGAAGATGAAAGAAAAGAGAGGCAGGTTGGGAAACAGACAATCCCTGGAGTTGTCAGAGCTCAATTTGAATTTCATTCACACCAGACCCTGCTGGGGAGGGGGAGCAGAGCTCAGGGGTCTCTCTCTGAGGGGGGTGGGCTGAGCTCACAAGTGCTGAAGTGATAATCCCGCCCGCGGGCCGGGTCCAAGCTGGACATGCTGACCTCCCTGTCAAGACGCCAGGAGCTTGGGAGCAGATGGAGCAGTGTTGGCAGCCATAAAACGGCCGGCCCCACCAGGGACGCATAGGTCAACAGAAGGGATTGGCGCCATGCACGTCATAAAACCCCTCCAGGCCTGTCGTGTCCCGATAAATCTTGATTCTGTAACGGAAGAACGCTGGGTTCCCAGCCTTGGGTTTCACAGGTGAGCTGCGGGCTGATGGATGGTTCGGGAGCCAGGGGTGGGGAGGGGACAGAGGAAATCTTACATGCCACAACACCCTCAGGTGCCTGGCAGGGGCAGGAAGCCCAGGCTGCAAGGGAACCCTAGACACTGATCCATGCTGGCAGGCAACCAGGGCTTAATAAACACAGGCGGGTGTCCTTGCTCAGCTGGGCTCCTGGACTCCACTCCACCATGGACACACATGGGGACTGCCAGGAGGTTGAGGCCATGCCCAGCACACTGGCTTTGCCCGCCAAGCCCTACACTTGGGGAATTCATCTGTCCAGAGGGGGCGCCTAGGAGCCATCTGCCTTCTAGAGGGTGCCATCTTACCAGCAGCAACTGTGTTGTTGACTGTCTACTATAAACACTTCAGATAAACAACAAAACTCACAGACTCCAAGGTCTTCTGGAAGCAGGTGACGAAAGTGAGGAAGCAGGCCAGGTGGGAGAAGACACAACATGCGTGACACTTGGCCCATGTTGCCAGGAGAACTTGGTGTATCTCAGGGACGTGCCCACAAAGGACACAGGCCCTGGTGGGTGCCAGGAGGTCATCGGGGCCTGGTGTGGTCAGATCAGGTGGGTTCTCTCAGTCAGGAGGTAGCAAGAAGTCATTCAAATGTAAACTAGGGCACCGGCCAACAAGACAGAGCCCCAGAAAGCCCACAGTGCCACCCAAGGCTTGACTTGGGTGGTGGGTGGAATGAGTACACATGACCCTCAGAGTCACTGAAGAGCTGGTGGTCAGGGTCACCTCCCATTGCCTAGGCTCAGGTGAGCAGCCCTTGGCTGGGGTGGTTACATGCGATTTTCATGTGACAAGCTGTAGGTCTAGCTCTCTCTTCCTGACTCAAGTAGACAATCGGGAATGTGAGTGAGTGAAAGTGACTTCATGTAGGGCTCACCTTGAAGGTCTCTGATTTAGAGACCTAGAAGCCAATGGTTTCAACAGTCTCAGGAACCTGTCTCGTTCTCCCCCTTACATCCCATGGGCATCCCATTTGATCAAGGCTCTGGTGGGCTGGGACTGACAGACCAGGTTCCGATGGCATAAAGGGAGCCCCTTCCATCAGCCCACGGGGGAGACTGTCTCAGGCTTGGGTGGGACCCGGGTCACTGTGCACAACCACGTTTGTATTAATCCATTCTGCATTACTATAAGGGCACACCTGGGATGGGGAAATTTATAGAGAAAAAGAGGTTTATGGAGGCTCACAGTCCTGCAGATGGTACAAGAAGCATTTGTTGGTGTCCGCTTTGGGGAGGTCTCGGGTAGTGCTTACTCACAGCGGAAGGTGGAGAGGGCACATGGCAAGAGCAGGAATGAGAGAGAGAAAAGGAAGATCTAGGCTTTTTAAACACCAGCTCTCGTGTGAACCGGTAGAGTGAGGAGTCACCCATGACCATGGTTAGGCCGCCAAGCCATTCATGAGGGATCTGCCCACGACCCAGCACCTCCCACTCTGAATGCTCTGTGACCACCAAAGCATGAGACTGGGGTGCATGCGGCTCAGAAGAGGACTCAGCTGGGGTACAGGAAGTACGGCCTCTTCCCCAGCAGGAACCCTGCAGGGCAGGACAGCCCAGTGGTGGGCTCTGAATGTCCTGGCGGAATCCACCCCCAACACTGGGGACCACATTTCAACAGGAGGCTTGGAGGGACACTGCATCAGCACCTGATCTCGGTGTGTCCCAGGGCCACCCTCTACCTCATTGCACTTTTGAAAAAAAAAAGTGAAAATATACAGCCGCTGCTCCCCCGTTCCCAGCCCTGGAGTTTGAAGGCCAAAAGTTCAGTGACTCCTAGCCCCACCACCCAGGTCACCACTAACCCTCTGTGTCTCTGTCTCCTTGTCTCTAAAAAAGGACCACTCCACTTCCTTATCACCAGGTTGCGGCAGTGCTTCTGAGTGGGGCAGTTTCTGTGGAGAAGTTACTCAGAGAGTGGTGGCACGCTTTATGGTTGCTGTTATCTAGGAACTGAATTTGAGCTCTGGTCTCTCTCGGCCCCAGACAAATGGAAAAGGCACGCAGAGTGCCCCATTTTGACTCCTAAGGCCTCCCTTGAGACCCCATGTGCATTTTAACAGACTTCCAAAGCTATTCACGTGATGGAGAACGTGCTCGATCTGCCCAGAACGGTACAAACAGCTTCTGAAAAAAACCTTGAATTTTAGATTGGTGCATATAGTGTGATGCGATTTACATAAGCACACACACAAATCTTCATTATAAACATATATATGTATATCTCCATATGTGTACATACCTAGACATATATCTCACATATATCTCCATATATCTTCATATGTATGCATATATACAAGGGGAAGACCCCCAAAAAAGCAGAATTATCTTTTGGAGGGGAGGTTTCTTGTAGAACACTTGGAATTTGTTCCCCTAGATCAAACAGTCAACCAAAGTTTTTAATCTCGAAGTTTTGAGAAGGCTGCATCATGATTTGTGGAAGAAACGTCCCAAGTGGTGGCAAACAGGTGACTGGTTCTTCCGCCATGACAACATACCTGCCCACACCACATGAGTGTTCAGCAGTTTTTGACCCAAAACAGCATGATCCCTGTGCCCCACCCTCCCTATTCACCTGATCTTGCTCTGAGCAACTTTTTTTGTCTCCCCAGATTAAAAAAAAAAAAGAGTCCTGAAAAAGAAACATTTTGCCTATGTAGAAGAGGTGCAACGAAAAACAGCAGGACAAGTTCAAAAACTGTTTTGAGCAGTGGAAAAAGCATCTTGATAGGTGTATTGCATCACATGAGGAGTACTTTGAAGGTGACTAGCATTTAAACATGTAAGAATAAATACACAATTTTTGGGTCCCCCTTATAGATATGTCCATATATATGTCTGTGACAATTAGCTACCACTAACAAAGGCTAGAAGGACACATTAGAGATCTCATAATTCTTGGGAAGAAGGAAGGCAGCTAGGAGTGGGGGTGGCACATTCTAAATTTCTTTCTTTTTCTTTTTCTTTTTTTTTTGAGTCAGAGTCTCACTCCTTCACCCAGGCTGGAGTGCAGTGGCACGCACACTTACGGTCACCCCAGTGTCGACCTTCTGGGATCCAGCGATCCTTCCGCCTCAGCCTTGAGAATAGCTGGAACTACAGACACGCACTACCACTCCCAGCTATTTTTAATTTTATTGTAGAGACGAGGTCTTGCCAAGTTGCCCAGGCTGGTCTCGATCCCGTGGGCTCAGGCAATCCACTCTCCTTGGCCTCCCAAAGTGCTGGGATTACAGGCTGAGCCACCAAGTCCAGCCTCTAAATTTCTAAAGAGAAAGATGACTAAGTGTGTTACTTTTGTAACTGGTGTTTCAGCCAAGGAAGTGAATTGAAATTGATTTCAGCATTCAAGATTTGACATGCAAGAGACCAGTAGGCTGTTCTTGAGTTATCTTGAGTCCCTGACAACAATTCTGGTCAGTTCCTGCCAGGACATTCAGGGCCCACCACAGGGCTGTCCTGCCCTGCAGGGTTCCCACTGGGGAGGAGACTGTATTTCCTCTCACCCAGCTGAGCCCTCCTCTAAGCCATGTGCACCCAGCCTCACTCTTTGGTGCTGTCTCATGCTAGTCACAGAACATCCAACTTTAAAGACTAAGATGAGGGAGCTTGTCCAAACCTTACAAAACGTGTCAGGTATAAAGTGGTTTATAGAAAACCACACTGTGATAAGAAATAAGGTTGAAGGGCTCCAAGATGTGAAATTTTTCCTAGAAGCCCAGTTGCTTTTCAAAAATCGGAAACCACCTAAATGTTGAGCATTGAGATATTGGCTACATACATGCCAAAATGCATATTACAACGGAACATAACTTACACATGGAAAATAATTTTGTTAGAGAAGGGTTATTGACATGGGAAGCTGAAATGTACATTTTTGATTCATTATTTCAAAGTTGAAGGCCATTCCTCAGTAGCAAAAACCTTCTGGACAAAAATAGAGAAAAAAATTTTAAAAACCAGGAGAATGCAAATACGACCTACTGTGGCCTGAATTGTGTGCCCCCAACTCATATAAGCTGTGACCCCCCAATGTGATGATGCTTGGAGTTGGGGCCTCTGGGAGGTCATTAGGTTTAGATGAGGTCATATGAGTGGGACCTCATGATAGGAATTAGTGTCCTTATAGGAAGAGGCACCAGATAGCTCTCTGTTCTTCTCTGTGCCATGTGAGGACACAGCGAAAGGCAGCTGTTAGTAAGCCAGGTGAGAGAGCCCTCATCAGACCCAGCCCCACTGGTAGCCTGATCTTGAACTTCTCAGTCTCCAGAACTGTGAGAAACAAAAATCACTCACTTAAGCCATTCTGTCTATAGCATTTTGTTATGACAGTCCAAGCCAACCAAGACACAGTCTGCCTCTACCTGATCCCAAGAAGACATAGTCCTGATACGTCCACACTGATCTGTATGAACTCAGGCAAATCATACACCCTTGAATTGAAGAAATCCTTGCAACTGGATTTCTATTTGTGGATGCCCCAAACCTTAAGAGTTCTTGAAGGCTGCTCGGATGTCTTCTTTTGTGAAGTGTCTGCTCATATCTTTTGCCCATTTTATAATGGGGTTGTTTGTCTTTTTCTTTTCAGCACGTTTGAGTTCTTTGTAGATCCAGGATGTTAAGCCTTTGTCAGACCTGGAGTTGGCAATTCCTTTTTCCCAGTCTGTAGGCTGTCTCCCTGCTCTCTTGATGGTTTCTTTGGCTTTGCAAAAGCTTGTCAGTTTAATAAGGTCCCACTTGTCTATCTTCTCTCTTATGACCTGTGGGTTTTGGGTTTTGTTCAGGAATTGGATGCCAGTTCCGATTTCCATGAGGGTATTTTCTTCCTTTTCTAAGGTTCTTATGGTTTGAGGTTTTACATTTAGGTCTCTGATCCATTTGGGGTTAACCTTTGTGTATGGGGATAGATAGGGGTCCTGTTTCAATCTTCTGCATGTGGTCAGCCAGTTTTCCCAGCACCATTTACTGAATAGGTTCTCCTCTCCCCAGTGGTAGGTGGTGGGGGCTTTATCGAAGATGAGTTGGTTGAGAAATTGAGGTTTTGCTTCTGGAATCTCAATTCTATTCCATTGATCTATATGCCTGTTCCTGTACCAATACCAAGCTGTTTTGATGATTGTAGCTTTATAGTAATGTTTGAAGTCTGGTAATGTGATACCACCTGCTTTGCTTTTTTTACTGAGGATTGTTCTGGCTATTCTTGGACGTTTGTGTTTCCATATGAATCCGTGTGTTGTTTTTCCTAGGATGGGATTAACAGTAGCATATATCTGTCTGGGGATGGGGAAACACCTCTTATCAACAGGGTGCCTGAATGAAACGTAATTGTACACCTAACCCTTAACTGTACCCCACAAAACCATAATAAAAAATATTGATTATTAAAAAAAAGAGTTCATGAAGGCAGTTGTGAAAGCTAAAATATTTATAACTGCTTCAAAACAATTCTCACTTGCAAGGAAGTTACATGTCTTTAATTAATATAATGGATCAGTGAATTCATTTTGGAAGAATAAATTTCATTTTCTAGTAGACAAAAAACTTTCAAGTAGAGAGGTGTATCAGGGGAATGTCAGGTGCCATAACAAATAAACCCTAAAATGAAAGTGGCTTAGCACAATATAATTTTCTAACTCCACCATGTAAAGTCCAAATAAGTGTTCCTGTCTTAACAGGCAGCTCTCCTCCTGGAGGTAATTCTATCTCGTGGTCTTCTAGGGCCTCAGAGTCTTCTGCATTTGGCTGGGAAATGGGAAAAGAAGAGGGAAATTTTCACAGATCATTGGCTAGACTCAATCATGTGACCACACCTAATTGCAAGAAAGGCTGGGAAATAGAGACAATCTAGCAGCCTTTCTAGAGAAAAAAAAACAGAAGTAACTGATTGACTTGATGAGTGAGCAATGGGTCTCTGCCAGAGGAGGCAAAAGAGGTCACATGAAACAGCGCATTCATGGTATAACACTTGGCAAAGTATGAAACGGCACCATGGAAGGGATGTTGGTTGCTACATCCTGTGAGTCTGCAATTTAGGACTCACCGCTCAGCTCCCAGATGATGGGCAAGGGTGGTAATTAAAATGATGGCACTTGCAAAGCCAGCTACACCACACCTATCTCACGGGTGCTCAGAAAATGCCTCATAAGGCAGCAAACATTCCAGCAGCCCGACCGTCCCCTGGGACACTTGGACCAAGCCTTAGGCTGCATGTCCTGAAGTCCACACAGATAAGAAGCCGAAGAAGCTGTGTCCAGGTGGCCATCGCCCCTGGGCCCCCAGAGTGTCCCAGGCACCACCTGCATGCTCTGCGGTCAGGCCAGCACCCTCCACTTTCAACTCCTGGGTCACTGGCTCGGAGCTGGGAGCACAGAGACCGCTGAGACGTCCCTGCCTTCAAGGGGACAGTGCCTGGGGGAGGGGAAGGCAGAACCAGTGTGGTTGAGACCCCGGAAAAGCCCCTTTCCCTCAGCATGCCAGTGTCCTTATCTGTTGGCCTGGCCTGTCTCCTGCCTCCTGCTTATCCCACCACACCCACCAGTCCTGGGCTTCAGGCAGAGTGACCCTGTTTTCTCACCACTCTACGTTTCTGCAGACACTGCTTACCTGCCTGAAGCACCTGCCCCCGCTTCCCTTCTTCCCTGGGCCTCGATTTCCACCGTTGTCTTCTGGGTCAATGCCAATGTATGCTGCGTTTTGCCTGATTTCCCATTCTTTCGTTTCTACTGGTTATCTTGGTCATAATTGCTGGTAGCTCCTCGGCCCCAACCCTTACCCTCTACTGGGCCTTAAGCCCTCTCCACCAGGTCATGCTCCCCTGCTCCAGCCAGAGAGGTTCCTCGGGCCTAGACACACACCCCACTCCGGGCTCACCATCACACCAGCAAGGAGCAGTCTGAGGGGCTCAGAGGCAGCAGTGACTTGGGAGCTGGGGGTCATCAGGATCCAGAGCCATCCCATGGTGGCTGGCACTCAGGAGATGCGGGCCTTCCAGGAGGGGTTGGGAGTCCAGGTGGGGGCGTGGCCCGGGCTCTCTGCAGGGTAGTGCAGCAGTCTCCACCACAGGGCTGGGTGTGTTCGCCCGTGTGCCCCTCGGCGGCAAGGCTGGAGACCCCGAGCCTGCAGGCGACGGCTCCTGGGCTGTCAGAGGAAGGAGCCAGGATGACGGATGGCAGGAGAAGGAGATGCTATCAGGCTGCTGAGCACATGCATTTCCCGGGACACCGCGGACAGGAGGTCTCCTCCCTCATAGGCCTTGAGAAAGCGCGTCCTCCGGTTCCTAGGAGCCTGAGATACCGCCATGGGTGTAAATCAGAGCTCACCTGCACCAGCGCAATCTGAGGTCACAGGAGCATGTTGCTAAGGACGGCACTGTCCCCCCAGTCTGAAACACAGAACAGAGGTGTATGTGCCAGTGACATGCTGGGAGGAAAGGCTTGGCTGCAGACGGACAACAGGTGAAGACGGCTTGGCCTGGGATCGAATCCAGCCTCTGTCACTCACCAACTCTGGGACCTGGGGCAAATTTCTTCATTTCTCTGACCTCAGTTTCTTTATCTGTGAAAGGGATATAAAAAGGGACCCCATACCACGTTGCCCATCGCTAGGGCAAAGCTCTAGGAAGGGAGCCTGGCAGGCAGCAGGGCCCTGCAGGAGCCGCCGTGCTGTCCACCTTCTCCCTGCTGTCATCTCAAGCACTGTGCTGCCTTGAGAAAGAGGGACCTCTGTCCCATGGTACAGATGTGAACCCAGAGACCCAGAGCGTTGCTTGCATGACCAACACCCGCGGTACAAAACGCTAGCCCCTCCCTGAACTGCCTGGACTAGAATTCTAAACCCCAAGGTCTCTGTGACTTTTTGCGCTTTGTTCCCAGGCCTCCTGCAGGGCACTGGTGTGGCCATTTGCTGGCACGCCTGTGGCCCCTGCAGCAGAAACAAATGTCATCTTCCCCCCCATCTGCCCATCCCGGGGGGTCGCAGCTTTGTTTCTGAAGGGGGCGACCCTCCTCTGCGCCTCTTCCCGGCCGTCCCTTGAGCCCTGCCCCTCTGCCTCTGAGTCATGAAAAGTCCTTTCAGCCCTGGGAGCTGAATGGACCACGGACAGCCCAGAGGTCAGAAACCCGAGCAGGGCACTAAGAAGGCTCGACTGCAGCTGGGGGTGGGGGGGGGTGCCTGATGGCTTTACCAGATGCGGCATGGATAGGGGGAGCAGTCAGAGGCAGCCCCGCTGCCACCCACAGATAACCCCTGACCCCAGCTTCCATGGTGGAGGCGGGGAGTCCGAGCCCTAGGGAGGCCTATAATACTTGGGTGTCACCCCCAGGATTCCGGTCTCCTGCCTTGGAAAAGGCATTTAAACTTAAAAGACTTTTTTTGCTAAACCAGCAAGGAACTGTGCTCCTACATGGAGTTCTGAAGCCTCTGTCCGGTTTGTGCATGGTCCAGGCCCCATGGCCAGGCAAGTCCACCCAGGGGACGGGCGGCAGGGTGACGCTATGGACACTGGGCACCATGTGCCCGGTTCGGGGTTGGGACACTCACTGCTCACAGTAGTGCCCTTTGCTTATGTGTACAACTCCCGAGGGGAGGCAAGACGATGGATTTTTTTTTGTACCAAGGGGGTCTTTTTACTGTTCAGGAGAAGAACCAAGTTTAGAGGAGAGGGTGGGGCTTTGTCTCCTATTTAGATCATGTAATCACATGCTTGAAGGTCAAGATGCAGAAAGGCATCTTCCTCACCTGCTGTCAAGCCACCTGCCTAGAGTGCCATATGTAGAGACAGTGTAGGCTTAAAAGCATACCATCACATGCATGTAAGCAGGGAAGTGCACATCCTTAGATACACATAGTACTCACGTACACACACACACACACACACACACACACACACACACACACGTGGTCTGCATTCTAAGAAGGGCACCGCCAGGCAATTTTGCCATTGTGGCCAGCCCAGAGCATCCTCACACACACCTGGACAGCCTGCCACATGCCTAGAATGTATGGGCCAGCCACCTCTCCCAGGTGACACACCTAAACAGCGTGTGACTCTACTGAACACAGCAAGCAGCTATAGCACAATGGTAAGCATTTGTGTATCAAAATGTAGAAGAGGGACGGTAAACATACAGGGTTACAATATTCTGGCACCACTGTCGTGTGGGCAGTCCGTCGTCGACCTACACGTCATCTTGTAGCAGATGACTGTACACACACAGACGCGCGCGCGCGCACGCGCACTCTCCCTACACACCTATGCACACTGCCTCGCACCTTAGTGTTTCCTCATCTATTCTGGTGATCACTGCATGCTGGTGTATAAAAAGCTCTCCATTCTTCTGTTAATTTTAGAGTTGGGAGGTACATGTGAGGATTTTCTACATAAGTAAGTCACATGCAGGTGGGGCTTGGGCTTCTCCCTCTGATAGTGGACAGGGTACCCAGTGTGTGGCCACGTGCTCTGCATCCCTCCTCCCTCCTCCCTTCCTCCTCCCTCTCTCCCTGCCTCCCCCAGCAGTGTCTAGCATCTGCCAGTCCCACCTTTGTGCTCATGGGATGAGTGATTAGGGCCTGCTTATGAGTGAGAGCACCTGCGTGCTTTTCCGTGGCTGCATACTCTTCCCGTGAATGGTCACTTCTTCGCCTATGCAGTTGATCCCCATGGGCAGGCCTTTTATTCTAAGCGTCGCCTTCCTATGGACTCATGAAAGAGGCAGTGTCCCCTGCCATGGCCGTCTGGGATTCCCGGTCACTCTCGGGTCTCATTCCTCCTTTCTCCTCCCCTTTTCTGGGGTCCACCTCCCGCCTGAGGCCCTGTTCACCCCTGGGTGGAGCCCAAGGGCCTGCTGCATCTCTGGAAGCTCTCCTTTTGCCGATGTTGAGGTCCTGCCCTGCAGGACGTTGAGGACGTTGAGGTCCTGCCCGACGTTGAGGGCCTTGCCCACAACGGGTGCTCTGTCTACTGTGAAGGAATGCAGGAAGTGTGGAGTCTGGGCAAGGGACTGCCCTATTGCCCCCTGCAGATGGGGTGGGGGGAGGGTGGCGTTCAGATGTCGTCAGGGGCCCTGCACTCGGAGACAGGGAGGGCCCGGCCGCAGAAGGCTGGGTGTCTGGAGGTGTGGGCTGGCTTCCTGACCCTGCTGTGCTCATTGGCTGTGTAGCCTGAGGCTTGCTCCACTGCTCTCCCCTGTCCAACAGGTGATTAACAAGACACGGAGGCCTCCAGGGACAAAGCTCCCAGAGTCCGGGACAGAGAGGCTTAGCAGTTCCATCCTGAGAGCCGAGGTCGGCCCCACCTGGGTTCACAAGTCAACCCTATTTCTTACACATGAGGCGGCCCCGGCAGATACCATCCCTGTGAGCCTAAGCCTAGGGACAATCATGACATTCCCTAACTCGGGGGCTTGTTTTCGTGATTAGATGGAAGTCAGCAGTGGATGCCCACCGCTGGATATCAACTGGTGCATAGGAGTGCTCTGTGCATTTAGGCTTTTGCTGCTGCCATGGCAGTGGTGGTGGCCCTCCCAACACAACGTGCTCTTCTGCACAGATGTCCCCACGGCAGTTGTTCAAGACCCACAGCACTCCTGGAGCTCAGAGACTCAGCACAGCTGTCCAGGATTAGCGCTCCCTCATCCCCGCAGGTACTCGCAAAGCCACTTCCTCCCCCGAGTCCCCACCTGTGTCCCTGAATTCTGGAACACACAGGATCCCTCCTTGCTGGGGAAATCCTGCCTGGAGGCAGAGGATTGAACTAAATGGCCTTTTAACCCCTCGCCCAACCCCAGCCGCGGGCGGATCTCAGGACCAGTGCACATGGTGTGCACATGGGCCAATGAAATCAGTCACTCTTTCCGGAAATGCGAGGTTACTCAGCATTCTATAGCTCCCAGGGGCCATGTCAGATAAGGTTTGCCCCGGGCTTTCTTCCCGCCCCCCAGGACTTGTGGAAGTTTCTGGGTCTGTTTGACATCAACCCATGTCCTCCTGGTCTACCACTGGCCTTCCATTGACCTTTGGATACCGGCGAGAAGACGTCATTTTTCCCCTCACCCACTGAACTCTCCCTGAAACGACAAAGTGACAGATGCCAGCGTGGTCCTTCCAGAAAGGCCTCCAGGCAGCACCGTTGCTGGGATTTAGGAAAAGAACCACACATACACACACACACACACACACACACACACACACACACACACACATCCCCAGCAGCCCCCAGCCGGAATGGAGGGAAGCCCTCTGGAGAGGGGCTTCTCCCAGAGGGGCGGGAAGAATGGGCAGGAAGGCCGGGGGAGGGCGATAGGACTCCTGAGGAAGAGGAGGAAATGGCCAGCGGGGTCTAGACATGTTATCTGCCCGCGGGCACCCGCCCCCATTCATCCATCGTCCCGGGAGTGGACTTCCTGCCACGGGTTTTACGCCAATGACTTCACCCTCTTGCTATCTTGACAGCCCCGCTGCTGCCCGCCCGGCTCTCAGGAATTAGAGGCCAGATAACAAGTCTAGACAGCACAGAAGTTGTAGACGGATTATTCTCGGGGGGAGGGGGATGGCTGGCCACGGGCTTCAGGGACCTCAACGCCAAATCCCTGGATGGCGTTCAGATTCCAAGCCTGGGATCTTGGCGCCCTCCCCATGGCCCAGCTACCCGGAGGCTGCAGACACGGAGGACAGGGGCCACGGGTCAATGGGCAGGTGGGAACTCCAAGTATCCTTCCCTCCTGTGGGGTCCAGGGAGCCCCTAGAATGACCTCAGTAGGGCTGGAGGGAAACAAGAGCTGTGAAGGGGAATCCCCCCCCACTGAGACATGTCCGGATCCAGAAGTGTAGAAAAGTACACAATATGTGAAGGAAGTCCATGGCAGAGCAGGATTCCTCCTGGGGTCACCAGGCCCAGGCTCGTGTCCCAGGATGTTTTCCAGGGAAACCCCATCAGGGCCCCGCCCCCTTCTCCCGACACCATTTTGAATCCAAAATTCACCTGCTGGTGTTCCAGCTGTCTGACCTCAGAATGCGACCTTATTAGGAAGTCAGGCCCATGAGGATCTAGCCAGGGTGAAGTCACACCCTAGTGGGACTGGCCACTAATCCAGCACGATAGGGTCCTCATGAAGAGGCCACACTCAGCCAGGCAGGCCAGACTTGCCGGGAGCCCCTGTCCTGGGCCAGAGAAGGCATGTGGCCACTAGCGTGTGCATTCCCAGAGCCTAAGTAGTCTGTGGAGCTCCTCAGGGAGGCCGGGATTCCACTGTCCTGTGGGCGGCCAGTCACTCGCACACACTGCTTCAGTTTTCTCCATTCTCCGTTCCCTTCCTCGATCCCTGACACCTCCCGAGAGCCCCTCCCAGACCTGCACTTAGACCCCGACTCTGGTCTTTGCAGGGTACGCAGACCAGGACAAGGGAGGGTTCTAACTCCCCAAAAACCAGCCAGGGGAGGGAACCAGGCTTGGCTGCCCACAGACAGGTTAACTCAGGGGCCTTTAGCGCTCCAGGGTTTCAGATGGACTCACTGTTCCCAGACCAAAACCCGCCTGGTGGGTTTCACAAAACTGGGTCCTCTCCTTCCTACCTCCCTCATAAGGGATCATGCTACCTGTCACTGGGCACTGGCCTGTCCTTCCTAAGGCTCACTGCGCATCTTTCATTCCACTGGACCTCAGGCCCCAGGCAGCTGGGTCTCTATGGCCACATCCCAGCCAATGGGTGTGCATGAGAGTGATGCCCAACGCGCAGGTGCAACCTCCAGGGAGGACACATGCCTTAGTCCTTCCTCCACCCTGTGGCCAAAATGCAGATGCTGGGGATGCCGGCACGGCTCCTCCTCCCTTCCCTCCTCCTCTTCCTCCCCTTCTCTGTCCTTCCTTTCTCCTCTCCCCTTCCTCCTCCTCATATCACTCCAGGGCCTGAGCTGGGCTGTGCAGTCTCACTCCAACTCTTCTGCATCAGGGTCCATGGCGAGGCGTCTGGCCCTGGCACCTTTCATCGTTGTAGACAGCCCAAGACAGACTGCATTTACATTAATCCAGAAACAATACGATGAGAGAAAGAAACAGAGATTGATCAAGACCTCAGGTGCATCCAGGGAGAGCATCCCAGGATGCAGCGTCGACCCAGCCCTGGGGCAGGAGAAGGTATCCATGAGGATGCAGGGGTGGGGTGTTTCTCACACTCTCTTTCTGCTCCTTCCAGCTACACAGGGACCATTCATGCTCCCAGAGAGAAAAGACTGTCCTCAACAAGGGCTTCCCCGGGCAGAGAGGGGAAAGGGACACAAGGTGTTCACTGACCCCCCGGCACCCTCGCTGGGCTGGGAAGGAACAAGCAAAGTACAGGCAACAGCCGTAGGTTCAGTGAAGCCCACCCCAGGAACCCACACATGTGGAGTGCCCGCACCCGCACCACCTGCGGGGGTGACCAGAGTGGCCAACACCTCTTCACTGCCATTTGATGCCA
Organism: Cephalopachus bancanus; assembly: GCA_027257055.1. Classification (NCBI taxonomy): domain Eukaryota; kingdom Metazoa; phylum Chordata; class Mammalia; order Primates; family Tarsiidae; genus Cephalopachus; species Cephalopachus bancanus. The sequence continues at coordinate 2,703,273 of JAPVLO010000155.1, forward strand.
CCATGATGGCCATGGCTGGCTTGCACCAAGTGTTTGGTGTGCAGCATGCACTGTGCTCAGCACCCCACATGCACCCCTCAGTTCATTCACACATGGTTGCTGCTGGTTGTGGGGCCTGGAGTTTCCTAAAATATGGGTGAGTTGGGCCTCCAATTGCCAGAAGTCTAATTGCCACCTTGACTTCACAGCTGCGAGGAAGTGTCCAGCACATCTGTGTGACATGAAGATGAGTCGTGAGGATAGGCCGGCCGCCAGACGCGGTGGGAACATGTGCTCTGCCCGGCCCGTGGGGCTTTGACAGTGCACTCATTGGGTGCCCGGCAGGATGGTCTGTGTCCAGGGGATCCAAGACATCTGCTGTGAGCAGCTCCAGGCACGACCCTGCTGGAGGGTGGATGGTCCAGTGATTCCTCCCGTTGACCCACAGATACCATCGGGCCTGGGCGAGCACTGGAGGCTGCTGGAGAGGACTGCCTGGGACCACTTCTCATCCTGGGGAGAATCGTGGGTGGGGCCCACCCTGAGGCAGAGTCCTCTTGTCCACGTTCTGACTGTATGTCCTTGGGCCAGTCCTGAGCACAGCTTTTTTTTTTTAATATATATTTTTTATTTCAAAATTGTGGGGAACAGTTAAGGGTTAGTTATACAAATATTGATTGTGCCGGTATCCTTGTTGATGAGGTGTGCCCACCTTTCCCCAGACAGATATTGACTACTGCTTTTTTTTTTTTGAGTTGGAGTCTCACTCTGTCACCCAGACTGGAGTGCAGTGGCCGCTCCTGGCCACCGCAGCCTCGACCTGCTGGGCTCCGGTGATCCTTCTGCCTCAGCCTTCCAAGTAGCTGGAACTACAGGCACGTGCTACCACGCCCGGCTAATTTTTGATTTATTGTAGAGATGAGGTCTCGCCAAGTTGCCCAGGAGAAGCTGCTCGGGATCTGGCTGATGGGCCCGTCACTATGGACCTTCACAAAGGTCACGGCAGGCACAGACCTTTTCTGCGGCCACAGCCAGGCACCACCCAGCCTCGTGGGGGAGGGAGCTGGAAAGGAACCCGGGGTTTCTGGAAACAGAGGCCATGTCCTGTCTCTCCTTCTGGGAGCTCGCTGCTGGTGACACAGGTGTGGTCACTTTGTGACAATTCCTCTGCCCATAGCCTTAGAGTTTGTGCGCTTTTCAGATGGTACCTTATACTTTAATAAAATGTTACTTTTTTTCTTGAGTCAGGTTCTTACTCTATTGCTCAGGCTGGAGTGTGTGGCATGATCATGGCTCACTGCATCCTCAACCTCCAAGGCTCAGGTGTTCCTCCTGTCTCAGACTCCTGAGTAGCTGGGACACATTCAGCTATTTTTTTATTATTATTATTTTATAGAAACAGGGTCCTGCTATGTTGCCCAGGTTGGTCTCAAAACTCCTGGGCTCAAGCAGTCCTCCTGCCTTGGCCTCCCAAAGTACTGAGATTACAGATGTGAGCCACCATGCTCAACCTAAAATATTTATTTTAGAAAAAAAATCTTAGAAATCTGGATGGAGGGTATGCTATTATCCACCATTATTTTTCCAGATGCTTGGTCTATTTCATAATTTTAAAAAATTAGATGTGAAGACATTTACTACCCAGAGAAGAAGTGTCCGAGCCATTTCGTTGGAAATGTTTTATGATCCAGACACGGCAAGGGGCCACGTGGAAATCCACTCATGAACCCTCACATCAGCTTCTGAGCACATGAGGTCTGGCATTTAAGTTCACAAACTCATCCTAGAAAAAGTGCTCCACACCTCATTGCTGATTATCACTACAGCCACCTTCGAAGGTCTCCCCTTGGGAAGCAATATACCAACACCAGTGCCTAGTCCGCCCGTGGAGATAATTTTAGAACTCTTTTTTCTGGAATGGCCATCAGAGCTGTCGTCGTCTTACCCTTGATGTCCTGAATCTCATCAAATGTCTTTCTTTCCATATTTCCTTTATCTTTAGGTAAAGAAAAAAGTCATTGGGGACCAGATCAGGTGAGTACGGAGGGTGTTCCGATACAGTTACTTGTATAGTGCTGCCGACGGAAGCACACAAGGCAAGTTCACAAACTTAATGGTCAGATCAATAAATCACAGCTCTGATGACCATTCCAGAAAAAGAGTTGCTTTGACGGGTGGACTAGGCCCAGGTGCTGGTGCATAGCTTCCCGAGGGAAGGACTTCGAAGGTGACTGCAGTGATATTCAACAATGAGATACGTAGCACTTTTGCTAGGATGGTTCACAAACCTAATTGTCAGATCTCATACATCCTGGACCACGTTACTGAGGCTCGGCGGGCCAGGCAGCTGTCCGAGGCCACAAGGCTTGGTTTGCAGAGTCGGATGCGAGCGAACGTCTGAGCCCTCTGCCCTGCCTCGGAGACAGGGGTGCATTGACATCCCCCCCCAGCTCTCCTGGAAGGAGAAAAACGAGGAGGGAGGCAGCTCCCAGCTCACATGCGCTCACACTCACACCAGGGCAGCACGGGAGGCTCCGCAGGACAGCGTTCCGAGGTGGCTCTGGGGTTTTGGTGACAGACCAGGACTCCAGGGAGCTCTGATGCTATCGCGGACGGATTTGTTCTGGGTCCCAAGGCTTTTGGAGGCCACCTGGGAGGAGGAGGAGAGATTGGGTGGTTTCTGCAGGTGCCTGTGAGCCAAGGCTGGAAATAGAGGAGCTTTGCTCTGAGCAGCCACAGAACCCAGGGAGGAGGGGCAGCATCCACACAGATCTCTCTTGCCCCTCAGACAGGCGCCTGGGGAGTGAGAAGTGCACTCGGCGTGTGTGGGGTCCCAGCGCATTCTCAATCGCACCCACACACCGCCTAAGCCATCTTCAGTCCCTCCCTGGCCCAGGATCCCCCAGAGGGTGCGTTTCCAAACACCAGACCCAGACGGACTTCCTGCGCAAAACACAGCCTCACACACACGTGCACACACACGCATACATACATGCACACACATGTGAACACATACACACATGTGTGCACACACACACAAAGGAACAAGGGTCTCAGGAGTCCTGGACAGGCCGCCAACCACAGATGTGAACCATCTACCCCATAATGATCTCGTGTGTTACCAGACTTCTCAGGAAGTGACACTGGACCAAGAACTCTGTTCCAGCCAGCTCCTGCCCTCCACCCACTGGACAGCATTACCAAGATGTCACTTAGATGCCACGCAGCTCACCCCTCAAGTGGACAGTTCAACAGGTCTCAGCACACTGAGAGGTGTGCAGCCTCTGCTGATTTCAGAAGAACTGCAGTCCATTTCAGGACATTTCATCACCCCAAAAAGAATCCCAGCTCTTCTTTGGCCATGGCACCTCACAACTTCACTCCCCAGCCCTGGCTACCACAAACCTGTATGAATGTGGTTACTCTGGACATTTCACATGAATCTATGAATGGAATCATGTGATGCATGGTTTTCCGTGTCTGATCTCTTCTGCTGAAGGTCGTGTCTGTGCTGTTCACCATGCCGAAGCCTGTGCAAGGGCTCCATTCCTGCATGACTCATAGTCCACGGTGTGGACAGATCGTGTGTTGTGTGTCCATTGATCACAAGTTGGGCATTGGGAGGTCTCCACTTTGGGCTTTCATGGATCACGCTTCTGTGGACATCCGTGCACAGATCTTCATGCAGTCGCGCATTTGTGTTTTTCTTGGGTATCTGCCATGAGCTATACATGATCTTCTGAACAAAAGATACAAGGTGTGTCCTCAGGTGTGTGCCCGGGTCGAGCACCACAGGACATAGGAGGGAAGCGTGGTGTTCTCATGGCATCCCAGTGCACATTGTGTGGCAAGACCCTGTGGACCCTCGGGAAAGCAGTGATCTGATGAATGAATGAATCTGGGCACCTGGCCATGATGCTCAGATCATAGATGTTAGTGTGTGCTGACCCTGTCACCTTCTATCAGCCTGGGAGGGATGCACTGCCTCAAGGAACTTTCCCGTGCTCTTCTGAGAAGCATGCAGTGGGGGGGGGGTGTGCGCTGCTCTTGTGAATCTTCATCCAAATGGGGTGCAGGAAGAGAAGAAGGCACATGGAGAGCTCACAAGGAGGACAAGGGCAAGTGTGGCCCTCTGGCCTCCTGCCCTCGTGGTGGTCAGAAGATGAGCTCTGGACTGATCGCATCGTGTTAAGACCATCCATGTTTCATCGGGGGCCATGTTTTACATGAGATGTGAACCATTTACCCCACAATGATCTTGTGTGCTACTGTAAACCTCAGAGCAGAGTTAGCAAAACTAGGGCTTTGACAGGAGCTTTTGTGTGGTGAGAATAAGACAATTGTCTAGTGATTCTCACGCCTGATTTCATGGTCACAAGGTGGCTGTTGCTGCTCCAGACATCGTATTCTTACTTTGTTCAAAGCAGTAAGATGAAGAAGGAGGGAGAACACCTTCATGTGCTTATAAGCACATAAAATATATTTTCTTCTAAGGTTTTAGACTTGCCTTTCATGTTGAACTTCTAGATGAACCGGGTATTTATTCTGTGTCGAGTATGAAGTAGGAATACCATTTCACATTTTGACATAGACTTTTTTAAAACATTGACACAATTAATTTTGTGTGTGTGTATGTGTGTGTGTGTATTTTTCTGTTTTCTCATTAATATGCCTCTAAAGTTAGTTTTGAAACCAAGGTACTTGTTCTGTGTTTCAGATATTTTAAGATGTTTTCAGAAAGGGGCTGGGAGATGGTGGGCTGCCCAGCAATACTCTGCAAAGCAATTTATCTGGGAATTCATGGAAGAGACACACGTGTTGGCACTGATGACATTTTTCACACCTGGGATCTCAGCGGCCAGGGAGGGCAGACAGTGCCCCTGTCATGTGGATGAATGCAGCAGCTGAGGCTCATGGAGCAGGTCTTTCCGGTGCCTCTGGCACTCAGGGCATCTACACCTTCCATGGACCCCGTTGGCTCTTCCTGCAAGTGGAGACACCTGGCCACTTCTCTCCAAGGATATTCCTGGAGCAGAAGAAAGACCTTTCGGGGCACCCTCCCTGACATTACCCAAGGCCCTCCTGACACGGTCCTCCTGACACTGCTGGTGGCCTTTCTGACACTGCCTGCAGCCCTTCTGATACTGCCCACGCCCTCCTGACACTGCCTGTGCTCCTCCCAACACTACCCATGGCACTCCTGATGCTACCCGTGGCCCTCCTTCCACTTCAGCACCCAAAGGCATCCCAGAGGCCAGGTGGCCCCCACAGCCCAGCTCCATTTAGACTGGTTCACGGCGGATGTACAAAGCTCTGATTTCACCAATTCCCGGACACACGCCCCTGCTTCGGGAGAGCCCTCACTTCACAGCAGGCCTGGGTGTGGGCAGGCGAGATCCTTGTCACTTTTTAGACACATTCAGTCACTTATCAGTTGTGCCTTCAAAGCCCCGTATTTGGAAGCCAGATATTTTTCATAAATAAATGAGGTCAAAAGCCGATAAAAATCCATGCATCTGAATCAACGCGCAGTTTCTGGTTTGGCTTTCCAGCGGATATCTTGCGGCCCGGCGGGTCCCTTTGAAATAGTCACAACAACAGAAAGACTTGTTTTTCCATCAAACAAATGGAAACACTCGCAGTAGGGCAAAAACAAATACCGTCTGCGGACTGGAGCTGCTCAGACAACCCAAGCATCTGTCGGATTCCGGGATACTCACAACTTCTCTGTGACCATCTGTGGGAAGAGGGGTCTTCGGGTGATGCAGAAAGCCAGGGGGCTATCTTGGGACTGAAAGGGGTTACAAGAAAGAACTCAGAGTGTGGAAAGAGTGGTTTCTGGAGCCAAAGAAATCTAGGTCAGAATCCTGGTGCAACTGCTGGTCTAGATAACTTCCTTCTTGGAACCTCAGTTTACCTGTCTGCCAAATAGGATAATAACAATTACTTTACAGGGGTTGAGAGGACTCAATGACTTTTTTTTATCAATATTTTTTATTATGATATTGTGGGGTACAGTTAAGGGTTAGGTATACAAATATGCTTTGTTCAGGCACCCTTAGGACTCAATGACTTAAGTCACATGGTTAAGTCCTAACTTGGTGCCAGGTCTCCACATTGTCGATATTTTCATACCAGAAATTAATGAAATGTAAGTCCTTTTCAAACAACTCATCTTTAGCCTGTGCTATAGCGTTCTGTCTTGTATTTGTTATTGCTGTGTCATGCTACTTTCAGAACTAGCAGGTGTTAACCCAGTCAGGCCCTGTGGGTGAGTCTCCTCTCTCCACCTGGATGACAAGGCCCCTTAGGACAAGAACTATGCCTGGCACTCCTTCTGTGCTCAGACTGGAATTTCAGTAAGAATAACAGCTCATGGTCACCGAGCCTGGAGGAATGCTTACATGTGCCAGGTACTGCTCTGAGTACTTCCTACATAATAATTGCTCATTTAATCCTCACCTCTTTATGCCAGGGAGAGGGGGCACCATTATCACTCCCATTTTGCAGATCGACATCGAAGCTCAGAATGGCCCATTAACATCGGCAGCACCAATTCATCTTGTATGTGACAGGGCCAGGGTCCACCCAAGACCGTCTGTGTTTTGGTTACCGGCGGGGGGGAGTGAGGAGTGGTTTCAGGGTCCAGGGGCCAGGAGTGACCACTGGAGCAGTCATGTTTGGGTGGAGCCAGGAGGCAAGTATAAAACAGGAGTTGGAGCATAACATGATGCAGTCATTAGGGAAAATGACTTGGCCGTTCCTCAAAAGGTGAAGCCTAGAGCAAGCGTATGACCCAGTATTTCCACTCCTGAGTCTGCACCCAAGATAACTGAAAGCAGGTGTTCAAACAAAGACAAGTACATACGTGCTCATAGCAGCCTTATTCATGATAGTCAAAAGGTAGAAGCGGGGCCCAAATGTCCATTAGCAGATGAATGGATAAACACAAACATGGTCTGTCCACACAACGGAATATTATTCAGTCATGAAAAGGAGTTAAGTTCTGATACATGCTACAACGTGAGGAAACATTGAACACATTGTGCTAAGTCAAAGAAGTCAGAAGCTGGCCGGGCGTGGTGGCTCAAGTCTATAATCCCAGCAATTTGGGAGGCCGAGGTGAGGAGATTGCCTGAGCCCACTGGTTCGAGAACAGCCTGGGCAACTTGGTGGGACCTCATCTCCACAATACATCAAAACATTAGCCAGGCATGGTAGCACGCACCTGTAATTCCAGCTACTTGGAAGGCTGAGGCAGAAGGATCAACTGAGCCCAGCAAGTCAATGCGGGGGTGGCCATGAGTGTGCCGCTGTACTCCAGCCTGGCTGACAAAGTGAGACTCCAAGTGAAGAAAAAAAAAAAGGCAGAAATTAAACACCACATATTCCATTGATTCCACTAATATGAAATTTTCAGAACAGGTCAGTCCACAGTGGCAGAAAACAGCTTAGTAGTTTCCAGGGCTGAAGAGAGAACAATGAAGAAAGATTGCCACTGGGTATGGAGTTTCCTTCTGGAGTGACAAGTATGTTTTGGAACTAGATAGAGGTGATGTCTGCAAAACATACTGAAAGCACTAAATGCCACTGAGTTGTTCACTTTAAAATAATGTTTCTTTTTCCCCACACAAAGCCAGGCTACAGAGTCTAGAATGAGTCCCTATTTCTTCAAATGCACAGACATCTGTACACAACAACAAGAAATATGAAAGTCAAGGAGATGCAACACCACCAAAAGAGCTCAGTGATCTCCCAGTAGATGACCTCAAAGAAATAGAAGTACATGAACAGCCTGACGAAGAATTCAAAATAAGGAAAAACAGGGAAACAATCATTCCAAAAAATCAAGACAATAAATAACTAAAATGCTTGATCTTATAGTATATAAACTTCATGTCAATAAAAAAAATGAAGGAATATGAGAAGAGGTTGGTGTGTGTGTGTGTGTGTGTGTGTGTGTGTGTGTGTGTGTGTGTGTGTGTGTACCACAGAAGGAGAGCCCTGAGGAGTGTATCAATAGGCCAAGCCTTCTCTGAGCAGGAGCCCACATAGCCAGAGCAGAGCCAAGATGTCTGGAAGGAGCAAGGGGAAAGGTCCAAGCTTATTCTTGCTAGGTGTGGACTCCCTGGGCATGAGCATGGATCACACAGCCCTACCCAAAGACCAAGTGATGGGAAATGACTGCGAGACTTTGGTGACAGTACAATTCATATATGTATTCGCTCATTCATGCAACTGGTATTAACTGAGCACCTATTACGTGCTGGTGGGAAAGCTGAGTGCCAAGGAATATCCCATGTTTGCCCTCGTAGAATGTATTCTGGAGACACACAGTGATTAAAGTCATGGCAAGTGGCCTGAGGCAGAAGTAGAAGTTCCCACAGTGAATATCCAGAGCACTCAACCTCACCATGGAATCAGGGAAGGTTTCCTGGAGAAAGTAACATTGACTAGGGAAAGCAGGGAGAGGGAGGGCATTTCTGGAAGGGAAGAGAGTGTGTGCCAAGCCCCAGGTCCGAGGGAGCATGGTGAGGCTGAGGGATAGGAGGACAGTCCATGTGGTGGGAGAGTGAAGGCCTGGTGGGGTGAGGATGGTGATAGCTACCAGTGGTGTGATGTTCATGGCATGCCAGGTGGGATGCTCAGAGGTGTGCCAGTGCCATCATCTAATCCTCACGCTGAGCTCTGGGGTGGGCTCCACAGAGCACAGATTCGTGAACTTGCCCACGGTCCCTCACTGGGAAGTGTGGGTGAGACATGCACCCAGTGATGGGCTTCGACAGGTGCTGGGCCAGAGAGTCTTGAAAGCCACAGCAGGTACATTGTCTTTTGTCTTAAGGCTACGGAGAAGTCCCTGAGGGTGGTGACACAGACAAGTCTGTGTGGTAGAAGGAGCGCTGCGAGGAGAATGAGAGACCAAGCAGCACAACCAATCAGGAGATGAGGTCACAGTGGCCCCTCTGTCCAGGTTGGCAGCAGAGATGGGAACCCACTATGGTCCCGTAAGTGACCGCCCCAGATAAAGCACTCTGCCACTGCTGCTTCCTTGATGTCCTGTCAACAGGAATTAACGGGGCCACCCCCTGGATGGTCCTAGGCGGAGCTTTCCTACCTTGGCTACTGGGCAAAATCACCTGGGAGCTTTAAAAATAGGAGTGCTGTTCAAGACCAGTCTAGGCAACACAGTAAGACCCCATCTCTACAAAAATAAAATAAAAAGTTAAAAAAATTAGCCAGGCGTGGTGGTGTGCACCTGTAGTCCCAGCTATTCAGGAGGCTGAGGTGGGAAAATTGCCTGAGTCCAGATGGAGGCTGCGGTGAGTCATGATTGTGCCACTGCACTCCAGCCTGGGCAACACAGTGAGACCCAAAGTCAAAAAAAAACAAAAAACAAAAAATCCCCACAGGAGGTCTGGACCTGGCCAGGGAGACGGTGACATAACAGGTCTTGGGTGGGGCTAGGGCACTGGCGTTTCTTAAGAGCTCCCTAAATGTTGTTCATGGGTAACCAGGAGTGAGAGAGACTGAGGTTTCCAGCCAGACCCCATTCTTTTTGAGAGGCCCCAGAGAGGCTCTTCAGAGCTGGAAAATGGACTCTTCCCTCAAACCAAAGGAATTCAAGGGCCCGGGAAGAGGGTCAGGGCTGTGCAGAGACGTGGTGAGAGTTTGGCACAGGCCTTTCTGGAAATTCTTTTCATCCTCCCTGTTCCCCCAGCATTTTCTCGAGGCAAAAATAAATACCAACATCCCTGCTTGTGTCAAAGTGACGGGCATGTACGCCCTCCGCGTGAAAAGTTATGCCCCGAAGCCAAGCTAGACAACCAAACAAAACCTCACTGTCAGTGAGTGGATGTGTCCAATATTTCAAGCAAAACTGTTTAAAGCTATTTTTGTAATGTGACTCTAAGTGGATAATGTAAGACTATGGCAAGGCCCAGAGAATGAGTGCATTCTTGTCTGCAGTCTGCAAATCAATAGCAGACTTGGAAATCCTGCAAGCGTTCATGCACGAGACAATTCATGTCATTGAAGTGAGGCAGGTCGGTGGCCGGTGAGGGAGGCCGGCGGCCCAGGGGGCAGGACAGACCCACCCTCTGCAGCAGGCCAGCCCTGGCTTGGGAAGCATGGCCCAGCCTTGGCCACTGGCCCATGCTAACAAGCACGTCCATGCTGACATTGACCCCGGGTTCTAAGCTTTCTGAACCTAAAGCTGTGGTTCTGGGTTTGGAGACAACATTCAATCCAACAGGAATGAAGGTCTTGTCCATATCTACCAGGAGGCTGGAAACCTCCTTACCTGGCCTCTACGGGCCCCAACAAATGTCCTCAAGAGGAAAACGTCATCTCACGTTTGCTCTCTTGGGGGAAGGTAGTATCTCCTCCTTGACATCAAGGCAAGCGAGCATCCATGTGGGAAGTCCTCCACCCCTCTGACTTGATTTCTTGTAAGATTCTTCCAAGTCAAGAGTCACATCTTACCCTGAGTCCACGTCTGCCTTTTAGGGGCTCCGTGTGCCCACGTGGGTTAGGTACAGAATTCCAGGTGTGAGTCAATTTTCTCTATGAAGTTCCATCAGCCTCGTCATTTTCTCAGAGGAATCTCCCAGCCACAAACCCCGAGGTGCAGCTCATGAGCTGACCCATCCACTCCACCACCTGCCGTGTCCAGCGTCCAGCAATGCCAAGTTGCCGCATGTTTGGCTTTTACCTCTACACACATTCTTATTTAAAACTGATGCATTCTCCTTACAGAAAGACGAGAAAGTCCAGGCAACACCATGACCAAGCCTTCCAGACCCTTGATGCCCAAACTCAACTATGATGGTGTTGTCTCCAGTCCACAGCCCCAGCGGGCTGAGACAGAGCACAGGTTCCTGAGACTGACCCTCAGTCCGTGCATGTGGCCCTCATGGTGACAGAAGCAGAAAACCCTTATTGAGTCACCATCACAGTCCAGAGGATCTCTTATGATTCCACTTCACAGATGAGGAAGCTGAGACTCGTAGAGGTCAAGTCACTTTGCCCGATGAGCCCAGCCTTCGTCTGCGCTTTCTGGGTCACCACCTCCCACCCCCCCACCACATGCCATGAACCTTCACACGTGTCCTTCCCCTGGCATGGAGGCCATTCTGACATTGTTCTTCTGTGACATTTTCTCCTTGGGGTCCAGAGCAGATGTCACCTCTTGTGTGATGTGTCCCTGGACTCCCAGTTACATGTTCCTGGACTGAGGGACACGTTCCTGATCTTGTACCTACCTGAGACCATTTCTGCTCCAGACACTCTATCCTTCTAGGCAGCTAGGCCGTGATGTCCATCACCAGGTCCTCACCCTCACCCCAGGTATCTAACAGCTGCTCAATAAAAGTCCCATGATAGAGAAACGAGTGTTTCCACATTGGCTCTCTGGCATTGTCTGGATGTGACCTTCCACCTGCCAATAAAAAGAAATGGACCCCACAGGACAAGCTGTGACTATGAATTGATTCTTCTTCTTCCTCTAGCCCACTTGAAAATAATAATAATAAAATAGCTAACATTTCCTGAGAATCATCTTCACCAGTTTCCCCCAGAGAAGACCTGGAGACAGGGAGAGGAGGACTTGGGTGCATGTGAAATATTTAGGTGAATTCAGGAAGCGCCGGGAGGGAGGGAGGACATGAGACTGGGTGGGGAATAGGGCTGGCCAGGGGGCAACAGTGAACAGGTGACCTCTGGGGAATGGGGCTCTCTCCTTGAGAACCCTCTGTGGAGCCATGTGGACACCTCAGAATTATCTTCCCAAGAAACAAAGACACTGGCATTTCCTTCTGACCCTCTGGGAGCTCACAGAAGACTACCCTGAGGAGGCTGAGCCCCAGCCTGGCCTGAGGATGCTTCTTTAGCCCTGGAAAGTTCTCAGAGAGGGGAGAAGCAGATGCCTATAGAGGGAGGCAGAGAGTAGGCTCAGGAATCCGGCCATCCCCACCAAAGCATCGGCCTCTGGGGAGGCTGAGGGAGCACTGAGTCACTACAGGTTGATGACAAGCGTTTCCGTCTGTGCCAGAAACCCTGCCAGATCCCTGGCACGTTTCTGCCCTCAGTTTACCTGGCCCACGCCCATGAGGTGGTGACTACGGCCACCCTCTCGTCTCCATTCAGGGAGGCCATGGAGGTGCCCAGGATCACTCCGCACAGCTGGCAAATGGCACAATGAGACCCACCATGTGTCCGATTCCAAATCCAGACCCTGATCACTGAGCAGGGGCCCCTGGAGAAGCAGGCCCTGAGGACAGGTCTGGATGGTACCCCAAGGGAGCTGGTCAGGCCGTGGTGGCTACAGGAAGTACCGGGTCACAGCACCTGAAATTCTGCTGATCGGAGCCATCCCTACGCTTTTAGGAAAAACAATACACTCTCTTTGATCGAAAGTCCAGGGCCGCGACGGGCTCAGGTTCAAAAACAACACTTCTCCCAAGTGTGGGAGCCCTCGGGTTCTGGGAACGGGAGAACAGATTTGTTCTTCCTGACGTTTATTCAAGGCTTCCTCCTCCCCATATTGCCCAGGCGCCCTCGAGAGAGGGTGGCACCGGCCTGGTCAGCACACGGCGGGACACAGATGGTAAGGAGACATGGCCTCCAGAGGAAGGCCTCAGTCGCCCCATCTGCAGAACGGGGCTGTGTGCACCAGTCATTCTGCATGTTGCTGCCCGAATCTGCTGTGGTCCTGAACCAGCAAAGAGGAGTGGGCATTTGCTGAGGGACATCAGGGAATTCCAATCTCCCTTCTACCATCGCCATGGCAGGGAGGGGACACCACTGGATATGGATTATCACCAACTGTGAAGCCCCAGATGTTACACACATGTCTCTGAGCGCGAAGAGAAGGGCTGTGAACCAGAAAAGCAACTTAGTGGCCGAGGCTTGGGACAGCGGGTGCCGAACCTGCCGGGGCACATCCGTGAATGCTGGGCACAGTCACTCCCGCAAACCAACAGCCAAAAGTAGGCATCTGCCCAGTCTGGGAGTCTGGAGGTTGTGTGAATGGCTCTTCCCTCGGGTCTCCTGTGGGGATGTGGCACCAGCGTGACCTCAGTGACAGGTGTGCCCCTCGGTGGCCTGCGGCAGGCCATTCTCACCTATATGTGTTCTCCACAAGCTATGGCTACATCAGGACGGGGAAATACAGACAAGGCCCCCAAGGTTAAGACCCCCTTTGTCATCACGGGAATGCCAGTATTGTGTTTATCAATGAAAAGAAAGAAAGGTGAGGGGATTGTCTGAGTCCAGGGGTTCGAGAACAGCCTGAGCAACTGGGCAAGGCCTCATCTCTACAATAAATCAAAAAATTAGCTGGGCATGGTGGCTCATGCCTGTAGTCCCAGATACTTGGGAGGCTGAGGTGGAAGGATCGCCTGAGCCCAGCAGGTCAAGGCTGCAGTGAGCCGTGATCATGCCACTGCACTCCAGTCTGGATGACAGAGTGAGACCCTAACTCAAAAAAAGAAAAACAAAGAAACAACTATGAGATGTTCCACTAGTCATTTAACCTCTTCCAAATTTAATACTTTCTGAAATTCTTTTCTATTTTTTTTTAGAAACACATATTTGTGCAACCAAAGTTTCATACCAACAGCGACTTCAGGATTTTAAAGAAAGGATCATGATCACGTGTTGGTCAAGAGTCGCATATAGCTATTTCCAGCATAAAACCTGATTTTATGTTTACAAGTTAGGACTGGGGAGAGGCCAGGTAGCGAGAATGCCTGCCGATGAGCATGGGTTGTGTTGGGGTGCTGGGAGGTGACTAGAATGCTCTAAAATTGCTGTGTCCACTGCAAAGTTCACTAAATACACTAAAAACCACTAAACTCAATACTAAACGGATGAATTGGATGGCAGACAACTTGTATCTCAGTAAAACCCTTCTGAGAAAGAAAGTTACGTTCCACAGAAGTAAATGAAAGCTTCTCATCAAAAACTTGGTAATGACTTATGTGGATACCTTGTGCCTATTCGTGTGTAATGTCTCCTTCAATCATGAGCATTTTATTTTCTTGTAATTGTATTCCGCAAAGGAAATATGACTCACTTTGTCTCATCAAGCCCCGCAGAGACACCCCCGGATCCTCCATTGACCCAGCTGTGCCCACAAGTCGGCTAGTGTGTGTTTGTCATCTGCCCAGATGGTGGAAGCATCCAGAAATACAGTCATTTGCTCTTCTCTAAAGAAGAATGAGGGAAGCTTGAAAGATTCGGTGACATTGGAAACATTCACAGCTGGCCCAGGCGTGCCCACACCGCAAAACACGCACCAGGCAGGCAGCAGCTGGGCAGGTTCCATCAGGGCTGACAATCGGGTCTGCAGGTAAAACCGGGAGTGGGAATACCACCCCTGCCTCCAACACACCACTCACTTCAGCCTCTCCCTGCCTCTCCCTCTTTGGCCTCAAGATAGGGTTTTGCAGCCTGTTGCCCGCCATGCCAGGACCCTCTAGGGGTCTCCGCCGGGTCCTGCTGTCTCCATCCTGCCTGGAGCAGCCAGGTTCCTGGGTCCCCCTGCCACCTCTCCACATGTTGCTGGCCATCTGTGCCCTCTGCATGTCAGTCAAGACCACCTGGGCTCCCCACAGAGTCCTCCCAGCTCAGGCTCTGTGGGGCGTGTGTTCCTCAGGGTCCCCAGCCTCCGGCACTCTCCAGCCTTCAGGAATTCTCCTCTGGGCTCACCCCAAGGCTCTGAATCACTGCGTGGAATGTGCATGGCTCCTTGGCTGTTGTCACTGAAGACAGTCTGCTGGTGATGAGTCTACGGAGCTGTGGGTTCCCAGGCAGGGGAGGATCACTGGGGTCTACCAGTCACACCCGCCCTGTGTCTCCCATCCATGGAGCCCGTACTGGGCCAGACCACCCAGTCAACTTGCCCTCGGACATTCTCTCATATCCCTGCAGCTGCTCTAGGAGACTGCCCTGTTGTTGTCAATGGGGAAACTAAGGCAGGGAAGGTAAGTAACTGGCTCATGGATCTGGCTCCCAAGAGGTAGGGGCAGGCTCAGAGTCCCACTGCCCACTGCCTGCCCACACTTTGCCCACTTCAGCTTGTGTTAGGCCTTCTGAGCCAGGAAGCAGACACACATGGCACCCGGAAACACACCGCACCGTGGGCGTCCCCAACCCACACAGGTCAGTGCCCAGGGCTAGGGGCTAGAAGTGGCAGAAGCCAGAGCACCTCTGTCCACCCCCTCTCCCTGCAACTGTGGGTGAGTAACTTCATGTCTGTGTGCCTCAGTTTCCTCATCTGTGCACTGGAGACACTTGTGTCCACCGCATCGTGTTATAAATGTCATGAGTTCAGGTTGGGCTTGGTGGCTCGATCTGCAATCCCAGCACTTTGGGAGGCCCAGGTGAGTGAATTGCCTGAGCCCACAGGGTCAAGACCAGCCCAGGTAACTTGGCGAGACCTCGTCTTTACGAGAAATCAAAAAATCAGCCGGGTGTGGTAGCGCGTGCCTGTAGTTCCAGCTACTTGGAAGGCTGAGGCGGAAGGATCCCCGGAGCCTAGCAAGTCGATGCTGGGGTGGCCGTGAGCATGCCACTGCACTCCAGCCTGGGTGACAGAATGAAACTTCAACTCAAAAAAAAAAAAAGGTCATGAGTTCATGTGTGGAAAATATTAAATATGTTTTTAAAATGTAGTGTGTGTGTTCAAAACACTTGCCACTACTACTGCTACAATCATGGTCATTATTACTGCCCCTGTGTGCCTGCCCTGACAATAAAGGAGACCCTGTCACTAGGCCAGGGAGGACACTGGTTCAATCTGGGGGACAGGGACAGTCTAGGAGCTCTGAAGCTCCTCTCTTCACCCGCCTCCAGCAGGGACCAAGCCCTCCCATGACAGAGTCCAGCTGGTTCCTGTCCTCCCAGCTTCCGTGGATGAATCCTGCTGGGAAAGTTTTGTCTTCTAGATCTTTCTATGAGTGCACCAGGCATATGTTGCCCACCCAGTTGTCTCCATCTCCTGTGTTCACAAGCCATCCCCTAAACAAAGCTTGGAGACCAGTGTTGGAGAGAGAGGAATGGATGCTAGGTAAAGGGAATAGGTCCCACCGATTCTCAATGGCACTCACCCCCTCCAGCCCCTGGGAGTGACCCCCAGGGGCCCCATTTGGAGGGGAGATGCCATCGCCTCCGGGAACGAAGGACCATGACAGGCCCTCAGTGCCAACATGTGAATGTCCAATCTAACCTCCCTCAGGGTTTATCCAGGGTAGGGGAATCCAAACACAGGTATTTCGAGTCTCATCTTCATTTTATAGACAGGGAAACTGAGGGCCAGAGAGGGGGAGTCACCTTCTGGAGGTCACAACAGCCAGGAGAGGACAAAGCCGGCATCGAGAGCCCGTGATGGCGACAGAGGCATTTAGCCATGGGGGTCATACCGCTTCTCTGGTTTTTTTTCTTTGCCAAAAGGGAGAATCTTAGGATCCAAAGAGGAACTCATAGGTCCTCCAGGCAGTGTCTTCCTCTCTGTTCACTGGCTGCTTGGAGATGGGGAAACTGAGGCATAGAGTGCTTCAGAGAAGTTTCTGAATCTCCACAGTCATCAGAGACTCCCATCCACCAGGTGCACCCAGCTCCTGCCCTTGGGGGCTGTCAGCCTCTCTGAGCAGGAAGAAAAGTCCATGCAAGAAATCAAGTCCAATGTTTCACTCATTCAGGGATGAGAAGGACTGGAGCAGAAAGCTGGACAGAGGAGGTGTGCACAGCGAACATGTACACGCCCCGCCCCTCTGTGGAGGGAGGCGGGAGGCCAGCTCTCACGATCATCCATCTCCTGGGAACTTTCCACTCGCCCGAAGCACTTCTAATTATGTCTGGAGTCTTTCCTTCCTACCCTGCAGGATGAGCCAGGGTACACGGCTCAAGACTTTCTCTCCCGGGCCTCCTGGAGCTGTGCCAGGAGACCCGGACGCTCAGCACAGGGGGAATCCCGGCCTCCCGCATCCCACATCGCCAGGGGCAGTGCTTTCTCACCTGCAAAAAGAAAGGAACCTGACGTGCTCCCACGGACAGTGTTCCTAGCAGGATTCAAAGGCAGGCAGTGGCAGATCGTCCAATGACGGATCCGTGAGCACCAGCTGCTCTCACAGAGGTTCTGAAGGTCGTGGACAGGAGGTAGTTGGGTCCCCGGCGTCTTTCTCATCATGAAGCTGCAATTATCTTTCAGGAATGCTCAGTGCTCTCTTTCCTGAAGCCAAAAGCTTCTTCAAGAATACCTGGTATAGGCTGGGCTCAGTGGCTCAGCCTGCCATTCCAGCACTTTGGGAGGCTGAGGCGAGTGGATTGCCTGAGCCCACGGGTTGGAGACCAGCCCAGGCAACTTGGCGAGACCTCATCTCTACAATAAATCAAAAATTAGCCGCGAGTGTTGTGCGCGCCTGTCGTTCCCGCTCCTTGGAAGGCTGAGGAAGAAGGAAGGCCAGAGCCCAGCCGGTCGATGATGGGGTGACCATGAGCATACCACTGCACTCCAGTCTAGGTGATGGAGTGAGACTACAACACAAAAATAATAACAATAATAATACCTGGTGTCTGGACCAGCGTGTCCCCATCTGGCTTCACAACTCACCAGGGTGTCCCCAAGCATCTTGTGGGGTTTCATGAACTCAACTCACTTTAATCTACATATATTGTGCTCTCCTATTATAGTATGCAAAATATGCACATTGCATAATATTTACACATTATGAAACATACACACCTAATGTTCTGTGTGCCATGCAGTACACAATGTTCATAATAGATGCTGTAACATAGGAAGGTGACATGGGTTGAGGACAACAGGTAATCGCGGAGAAAGAATTTCAAGAACAGAAGCTCCCTTGGCCTTGTGCCAGGCCTCCAAAGCCTTGAGTGATTCTCCAGGCCTGTCTCCTAGACCTCATCTCTCCAACTCTCAGCTCATCATCATCATCTTCATCACCACCGTCACCATCTTCATCATCACCACGATCATCACACCTCCCCTTCGCAAGTCTCCCAAGATGGAGGTCTGTGCTCTTCACTCTCACACTGGGTTGAACCTTAGAATCAAGCAGCCCTCGTGGCGTTGAAAGGGCTGTAAGTTTTATTTCACTACACTGGACTCAGATTTCCAGGATGAGGATTGGAGTAGTGAAGCAACGGTGTGACTCAAACAGGCTACGTCCCTCCTCCAACCCTCAGTTTCTTCATCTATAAAATGGGAGCAATTTCACAGAATAGCATCTGGTTCACTGGATGTCTGGGAGGATTAAGTGGAATGGATAGGGCATTTAGCCCAGTGCTTGACTGACAGCCAGTACTCAAGGAATAATAGCCAGCATCATCGCCATCACCATCACAGTCATCCCCATCATCCTCACCACCACCATCACCATCAGCATCATCCCCATCATTACCAGTATTGTCATCACTGTCCTTGTCATCATCACCACCACCACCATCACCATCCTCACCATCCTCCCCATCACCACCACCATCACCATCACCATCATCCCCATCATCATCATCACCATCACCATCCTCATCATCCATCACCACCACCATCACCATCATCATCATCATCACCACCATAATCATCACCATCGCCGTCATCATCACTGTCATCACCAACACCATCATCATCATCATCGTCATCACCATCAGCCCCAGTTCCTCTGTGGACACTTTGCTGAGACAAAGACTTACCTTCATGTCAGCCCCTAGGGACCCAGTTTCGAGCTAGTCGCGAACCGATCAAAGCACATTTGAAACAGGGCTTTCCCAGCTTCAGCGGCATGTTGGACTCAGCTGACCCACCCCGAAAACATCATTGCCCAAGCAGGGAAGCCATCTGAGCTCTGATCCCTGGGGGTCCTGCTCAGTCTGGAGCAGGTGGGTGCATGTCCGCGGCACCACCCTCCCCCATCTCCACAAAGGAGATTCCCAACTTGGTAAGCCGGCCAGGTCATGGTGAGAATGACTCCCTTGGTGGTCTTCACCAAGATTCTCCCCAGGAAGTGAAGAAGTCACTCCAGAGGCTTTCGCCCAGAAACAGAAGACTTTCTCCCCGCTCATGAGATCAGGGTGCACCAAGCCAGGCTGAGAAGCCACACCAGCAGGCTGTGCCAGGGTGTCAGGAACGTTTAGAGCCCTGAGTGGGGAAACAAGGAGCAGGAACGTGCACACATTTCCCGTGGCCCCCGGCCACAGCTGGATGGCTCCATTGCGGTGACAGCTAGCAGTTTTCTCACCCCTGAAGAATGTACATGATGGGGGATGCCCTCAGCCATTTCCTTCCCCCAGAAGCCACCTTCAGGCGCTTATGCCATTCTTGGCAAGCAACATGGCACCTTTCACAAGTGACTCCTTCCCAAGAAAGTGGTCGTTCTACCTGTTTCTTTGAGAAGGACTCCAAGGCCAGATATGCCAAGCACCATGCTGAGAGCTGAAGAACGTTTTCTGGCTCATTTGGACCTTGATTTGCTCTCTGGTTGAACCCAGTTTTCTAACCTGTGAGATGGCTAGCATATGTTACGTGAGTGTTCTGGGCCAAGTTTTTGGCCAAGGGCTTCGTAGATGGCACGAGGCTTGCTCTCCATAACAACCCAATAACTTGACGTTTGTCACTATCCCCTATTTGTGGATGAGGAAACTAAGACCAAGAGGTGTCATATGTTTTGTGCAAGGTCCCTCAACTAAAAGTAGGAAGCTGGGATTCAAGGCCAGGGACTATTTCGCCAATCTCCCCTCATCCCCATCCACTCTTGTAAGCTCTGGTCTGGTCTCTGCCAGCCACTGGGTTGACCCTTTGTCCTTGATCTGTTTTGTGTCACAGAGAACCACATCCCCCAGGATCTCCTGTGCTTTGACTTCTAGACAGATCCAGTCAGTGAAAGGCATGGGTGGAGGGCTGCGGGGAGGAGTTTCTCTCTCTCTTCTTCTCTCTCTCTCTCTCTCTCTCTCTCTCTCTCTCTCTCTCTCTCTCTCTCTCTCTCCTTCTCTCTCTCTCTCTCTCCCCCCCCCCTCCTTCTCTGTCTCTCTCTCTTCATCTCCCTTCTGGCTCCAGCTCCTGTGAGAATGCCCCTCCATCCATGGTCTCTGCTCTCACTGGACAGGCCACCAAGTTTCCAGCTTTCACCAGGTGCCTAGCTCCTGGGTTCCATGACACCATCTGGTCTGCCCCAGATGTGTGGGTGACTCTGCTGTTGCTGACCCCTGTGGCTTCTCACCACACACTGCTTGGCAACTCCACTAGCTCCCCCGTAAAACCAACCCCCTGGATTAAATCCCACTGTGGGAAGTACCTGGAGTGACTTCTGCTTGCACAACCTACGAGGACTGATGGATTCTCTGCTCGGCGGCAGTGGTGAGAATGGGTGGCAGGGAATGGGGACTGGCAGGAGGTGCAAACAATCTCCCCGCATCACACCCCACAGCTGACAGACATTCCCTCATGTCACCTTCACAATCAGACTTTTAAACAGGTGTCCCCATTAGTCCGTTTTACGGAGGAAGTTTCAGCTTTGTAAGGTCTAGTCAAATGCTCATCTGAGAAGGAACCGAGACAGGAAGCAACCCTTGCTCTGCCTGGACCAAATGTGAGCTTCATGCCCTGCGCTCGGAGCTGCCCCAAGTCCGCAGCCCACCCAGCTCCTGCGTGCTGCTGCCCAGGAGTGACAATTTGCCAGACACCTGACAAGACCTGGCCCCAATGGGGACCCATGGAAAACATCACTCCTTGCGGTGTTTTACCCTTCAGGATTCTGACCATCCCGGGGCCTCCTGTGGCCACGCTGTGTGGCTACCGCGGCCAGATTTACAGCTTTGTTATGACTGTGTTTTGGAGTTTTTACAGCCCTGGCTCCCTGGAGGATGCAAGCACTTTCTCTAGGACATATCAGTCAGACAGCAGAGGAAATATCCAAAATGCTGGGAACAGCCTGTGTCACAGTGTCTCCGGCCCAGGTACCGGTGGCCTTTTGTTTGTAGGGGAGGAGGGAACTGATAAAGGGCTGGGGAGGGGGGCTGCGGCCCCTCTGGTGGCCTGGTTTGTTCTCCAGCAGGACACACGTCCTCAGCTTCCTGACCAAAACAGTCGTCACCGTGGCCCTCTGATGTGGAGCCAGGGCTCACGCTGGACAAGGCCCTCCTAATCAGCCTCCCACCCGCTCAGGGCAGAGTGCTGACTCTGCAAGGAGCCGCGCCTGCCCGCCCCTGTGGGGTCCAGCGGAGTGTCGCCCGCATGGAATACAAGGCCCCATTGTCCGGCTGCCACCCCTCCCCCACCGCCGGCCGTCTCTCCCAGAATCCTCTGGGCTGTGGTTCATGCAAGATCAGGCCTCAGTCCTGCAGGGACGGAGTGGGGGAGGAGGAAGGAGGGCCCGGCCAGCAGAAGCCAGGAAGAGAAAAAGCGGGGGCCAGTGTCATATACTTGGAGCCGATTAAAAAAATTACACAGACCAGACGTGGCAGCTCACACAGGTCCTCCCAGCACTTTGGGAGGTCAAGGCAGGACGGCTGCTTGAGCCTAGGTGTTCGAGACCAACCTGAGCAACATAGCAAGACCTCGTCTCAATAAATAAATAAATATTTAAAAATACACATATGTAAATAAAATAAAAAGCAATCAAAATCTATATAGGTCTGGAGTGATCAATACTCGATTGTTAAGGACGGTTCTCTCCAATTCTTTTCTTTTTTTTTTAGATTATTCTACAGCATCCAAAAGAAAATTTGTTTTAATGATCTCTATCACTTTTTTATAAGAAAAAAAAAGAGTTGTTTTAATTTGAAAAGTGTAGCTAAAGTCAATGGAGCCAGGAGCAACAAGACATTAGGAGAAATAAGTGTGTAAACTCCGCCCGGCCTGTTTCCTTGTGATTGGTGTAACACTAGTTCTAGAGGTTTCTACGCCCTCCTTGGAGGTGGGAGGGTCCTATGGAGCCCCTGCCTGGGGTCTAGGTCCCCCTTCCGTGGTCACAACACTCATGGAAGGAGCTGGGCTCTGAGGACCCGGGAGATGCAGAGGTGAGACCCATGTCAGCCCCGCACGCAGGGTAAGAGAGAGGCAAGCAGTCTTGATGCCCTGACGCCAGGCCTCCGTGGGGAGGGAGGTAGTTCTGTTTCCCCAAACTCACCTCACAGGCTCCGCCATCAGAGCTCAGCCCCGCAATGGGCTGTGGATGGATGGGAACAGAGGCACCGGTGTCCCCAGCTCAGCCTCTGGCCTCCAGGGAAGAGGCCTCAGCGGGTGACGCTGAAACATGGCCCCGGTATACCACCCCGAGAAACAAATGTGGCTTGACCTCCGGCTCACCCTGTCTCCCCTCCACCCTCCCCCCAAGTCCAGGCCCCGGGTCCTCTTCCCTGGGCAGCTGCGAGATGGGGCCTGTCCTTTCAAGTACAGTTTTGGCCTCCAA
The DNA here is from genome assembly GCA_027257055.1 of Cephalopachus bancanus. NCBI lineage: Eukaryota > Metazoa > Chordata > Mammalia > Primates > Tarsiidae > Cephalopachus > Cephalopachus bancanus. The sequence continues at coordinate 2,725,676 of JAPVLO010000155.1, forward strand.
CGCGGGCTGCTCCTATAAATACACCATTATGGACGGGCAACACGTGGAAGCTCTTTTTGGTGTCGGCAAAACACAGTAGCGCCATTCATAGCCCCAGCCTTTAGGGCAAAAGAAATGCCCCCTCGCTGACAGTTGTCCCCACGTCCATATTCCAGGGCTCTGAGTCAGCACACGGCATGGGGACACGGAGCCACATGCGTGTCGGCCCTCGTTCCTTGCAGGACTCTCCCTGGAGCAGCCATAGCAGAGTCCAGGAGCATGGGCCAGTAACAGCAAGGGTGTCCCTGCCCCCCAAGAGGGGATGTGACCTGCCCTTCAGTTTCCTTTAGGTTGACTCACCTGTCATTCCCATTTTGCATGCTTTTGTGTAGCTCAGAGTCTTTGCCGTTGCTATTCTCACAGTTCTGATTACTTTTCTTTGTGATCGTCATACAAAGGGCCGGAGAGTAGGGCATGGAACACACTTTGAATCCCTGAGCTGACTTTTTAAGGAGCCGGGGGGCCCTGAGGCCACCGTGATGTGGAGATCACATTGGGAGAGAGAGACCTGAGACCCCCAGCCCACTGTCCAGGCGTTTGAGTCCTTCCAACCCAAACGCCAGCAGGAAGGAAACCTTTGCCATGACTCCAGGCCCAGCTATCCCCTCTTGCAGCCCAACAGGACCCTGAGTGAGAGTTACCTCATGGGCCCAGCGGTCCTGGACTGGCAGACCACTGTTCTGGGGTGACCATCGCTGGGCCCCGGACTCTGTGCCCCTAAAGAGACAGCAGCACAGTGGATAAACTGCAGGAAGAGCTGAGCCCCAGGCATACCTCTCCAGCCGAGCCTTGGGGCTATGACTTCCCATTTCAGCAGCATTTCAGGAAATGCCAAGTGACAAGGCTTCACAAGGGGTGATGACAATGGGCAGGCACGCATGCCGCTCCAGATGGTGACAGCCCAGGCCAGGGGAACAGCAGCCTGCCTTCCTATGTACATCCAGGAAAGCATCTGCAGGGGAACGGACACTGCAGGCATCAACCCATGGACAGAGAGATCTGCACACGTGCTATTACCTCCATTCCCTTGCTCCCATGAGCCATGCCTTGCTAAAGCTCTCTCTCTGGAGAAGAGGCTCTGGGATACACTGTCCAAGGGTGCAGCCTGTAACTCCTGGAGCGTGGGTTCCAACCAGGGCTTTTCAAATTGCCTTTCCCCATCAATAACACAATGGGTAAGAGGGAGGAGGGGAGGATCCCACCTGCTGAGTCTATATACCAAGGCCCTGTCTACAGGGCTCCACAGACCCAGCTCCAGACACTGTCATGGACGTCAGAGAAATGTCCCCAGGGGCATCCGGCATGCAATTTTTGGACACTCAGACTCCTGCATCAGAGGGGGTCAGCCATGCCCAGGTTTGACCCACCCACCATGCACCATGGGCTCATCAACTTTGTGACTTGTCCTCACCTGGAAAGACTGCACACCCCACACCCAGGAGGGTGGGGTCCCATCAAATGGGAGGGACCCATCACAGCAGCAGGAGATGGAAACTTCCTGAACAGCCGCTGCTCAGATTCATGTAATTATGTCACCTCACAGCCATGTCATGTTACCGAAGACTACACTCTGGGGGTCCCCTCCGTGGGAGGGTGGACAGCCAGGTGTGAATGTGCTACCTGGGAGCTCCAGGGGTGACCTGTGCCCTCCTGAGCTGGCCGGGCTCCCTCCCATCCCTGCTGGAAAGGGTTTCCTCAGCCAAGGCCATCAGCCCATCCTCCTCTCTCTCGTCTACCCCAAAAGGCCAATGTCAGAAGATCCTCCAGGGCCTGTTAGCTGGGAGTGTGACAGAGGGGAGGGGGCTAGCCTGCACTGGGTGGGGGACCCGGTGCAGCGTGTTACCCCTTGCCCACTGCCCCAAGGAGAAATGACGGGTGACGGGTAACCTTCCCCTCGACGGTGCCAGGTAGAAGAGCCTCCTCAGCCGTCAGTGAAGCCTCCTGAAACATCACAGACCCATATTCGTCAAAAAACAGACAGACCAAGCTCACATATAGGAATATAGATAAGAACATAGGAAAGCACATGGTAGGGCAGCGGGGAGTCCACACATTCCCAACGCCCAGAAGCCACAGTCATGTTCCACATGCAGCTGTCATGCCAGATGTTTGAGGCAACAAGCACTTTTTTTTGCAAACAGGGTCTCACTCTGTTGCCCAGACTAACATGCAGTGACACGATCCCAGCTGTCCGCAGACTAGACCTGATCTCCTGGGTTCAAGCAATCCTTCCACCTCAGCTTCCTGCCTCAGCCACCTGAATAGCTGGGGCTACAGGCTCACCAATACGCCCAACTGTTTTTTGTTTTTGATTTTTTTGTAGAGACAGGGTCTCATTGTATTGCCCAGGCTGGTCTCCAACTCCTGGGCTCAAGTGATCCTCTGGCTTCAGCCTCCCAAAATGCTGGAATGATAGGCGTGAGCTACCATGCCCAGCCTGACAAGTACTTTTTAAATTTTGTATGGCGTTGATGAATGAAGGCATCACAGCACACGGTCCCATGGCCTTTCCCAGCCAGGCGTCTGTGTGCAGGGTCACGCACCAGGAGGGGTGGATTCTTCTTGGCCTCCACCCGCTAACAGTTTCCCTCTCCAGTGCGGTTCTCCCTCCTCCATCCCCTCCTCCTGACTCCTGCCCCGTCAGACATCAGCCCAGCATCAAGGGCTTTGGGGATCTGCGGACCCTCCCTGACGAGGTCAAGTCCCCCACCAAGAGCGCATAGAGCACTCAAGCCTCTCTGTCGGGCAGCCATAACTTTCCACTGATGTCTGTCTCCCCCAGCTGCATGAGGCCCCGAGGGCAGGACCACCCGTCCAGCTATGCCCCAACAGTCCCAGTCTCTGGCCCGGCGGGTGGCGGGTTCTGGCTCCCCTGAGGTCCCGAGGCCTCAGCAACCTGCCTCCCCAGGGTTGGGCTCCCTGGGGTCTCCTGGAGGGAACAGGAGCTGCTCCCCTGGGCCCAGCTCCTGATCAAGACTTCACCAAGTGATGCTGGGCGGGACCCAGGGAAGATTTACTATTCCTACAGCTCTGCTAAAAGCATTCTGTCAAAGAATTTGAAAAACGCGTCTCCGAGGCAGTGCTGGGAGACGGCTACTCCCTCCAAGCGCGAAGATGTGAAAGCCATCAGTCCTGCGTGGGCGCTCCAGGGCCGCGGGGTCAGAGCCTGATAGACGGGACGGCCCTGGGGACCAGGTGTCGTGGGATAGCGGTGGGCGCCCAGGCAGGCGCCATGTCCCCTGACAGGGTCCTGGAAGGAGCAGGGGCTGTAGGAAAGAGACAGGAAAGATCACGGGGTGGGGGAGCGGTGATAGAGTGTCTTGAGGGGATGGAGCTGAAAAGATCCACCTGGGACATGGAGGTCCCAGCCAGGCTCACCAGGATCCTGGGAAAGGGATGGATGACTGGCCTGGAGCAGATTCCAGACCACCATTCGGGGACCGGGGCACCACCCTGAGACTGATTCTGGGGAGGACATGAGCTTCCCAGCCAGCTCTTTTACCCACCCACCCAGGAGGGCTGCTGCCACATGGTGCCGGGGAAGGGCTTTGAAGCGTGCACTGCAGGATCTGCCACTCCCCACTACCCCTGCCGGTGCCTCAAGGTCTTCACACTTGCCAGACCCTCAGCCTCCTTCTCCAGGACTCACCTTGGACGCCTTATTTTATTTTAGACCAATTGTCACCTCTTTAGACAAGACCCCCTGGTCATATACTTTAGAAAATATGTCCCCTGACATCACACCCATGCCGGTATGCACACATGTATATACAGGCACACACACATGCACACATGCACACATTCACACATGAACATACCCATGCACACACATACTCGAATGCACATACTTGTGCACCCTCCACGATACAGCAAGGGGTTTGGAGGCAGCTCTGATTCACCTCCTGCCTCTGCCCTGTGACCCTGGAGAGGTGACTTAATCGCTCTGTGCCTTGGTTTCCCCGTAAGTGAAATGGTGGGCGATGAGACTCCCTAAGGTTAGCCGCAGGAGGAGGGGCACTGGGGGTGACCTGAGGGCAAGTTTAGCCCAGCAGAGTCAGGACGCATGAGAGGAGCCGTCCATCACCCGTCACAGCACTCAACAGGATCTGAACTCATTTTAGCTGCTTGGTGGTCTGCTTCCCTTGCACCTGTCTCCCTCCTGGCCCTCCATGGAGCACGGGGACATTGGGAACAGACATTCCTCAGCCCCTCCCTGGGAGCCTGGGCACACACACAGACCTCCGCCTCCACATGCAGAAACAGCCACTGCTGGATGGAGACAGCACCGCCGTGACAACCCATGAAGAACGTAGACAGCTACCATTATACACACACCGCAGCACTGAAACATGTCTGCTTTCCAAAAAATTCCAAGTCTGTCACACGAGATCAGGAACTTTCAGAGTCAGAAGAGTGTGTGTCACGTATGTACGTATGTGTGTGCATGCATGTTAGCATGTGTGTCCATAGTCACACGCATGTGCACACGCACATGCACACACGCAAACACACACACTCACTTCTACCCACATGCACAGGCCTAGTCTGGCGGTTAGGAGCCTGGATCTGGAAACAGACTTCCTGGACTCCAACCCCATGCTGGTGAACTTGGGTCAATTATCTACCCTCTCTGTTTCCTTGTCTGCAAAGGCAAAGTGATAACCATGATAATGCATTCCATAGTCTCTAAGAGGCATTTGAAAGACAGAGCAGACTGGGATGGGGGGGTGGAGAGAAGGAGGGAGGGAGGGAGAGACGAGCTTCCCCTTGACCTGTGACACCACCAATTGTAGGGTGCACATCACTTTTGAGACCCTCAAGACAAGTTGAAGTGTGCCTTTCGATATCAAGAGCACAAGCAACACCACCTCCATGAGAGGTGCAGCACAGTGAGTTGATGCCGGTCGCCCCAGCAGGCCCCACACAGTGGCCCGTGACGCATAGCCTGGATGCCATGTCTCCCCTGCAGCTCCTTCTGGCCCCATGTTGTGGACATCCGAGTCCTCCTCTCTGTGCATGTGCCAGGCAGGATGCTTCCAGCATTCCGCACATTTCTCCCTGCACCTCCCAGCAGAGCCACCGACGGGCCTCCCCATGGTCTCCTTCCTACTAAAGAGTGAACTGGGACTTAGAGGGATGGGGAACATCCAGGGTGCCGGACAGGACAGCAGGGGCAGAACCCGAAGCCAGCCCAGGAAGGAGGCCAGTGGCTGATCACCCTGCCCCACCCTTCCTCACGCTCACAGCAGCCTTGAGAGTTTTGGTGGTACCCTCCACAGGATGGGGAAACTGAGGCTCTGAGAGGGCCAATGACATGGTCGAGACCCCAGGCCACCCCTGGCAGGCAGCTTGGACTCAACCAGCTGCCCCGGCTGCAGTGTCCCTCCCACTGTCCCCAGCAGGGCCCTCACTGCAGCTCCAGAACATGGGACTCTGGCCCAAAGATTCAGGGACCCCTGCCTGTGTGCCCCACTTGGGAAGCAGATTCATGCCACATGCCTCTTCTAACTCTTAGCCTCCATGTGGATGGGTTGAAAGGCCACTTGCTCCCAGCCATCCCCCAGCGAGCTCCTATGGCCCCAGGGCTGTCCCAGCACCCCGGCAATGCGTAGAAGACACCCACAAGCTGCTCGCTCCGTCCAAGACAGGTGAGAGTTGCTGGAGTGATGCTCTCAGCCTGGCCTCCCTGCTCCCCGCAATCCCAGGGTGACTAAACCCAGGAATCTTCCCACTAGAAGGAATCCAGTTCACCGTCCACCGCCCACGCTTGGAGCCGGACGGTCTTGGAAGGAGCTTTGCAAGGAGACTTCTGGATTTGATTATGAGGAAATCGCTCCCCCATCTTGGCCCCTCAACTCGCTCTGCCCTGGAGGCAGGAAGGTGACAGGGCGGGCTTCCTGGCAACTCCCGTGTGTCTCACCGACACCCGACTGTGAGCTGACATTCCACCTGGCTTGAGAGATGCCTGCGTCACAGCGCACTCGGCCGACACATGTGGAGCCGCAAGGTCCAAATGGGGTGGTGTGTGAGCTTCCTGGGCAACAGACAACACACCTGGGGCTTAAAACAACAGAAGTGTACTTTCTGATGCTTCTGGAGACCGAAAGTCCAAAGTCAAGATGTGGGCAGACTATGCCCCACTCTGATGGCTCCTGGAGAGGCTCCTCCCAGCATCTTCCTGCTCCTGGTGGCGTCAGATGCTCCTTGGCTCGTGACCACCTGGCTCCAGTCTCTGCCTCTGCTCCACGTGGCCATTTCTCTGTGTGTCTCCTCTAAGGACCCTTATCGTTGACTTTGGGGCCCGTCCTAATCCAGGATGACCTCATCTCACTCTCCTTGACTGAATCACCTCTGAACGGGTCCTGTTTTCACACGAGGTCACCACACAGGCTCTGGGGATAAGGACCTGAACTTACCCTTTTGGGGGCCACCATTCACCCTGTGCAGTGGGCGTTTTGCTGCCTTCTGAGGACACGTGGGAAGGGTCCCCACCTCCCAGCCTGTCCCTGGGAAAGGAGACCCGAACTGGACAGGGCTTGAGGAGAGAGAGGAGCTCTGGTCTCAACTCCAACATGCCCTCAGGAGGCCTTTGTCCTGGTCACCACCTGCCCTCAGAGCTGGGACTGTGGCAGGAACCACACTCCACATGGGCTTCTCTGAGTTTAGAGGCCAGCAGGGGGACAGAGGGTGGATGAACACAAGAAAGACAGATGAATAAAGGCGTCCCATGGCGACCAATGCCATGAAGGAAGACGTGGCAGTAGAGGGGTGGAGCACGAGAGAGTAGGACATCCTTGTGGCTAGGGGACAAGTGCCCAAGACATTGGCACCATAGCCCTTGCATCCGAAGGAGACCAGAGCTGTCCTCATTCTGACAGTAGCAAGCCAGAAACCTTGGCAAGCCACCTCCTCCCTCTGACTCCCAGACTTTCCATCCCTAAAGTGGGATTGGTGACATCCGTGAGTCAGGGTGCCCAGAAGACTCAGCACAGAGCTTGGGACAAGCCCTCAGTGGATGACGGTGACTGTCATCCCCAATCCTGAGTCCTGATGCCCTCAGGATGCCTTGTTCCTCCCAGCTCTGTCCTCCTAGCTTCTCCCAGCGCTGGCCTCCTAGCCTCTACCACGACCCGTCTCCCTCATGTCTTCAGTCACATCTAACAACGCCGGGAAGGCAGGTGCCAGGGGGACCAGCAGAGAGTGTTTTGACCGAGCGACCAGCTGCGAGCCAGGAGAGGCTCCCGGAACACCCGCTACCTTGGTGGGCGACAGCTTTGATGTCCTGCCAGAACTGATAGGCAGGCCTGTTTGCTCGGCCTTATCTGTGTGTTCTGTACCAACATGGCCCTGTGCCCCCATCCCCTCATGGAGGTTATCGGCCTCAGCATCTGTGCCAGGGTGAAGCCCACGTGGCCTTTCCCACACCCTCCCTCCGTGCCACCACTGAGGCTGTCTCTGGCTACCCAGACCCCAGCTTCTACGGCGGGTCACCACGGAAAGCGTGAGCTTGGAAGAGAGGTCCAGCCTCCCCCAGAGCCAGCTCTGCCCCCAAAGCACACAGAACCCTGCCATTTCCAAGCGAGGGTCCTGGGGACGCAGATGTAGAACATGGGCGGGAACCCTAGATATTCCCTAGCTCCTGCACGTTAGATCCAGGTGCATGCGTGTTCTGGAGCTACTGAACCAAAGGACCGCAGACCTGGGGCTTAAAGCACAGAGTCTCTCTCCGCACTTCTGTGGCTGGGAGTCCAGGAGCCAGGTGTCAGCGGGACTAGGCCTTGAGGACTTCGAGCAATCTGGCCGCGTTCTCCCTGCCACATCAGCTTCTGGAGGTTTGCAGGCAATCTGAGCATCTCTGGACATGTAGATACATCACTCGCCTCCGTCTCCATCTCTGTTCCCCAAAGGCATGTGTGTGTGTCCACATTTCCCCTTTTTATAAGGATACAGTCATATTGGATGGGCTCACCCTAAAGACCTCGCCTTAACTCAATCGCTTCTGCAAAGATCCTGCTTTCTTTTCCTTTTCTTCTTTTATTGAGTCGCAGTCTCACTCTGTCGTCCAGGCTGGAGTGCCGTGGCACACTCATGGCCACCTCAGCCTCGACCTCCTGGATCTCGACTCAGGTGATCCTCCAGCTTCAGTCTTCCAAGTAGTTGGAACTGTAGATGTGTGCCACCACACCCAGCTAATTTTTTTATTTATTGTAGAGATGAGATCTCACAAGTTGCCCAGGCTGGTCTCGAACCCATGGGCTCAGGCAATCCTCTTGTCTCTGCCTCCCAAAGTGCTGGGATGACAGATATGAGCCATCGCTCCTGGCTCTATGTTTAAATGAGGTCTCACCCACAATACTGAAGCTGGAACACGGTTCAACCCACGATGTTAAAACACTATCCAAGCCCAACCCTGGCCCAGCTCAGCCACAGCCGTGTTGCCAAGGGTGGCCAGATGAGTCCACCATGGACCCCTGTGAGCTGTGGCCCCATCTGACAGACACAGGGAAGTGGCAGCTCCAGAGGAGGGACGTGTGGTACCCAGGGCTCCTGGGGGTACAGGTGCCCTGAGATCAAGGTCTCCTCCCTCCTGGCTCACACCGGCCTCAGCCACACCCCAGAGCCCAGGCACGGTGCTGGACTGCAGGGTGGAGGCTGAGGTCCCACCGCCGAGTCCCAGAAGGGACCTTGGTGACCCAGTTTCCCAAACCAGTATCTGTGCTCATGCAGTTTCCGCCTCACAGCCCCCCATGGTGCAAGGGCAGGGTCGTCCTGATCCTCTCCTGGTGGCATCTAAGATCAGAGAGGCAAACTCACCTGTTCGGGGCAGCACAGACAGCAGGGATGAGGGGTGGGAAGGAAGGAGTCAGGCACAGTCCCGTCCAAGCCCACCGCCCCAACACACTCCCCAAACAGTGCTGTCCAGAAAAGCTGAACCACCTGTCACCTATGCTTGATAAACGGCTGAGAAATATGCCTCATGGGGTGCTCAGAACCCACCTGTGACCCCTCAGGGATGGCTCTTTTCAGAACATGGAAGACTCTGTTCCATCCCCAGCTCTGCCCCTCACTAGCTGTGTGGCGTGGCACAGGTCGCTTTGACCCTCTGTGCCTCGGTTTCCTCATCTGTAAAATAGGCGTGGAAACAGTACCTGCCACATAGGGTGGTTGGAGGGCAAAATGGATTAATGTGCACTAGGCTTTTCCCTAGAGCCTGGGGAAACGGTTTCTGAGTGTCACCTGTGATGGTAGCCTGTGGTTCTGGCAGGGGCTGCCCCAACTGTCCCCCAGCTGCTTGCTCTAATCTATGCTGAAGGTGAGTCCCATCACCCCTAACCCCCCCTCCCCGGGGGGCCACGTGACATCTTACTCCCGAGGTCTGTCAGAGCCACTAGCAAGGAGATAAATCTCCGCTGGCCCCTGCCTGCCCTCCCTCCACCCTCTCCTCGGAGACTGGGTTGTTAAAAATGTGTCCGACCCCGGGAAACCTAACCCCGACATACCCTGTGACAGCAGTGGCATCTGTGACCGCCACAGCCTTATCTGATGGGAAACCAATCCCTGTGTTCCCCCATCCCGGGGCTCCTGGGCAAAGAGCAGTTCAGCAACTGATTCCGGTGCAGCCCCAGGACAGACACAGTTCTGCTGAGGGGCTGGGGTGAGCCAATGTAGGCTATGGTGTCAGCATGTGGGAGACAGAGGGGGAGGGAGCTGCAGTCTCCTGGCCAGGGCCTCAGCCTGTGTTCCAGGTTCTGTCTTGTCTGTGTTTGGGTTGATGATGACATGCTTGTCTTGCTCCCCTGCAAAAGGAAAGGACTGGCTTATATAGAATGGCCCAAGTGTCATTTTGGGGTTTCGGATACAGCTTGCTCCAGGCTTCAAACAATGTCTCCAGAAACGAACTTTCCTCTCTTCTTCTGGACTCTGCCACCTGGAGGTCCCCCACGTCCAGCCTTGCACTCTGTCACAGGTGCTGCCCCCAGTTCCTGGCTAGTGGAACACATTCCTCCCGACTGTCCAGAGGGACAGCGCCAATGTCCCCTTCCACCATGTACCAGTCCCCAGCACCACAAGGGCTCTTCTGATGATGCCAGACTCCACATGGAGACACTGCCTTCACCAAGGAGCAAAGATCCTCTGGTATCTGGGCCCCAACTCCAACTTGCTGGTCACCCACCAGGGCCCACGTCCACGGCCTTTGTCTCACCAGGGGGCGGGAGCAGCATGGTGCCAGGGCAGAGCATATTGGAGGCTCTGAGCTGGGCACAGTCCCTGTCACCCACCAAAGAGTGGTCTGAGGGTTGTCTAACTTCTTGTCTTCAGGAGGCCGTCACCTCAACCCATGAGGACTGCTGGGATGAAATGCCACCGTGCTAAGCTCTCCAGTCATGCAGAGTAATGGTGGCCATTCCCAGAACTCCACCCTGGTTCTGGCCTTCCCTGCCCAGCCCAGCTGTGTGGTAGCCACTGAGCAGTTGGGATTGAGGACACAAGGACTCTGGAAGTCCAGTGGAAGCAGAAAGTGGGTTAAACAGAGGGGCCTGGGAATGGGTCTGAGTGTAGGATCTTGCTACAGAGGTGTGGAGTCTGACCACAGAGCAGCAGGTGCACTGCGGCCACTGAGGCAGGCATGCCAGCAGCAGCAAGTGTTTCTAAGACAGCAGGGACTGGAGAGCTGAGGCCCTGCTAACGGCAGTTGCCTCCTCATGCACCTGTGCCCCCACCCTCAGAGAACCCTCAGTAGCTTTTTAGAGCTCTCAGTGGCAAGCCCAACCCCCAGTATACATTTCAGAGCCCTCTTCTTGGCTCCACTGGACTCACAGTCTCCTCCGTCACCACTTGGACCCACCTCACCCTCTACTCTCCAGCAGGGCCCACCTGCTCCTAACCTGGACTGGGTCAGACAATGTCAGCCTGAAGCCCTCTGCGGACGCCCCTGTCCCAGCCTGCCCTTGACTCAGCCCCCAGGTCTCAGCTCAGATGCCTCTGCTGAGGGAGGGTTCCTCTGTGTTCCCACGACCCTGACCTTCATTACCTTGGCAGTCCCAGGACACAGCTGGGTGTCTGGCACACAGGAGGTGCTCAGAGAATGAACAGACAGGGGATCTAACTAGATTCAACAACAAGCAGGTTAAGCAGGGTACTGTGGCCCAGCTCTGCAATTCAGCAGGGACAGAGGACAGAAATCCCTGACCTCCCTTTCTGGTGGGTAAGGCAATCTAACAAGAAAAGTAAGAATATTTTAGAACACTCCAAGTGCTAAGAAGACAGAAAACTAAGAAGAGACACATGAAGCATTGGGGCCTGGAGAGCTGAAAATTCTATATAGTGGACTGAGAAGGCCTCCCAGAGAAGGTGGCTTGAGTGTAAGCCTCAAATAGGCAGGGAGTGAGTCGTGGAGGTGGAAGGAGGGATGATGGATGAATGTGTAGATGGATGGATGGGTGGATGAGTGGATGGATGGATGAAAGGAAGGAAGAAGGAAGAAAGGAAGGAGGATTGAAGAGGTGGAGGGATAGATGGAGAGGTAGAGGGATGGATAAATGGATGGATGAATGGATGGGTGGAAGGAAGGATGAATTAAAGGATGGATAGATGGATGGATGGATGAATGTATGAATTAAAGGATGAATGGATGAATGGATAAATGGATGGATGATAGATGGCGGCTATATGGAAGGATATATGATGATGGATGGATGGATGGATGGATGGATGGGTGAGTGGGTGGGTGGATGAATGAATGAGTGAACAAATGAATGAATGAACAATGAACATCCCTATGATATATGCAGACAACTTATTTTGCACCCATTCTTATCATTATTCTTCCTTCTCCTCCCCTGGCCATCTGCATCCCATCTGTCCTTCAAGGTCAAGGCTGGGAGCCCCATCTGGTGACCCTGGATGGGACCCGTCACCCCTGACTTTCAATACCTAGGATCTCTGAGCCTGTGCCCCACATGCAGGGGGACTCAACTTGAGCATCACCTGGCATGGGCCCATGCAAGGGATCCTGAGGACTCACTCGTAGAAAGTATCTGCAGGACTAATTCTCTGCAGTGAACCTCATTTTGTCTGGCTTATTTTTTATTGGTGTAAACACTCATTCTTTTATCAGGGAGAAGGGAGATGGCTTCAAGATATTAAAGTGCAAGAACACGGAAAACATGTTTGAAAGATGGGCGAATGCAGTGTCCTGTGCACGGTCAGCTCCTAATTACACACCAGCAGTAACACAAGCCTGGGAGGACAGCCAGGAAAGGCGAAACGTCCTTCTCTCCCGCTTCCTCTCCAACTCTCCTTCTCAGTTTTCCTAAATTTCTCTAGGGTACAGGATGAATTTTAAAGTACAAGAAAAGACATTTTACTTTTTAAAAGGACACAGACACTTATAAAGCAACATATGCAAGGGAAAGGTATTAATTTTTGCTCACAGTTTTTTTTAAGTATTTTTAACCATGAGAATGGCTTGAGCCATATTTTTCAGAGTGGGGTTGAGATGCTTGTGTTCAGAGAGTTTTTGTGATGGATCTGAAGAGTGGAGACCAAGGATCTGATGGGAGCAGGCAGATGCCTCCAGGTGTTTGGGGAGAGTCCCACAGACACGCTAGAGAACTGCCAGAAACTCAGTAAAACTAGAACCGAGATCAGAACTGGTAAGAGCCCTCCTGTCATCCAGCAGAATTTGGGGCCCAGGCTACAAGCATTCTAAGGAAAATGGGCAAGCTGGACCTCGTGCATGAGCCCAACAGGCTCTCAAGGTCAGAGATGCAGAGGACAGGCTGATTTCCTTGGAAACACAGCCTGCCACCATCACTTCAGAGCCAGCACCAGCACACACACTCAGAGCTGAAAAGAGCTTTCTAGAGCTAAGTCATCTTTGGGTTCTCATCCCATGGAGAAGTGGGGCCTAAATTCCCTCCCTTTGAGCCTGGGCCGGCCCAAGGGACTTGCTGAACCAGTAGGAGACTACCAGTTCTGAGGCTAGCCCTGAAGCTTTGCCACTTATCCCAGGCCTTGCAGAATACTTGTCATTAAGTCCCTTGGCTGTCATGAGTGAGCCCGGCTGCTGGCTGGAGAGACATTGAGACAGTGTGGGGGCAGAGGACGACTGGGGGCAGGACTCCTAGCTTGTGAGGGATGCTGCCTTGGATGCTCCAGGCCAGCCCAGTCATCAACTCAATGCACCAACTGACCCTGGTTGACCCCACACAGAACTGAAGAACCACCCGGCTGAGCCCAGCCCCAACTGCGGGTTCACAAAGTCCTGAGAATGAATACAGTGGTTACTGTATAAAACTACCAAAGAGAACATCGGATAAATTGACAGGCCTAGATTCAGGAGGGGGATGGGGCCTTGGAGCCCCAAAGGCCAACCGGTCTGTTAAACCCTAATAGCAAATCTGCAGGTGGAAGAGATGGTGCCCCAGGCTCCAGACGTGACCTTGGGCAGCTCATCAATGCCTGAACTTTAACTGTCCTCACCTGTAAAACAGGGCCATGGCTGCACACGTAGCATGCTGACTATGAGGCTGGCTTGAGCTTGATACCATAGTGGGGGGTTACCATTTCTCACCTCCTGCTGACCCTAAACCCCAAGAAGCAATCCAGCTCATTTTTTAAAACATGGTTAGTTGGAAGGACTCACAAATATGACTTACGTTTCACCTGGATAGGAGTGTCTAGAGCTGGTTTTTGCATCAGTCTTCTTTCCTGGATGAACACACCCTCATGCCCACCCACAGCATTGGGATCCCCCTTTCCAAATAGTTAGGAAGAGTTGAAGTAATGATGATGACGTTTTGCCCCCGCAGAGAGGAACAAACGGGACAGACTTCAAAAGTCTCCACTGGAACCCCCCACCCCCCACTTCCCTGGTTCCAGTACAGCAGACCTCTCATTGCCCAGCATGTTAATCTGGAGTTGTCCCTGGCCCCATCAGAGGAAACAAAGGCCCAGGAGATCCATGCCAGCTGCCTCCCCATCAGATTCAGAAATGGGGGTGCGTGTGAAAGCCCTGCCAAGGACGTCTCTCGTGGTGCAGGTGACCCTGTGCATGTGGGTCCAAGGTCCTGACTGCCAGTGAGTGATGTGCTGACTCCTGACACCACCTCTGAGCAAATGACACTGGAAGAAGTCCAGGCTTTGGCTCCCCGGCCTTCCTGGCATCTTCACCTGACATGAACTTGCTTGAGGGTTAGAAACAACAGTCCCACAGCATCCACATTTCTAACAAGCAGCCTCTCCCTCCCCAGAGTCCTCCAGCAACCCTCCAATGAAAGCAGCTGGTAGTGACCCTGGTGCAGCTAGCACGGGGCAGGGTGCATGACTCGCCCACACAAGCTGCCAGGATCTGTCTTATCTGCAATCCAGCTTCAGGGCTGGGACAAGGGTGGGGTGGAAAAGGCCACCAAGACTTCTGGACAAGAGGGACATTCACGAGGCCTCGCCTCATTGCCTTGGGCACTTCATGCTTACAGAAGGGGAAGTTGAGGAAAAGCCCCAGGACCAAGCTCTGAGGGCCTCCTGCCTACCTGTCCGCCCCACCCCCGGTACCCCCTCCTCCCGTTACAGCTGAGAGGTGCAGGATGCAACACAGATGCAGGGTGCAGGGGGTCTCTACAGGTTTGGCTCCTTGGATGCATGCGGCTCCCAGTGGGGCATCCCAGGGTGCAGGTGGGCCTACGCACCCCAGTTCCCGTCCCTCTAACCCTCAGGTCTCTGGCCTAGCCACATGCAAACACATGCTAAGAATGTTTCGCATACTCACTGAAATAAGCCAGTCACAGAGACAAATCACACACGTGCTCACTCGCATGGGAACTAAAGAGCGAGTCTCTGGAGGTGGGGAGCAGAGTGGCAGATCTGTGTCCAGAATGACCCATGAGACCCACACAGCAGAGCTTGCCTGTGGCCACCCAGCATCCTTTGCATCCAGGTGTGTCACATGCCTGCACTCTGGCCAATGGGAAGGGAAAGTACAACTTTCTGGAAGTATCCTAGAAGGAACGGGCTGTGGAGGGTGGACTGTGGGGTATAGACAGACGGGAGGCCGAGGAGAGCTAACGTGGTGGTGGTGACGAGTCATCACGATGAGTTGCCCACACCAAGGGGTGGGGGAGCCCAGGTCCCCCTGTTACCTGTAGCGACTTCTCCTCCAGCCCCGGACCACTGAATTCTGGATGCTTTCTATCTGGTCCAAGCCACGATTAACCTGGGTCTTTGCTAAAATACTAGACCTGTATCCCAACTAACGCACTCCACAAATGAAAAGAAAAACAGAATCTGCTCAAATCAGAAAATGCTGCTGCTGGTGACATCCACCCCCACCCCCATGTCAACTCCTAACATATTAGTTTATCAAAGTCTCTGAAAAGTCCTGCAACAAAGAAAGCAGTTGAACGTCGTGTGAGCCAACAGTCCCCAAATGTCCCTGGCTTGTTTTGGCTTCTCATCATTTAACAACCTGTTTAAAACACTTTGGTAACTTCCAATCTGAAATAATAGAAATGCTGTACATCGTTAAGCCAAAAAAACAAGATGAAGGGAAAAAAAACAAAAAATGACTGTATCTAGTTTAGAAAAAACTGTGTGGGGGGGGTGTGGGTGTGGGTGTGTGTATTTGGTCAGATTCTCCAATCAGGACAACAAAAATTGATCAGCTCTGAGTTCAGGGCGCATTTGCACCTCAGTGTCCCAGAGGGAATGGTAGGCTGAGGCCACATGTCCACCCCCAGAGCCATGGGGTTTGGAAGAAATACAGTGTTAATCTGGGCTTCTTACAGACAATCTTCCCAAATAAATACAAAGAGTATGATGACAAATGCTTACTTTCGGCGGAGCAGAAACTTCTCCTTAATCGTAAGTAAACTTCCCTCCATACAAGAACTTGCCTGGAGTATCAGAAGGGGCCGTCCCGTTAAACTTCACAATGTGTGGCTTATCTGCAGTGATCGCCCCGCATTAAGCTGTCCAGGGTCACACAGCTACCAAGTTGTGAGCCAAGATTTGATCCCGGGTGTGCTAAAAATATGTTTTTACTCCCACAAAGGGGCCGTGTCCTCAGAGGCTGACCCCCTTCGTGAGAGGAAGCCGTGACTTCAAGATACAGATCAAGGCTCTCGGAGCAGCAGTGACCCCAGCCTCACCTTTCAATGGGGCCGGCGTGTCTGTCCCAGGGTAGCGAGGTGGTTAAAAGTTCAACGTCTGTGTCTGGAGTCAGACTTCCTGCGCTCGAACCCAACTCCTCGGCTTGCAAGAGTGGACTTGGGTGAATCACTCCACTCATCTGGGCCTCAGGGCCTCCCTGGAAAAACCCGGTAATAATATGAATCACATCTCAGGGTGTCAGGACCGTAAGAGCAACGACATGCTCTGGGAAGACAGAGTATCTGTGTGCCCAGGCCTGGTGATTCCATCCTGGCTATGCCCCCAACAGTCAGGGACATGTGTCCACCAAGGGGACAAGGCTCTCCAGAACGGAAGCTGCCCCACACCACTCACAGTGGACACACAAGCGCCTTGTGTTGTGTGACGGTTGTAGCAAGAGCCCCCCGTGAGAACCCATGACTGTGAGAACCCTGAGTCCAAGAGCCCATGAGCTACACAGAGTCATGCAGACGCTTGTGCAGGCACAGCGGGAGCGAACACAGCCCAACAAAGAGTGACTGTGTGGGTGCCGCCATGTCCTTCTCAGAATGCAAAATCCATCTCATCTCCGAGGTTGAGAGTCAGGGAAGCACCAACCTCCAATGAGACGGTGTCTCAGAGCACCTCCTCATTGGAGGTTGGTGCTTCCCTGACTCTCAACACCTCGTGGGTGTGTTCAGGGTATGAAAATGTATAGACAGACATAGAGATGGTGAAAGTGTAGATGTAGGTGTAGGTATACTATACAGGTACAGGTATAGGTATGAATATATAGATAGATATGGATGAGATAGAAACAGAGATAGTGATAGGTGTAGGTATAGATATGGATATACAGATAGAGACGAGATATAGAGATTGAGGTAGGGACAGAATTAGAGATAGAGTTAGATAGAGATAGAGTTTAGAGTTAGAGATAGAGATAGGTATGGATATGAATATATAGGGAGACATAAATGGGGTATAGAGATAGGACTAGAGATAGAGGGAGAGGTAGAGTAGAGGTAGAATTGACAGAGATTGAGTTAGAGATGGAATTACAGTTAGGGTTAGAGATAGAGTAGGAGATGGAATTAGAGACAAAGATAGAGAGAGAATTAGAGACAGAGTTAGAAGACAAAGATAGTGTTGAGATAAAGCCAGAGAGAGAGTTAAAGTTAGAGACACACAGAGAGAGAGGTGGAGGTAGAGAGAGAAATAGAGTTAGAGTTGAGAGAGTTAGAGAGAGATAGAGATTAGAGATAAAGATAGAGATATGACTAGGTATGGATATATAGATAGAGATGAGATAGAAATAGGGATAGAGATAGGTATAGATATAGATAGGTAGATAGATATGAGGTAAAGCCTAGGTATAGATATGAATATATAGATAGATGTCGATGAGCTAGAAATAGAGATAAAGATACAGATAGATATAGGTGAGATATAGAGATAAGGATGGAGATTGCAATAGTGATAGAGTTAGACGTAGAGATATGACTAGACGTAGGTACAGGTATAAGTATAGGTATGAATAGATCCAGATAGACTTAGGTTGAGATTAAGATACACATAGATAGCGATTAGGCAGAGGTGTAAGTACAGATATCGATATAGACAGACAAGTGAAACCTCAGTGAAAGTCCCCCATGAAGTCCTCAGTGCCACACCCACTCCAAACCGGCTCCAGTACTTCTCACAGGCCTCTCCCTACCAGGGTCACACCAGCTCACACACTGCAGGAGAGAAAACCTCCTTGCACACATGCACGTGCCATGTCTCGTCTCCTCCCAGTCCCCAGCATTGGAGTCTGTTTTCACGGCCCATGCTCTCCAACTAGGACAGGCCTGTGGGGTCTGTGGAGTTATTATGAGGGGTGGCATGCCAGCTGGTGGTTTTCTGCGGTGGCCTCCATTCCACATACAGCCTTCCACTTCGGGGTAAGGCCGAAGGCAGGAGGCTGTGGAAGAGGGCGGCATGGGAGGGTCCTGAGGTGAGGTGGTCAGGCTGCGCGTCCTGGGGAGACCCCTCTCAGGCGCAGGGGAGCCTGGGAATGGGCAGAAGGGCCTGGAGGATCTCCGTCGGTGAAAAGGAAGCAGGTTGGAGGGGGGCCTGGCAGGCAGATGAGGCCTTGAAGCGTGACTGACAGCAGCCGGCAGCGGCCAGGGTGACATGACTGGCTGGGCGGAGGCTGCACCAGGCAAGAGCACAGGGCCAGGGAGCAGCCATCCTGGGTGTCCCCCAGCAGGGGCAGAGGCAGGGCAGCTTGGGGACCAGGGGTGCTCTCAGTGAGGGTGGCGGGGCCGGGATCTGCTTCGCCCCGCCCCCGGCCCTGCCCTTTTCGTAGCCTTTTCTGGGCTCCCTGGGTTCCATGGGGTGAAGTGTAAATTTCCAGCAAAGGGGTCACTGTGACCGTCAATCTCGACCTCAGGTGTCAGTTCGGCTGGGCCACGGTGCCCCACTGGTCAAATACATCAGGATGCCGCTGTGGAGGCATTTTGAGGATTCGATGAACACTGAAATTAGTAGGCTTTCAGTAAAGCAAGTCGCTTTCCCCTGTGGATTGGGGCTCACCCAATCAGTTGAAGGTATCCATAGAAAAAGACTGATCTCCCCCAAGAAAAGGGAATTCCGCCAACAGATGGCCTTCAGACTCCAGGCACAATGCCAGTTCCTCCCTGGATCTCCAGCCCGCCGACCCCTCTCGTAGATATTGGACTTGCCAGACTCTATGGTTACATGAGCTAATTCCTTAAAACAAATGAATGTATTTACATATAGATTTGTATATAACCTATAGATGCATATGACAAATGATGGATTAGATAGATGGAAAGAAAGGATAGGGTAAGATAGAGAAAGATATAAAGAGAGATAGAGGAAAGAGGGAGAGAGGGAGGAAGAAAGGGAGGGAGGGAGGGATGAAGTTGGTGGATAGATAGGTGGAAAGAGAGAGAGATGGATAGATAAAAAGATGGATGAGATACATATAGATAAATAGATGATAGAGAGATGATAGAGATAGATGATAGATATAGACAGATGGTAGAGAGAGTAGATAGATAGAATAGGTGGATAGAGAGACAGGATACAGTAAGAGATATAAAGAGAGTGATAGATAAAGGGAGAGAGGGATGGATAGAAAGAGGAATAGATAGATGGATGGATTGATAGAGAGAAAGAAATAGAAGCCTGGCTCGGTGGCTCAGCCTGTAATCCCGCACCTTGGGAAGCTGAGGCGAGTGGATTGCCTAAGCCCGTGGGTTCAAGACCCACCTCAGCAACTTGGCGAAACCTCATCTCTACAATAAATCAAAAATCAGCCAGGTATGATAGCGCACACCTGCAACTCCAGCTACTCGGAAGGCTGAGGTGGAAGGATCGCGGGTGCCCAGCAGTGGAGTCTACAATGGCTGGGAGAGGCCACTGCACTCCAGTCTGGGTGACAGAGTAAGACTCCAACTCAAAAAAAGAAATAGATAGGTAGATAGATGATGGATGGATAGATAGATAGAGAGACAGAGAGATAGAGAGATAGAGAAATAGAGATAGAGAGATAGAGACAGAGAGAGATGATGAATAGGGATCTTGTTGGTTCTATTTCTCTGGAGAGCCCTCACTGACACTACTGTGACCCTTCAGAGCATTTGCTGGAAATATAGAAAGAGGCAGAAGAGAAACTGAAGCAAGAAGCCATCGTGTAGTCTGGGGCAGCCACAGGCTGAAGCCTCTTGCAGGACTGGACCAGCTCTAAGACTGGACATGCCGCTTCTCAGTGACCTGCTACTGGGGAGCAGTGGCCCCTCACTGTCCAAAGTGACCACTTGCCTGCCATTGGGTCCTAGGATCCAACGGCTCACAGTAGGTGCTCAAGAAATATGCTGGCAAATGGACAACAGCTGCCCTCAGGTCTGTGTTCAGTGTGGACCACCGGCCCCCACGGTTCCCTCACACTCTGGCACCTGCTGTTACCAGCACATTTGGGCTTTGTTTCCTCAATTCAGTCATTTCCTCTAAATGCACTATAAGTATGCTCACAACAGCCCAGCCCATTAAAAAGCATTATTTTTTAATGTTGTTTAGCATTGTAAGGACCACACAAAGTGCCTAACAATGATCCTGGCACTGAGAAATGAAATTTTCTGTTAAATGTGTTTCCCCTAGAAGTGTCACAGAATGAAAAGTCAAACAGCCAGGCAGTAGGTGGAGCCCCTCCAGGCTGAGTCCTTTAAACTATTTGTACCCTGTACACACAACAGCACAGATGAATTGCTGGGACGTTCTGCTGAGCAGAGGGAGATTCTGTGGCCCCACGTATGCAAGCCTAGGAATGGCATGGCCAATCTGCAGCTGCAGAACCAGGCAGATGCTATCTGCGTGGAAGGAGTAGCACTAACAGGGGTGTCTGTGGGGATCTGACATGTGCCGTGTGTTGACGACAGCTCTGTGGGTATGTGCACATGGCAGAAAAGCCACCGAGCTGCACACTTGAGACCCGCATGCCTCACTGTGTATGTGACTCAATACGAATGAAAATAAAAGTGGGTTTATCTTCAAATGAATGTTAAATAACAAAAGATTTATATGATTTTTATAATTTAAAAGATCCATATTCAGGACCCTTGTCCCTTCCTTGTCCCCTCCTCCCAACTTGCCTGTCTGGTGGTGGCTGGAGGTGGAGGATGGGGTAGAGGCTGTGGTCTCAGAGGGACCTAGGTTTGACTGCAACCTAACTTTTTCATCAAGGAATTCACCTTCTCTCACTTACAGATTCTTCATCTATAAAAATGGAACTAGTAACACTCAGCCCTCAGATGTTATGCAAATTGAACAAGGTGACACATATTATTATTAGATTCAGCCTGAGGGTTCACCTCCTTGAAACCTCATCTTAGACACAGGACATGAACAAACACTATTAAACAGACCAATGTAGCCAGGCATGGTGGCTCATGCCTGTCATCCCAGCACTTTGGGAGGCTGAGGCAAGACTGCCTCCCCCCTGGGCAACATAGCAAGCCTCTGTCTCTGCAAAAAGAAAAAAGGGGTCACCAACTCCGAACCATTCCACGGGTCTGCCATCTGACCATCAAAACCTTGCTTTGCACCTAATGATAGCAACGCCACTTGTAAACCTTCTGTTTTTTTAATCCTCCTTTTAGTGGTAGAGAAATGGAGGTACTGAGAGGATAAGTCATTTGTTCCACATCCTGGAGCCAGTAAGGGTAAAAACCAGGGTCCAAGCCGGACAGACTGGCTCCAAGCCTGCCGCAGCCACCAGGGTGAACACCAGGAGCCTGAGCGGGAAAGCCAGCCATGAATCATCTGACGACAGGTCGAGGGGGACATGCTGGGGACCAGAATCCATCGCTTTTACAAGTGTCCTGATGTGTTTATAGATATAGGCATCTGACGGGGGAAGGGAGAGGCAGTCTGGACTCTTCCTGCCACCCTGCCTCCGTGCAGGGCTGAGTCCAGCCTCCATAGGAGCATGAGAGAGCCCACCTGTGGTGAACAATTTCCATGGAAGCCGCTGCAGAACCAGCCTTTGCCCACACCTCACCCGGCCTGTCTGTTCCCAAACCGCAATCTAGAAAGTGGTGCGGAGGGGGCAGGGAGGGTGAGGTCTCCATCTCGACTCTGTTGCTGACACACACCTGAGCCTGGCCCCCGGGTCTTGTGTTCATGCAACAGCTTCGGATGGCTCAGCTGCCTGGCACACAAACCATCAGGGGGAGAACCTAGGGAGGGCCCAGCCCTGGAAGCTGCTGGATCTTGGCTTCACCTGTGTTCCCTCAGAGCCACCCTGGAAAGGGGGTGAGGGGGCAGGGGTAGACGTAGGGACGGTGCTTCCAAAGTCACTGGGCATGATCCCTGGGGCTGCTGACCTGTCACGACAGCACCCAGATCAGCCGCGCTATTTATGGGCGTGAAGGAGCAGCCGTGGCTGCACCTGGGACCATCTGAGGGGGCGGAGCCCACAAGGCCCATCACCCCCTTTGTCATGCCCTGTGGGACTCACCAGAGCACCACAGTTCCCTCCCAGGGCGCCAAGACGGCTGGCAGCTGATTTGGAAAGGCTGGAGCTGGTCAGTGGAGGCAATTACCTGCAATTATTATGCAAGCTTCTAATCACTGCACTTGGCTAATTACTTACCAATTATCCGGGCAATAAACCTCCAGGGGCAGAAAGACCTCCCTCCCTGGAAGGCGTGCTGGGTACCCAGAGAGTAGACGCAGGAGACCCTGGCCCTTGCCCCAAAAACTTTCTGAAAAGTCTCCTGAAACTCTGAATACATGGGGACCGCAGACATCCAAAAGAGTGACTGCAGGGCCTCAAGGCTGGGGGCTGGTCCCCAAGACCCTCCCACCTGCTCTGCGTTCACACGCAAACCCCTCCAGGACTCCTGAGAGTCAGACCTTCCCTCCAAGTGCACGCAGCTCGCAACACATGGACATGATTTAAAAATGAAAACGGGACCATTCTAAAACCTGATGCCTCAATAACCGAAGCAGGCATCTGTGCACACATTCATTCAGCACTTACCGAGCACCTGCTGTATACCAGGCATGCTTCTAGAGCCCAGGGATACAGTCCACTTCCCTCCCTCGTGGTGCTCGTTGTCCAGGTATCGAGTTGGTTATGCTCTAGGCCAGTGCGCCCTGACCATCCCTCCACAGGTGGCTTGAACCCCCAGCCCCGGGGACCGTTTGCTACTCAAACCCCCAGGCAGCCTGGCGGGAACGCGGACCCCAGACATGGGGGGCCTCCGTGGCCGGCTAAGAGTTCTTGCAACCACCCTCCTGATGTGTGAAAGACACTTGCTCACTTAGGAAGGCTCTGGTGGTGAAGCCGCATGCTTGGGTGATTTTTATCCACTGAGAATGATGGACTCGATCCCTAGACTGAGCACCACAAGGGTGGGAAACTGGCTGTGGAATTGTGTGGCATGTCTATGAAGTCAGGTTCAGGAATTGTGCCTGGTACGCAGTAGGTGCTCAATAAATACCAAATGAATGTGTACACAGACATGTGCCCACTTCTACTGTTAAGAGTCGATATCGAGTCTAGGAGTCTAGGGTGGTCCAGTTTCCATTTTTAAATCATGTCACCGTTTTGTGATCCCTGTGTGCACAGAGGAAAGGCCTGACTTCCCAGGCTCATAGAAGACCGGGAATTCTAGAAATCGCTGCTCCCAAGCACTGTGTTGAACAGCAGGTGCAGGAGACCCTGACAGGCCACTCCTGGTCAAGGCCTCTTTGAAAGGAAAGCCCAAGGACTCCAGGAGCCAGGTGGCCACTTGCCTGGCCTCTGAGTCAGTGGCCTTTATTTTGCCTTCTGGAGATGGGCAGGCTGGAACCTTCGAACTTGGGCTATGCTGAGAAAGACAGGTTCTGAGGCCCTAGAGGCTGCTGTCCCTTCCCCAGCCCTCCAGGCTGGCCATCGCCGCCGCTGGCCAGCTTGACCTCACTGGCCTCCAGTTCTCCCTCAAGACAGCTGGTGACCCTGGAGCCTGGGTGGGTGACAGGTCGGGCTGGGTCTGGACCCAGCCTGGATTCAGGACTCTGGACCAGGGGCCTTCCTCACCGCCCTCCTGCTCAGCTCGGCCTTGGCTTATCCTGTTAATAGCAGGTTCTATTTATTGAGTATCTACTGGGTGCATGAATCAGCCCCTTGAATTTGCATAAAAGACCTATGATGTGGGTATTTTTTTACACCCATTTTACAGTTGTGAAAGCAGAGGTACACCCTCTGTCATAATCCACCTTTCCCCCCACCAAGTCTCAGTTCCCTCATCCGGAAAATGCGAATTATGAGAGCTGTTCTGCCTCCTCCTGGTTGGCTGTGAGTAGGGTGGGGGCTCACATCCGCTGCTTAGACCCTCTGAGCCTTGCCCAAGACTGAGGCCAGGGAAGGTGCTGCATAACCACTGTCTCATGAGATACTGTGTTGCACACTTTCTCGGGCGCTACACGTTCGGGATCACAGCGTCTGCCAGGTATTCCCCACACGTTCCAAAGTCTTCTGGGTATTAACTTGCTTAACCTTCACAGTAGCCCCACAAGGTGGGTGCATAATTACTACCGCCTACTTGACAGGTAAGGACAGGGAGGCACAGAGTGATTAAGGAACTTGCCAGAGTGACATAGCAAAGGACATGGGAATTTGTGTGGCATGTCTATGAAGTCAGGATTATTTTCATACCCACTTTACAGGGTAAACTGAAGAGCCCCTGAGTGGACACTCCCTGCCCCGTTCATGGGCTGTCTGATCCCAGAGTACACTCCCCAGGACTATCTCTCCCCAGCTCAGAAACATGTGAGGAGATGGTGACGATGATGACACCCTCGGTCCTGTCACACCTCTACATTCCATGATAAATCCAGGTCAAGGTGCGGTCCCCTCCAAATTCCTGCAGTTTGTCACCTGCTGGACTCACCCGCCTCCTGGGTGTACCATGACCTGTGCTGGTTTCAAGGCTCCCCCATCCAGCTGAGAGGGAAGCTCCCAGGAAGGATGGGGTCCTCCCTTCTCCTCTTACCCCCTGTGGCCCACCCAAGGCCTTGCCCACAGTGTTGGACACTGCCATCTCCCAGAATCCCATGTCGGTGATCACAGGACAAGAGGCCTCACTCTGGAGCCCCTGGGCAAGGCTGAGGGCAGCCCAGAACCTGAGGGGCTTAAAGTTTCACTCCGGCCTGATGATGGCTTTATGAGTTTAAACCTCAGTTTCCTCCTCTGGAATATGGGAATACAACATCAGAGGGTTTAATCTCAACCCAGATGCAGACATGTGGGGTCAGGGGCTGGCGCTAACTGACCTTAGGAAGGCCACACATGCTCCACCGGCTGCAGAGGGCGTTGGGACCAAGGGGCCCCTGTGCTTTTAGCCTTGGGGCCATGAAGTTAGACCAGCTCCACAGCAGTGGGATGGCTGGGGGAGGGAGCTCCGAGGTGGAGACAGGAGAGGAGGGAAGACTACTCGCAGGGTCTCAATGCCTGCAGGTCACTGTATCCGGGGCCGGCGCCGTCTCAGAGGTGGGGAACTGAGGCACAGAGTGGTGAAGGGGCACGTTGGCATGTTCACAGAGCCCGGGAAAGGGGTCTTGGCCCTGAAGACCTCTCACTGTCGGGAGTCCATCTAGGAGCCTGGGGACCCGGTGCCTCGTGGAATGGAGAAGTGCACATGGTGACACATTAAGGGAACATTTGCGAGGACATGCATAGGCTGCCCCCCCCCGGGGTGGGGAGTAGGGAGGTGACTCTGCACACACCCGCCCCCTCGCTTATGCCTGGGGAGGGGGTGACTGGCAATATGGTGACACCCTTGGGGCTCCATCTGGAGTGTGGCCCAGGCTTCATGGGCTCCTGTGAGGCCTTGAGCCTTCCTAGTAGTAGGGGCGGCAGTGACAGGCAGAGAGGATCATGACCACCCTCACAAAGGCTCCTGAGCGGGTGGCCTCAGGGCAGCTGTGAGCAAGCCTGAGGAGGTGGGCCGGGGGACTCCAGGGCTGTGACACCTGCAGCCCAGACATGGGAACCCAGGAGACAGCCAGTGGGACCCAGATTGCAGGAGGTAGGCCTCCTGGTGGCTTCCTTCCTCCTGGCAACTTCCTTCCTTCCTTCCAGTGACTTCCTTTCTCCTGACAACTTTCTTCCTCCCAGGGGCTGCTGGGCCAAGGAGCTCTTTTTAACAAACGTGGGGAAACATTGTTGTAGAGAAGACAGAAGGCTTTAACAGCAGGAAGGCGGCAGGGTCAGAACCACAGGCAGGTTCTGCAGAGTTCAAATCCACCCGCCCCTGGGAACCCTCTCACAGCTGGGTGGGCCTGTCCTTCAGGCCACAGGCCTCACTCTGCCTGGGGCTTCCCCAATGCCCAGAGGCTGCATGACACCCCCAAACACACACCTGCACCTTCCTTAGCACTGCTGTGAAGTCAGGAGTCAGTGCCTGAACAGTGAGGAGGACACCAACCAGCCCTCCTGCCCCAGCTTCTAGGCAGATGCTCCCGGGAGGTGTTTTGTGCGTCTCAGGAGGGCCCTGGGATGAGCCCTGGGTGCCCAACAGGGATGCTGTCCACACAGCCTGTCCCCCTCCACTCCTGTGCTGGGGTCACCTCCCAAGGAAGCTAGCGCTCCCAGGGCAAGTGTCAACAAGCAGGAGTGTATTAGAATTGGGGGTGGCGAGAGGGACTTGGGGGGTGAAAGCAGATCCGAAGAGCTTTGAAGGAAATGCGGGAGTGGAACATGGAAGTCCAGCCAGGTGTCGCACCACAGAGAAATCCCCAGAAAGGTGGGAATCTCTCTCTCATTGAGCTTCCAAGGGGCCAGAGTCCACCTGCAATTCATCTTCACCGCAACAGGCTAAGCTTCCCTACAAAGGCTTCTATTACTCTGGATTTTATGGATTTGAACGCTGAGACTCAGGGACATGTGCTTTTTCCTCTGAGCCAGGCAACTCCCCACACACCCAAAATATGTCACAGAGGAGAAACCAACAGGACCCGGCAAGCACTGAGGTATTGGGCTGGAGGGGGAGAAAGGTCAACTCTGGGGCCGGCATGCTCTGAGAAGGCTTCCTGGAGGAGGTGGATGAACAGACCACAGGACCTTTCATCAGAATCACATACAAATACTGAACAGTTACAGTTACTCATGATATCACATATCCCAGAGGGAACCCCAAGGCCACAGGGTGTCCTGGAAGCCCTGGCTAGGTTCTGGCTCAACATGGCCTCAGAGGAGTCTCTCAGGGATCATGCACCAGGTGCAGGGGTGTGTAACTCAAGTGCACTCTCAAAACCCAGAGCGTTCACCCTGCCCAGACTGCGGGGAGTTGTGAGTGGAGCAGGCCCAGTGTCCGGGGTGAGCTCGGAAGCAGGTGCTGGAGATGTCCAGCCAGAATAGTGCAACCCCACCCAGGGCATCCACAAGGGACAGCGTGCCGGGAAAGACTTTGAAATATGTGGGTCACCTGAGTCCCTGGCGATGGTGTCCCAATGGGAAGAGCCTAGCTGGCTGGAGCCCAGCAGATACTCCCCAGAAAACCACCCTGGCTGTCTGGGCCATGTAGGCACAGGAGGAGGCGATATGCCATCCTCCCATCAGGGCCGTGTAGATAAGGGAAAAGGAGGTACCTCATCCTCTCCATTGGACTGTGTAGACGAGGGAGAAGGAACCACGTTGTCCTCCCCACTGGGCTGTGTAGATGAGTCAGCCTCCTTCCCTGTGGGTCCCCCATGAGTTTTGACCTGTCCTGCTGACCCTGCCCATCCTCGGGCCCCACAGGCCCAGGGATCGGTCACCAAGGGCTGTTTTACTCTGGAGTTGAGCTGAGAATCCGCCTTTCACAGGCGAGTCTTCACAGACGCCCGCTCCCCTCAGAGGGTAAAAAGGGGAAGAGGAACATAGTGAGGCTGAGGCCGGGCTTGGAGGCAGGGGCGGCCGGCGGTGTGTGTTCTGGACCCCTGAGACCCACATCCCAGGCCGGTGCTTTGAACTGTCCCCTCTTTGTTATCCCAGAGGCTTGATAAGCCCACCCGGCACAGACACCCGGAACCAGAGGCATCTGGACCCCATTACTCTGCCCTCACCCCCCTAAATCCTTGGCAGCTCCTGCCCTGAGAAGCAGGTGGGTGGGAGTCAGGGGGTTAATTTTCCTAAATGGGTTTTGGGCAGGCAAGTCGGCCTCTTCACGTGCGGGATGCTGACAGCTCGCCCGCCAGCCTGGACCTGTCCTCAGGGTGATGATGCCTGCCACCCTGTCAATGCCCACCTGGCCGTGAAGAGGTGGACACAGCGAGCCACACAGAAGCCAAATTGCCAGCTCAGGCTCTGCGACAGACAGGGAAAGCCACAGTGGTGGGGAAGGGGTGGAGGGCAGCGCCTGAGTTCTGATCTCGGCACCTCTGGCTGTGTGGTCCCTGGGCCTGCTCCTTGGTGCCTCTGTGTCCACTTCCCCTTCTGTAAAGCAGAGGTGATCCCCTACTACTCTGAGGATGATATGAGTCACTGTGTAAAACAGTGATAGCACTTCCTGGTGCCTAACAAATGCTAATTGAATGCCTGATGACCGAATGAGAAAACAGAACAGCAGTAACCTTCAAAGTAAGACTACTCACCATGCAGCACTTACTGTATTTTATTTACTTATTTTAGAGACAGGGTCTCGCTATGTTGCCCAAGCTGGAGTGCAGTGGTGCAACCACAGCTCACTGCAGCTTCAACTTCCTAGGCCCAAGCCATCCTCCCACCTCAGCCTCCTGAACAGCTGAGACTACCAGCATGCATCACAACATCCAGCTAATTTTTGTAAAGATAAGATCTCACTATGTTGCCCAGGCTGGTCTTGAACTCCTGGGTTCAAGCAATCCTCCCACCTCAGTCTCCCAAGTAACTGGGACTACAGGTATGTGCCACCATGCCCAGTTAATGTGTGTGTGTGTGTGTGTGTGTGTGTGTGTGTGTGTGTGTGTGTGTGTGTGTGGAGATGGGGTCTTGCTACATTGCTCAGGCTGGTCTTGAACTTCTGGCCTCAAGCAATCCTCCTGCCTTGGTCTTCCAAAGTGCTGAGATTACAGGCATGAGCCTCAGCGCCCAGTCACAATTAACTATTTTAACGTGAGCATTTCAGTGGCATTTAGTTTACTTACCATGCTGTGCAGCTACCTCTACTCAGTATCGAAACACTTTTATTGCCCCAAGGGAGTCCCCGCACCCACGTGTAGTCACTTCCACCCTCCCTTGTCCCCAGTCCCTAGAAATGCCCAATCTGCTTTCTGTCTCCCTGGATTCACCCGTCCTAGACATTTAGTGTGAATGCATCATATAATATGCATCCTTTTTCTTGACTGGCTAATTTTCCCCAGCATAATGTTTTCAAGGTGCTTCCCTGTTACAACATGGGTCAACACTTTGTTCCTTTTACGTCTGAGTAATATTCCATTGTGTGGATATTCCAACCATCTGTTTCAATGCAACAGAAAAGCTGATCCTAAAATTTATATGAAATTGTAAGTGACCCCCCTAAGAACCACAATATTATTTTTAAAAAAAAAACAGAACTAAGTTGGAGGACTCACATTTCTGATTCCAAAACTCAAAGTCTTGGAAACACTAATCCGCACTGTGGTGCATGAGGATAGACACGGAGAACAATGGAGCAGAACTGAGTCTAGAAACAAACCCATCCTTCTGCGGTCTCTTGATTTGACAAGGGTGTCAAGGCCATTGCAGGTGGGATAACAGCCTCTTCAATAAACAGTGCTGGGAAAACCAGATGTCCGCATGCAGAATAGCGAAGTTGATCTTTTCCTCACACCGTATACAGAGATTCACTCAAGATGAGCAAAGTCTCCATGTAAAAGCTAAAACTAGAGAACTCTTAGAACATTGGAGCACGGTTGAACATCTTCACGGTTGACTTAAAACTAAATTCATCAGCCTGGCTGCTGTGCTGGGCACTGACCTCAGGGGGCTGGGCCAGAAGGACCACAGGGTTGCTCCGACCCCAGTAAGCCATGCAGGGCCTGGGCCTTGCAGGACAGCAGGGATGGTGGGAGGGCTCAGGTCCAGGACTGAGCACCTGGAGGGCCACGCTACCACGAAACCTGAGCTGAAGTCCTGTCGTCCATGACAGGAAGCTCCTTTCTGCCAACATGCTCTCCTGTGGGTCTCTGGCTTTACTCTCCATGTCTCTTCCAGCCAATGCTGCAGACATATCAGAAAAAAGACTGACTCGTGGCAGAACCAGAGGAGTTTCCAGCCAGTCCCATACAAGCCTCAGGCAGAGAGAACGCATCTCCTCTCAGCTGCCAGGGCCACGTCTCTCCCTGACCACTGCCGACTCCTCTTCCTCGCTCCACGTTTCCTCCCTTGGAGCACCAGGATAAGCACTGATCTCAGTGGGAAAACCCAGACTGCGATGCACCCTCTTTTCTTCCTGGCCGTGGGCCCTAGCCAGGAGTCAGTAGACATTCTCTAAAAAGGGCCAGAGAGTTAACATTCTAGACTCTGCATGCTGGGGGCATGACTGGCTTTTAATAAAACTTTATTTACAAAAACAAGCAGGGGACCACATTCACCGTCCCTAGAGCACCTATGGGGCTTCTTGTATTTGTGAGAGCACTTTAGCATCCTCAGCGAAAGGAGTTGGAAGAAATAATAATAATAACAACAACATTAGAAGAAATGATAATAGCAGTAACGGAAGAAATGATGATACTGACAATAACATTGGGAGAAATAATACTAACAATAATGTTGGAAGAAGTGATAATCGCAATAATGTTGGAAGAAATGATAATAAAATAATGTTGGGAGAAATGACGAGAACACTAACGTTGGGAGAAATAATACTAACAATGATGTTGGAAGAAAAGATAACAATAACAGAAGAAATGACAATACGAACAATAACAACTGTGTGTGTTGAGTGCCACCTCTATGTCTGACCATTCTTCCATCTGTTTATTGTTTTCTGAGCTGGAATATGGTGAGAAACAAGAAAGATGTGACCCTGTCCTCCCCTCCGGGCTTGTAGTCTGATGGAATGCTCCCACACACCAGCAAAGGATGTGCTGATTTTACACCCATTTGACAGGTGAGAAAACTAAGACCCAGAGAGGTGACACAGTGCACCCAAGGCTGATACATGTGTGGAGGGGCCGAAGGGTGAACCTGAGATGTTTCTTTCACCAACCCTCAGGAGCTTCCCAGTCTCCATCTCTTGCCTCAGTCATGAGCTTAAGCTGGAAAGTAGCCCCTGGTGGGTGCAGAGGGGGAAGAAAGGGGGTGTGGCTGCCACAAGCCACCCCATGACAATAAGCTGGAGCTTCTCATCGGGTCCCACGATGCCTGTGTGACCTAATCTGTGACACTCCCCTTGACACACAGCCTTTCTTCTCTTGCCAGCATCTTTAGCCATGGCTGGAAGAAGTGCTGTGATCTACCATAACCTTCCCATAAGGGCTTCATGGTGACCTGTATCAGGATGACAGGCATCCCATGTGGGGGTCCTGCCCTCTCCCCAGCACCCAGATGACAGGCCTTTAACGAACAAGGTGAGGAACTCGACTGTACCATGGCTGACTCGGAATCATCAGACCTTGGGATTTGGCTAACTCACGGCAGAAGTCTCTTCATTAGTACTCCAACCTCCCCCCTCCCCACATAGGGAGCTGAGGGGTGAGTACCCCAAGCTCCCTTCCCCCTCCACCCCACGCCAGGGGTCCCTGGGAAGCCCTTGTGGGAAGGTCGTCATAGATCACAGCACTTCTTCCTGTCACCGGCGAAGACACTGGCAAGAGAAGAAAGACTTTGTGTCAAGGGGAGTGTCACAGATTAGGTCATACAAGCATTGTGGGCAAATTGACCCCAGTGTCCCACTGAGGAGTCCACATGCACCAGGCTCCTGGGCCTGAGAGCAGGTGGGGTGGAGTCCCCTAGAAGGGGGCATCCATCCTGTTTTGCTTACGAGGAATCTGAGTTTCAGAGAGGTGAAGTGACTTGCCCAGGACCACACAGCTCTGATGGAACGTTCCCACACACCAGCAAGGGAAGTGCTGATTTTATACCCAGCTCTTGCTGTCTGAACAGAGATGAGGACTCAGCCCCATCTGCCCCAGCTGACTCAGCCAAGGTCCTCCACATGACTCAGCCAAGGTCCTCCAGCCACCTGTTCAGTCTGGATTCCACACTTGCTCAGCAATGCTCTGAGCATGATTCTGCCTCAGGGAGATTTCCAGCTGGTATAAATGTCCAGCCCGCTGGCCAGCTGGTGTAAATGTCCAGCCCGCCAGACAGTTGGGGGCTTATTACAAAGAAGTAATTTGACCCAGAAAGGGACTGCACTAACCAGCTGACACACATCTGGCCCCTGCCAGGGCCCTTTCCTCATGGCACACAGCACTTTGGCATTCTGGTTTGTATGCCAGTCTCTTGTGAGTTGGGTTAGTGTGAGTTAGCCCTCTAGAGTCTGAGCACATCTGGGCATGAACTAGATCACATTTCTGAGCCTACAAGACAGAATGAGGCAATGGGCTGGGCAGTAGTGACTTCAGCCAAGCCCTGGGGCCCACTGGGCCCAGCTGGCCCCTCCCAGAGAGGCCCTGTCAAATCTCCCTTGAACCACAGCAGTGACAAGTTTACAACACTCAGAATTCCCTGGAGGGCGGAGACCTGCATCGGCGTCCATTGCTGCATAGGACTCAAATCAGAAAATCAGCTGTTTTAGAGAAAGAAACTTCGTCTTCCCTATCCAACGAAAAGGGAAGTGGCTGGGTGTGGTGACTTGTGCCTGCATCCCAGCACTTTGGGAAGCTGGGGTGGGAGGATCGCTTGAGCCATGGGTTCTAGACCTGCCTGAACAACATAGTGAGAACTCTACAAAAAATAAAAATAAAAATAGTAGTCCCAGTTACTTGGGAGGCTGAGGCAGAAGGATCACCTTAGCCCAGGAGGTCGAGGCTGCATGAGCTGTGAGCATGCCATTGCACTCCAGTCTGGGTGACAGAGTGAGACCCTGATTCAAAAATAAAATAAAATAAAATAAAATAAAATAAAGGAAAGGCTGTGTTTAAAACCTAGCAACAAGCAGAACTGCAGCCTCAAACCATCTGCCCACAGGGTCTGAAAGCCGAGAATGATGCTGCAGCTCTCGTATCTCCAAGAGATTCCAAGGCCTTCATCTGGGAAGGGTCTCCACACGGGCTGCAGACACTGGCCAGAGCCCGCCACGCTGCCCCATGAGGCCTGGAGAACCCCCATGTGCGATGGCTGTGGTCTCAGACCACCTGAGCTGGCCGTGGCCCGGCACCAACATCTGCTTGGAGATCCTCCCCCTTCGCTAAAATGGTGGAGCAGGGGGCCCGGAAGGTTCAACCAAAACGATGTGTGACATCTGTGGAGCTAGGAGGTCCCTGGTTTCCCCTGGGGTCAGGTGACGGTGGGGTCAGTCCAGGAAGGGAAGCAGTCACCATTCCTGGTGGGACCTTGGGGAAGTCAGCACTGGTGAGGGCAGGAGCAGAACACATGCCAGGCGGCACCTTCCTTGGGAGTGCCTAGGGATGCCCTTTGTTCCTGGAGATCCTGGGCGAGGGTGAGGGGGCTCAGTGAGGTGATGCCACACAGACCCTCAGGTGGGTCCCTAAGACCACAGCAGAGAGACTTGGCGCCGCCACAGCCAGCCACATGCAGGGACCACCAAGCCGCCACCTCCAGGGCACAGTATGAGTGCTTGGGGCTGGGCAGGTGGCCCCTTTGGCAGGTGGCACTGGGTCATGCGTGGCCAGGATTGCCCCCTCCCACTCCGGCTCTGGGTTGGGCCACATGACTCACTCTGGCCAGTGGAGCGGCCGCCCATGTGTCATGAGCAAAGGCCGTGACCGTGGTCTTCCAGAGCCCAATGGCCATTCTGGGAGGAAGCCCTGGGAAGTACTGGGAACAAGACCCTAGCGGGGAGAGGCCAGGCCATGTACAGACACTGCCAGGGGTGTCCGGCTGAGTGCAGCCCTGGAGACACAGGCTGAGCCACCCCGCCAGCCCAGAGTCACAGAAACCCAGAATCACTGTCGCTCGAGGCCGGGTCACTGGTAAGCCTGCAACAGGCAACAGGAAGCAGGCCCAACATCCCCATAATGACTGATGATTCTACCTCCTGCTGACCTAGACACCCATGGCCTCCTCTGGGACTGGCGCCTTTGAGAAGGAGCTGGGACGTCCCAGCTATAGCTGGCTCCGGACAGGCAGGTGTGGAGGGCCAGCACAGCACTCACCACCACGTGTGCTGCTGGACATGCCCAAGGATTCCTGCTGTCACTCCCGATTCCTGTGCCCTGCATCACTGGTACAGATCTGCTGTGGGGCTGCCTGGTCTGTGAGCCATGATGCCAGGACCAGTGGGCCAGTTAATAACCAGCCCAAAGTCACCACCCCACATAAGTGGTCCTTGGACACTGGGAGCCACAAAAGCCCCTCCTGGTGGAATTCAAGCTCTCCAAAGACATCAGCCTTGAATCTTGTCTCATATGACCCTGTCCTGCTGACAGTGCTTGTGCTGGGGGGGCTGGGTCATTTAGTGGAGGGGGGCAGACCCTGGGGGACCTCCAGCCGGAGAGTGGGCTGCCCAGTAGAGAGGGGATGCCTGTTACTCTTGGGGTGTCCAGTGTATGCCAGGCACTGTACTAGGACATTTATAGACAAAACAGCAATTTTTAAAAAGCACCACCCACAGTGGACCTGTCCAGTATGACAGTGTAAGGGTGGACAAAAGATGCCTGGCATCTGACAAGCCACAGAATGTGCGTCACAGAGAGCCAGCCTGGACCAGGACATAAATGTGGCTTTCAGATACAATGTATTCATATCATGCATCACTGACTACAATGTACCACACCATTCTAGAAGCCGACCCTGGGGGAGATGAGAGAATAGAGGTCACCTGGAATGTCCCCCAGATTCTCTGGAGTCCTGACTGGGAGCTGAGAGCAGGTCTTCCCAACCACCAGTCATGCCCAAATGTGTGTCCAGACCAGGGCCTGGTACCGTCAGACCTTCTGTATTCCCATCCTGTGGGCATGTGATGACATCTCACTCTGGATCTGGTTTGCACAACCCTGACTGCATCTAGACACTGTTCACACATTCATTCGTTACTTGGAATCTTCTTTTATGAAGAGCCTAAGCGCGTGTTCTCTGCGGGGATTCCTCCCTGGTGTTCTCAGTAATGACATGTTTCTGTCACCAACCCCCAAAATGAAAAATAGCTGAGAAATCGGGAAAATGAGAAAGAGCATCACCATTCTCCCGCGATAATTAAGCACAGCAGGCAACATGGAGACATTACGGGTTGGAAGGAACCCAGCGATGATGGCATTGAAAGAGACAGCAGGACATGTGACACTTGGAGTCCCTGGGGCAGGTCCACATGTCTGGGATCGGGGCGGAGGGCAGAGGAAGGGGAGCCTGGAGTTGCTGTCCCTGATCTCAGGGTAGAGACTGTGTCACAACTGTGCACATGGTCTGCCACAAGTGGTGAGTCATTCTCACAAGTAAAGCACATCTACACATGTACCCACGCTGTACATATCCTACGAGCAGCGTTCCAGTGTACCAAGAAATAACAAGTTATGGAAGAAACAAAAGCATTAAAATTGGCAATTTTGACACCTGATTCTGTGTGGTGCCACCATCATTTCCAAAAGCTCTGAATGCAGCACTCTCTCTGGCGTGTGAACATTCACTGTAAGGGCTCTTGGATCTTTGAAAAGACCTAAGAGGAAATGCAAACAGAAGCCGTGGACATTACTGTAGAATACTCCAAGCGGAATCAGAAACTGATCTAAACTGCAATTAACAAAAGCCAGTCTCAGCGGCAAGTCATAATCGGAACCAGCAGATCAAACATCACCTTTAGAAAGGAAAACGTGGGTGAAGCAACATGCCCTTGACGCACCCCAATGCCCAGTCACAGACTTGGTGGGTGCACTTGGCAATCCAGCCAGCGCAACTGCAAAATAAATGTCTCCACGTCCAGATCATTCGTTACGAAACAGAGATCAAGACCTTCAGATGGGGCCGTTAGTGCCTTGTGATTTTTAAAGTTTCACTGTAAGATTGACAGCTTTCAATGACCAAATATTTTTGGTCCTTCAATTTTTCAAGTGATTTTTGAGATTTGTTTTGTGTGAACGTGTCTATTTTCTCTTATCAAATGTCTGAGTCAGGTATAGACGCATGTGAAATGCCACAAATTGCATAGCACTGTCAAGGTAGGTTGATGTAAAACAATCAGCCATGCATTCGTCAGTAAGTCTTGTTTTACAGAACACTCTGGAACTTTTCATATAATCCTGTCACAGAACAATGACTTGCTGTTCACTGTTAATGTCTTACCTAAGGTGTTTTGGAAGACATAGAACAATTTATATCTTCAGGAATACTGTGGTTCCCAGATCCAAAGAACAGTACCTGCTGGAAGTTGGTCTCCTGGCCTGAGCTGAGGGGCAGGAGACCACAGGGGCCAGAGAACTGGACAGGACAAAAACACAGAGTGAGAGGGCCTGAGAGACCTGGGAGGAGTTGGGTCCTGGAGACAGCAACCCAGACCGGCAGGCGGGTTCCCTGGGTCTGCATGAGTGACCAGAAGGATTTAGAAGAACCCAGACAGACTAGGTGCAGTGACTCATACCTGCAATCCCAGCACTTTGGGAGGCCAAGGTGGGAGGATCGCTTGAGGTCAGGAGTTTGAGACCAGACTGGGCAACAAGCAAGACCCTTTCTCTACAAAAAATTTAAACAACAACAACAAAAAAAGCTAGGTGTGGTGGCACATGCTTGTAGTCCCAATTACTCGGGAGGCTGAGGTGGGAGGATCACCTAAGCCCAGGAGGTCGAGGCTGTGGTGAGCCATGATCTTGTCACTTCATTCCAGCCTGGGCAACAGAATGAGAACCCTGACTCGGTAAAAAATTGTAAATAAAGAACCAAGACAGGACAGATATTTGGGTTCAGAAGATTCACGTTATACTTCAGTCCTGCCCTTAACCACAAGCCCATGGACACAGTGACAAGGTCATGGGCACTAAGACTGGGCCTCAGAGGGTGTGCTCGCATGCCACCTGGCTGCTGACACAAGCCCATCTGACTGGACCCCTCAGGCCATGCAGGTGGCCTCAGCTCCTCCAGACAGATAGCCCCACCCCTGCCTAACACACGCAGGCTGAGGCGGGCTGGGTGGGAAGTGGACGGCTGCTCTCTACGCCGTGTTCCAATTTGGCCCAGGCCAGGCAGCAGCCTCCCAAGCCATGTCTGCAGCGGCCTCCAAGCGGGCTGGAAGCAAAGCCCCGCATAAACACACGCTATTTTTCTTTGAGGCTTATGAGCGCTTATCCATGTCATAAATTGTCACCTACTTACACTGGGGGGCTGCAGGCCTTCTTCCAGGGAGGTCTCAGGCTCTCCCGGCACGGGGCCGCGGGGGTTTCTCGGTGGCTCCCAGGAACCAGGGGTGACTCCCATGAGGGGAATCCACGGAAAACACCGGGGTAGAACAGCTGGCTCCGTGGGATCCCTCACTCACTCACTCGCTTGCTTGCCCCGGGCCAGGGCCTCCGCTGGGAGCCCCAGATGTGCCAAGGCCAAGGGCAGGGGCAGGCAGACACCGAAAAGCACAGTCTCCTTTTAGACACACGCTGAACTATGCACAGATAAAGTGATGGTCACCTGGCGGGGAGCCTCAAAACTAACCAGGAGGAAGAGAAGCAGCCGGGGCCACACGAGGGGCAGACCTGACTGTGGCAGATGGACACCAGGGCCAGGGGTGGGCACACAAGCTTCGTTACCTTGTTCGGTCCACCTTCGAGTAGAAATGTCCTTAAGGAGTCTGACACCCACAATAACAGTGATGATGGGGCCATGCCGTGACTGGTGAAGGGCCCGAGCTCTCAGACCGCCTGGTTCAAAGCCCAGCTTGGGATGTGAACTCAGGCAACGGTCTCAACCCCTCTGTGCCTCAGTTTCCTTGTCTGTAAGCCAGGTGTGACAACACGACTGTCTCGTAGAGCTGTGGGTGTTCAATGAGCGGCTGAGGAAAACAGGGCATGCTCAGAAGAGTCAGAGCTTGTCAGCTCTCCGTGCTGGAGAGATTCTCTTCATTTTCTCGATGACGCCACTGAGAGTCAGAGTGGTAAAGAGACTTGCTCAAGACCACAAAGATAAGGAAATGGCAGAACCAGGATCAGAACCCCATCCAGGGGCCTCCAAATTCTGCTTCAGTGAGAGATTAGGTGGGAATGGTGTGGCAGGAATGGGATGCCTGGCCTGCTTGGATGAACACAGTGGCTGGCAGAAGTGACCTCACCAGGGGCTGCTGAGAGTAAAGGTCTTCCTCCTCAGAAATGTGGGTATCTTCTCCTCCCAGTAACTGTGGCCTTGGGAGGGACTGGCACAGGGTCCTAGCCTGCAGGCCTTTGACAGAAGCAGAGGGATTGGGTAAACTCAGGGTAAACGCCAACGTCAGGCCTCCAGGAATGGGTTTTCACCATCAACCATGCCACGAAGGTGAGCTCTTAGTGTTCCTCATGTCGTCTCTTAGACATCACTTCCCCAGGATTCTCCCCCACCTCCACAGCCCACCATCTCTCAAAAGTTAAGCACAGAATTAGCACATAACCTAGTAATTCCACCCCTGTGTGTGAACCTGGGAGAAATAAGAATTAGGGTTCGAGCAAAAATATATACGTGGATATCCACAGTGGCATTACAATAACAAAAAAGGGTAGAAACAACCCAAACGTGCATCGGCAGGTGACTGGATATGCAAACCATAGTGTGACCTTATGACGGAATAGTATTCAACCACAAAAAGCAATCATGTTAGCCGGGCATGGTGATTGACATCTATAATCCCAGCACTTTGGGAGGCCAAGGTAGGAGGACTGCTTGAGCCCAGGAGTTCGAGATCAGCCTAAGCAACAGAGCGAGACCTCATTGCTACAAAAAAATCAAAAAGTCAGTCAGGCAGGGTGATGCATGCCTCTAGTCCCAGCTACTCAGGAGGCTGAGGCAGAAGGATCACCTGAACCCAGGAGGTCAGGGTTGCAGTAGCCATAATCATGCCACTGCACTCCAGCCTGGATGACAGAGAACTCAACTCAAAAAAAAAAAAAAAAGAATCAAAAACTAATTCAGGCTACAACATGAATGCACTTTGAAAATATGTTAAATCAAAGTTGCCAGTCACAAAAGGCTGCATACTGCCTGACTCCACTTATATAAAATGCCCAGAATAGGCAAATCGATAGAGACAGAAAGAGGTTAAATAGTTGCCAGGACTGGGGGTAGGGAGACGGGGAGGGAATGCCTCACGGGTACAGGGCTTCCTCTTGGGGGTGACGAAAACATTTTGGAACTAGACAGAGGCAGCGTTTGGGCAACACTGTGACTATGCTAAACACTACTGAGTCACTTCAAAATGGTTAATTCTACATTGTGTGAATTTCACCTCCATAGAAAAAAGAAAGGCAGACCGAGGTCGGGACAGCTTGAAGCCCTGGAAAGTCGATTATCCTGTTCCTGGCATCATACAAGCGGCAGGGCTGGCGTGAGGTGGGAAGGTGGTGGAGGCAGCGGTGCTGGCCGGGAACACGGGGCGCGGCCCTCAGGCTCGGGGTTTAGGGTGACAGGAAGCCTGAGCAATATCACAAGTCAGGGTTTCCTGACTGGCGTTCTTGTCCTGCACAGAGCAAAGCGTATTGAATGTCCTCAGCGTGTGGGAGGCTGGGCCTTTCCCGCTGCCAGGCTCTGCCAGCCGGAGGCCCCTCGTTTGACGCTGGCCTCAAATCACTCAATGAAAAAAATTAGGTCTCAACATTTTTAGCAAAAACCAACCTGGAGCCAGCATCAAACATGAGCCGGAGGATTTCGGTAACTGCAAGGAAAACACAGACGGACAAATTTCTTGCATGGTTGAAGTAATTGAAGGGATATTTCCTCTTCTGGGACCGACACTGGAGCCCCGTGGCACAGCTGCAGGCAGCGAGGGTCTGCTCGGCTCCCACCAGCCCTCCCAGCCTGGGGAGTGTCCCCTGCCCCTCCCACGCACACGTCCAGTCTGTCTGCTGCCGGGCTCTGCAGAGGGGGAGATGACAACCCTGGAGGGTGGACCCCAAGACTCCTGGATCCTGCTCTCCTGAAAGCAAGCGCCTGCAGCTCAATAAACCCCCAGAACTGCTTTCCCACAGCTCCAGGGGCACTGAGCTAGAACTGGGTTTTGGGGGAAGGTTCTGCCTGGGCCGGTGAGTGAGATTGCTCATCCACCTTTTAGTAAGATACTGTGGGTTGCCAACACGCCCTAGGGACACTGGGACATGGGGAATAATCCCACACACAGATGTGCCTGACCCAGAGAGGAAGAGATCTCCTGCCCTGGATGTCTGAAAGCTCCCAACCTTTCTGAGCTGCAGCTTTCTTTTATTTATTTATTTATTTTTTATTTTCAGAGATAAGATTTCACTGTGTTGTCCAGGCTGGTCTTGAACTCCTAAGCTCAAGCAATCCTCCCACCTCAGCCACCCAAAGTGCTGGGATTGCAGGCGTGAGCCACCGCACCTGGCTGCAGTTTTCTTATTCGTATAGCAGGGGCGCCCATATACCCTCTCAGGCTGTAATGAGAATTCAGCTGGTTTCCTCTCCTGGGTCTTCCTACCTGGTCCTCTCTCCTCTAAACATTCTTTCCCATGCCAACTCCATCATCCTTTGAGTCTGGCTTTGAGCCCGAATATCTCAGGGCTGCCTGACTCCCAGGCTGGGGTCAAGCCCTGACCACCCTCCCACCCACCTTTCTCTGATGGAGACCTCATGCTCCCTGAATTATCTACAGATAACCCGTCTGAATAACCCATCTAGAGATCACTTGCTTATTCATCTCTGCAAAGTCCCTTCCACATGGAAGGTTATATATTTGGGTTCCAGGAATTAGGACATGGACTCTTTGGGGGACTATTTTCTGTCTACCCCAGGTGAGAAAGCTACTCCCACATCTTCAGACTAAACAGACACAGTTTATGTGGTCCCCACAGAACAGTGTACTTGGTAGGAAGAAAGATAATAAAATAACAAGTAGAGCTGGGCAGAGTGGCTCACGCCAATAATCCCAGCACTTTTGGAGGCAAAGATGAGAGGATTGCCTGAACCTAGGGGTTCGAGATCAGCCTGGGCCACCTGGCGAGATCTCATCTCTACAACAAAATCAAAAAATTAGCCAGGTGTGTGGTGCATGCCTATAGTTCCAGCTACTTGAAAGACTAAGTCGAAAGGATAGCCTTAGCCCAGCAGGTTGAGGCTGCAGTGGTGGTGTGCATGCCACTGCACTCCAGCCTGAGCAACAGAGTGAGACTCTGACTCAAAAAAAAAAAAAAGGAATAGATAATCACCTCAAGAGTGGCTGACTTTTCTGTCTCGATAACGACAAGGGTGCAAGCATTACATACAGAGCACTGACTACATGCTGGGCATTTTGCTGACCACTCATAGACATGGCCACATTCTGTCAAACAATGATGTTATTTTGCAGACTGTGTCTTTCTATCTCCACCTAACAGAAGTGGAAACTGAGGCTTGGAAGGGCTCCATGACTTACCTGTGGGTTCACACTGGTATTGACTACACTATGTTGTAGACGGGGACCCACGCTCATGGCCCACCAACCTGCCCTGTGAGCTGAGACAGAAAGCCGAAGATGGTGTGAGAAGTGTCTGCCCAGGAGAGGAAGAGAAGAGCCTGTCTCCTTCCCCAGTGAAAGCTCCTTTCCCAGCAGGCCTTGGGGATGCCACTGCGGGGAAGATGCGTTTGCACCTGCCTGCGGCCTGGCCTGTAGTAATATCCGACTGAAGGCTCCCCTTCCTGCTCCTTGGCCAAATGAGCACAGGTAAAAGGGATCCCCACAAGCTACGGGGCAAACACAGCCCACCTGGACCACTCAAGCCCGGAAACAAACCTTGCAGCCAGTGGAATGGCCCAGAGCCTGCGGCACTGGATGGCTGTCTCGGGTCTCCCCTGGGAAAGAGAATTCTTCCTTTGGCTATAACTGGTCTCTACAGTCCTAGCTGCAGTTCCAGGGGGTCGTCCTCCTCTCTCTACTGAGAGGGGTCTAGTGCACGCATGCTGTGGAGGCATCAGTGTATCAGTGTCCACTTACAGGTGTTTCTGTGATCCAGGACTCATGTCTCCAGAAGGCATTTGAGTAGGCCAGGAAGGTCTCAGAGTGCCCAGACATAAAACCAGCCCCAGTCCAAGCCTGTGGGCTTTGTGGACACCTCTCTCATTCATCCTTTGTTACTTCCTTTTTGCTTAAAGACAATTCTAACATGCTTGGCGATTTTGTCCGTCAACATCAGAGTTAGAAAGAAAAAGAAAAAAGGAAAGTCAGACTTGATAGATTCATGAATTATATCGAGGACCTCTAATGGCTCTCTCTCCCACTCCCTCTCTCTCCATATATAGAGACATACAGGTAGAGAGAGAGACAAAGACAGAGACGGAGACAGAGGTCAGGCGTGCTGCAATCCTAGCACTTTGGGAAGCCAAGGCAGGAGGATCACTTGAGGCCAGGAGTTCAGACTAGCTTGGGCAACAGAGTGAGCCCCTAAAGAAAAACATATACCGATATAGATATAGATATTAATAAAGATATAGACACAGATCACCAAGAGTCTTCCCATTTTAGTCAAGAAAGAAACTTTGCACAAACATGGGCTTTGAAGTCAGCTGGACTTGGGATGCAAACTTGCCCCTGTTTTTGAGACTGGATTTGATTCATCTCGCTTGTCGGGGTCTCAGTTCTGTCATCTCTAAATGGGGGAATGTTTATATATATACACACACAGATATAAATTATGCATTATTTATATATGTGTAATATATATGTTATGCATATATAAATATACAATAAAGGGGACAGAGACACGAACCTAGCAGTCAGGAGACACTTGCCTGGGAGACACTACTCCCCTGTTTGTCAGCAGTCCCCAAGGGCACTGTGACCTTCTGCAGTAATGGACTAGTGGGCATGCGGTATGATGATCTTGATCAAGTCAAGATCCATTTCCATTTCCCTTCTATAAAATCTGAGACAAAGCTCACGCACCAACAAGGTTGACTTTCCCAGCTTAAAGCAAGAATACGCAATAAAGCCTGGAGTCGAGAATGCGGACTCTCACTGTAGCCTGAGACCCTTGTGTGGCCAGAGACTAAGAACCGCCACAGACACCACAACCCTAACCATATCTCAATCCTGTCCCCGGGTCCCCAGGGTGATTGGGAAGGAGCTTCCACCGACACGTGTCAAGCACCATGCTGGGGTCCTGGGAAGCTATCCTATGTGGTTGTCACAACTCCCCCATGGGGCTGGCACCATGTCTCCCATTTTAGAGATAACAGAGCTGAGACCCAGACAAATAGATGAATCAGATACAAAGTTACAAGAGTAACAATGGAGAGGTGAAGTCGCTCCCAGGTCCAGCCAACTGCAAGTCCAAATTTTTCTCTAACATTTCTTTCTGCACTTGACCAACTTGATGATGGTGAGCTCACCCTCTCCTGAGGCATTTCATTCTATCTGTCAAGTTTCATTTGAGGAAATGGGGATGAGAAGACATGGAGTTGAATCTTCCCAAATCCCCACATAAAAACAGAGCAACGGGAAGTAAAGCCAAAACCCTTAGACAACCTTCGCCACAAATCCAGGAGAGGAAGAAGCTACCCCCTAAGCTCCAGATACAAGCGGGTGGTGGCAGGTAGCACATTCCAGTGTTCGTGTGTCACCAGCATGCATGTGGGCACAGCAGAGGGGAGTACTGGGCACCTGCCGGGCCAAAGACCAGGGAAACTCAACATGGCCACAGAACCACAGAGCACAAGAGATCCCACCAGGAACAGTGGTAGAAGAGAGAGGTGATTCCAACTACCAGCAGATGGTGTCAAGGAGCCCAGGTATAGGGTGAGGGAGCCGGGGCAGGCTGACTCCCAAGAATTCTCCAGACTGAAGGTCCATGGAAGGGACCCTTCTGAGAGCAGAGACAGCATTGAGGCAATGGGGAGAAAAGAGACAAAAGAAGAGATGGTCCAGATAAAACAGGGAGGAAAACAGAGCCAGGAAATACCAGAGAGCCAACTGGTAACAAGCAGGGAGACAAAAGTTGATAAAATAGAGGGAGCTCCCTGAGGTTAGCTCAGCTATCTGAAGCAGTCTCCTAAAAATTGAGAAAAATCAGATACACTTTTTTAAAAAAGGGAAAAAACGTCATTGAGTTAACTGTGATACAAATTATTACA
The DNA here is from genome assembly GCA_027257055.1 of Cephalopachus bancanus. NCBI lineage: Eukaryota > Metazoa > Chordata > Mammalia > Primates > Tarsiidae > Cephalopachus > Cephalopachus bancanus. The sequence continues at coordinate 2,769,678 of JAPVLO010000155.1, forward strand.
AGAAGGATGTTCAGAAAGAGCGAGCCTGTTTAGCCCATGACCAAAGTTGCCCACAGCCTGTTTTGCAGGACCCATGAGCTAAAAATGTGTCTCACACCTTTAAAGAGTTGTTTAAAAGAGAAAGAATATGTGACAGAGATTGTGTGTGAACAACAAGCCTAAAATATTTACTATTGTTTCCTTTACAGAAGAACTTTGCTGACCCTTCCAACAATTAACAAAACATGCCAGAAAGAAACAACCTTTAAGGGACCAAAAAACCCACAAAATTGTAATGAACTACTTCAAACTGAACTAAAAGAGGTTGGGCATGGTGGCTCATGCCTGTAATCCCAACATTTTGGGAGGCTGAGGGAGGAAGATTACTTGAGCCCAGGAGTATGAGACCAGCCTGGGCAACATAGCAAGACCCCATCTCAACAAAAAGAATCAAAAAATTGGCCAGGCATTGTGGCATGTGCTTGTAGTCCCAACTACTTGAGAAGCTGAAGTGAAAGGATCACCCGAGCCCAGGAGGTTGAGGCTGCAGTGAGCCATGATCATGCCACTGCACTCCAGCCTGGACAACAGAGTAAGACCCTGACTCAAAAAAATAAATAAATAAAAGCGAACTAAAAGATTATTAAAGTCATGAAAGGACAACACACACTGGAATTAGGAAAATCTCACAAATTAGCTGAGAGGAGTCAAGAAGAAAAAAGGATCATTTCAGAAATGAAGATTAAACTAGAAGAAACAAAGATAAGATAATCACAACAAAGAAAGGCTTGAGATGAATTAAGAGTGAAAAGGAGGGAGCTTTTTAAAAATCCTTTTTAGTAAGAACTCAAGAGGAAGAGAAAAATACTAAAGATAGGCAAAGAAGGTCCAACAGACAGTTAAGAAGTCCCTGAGGAAAAGGAAGTCAAAGAGGGGGAACAGAACAAGTACTAACCACATAATTCCATAAAATTTTACTGAAATTAAGAATATTTGAAGTTCTATATTAAAAGTCCATGCTATGTTCCTGATAATATTGATCAAAATGACCAACTCCAAGACATTCTCAAGCTCCTGGCCTCAAGAGATTCCCCCACCTCAGCCTCCCAAAGGACTGTGATTACAGATGTTAGCCATCACACCTGTCCTTCAAGATATTTTCCTTTACCTGAACTGTAAAGGAAAATGTAAAAGTTATTTGGACCACTAAGCAAAACAAGCATGTGATTTGTGAAGGAAAGAAAACTAGATTTCATCACACTTTTTAATAGTAATACTCAATGCCATAAAAAAAAAGGGAGAAACGTATTCAAAATAGTCACACACAAAAAATTTGAGTCAAGGATTTTATATTCGGTAAATCTGATCTTTAAAAAAAAACACAGATAAACTATAATTAGTGTAAAAGAACTCAGAGAATACTGCTCCCATGATCTCTTAGTGGACAGTCAGCTAGAGAATGAACTTCATACAGTAAGATGACAGGCTGGTGGTGAGTGTTGAATGTATACTCACAGTTATCCCTGCATCATGGTGCTTTGGTGAACAATGAACCATAAAACAATGGTGGTCTCATGAGATTCTATGGGGATGAACATTTCTGCTGCTGAATGTGATAGCACAACACATTCCTCACGTGTCTGTGGTGATGTTTGAGTCGACAAGACTTACCAGACATGTAAACATCTAGTACATGCAAATAGCACAGTACATTATATTTGACCATGATATGACTTCATCACTGGCTTGTGCATGAGGTCCGACAAGTAGGTTTGCAAACCATCCTAGAAAAAAAAACATCCTAGAAAAAGTCCTATGTACCTCATTGCTGAATATCACTACGGTCACCTTCGAAGTACTCCCCTTCGGAAGCTATGCACCAACGCCAGCACCTAGTCCACCCATTGAGGCAATTTTGGAACTCTCTTTTTGGAATGGCATCAGAACTGTCATCGTCAGCTGTTGAGGTCTGGCAATTAAGTCCGTGAACTTTCACTGTGCGTTTACGTTGGCAGCACTGTATTGGAACACCCTCCCTGATCTGGTCCCCAGTGACTTTTTTATTTACCCAGAGATAAAGGAAATATTGAAAGGAAGTCATTTGATGACATTCAGGACATCAAAGTAATACAATGACAGCCAGAGACTCCCTGCTGGTCGGTATGAGACAATTTGAGATTCAGTCAGGACAGGAATTGCAACGGGTTGAAACTCATTAATTATGTTTATTTTGTTTTATTTTTAATAGACAGGGTCTCACTCTGTCTCCCAGGGCGGAGTGCAGTGGTACAATCATAGCTCACTGCAGCCTCCAACATCTAGGCTCCAGTTATCTGCCCCCTTCAGCTTCCTGGGTAGCTGGGACTACAGTCACATGCCACCACATCCAACTAATTTTTTAAAAATGTATATAGAGACGGGGTCTCACTCTGCTGTCCAGGCTGGTCTTGAACTCCTGGTCTCCCAAAACACTGGGATTACAGGCATGAGCCACCGCACCCAGCCAATTATGTTTAAATCTACACATTAATCGTTTTTTAAAATATAAAAACCTAATTGGCCACATTTTGAGAATGAAAGGGAATCAACTTCTCACCTTCAGAACTGGGCAAGTGAAGGGAAGCAATCAAAGCCTCGTCCCACCTTTGCTGTGTGAACCACACCCCCCAGGTCACCAGATGACAGTAGAGGGACCACACCTCTGCATGAACTGACTCCAGCTCGTAGGACGAAAATGCAGCAACAATCAGATCCACAATTCTGCCACCCCCAATGAATCGGTAAAAAGCCATGACGCGTCGACGGTGATGTCATCAAAAAAGGGTGAAAAACAAAGGAACAACCCAGAAGGAAAAACATGAGAACACACTCGAGCAGGTGGGAAAATGCCGATTCTGGCAACGCACAACAGTCATCTCATTCCCAGTCAACACACACGTGTGTGGGAACACACCAGCCCAGGTGTCAGCATAGGCTGAGGCACGGTGAAGGTAACCGCACTCATGCCTTGGAAGCAGGACCTTTACCTAACCATCAAGGACATGAAAGCCCTTGCATTCATCTAGAAGCCTCACGCTCATAACGGTCACCTATCATGTAGGAGTGGTGATGCTGTGCTTAATGTGAGTGCCTTGTGCCAGGGCCGTTCTGTCATCCTTCACGTCTATTTGTGGTCTTGGTCCCCGAGGCAGCTGATATTCATTTTCAGGAAACCGATCTATGAAAAGTAGGCCCGCTTTTGTGCTGAAGGCAGAGGGGCTGCGTGTGGGTCGGGGTTTTGCTCTGCCCAAGCTGAGAACACCTGCAGGTCCGCAAGAGAATTCATTCTGCAGGAAAGGGCCCCCGCCCTAATTAGATTTTGCTTGGCTTATTAGTAAATCTCATTCCCTGACTTAATGAGAAACAAAAGTCATGTGATAAAAAAGTCACGAGCAATAAAATGTTAACTAAATGTATACAGCAGAGGGCTGGGAATTTTCCCTCCATATCAGCAGAACTGAAATCCACCATGGAAACAGGAATTGCTATAAATGGCCTCAGACCTGAGCAGGGAGAGCTTTTTATATTCAGGATGTAGCTTATTCCAGGGAGAGCACACACGAGTTAGACGTTTAAAGAGCTAGAAGTGTGTCCAGATCTTTTCTAATTGGAACAGGAATAATAACTCAGATGGACTGCACGCTGCCTACGTGCCAAGCTGCAGTAACAGCTTTTAACACATTCGCTGATAGGGTCAGCTATTATTACTGATGGGGGAAACTGAGATTCAAAGGGGAGAAGGACTTACCTGAGGCTACTCAGAAGATGATTGGCGCAATAGGGTTCAGCCTCCCCGCCAAGACGGTTGGACCCAGCACACATGTGACTCCTAACACCAACACACTGAGGAAATATGAATGATAGACTCATTCCCACCATGACAGTCGTGAGGCAGGAGAATGGCTCTTCACAGGGGCGAGGAGACACCCCCAGAAGGCCACATGGAACTGGAGGACAAAGGTGCTTTCAGCCACCACTTTTTGATGGGTTTTATCACAGCATTTTATTGGGTTGGTGCGTATGTTTTTTCACTTGCCCGTGGAATGCAAATGGCACACGATAGTTGACCAGGCGCAGTTCCTTCCATCTACCAATTCTCAGGTTGAGTGACATGGATCATTGTGGATTAAATGAGTGGCCTTCTTCAACCAGGGAGAAAATGGCTCTCACTTGGTGGTTAGTGTTTCTCACAGTGGGATGGATGCCGGGTCCCTTGGCCTGCTCAACCTCTGCTCACCCTGAGGCACCCTCTCCCATGGCATGAGGTCCCTAAGTGCTGTGCCACAAGTCCCCCTGCAGGTTGGGTCTGGGACCAGCTGGGCCAATGAGATCATGAGGTTCTTCTCTTGAATCTGTCACCCCCAATCTCTTTCCCCAGGTCCTGGGATTTCACAGAGCCCACATGGGAACGGCCAGGTCCTTGAGGTCCTGGGAGTCTATGGAGCCCCGCAGGGATGGCCGTGCCCCTGATATTCCTTGGAGCCCAGGCAGGGGCAGTGGGTCCTTGAGGTCCTGGGAGCCCACGGAGCCCACACAGGGACAGCTAGGCCCCTGAGGTCCCGGGCTCAGGTGCTGATGCCTGAGGCTGGCGGGTTTCCCTGCCTGGAATCCAAAGTGCTGGCTCTTCTCCTGAATCTGTCGCCCCTAGTCCCCTTCTCCAGGATAATCCCTTTTCCTGTCTTTGAGTGTGGAATGGAGAATTAGTTGGGACTCCTAGCTGAACGTGCCAGGATCCCATCACAAACCAGCTTCACTGAAAAGGCCACTGGTTGGTTGCCATCACTGGAAAGTCAATGGTGTGAGTCTAGTCTGGTTGGGTCTGGGGCTGCAACGGAAGCCATCGGGGATCAGTCTCTCTCTCTAGCTCTTCCTCCCTCCCCCTCCCCCCTTTCTCGCTCTCTATCTTCCCCCTCTCTCCCCCCCCAGCTCTTTCCCTCTCCCTCTCTCCCCCCCCACTCTTCCTCTCTCTCTCTCTCTCTCTCTCTCTCTCTCTCTCTCTCTCTCTCTCTTTTAAAATGTGCATAAAGACGGGGTCTCACTATGCTGTCCAGGCTGGTCTTGAACTCCTGGTCTCCCAAAACACTGGGATTACAGGCATGAGCCACCGCGCCCAGTCAATTGTTTAAATCTACACTCTCTCTCTCGCTGTCTCTCTTTCCCTCTCTCTCTCCCTCTCTCCCTCTCTAGGTCTTTCCCTTTCTCTCTCCCCCTCTCACTCTCCCTCTCTTTTTCTCTATCTCTTCTGCTTTCCCTCTCTCTCTCTCTCACTTTCTCTCTCCCTCTCTCCCTTTACTTCTCTCTTTTTCTCTCTCCTTCTCTTCCCCTCTCTCACTCTCCCTCCCTTTCTCTCTCTCCCCCTCCCTGCTCCCCCTCCCCCTCCCTCTCTCCCTCCTCCTCTCTCCATCTCTCTCCCCCTCCCCTCTCTCTTTCTCATTCTCCCTTCCCTCTCCTTCTTTCTCCCCCTCTTTCCTTCCTTCCCTCCATCTCTCTCCCCCTCACTCTCCCTCTGCCTCTCCCTCCCGCTCCTTCCCCCTTCCCTCCTCTCTCTCCTGCCCCCTCCCCTTTTTCTCTCTCCCTCCCCCTCTCTCTCCTCCCTCCCTCTTTCTCCTCCTCCCCCCCCCCCGTTGCTCTATGCTGGTCACCTTGATTTTGTTCTCAAATAAAAACAACCCTTGGCAGCACAGGTCCTCCCAGCCCAAACAAGCTGGAGTCCCGGAGAAGGGGCCACAGCTTTCCCATGGCTCTGGGGAAAGGTCTAGGAGGTGGCGGGTTGACTGGAAGATTCCACAACTGCTTTAGGGCCACACGGTAGTGGGGTGGGGAACTCACCTGGGGCACATGCTCTCCACAGACCAGGAGCAGACCCAGACCTCCCAGAGCCACACAGATGACTACAGAATAGGTTGTGGGCTCTCCCGAGGAGGGGACACCTGACAAATGTCTCCCTCAAAAAAGGTCAGTACAGTGATGATGCTCTGAGACCCTACCTGAGACCAGTTACACCAAATCAACTCCTAACAGCAGAGACTCTGAGCGAAATCAGAGCTTGGGGAGCGTGGAGCTGTGAAGAAGCTTCCAGAAAAGACAGCCCATGGGGGGAAGGGGACAGTTTTCTGGGCATCACGAGAGTCGATGGCTGGGCAGGGGACCTGAAGACAGCCCACCCTTGGGTCTGGGGCTTCCAGGGGCCATGATGGGAGATGTTGTCCAGGAGGGACATGTGTCCAGACCATGGTCACTGCAAGAAAAAAAGAAGGGCCTGCAGGAACCCAAAGAGCCAAGTCCACCCAAACAGAACCTCCCCAGGGAGAGGCTGCCTCCACATCCCTTAGCAGAGCAAGGACACCGCCCATGAGGATGCCTGCAGGGACTGACACCGTGTGGTGCCTCCGCCCTCGCAGCTGTCTCTCCTCTGAATGTCCAGTGATGAGCTCTGGGGCCACCAGCATCCCCTGCACCTCTGTCCATGATGTTTCCCTCCCTCCTCTCCAGCCACAGACAACCACCCCTGGGCTGCTCTAGGATAGCCAGAAAACAAGGCTGGCTGTGCCCATCAGAGGCCAGCAAGGAGACCAGCCCTGTCCCAGCCTCTACACCCAGGCTGACCCTTCCATGTCCTCCACCCTGGCCATCACCATTGGCCCCCAAAGAAACAGTCCATGGGACCCACACAGACCCACTGGGCACCTCCAGGGCTTCTGTCTCAGCCCCTGGAAGGAAATGCCACAAGTCAGGGCTATGAACCCCCTGTCACCTCCCCACCCTCATCCTTACCCACTGTATTTACTCTGCTCCAGCTGCATCAAACACTGTGAGGACTTCCCAGGCACCTGGGCCAGCAGCCAGCACTTTCCCCGTCTCTGCCAAGGCTTCCTCCAGGACCACACCCAGGACAGGTGTGAATGTCTGGAGTTAGCATCCCTGAAAGGATGGAGATGGAGTTGATATACCCCAAAAGCAGCCATTTGACACTACCTAGTCCTGTCATATTCTCTTAACATTACCTAACTTGCCCTCTAATCAAGGGCAGAACCAGGTTCTCCAGAGGTAGCTATTGATAATTGTCTTAAGACTCCCTCTCCAGCTTGTTTTGTACTAATTAGCTTTTCTATTCCAAGTATTTGCATAAGAAGAAAGTTAACTTAATCAGCTCCTCCTGACCTTGGTGACACAGACTCCACCACCATGGCGGCAGTCATGTGATAGCCCACCCATCTGCCTGCTGTCCTTCCTTCGCCTGACATCACTACCTTTACTTGCCTGTCCCCTTTGTAGAACAGATCACCACCCAGTCACCTTAACGACCTGCCCCCATCAAAGGGAAGGTTTAAAAGCATTCAACCTCAAGCACCCATTCACCATTGCTCTGTTAAACTCTGCTGTGTCTACGTAGCTCTTTGAGCTATGGCCGCCATGTTTCCCAGCTTTGGCCCCTTCCCTACCTTGGGGAAAAGAATCTCCCTTCTCCTATATGCTTTCTAAATAAACCATATTTTTCAATCCAACTTCTGTGCAATTCTTTTCATCTTTCACGCAGCACTGGATGGCACACCCCAGTCTAACTTAACATTTTGGAAGCCCCACTGGGATTCTGACCTAACTGTCCCCAAGGGCACCTTCCTTATGGATGGGAGCAGGTGGGCAATGGCACATTGCTGACGTGGCTTCAGTATGGTCCCTAAGGCCCCCGGAAAGATGAGTCCCAGCTGTACCCAGCAGTGACTTTCCCCTGAGTATGGCCTTGCCTGGTCCTTCTCCTTCCCTGTCCCCCACCCACCCCCATCAGAGTTTCCCAGGCCCACCCCTCTGAGGTCTACACCCCCATCTCAGGCTCTGCTCCAGGAGGCACCGAGAGAGTCAGGGTTTCTCCTCCTGTTCCTGCAGGAGCCCCTATGCACACACAGGTACCCCACACATAGATGAGAAACACAAATCCATGTACATGCCCAGAGAATTGATGCTTACGTGACATTATCTGACACAGATGGGCAATTTATACATCAGGAGCCTTGAAGAGCAGAGAGGGAAAAAGAAAATGACTTGCTAAGGCCACATAGTCCTTAACCGTGGAGGAGCTGGGTCTCAGCCCCTGTCTCCAGACCTCCTCAGAGGTGTTTCCATCAGGCTAAGGAGGAAGCCTGGAGGAAGAATGTGGACTCGGCACTCAAGTGAGACAGATGTGGTTAGGGTCACGAGAGAAGCATTCTGAAAATGCAAATGCCATACAGGTTGAGCTACTTGCACTCCCAGCAACAGTGTAGAAGCGTCCCCTTTTTTCTGTACCTGAACCAGCATCTGTTGTTTTTTGGTTAATTAATGATGGTCATTCCTACAGTGGTGCATACACATGATGGAATATTATATTACGCAGCCATAGAGAAGGAAAAAAAAATCATGGACTTCACAGCAAATTGGATGGAGCTGGAGACCATTATACTCAGTGATCTATCACAGAAGCAAAGAGCATGTTCTACTGCATGTTCTCACTCACAAGTGGGATCTGAACATTAATCACATCAGCACAAGGGAGGGACCAGCAGTTGCAGGACACTGTTTGGGGGCAGGGGGGCATCACAAAGCATACCTGGTCCTAAACCAGGGGAAATGAGGACCCGTGGGAGGCCCACACTTTACCTGCATGTAGACCACTTATGTACCTAATCCTGACTTGTACCCAACATCTCTATAATAAGAAAAAAAAGCAAATGCTAGGGACCTCCCTTCCCAGAGCCTGTCTGGTCCATTCATGCTTCTATAACAAAATAACACCTGAGACTGGGTCATTTATAAATAATAGAAATGTATTGCTCACAATTCTGGGGGTGGGGTAGTCCAAGATCAAGGCCACGGCAGATCTATGGCCAGTCCCTCCTTACTGAAGCCTTCTGTAATCCTCACACGGTAAAGGGGCAAGCATGCTCCCTTGGGTCTCTTTAAAGAGATGGGGTCTTGCTCTGTCGCCCAGGCTGGAGTGCAGTGGTGCAATCCTAGCTCACTGCTGCCTCGAAATCCTAGGCTCAAGCAATCCTCTCGCCTTAGAATCCTGAGTAGTTGAGTCTACAGATGTGCAACAACACAGTCAGCTAATTTTCTTTTCTTTTTTTTTTTTTCCTTTTTTTTTTTGGTAGAGACAGGGTCTCACTATGCTGCCCAGGCTGGCTTCAAACTCTCACCATCAAGTAATCCTCCCATCTCAGCCTCCCACAGTGCTGGTTTGACAGGCACGAGCCACCGTCCTCAGCTCCTGATCCCATTCCTGAGGGAGGTCCTCATGACCAGATCACCTCTCAAAGGCCCCACCTCCTAATACTATTTCACTGGAGACAAGTTTTAACATGGGAATTTGGAGAGGACACAGACATTCAGACCATAGCCAATTCTGATTTCATCGGTCTGGGTTGGGACCCAGACATCTTTAATTTTTTTTATTATTTTTTATTGTCACAAAGATTTTTTTATTATTTTTTATTGTCATAAATATACAAGTCAAGATTAGTTACTCAAGCAGGCTTTGTGCTGGTGAGGTTTGGGCCACCCACTGGTCCTCACTTTCCCTGATCTAGGACCAGGTATCCCTTGTGATGCTACATGTCCCTCCATGACATCTTTATTTTTAACCTTCCTCTGCTTCTAATAGGCAACATAGTTGGAGGCCAACAAGTGAAGAGATGATCATGGTATCTTTTCTTTCCTCCTTATGTTGTTTGGGACAGTTTCCTTTAAGAGGAAGAAACCCAATCCGACCAGTTTATGCGGAAGTGGGGGTTTAAGACTCGGACAAGGGTGTGTGTGAAACTCAGGGCAGTAGGAACTGGAAGGTGCCCCCATTCCCTCTCCTGCTTCTATGCCTGTCACCTTCTCTGCTGACCAGCTCTCCCTGCTCTGCTGAAGAGCTCTCCCAGCTCTTCTCTGTCCAAACAGCCATGCGTGGCCATGCCCACGACACCCATGTGCCCCTCTCCCCGTGAGGATGCAGTGACACCTGGGTCCGCAGAGGCCCTTATTGGTCCAGCGTGGGTTGGGTGGCCTCTGGGATAAGGGTCAAAGGGGTGGACATTCATGGTACCAACATGGCTTCTCAGGCCCGAGGTGGGCTTGGGCTCCCGCTCACCCCTACCTAACCCACCTCCCCAGTTGCCTAGTCAACCTCTCCTTATCCTTCACGTTGTCATGGTCCTTTTCTGCATCCACTTGCTACAAGCCACACACTCATCATGCATCCTCTCCTCTTCTGTTTCCAATACTGTCACTTGTTAGACTTTCATGTGGCCATGTTGTAGATGGAGGTAAGCATTGGCCAAGTCATGGGTCGGATTTGCTAGAAATGTTTCTACACTGCATAACTGCACAAGCTAGGGCGCATTGGAGCCTGAGGCAAAAGGGAAACCATCAGTGTGGCTCATCCTGCCCTTATCCAAAATTATGATATTTTATTCATCACAGATTATTTTTGCATTTTGATGCATATTTTATGCATATGGCATAAAGTTATGATTTATCTTGATAACCAAAGTTTTTCTATGTCTCCTTGAACGTTGTGCCCAAGGCAAGCCCCTCACCTTCCCCAAGGCAAGCCCCTCATCTGGCTCCGAGCTGCAGAAGTATTGAAGTAAAAAGTTCAAAATACTCATGTCTGTGTCACCTAAGACCACTTCAGGCTTGCACTTTGAAAGCACTCGCTTTCCCTGCCTGGAATGGAGTCAGTGATGCAGACACGCCCTTTCACTTGCTGGTGCAAATACCTCTCTCCCAGATGGGGAAACTGAGACCCATCAGGATGGAACGACAGTTCCAAGACCCCGTGGGAGCCCAAGTGGGCCAGGACACTCTCTCTCCAGCCGACTCCTCCATCACTGGACGCATCCAATGGGGAAGGGAAAAGAGGCTCGGGCCTCGGCGTCCTGCCAGTTTATTTCTGGAGCGAGTAGCCCAGCCAGCCCTGGCCGGGGGGAAACACACATTCCGCTGGGAAGGAGCCCTGGGCGCCTGAGCCAACACCAGGCTGCCCCAGGGGGCATGAGGCTGGCCAGGGAGTGATCACGACGGTGCCCTCTCCGCCCCCCACACTGGACCCTGCATTTCTAGGCAGTGACATCAGAATGAAGGGAGCAGAACCCACCCTTGAAAGGAAAAACAAGTCACAGAAAAGACGGGGTGGATAAAAGAGATGAGAGGGCCCCCTCCCTTGCCTTGGTGGACACGATAAATTCGAGAATAAAAATAATCTCTGGTTATATAAGTGTGTTGCTTGGTTGGCCCATCGCTGGCTGACCAGGAAATGCTTATTCTCAGGCCAGCCCCACCGCCCTCTGAGGAAGGTGGCCTTTTATTCCCATTCTACATATGAGGAGACCACGCTAAGAGAGGCTAAGTGGACTGGACTCTGGCTCACACCTGTAATCCCAGCACTTTGGGAGGTCAAGGTGGGAGGATTGTTTGAATTCAGGATTTCAAGACCAGCCTGGACAAACATAACAAGACCTTGTCTTTACTAAAAAAAAAAAAAAAAAAAAATTCAAAAAGTTAGCTGAGCATGGCACATGCCTGTAGTCCCTGCTTCTTGGGAAGCTGAGGCAGGTGTATCACCTGAGCCCAGGAAGTTGAGACTTCAGTCACCAGTAAGCGTGCCAATGCACTCCAGCCTGGATGACAGAGTGAGATCCTGACTTTAAAAAAAAAAAAAAAAGAGGCTGAGTGGCTTCTTTAAAGTCTCTCACTCAACAAAACCTGGAGCCAGGATTCAAACCCAGACTGTCGGAAGCAGCAGATCCCCTTGTGAACAGATGGGTGGCAATTCCCACTGAGCATGCCCCACCTTCTGCTGGCAGGAAACCCTGACTCCAGCAACCTGTGCAGATACCAGCAACCTGTTCCCCAACCCCCTGACTGAGAGTCATAATACCCAAACCTCCATTCTTCCAAGAGGGTAAGCCTCCTCCCCCATGGGCCTGCTCACCTCCGTGCCTCCACCAACAGGCTACTGGACCCCCCCCCCAGACCCTCTTTCTGACCATGTCAGTTAACATTCCCCCAGAGGACCAGGTCTGTGCCCCAAGCTTGCACCTCTCATGCCAGAAAGAAGTTGGCCCCCAGAGGATGAAATCCAAGCCAGCCCTGTCCACCCACATGTGCAATTCCTGCAGAATCGTGTGCATTTTTTGGTGGGGAGAGGGGGACTTAATTATTTCTGAGGAGACTCAACTGGAGCTACCGGAACCGTCCTCCAAGTGGATCATCGCTCCAGACACTCCGTCCACTCATTGTCTACTGACCGTCCAGCAAGGGGTTCACATCAGGGCCTGGCCAAGGAGCACACCGCCCCGAGGATGTACGCTATATTCTTTCCAGAAGTGGGGGAAGAAGCTGCCTGTTTCCTGCTCCGACCAGGTGGAAAATCTGCTGAACTCAAAAGGTCAAAGCTAGTTTAATTTTATACCCTTTTGTTAAGAATGTTCCCTGAAAAAAAAAAAAAAACCTCATGTTTCTTTCCAACTTTTCAAAAGTTAATTCATGTGGAAGAAAAAAAAAAGATTAGGATAAAATTTCAAATATTAAATTCAAATGCAGGATTAATGACTTTTATTTCTAAGCCCAAGAGGCTGTCTGGAATTTGGGACATTTTTGGAGCCGTCGACAGCAGACATAACCAGATGCGGTTGTGTTTTGGACCAAGTCAGCACAAATGTAGCACCTTGAAAGTTCATATCCACGTCTGTCTTGACACGAACAGTCCCCCCTTTCGCGAATTCAGGGCTATCAGCTTAAAGACACAGACTAAACATTTTCTAAGCCTAAGTTCAAGTAGCTGACAATGGTGAGTCTGACTCGGTACCCCCTTGGCACCTTAACCCTTCCTTCCCCTCTTGCCCTCCTCAAAAACACACATAAACATGGGCCTAGGAGACAGCACAAAAATGACTAATTTGAAAGAAGAAAAAACAGGCTCTCCATCATCCACAATCTCTCTGGAGTCACTAGATACTGTGACAACATGTTTTAAGTCCTGCCGACCCCAGGAAGGACTGAAAAAAATCCCCTCCCAAAGGCCAGCCCTGTATGAATACTTTTTCTAGCCCAGTGTGGTCTGGAAGAACTTCCGAGTAGGAGTCTGGAAGATTGGACCAAGCTCTCGGATGACCCTTCTGAAACTATCCCTCACCTGACGCCATCCACACACATAGGAAAATGCAGAGTGACCACGATGCCAGGCCCTGGCTGGGTGAGGAGTGCTGTAGAGACAGAAACAGCCCTTGACCAACAAGCTCCATGGTCTGACATCTCCAGAAAATACTCCCTCCTCTGGGATGACGCTGGCAGACTGCAGTCCTTGGACCAAATGTGGCCCCCTGTGTATTTTTATAAATAAAGTTTTATTGGGAGGAAGCCATACCCACTCACTGACAGATTTTCCCAGGCAGCTTCCTATGACCACCAGTCAGTGAGTCGTGACAGACCCCATGGCCCACAAAGCCAAATCCTCACCAGCTGGCCCCCCACTGATGACGTTACTCCCTCCTGCTCTGCCCCTGGACCTGCTCCGAGACTTACACCTTACCTGCACATCTAAGATCCCAAGAAACTAGCAGCAGGGAAACCTGGTCCACGGGGCTGAGCAGAAGATTCTCAACCATAGTTACTTGTTTAAACTATTTCCCTCTGTGAGCCACGTATTGAGTCCTCTCATAGGATGCACTCCATGGGACATGTTTTGGGAGAATCTGGTGTGTGTGTGTATACATGTGTGTGTGTTTGTGTGTGTATGTAGGTTTGTGTTTGTATGTGTATGTGTGGTTGTGTGTGTGTGTGTGTGTGTGTGTGTGTGTGTGTGTGTAAGGATGCGGGTTAAAATCATCACTGCAAGGAAGACACTGTGTGACTGTTCTCAGACGCCTCCAGTCTAACATGTGGGAACACAAGAGCATAGTGCAAGTGGCGATTTAACCAACTCCTAGACAGAGTAACACCACCACAACCACAACCAAATACGATGGTTCAATTTTCTCAGCAGGGAAACGGTTTGATTTCAAATAATTTGATGATTTCCAACATAGGTGACTCTATATCACTAAACCAGAGGGTGAGAAACAGATCCATGAGCATCAGACAGAGGTTCTCACCATGGTGAGGAGGGAGATGGAATGCAGGTGTTGCAGGTTCATTTGTGTCCTCCCAGAATCCCTGTGCTGAAGTCCCACCCCCAGCACCTCAGAATGTGACTATACTTGGATATAAGACCTTAAAAGAGATCATTAGAGTCAAGTGCGATGGCTCACACCTGTCATCCCAGCACTTTGGGAAGATAAGGTGGAAGAATTGCTTGAACCTGGGAGTTTGAGACCAGCCTGGGCAACATAGTGAGCCTTCAACTCTACAAAAAGTCAAAAAAAATCAGCCAGGCTTGGTGGTGTACACTTGTAGTCCCAGTTACTTGGGAGGCTGAGGTAGAAGGATCGCCTGATCCCAGGAAGTCGAGGCTGCCATGAGCCATGATCCTTGGGACCTGGACCACAGAGTGAGACCCCAACTCATAAAAAAAGAGGTCATTAGAGTAGTATCAAGTCACTAGGGTGGGCCATGGCCCAGTCTGGCTAATGTCTTTATAAGAAGAGGAGGAGGCCGGGCACGGTGGCTCAAGCCTGTAATCCCAGTACTTTGGGAGGCCAAGATGAGAGGATTGCCTGAGCCCACGGGTTCGAGAACAGCTGGGCAACTTGGTGAGTCCTCATCTCTACCATAAATCAAAAAAGTAGCTGGGCATGGTAGCACGCACCTGTAGTTCCGGCTACTTGGAAGGCCATGGTGGAAGGATCGCTGGAGCCCCACAGGTTGATGCTGGGGTGACTGTGAGCATGCCACTGCATTCTAGCCTGGGCAACGGAGTGAGACTCCAACACACACACACACACACACACACACACACACACACACACACACAAAGAGGAGGTGAGGACATAGATGCACACAAAGGGACAACCATGTGAGACCACAGGGAGAAGATGGTGTCTACAAGCCGAGGAGAGGGGCCTCAGGAGTAACTTAGCCCAGCCGGCACTCGATCTCAGACTTCCAGCCTCCGAACCAGAGAAAATACACATTTGCCGTTCAAGCCTCCTGGCCTATGGACTGTGTTCTGGCTACCCGAGCAAGCTCATATGGCAAATACGACTTGACAGTCCCACTCACAGAACATGCCTAGTCTTTTGCAGCACTTTTCATGAAGCAGGCTCCAGCGCCTCATATTCAGCATCCAGCCTGCAGCTAGGTCTGAGTTCAAGTTGCAAGTTGACTACCACCTGGCCGTGGGAGTTGGGACAAGGGATTGCACCCCTCTGATTCCACGCTGCTTCATCTGTAAAACAGAAACAACGCTGCAGACTCCATCTGCGAGCCTCCCTCGCTTGTGAAGACTGAGATCATATCTGTAAGGGCAGGTAACACAAAGGGGTCATCGGGGGCAGCTGTCCATTGCAATCCGTCATCAACTGACTACAAGGTTGTTTTTTTTTTTTTGCTTTGTTTGTTTGTTTGTTTGAGGTGGAGTCTCACTCCGTCGCCCCGGCTGGAGTGCAGTAGCACGCTCCCTACCACTCCAGTGTCGATCTGCTGGGCTCTGGTCATCCTTCCGCTTCAGTCTTTCAAGTAGCTGGAACTACAGACGTATGCTACCATGCCCAGCTTATTTTTGATTTATTGTAGAGACAAACTCTCACCAAGTTGCCCGGGCTGGTCTCGAACCCGCAGACTCAGGCAATCCACTCAGCTCGGCCTCCCAAAGTGCTGGGATTACAGGTTGAGCCACCGAACCCAGCCGACTACAAGTTTTTAAAGGAGCAAAGAGATGCACTCATCATTGATGAGGTGCATTCTGACTAGAGAAACCCAGATGGGAGGGAAATAGACACGTGGTTCTGGGTATCAAGGGAGTGTGAGCTTCCTCCCGGCTTTATCATGAGAGACGAGGGGCGGGGCGGGGCAGGTGGGTGGTGATAGATCCTGGTGTGGGCTCTGTAGAATGACAGAGATATCCCCTCCCTTCCCCAGCACAACGACATGTGCAATCTCCCCAGGGCACAGGTGAAATAAAGGAGGCTTTGTGACAGCAACCTGCCCATGGCTGTACAGGGGCACAGGTTTTAACCCACAGAGTGTCACTGATTTAGCCATGGAACAAGTGACTTCATAGATGGATTTTATTATACAAAATCCCTAGCAGTTTCAAAATCAAGAATCCTTGTCATTTTTTTCCTGAAATTTCTTGGTTTTTTCTGAGCCTGCAATGTCAAGTGAAGACCATCAGTGGCCCGTGGATTTCATGAATCCAGGAGAGTCTAGCGAAATAATCAGAAATCAGGTCAGTTGCTTGTGCTACTAGGAAGATGTTGGGGGTATTACAAGGTGAAGGTCATGGCACTGTGCATGGTGGGCTATTTGCAGCTGGAATTTCAGGCGGGAGTAACTTTTTCCACCAAAAATGGTTTAAAGCTCTTCAACTCCCAGGGAGTGCAAAATAATTTGGGTCCCATACAGAGAATGCAGACCGTACAGGGACCCAGCACAAAGGCCATCACTTTCTTGACCCAGAAAAATGATCACAGCATTTTGTAGAGCCTGTGAGAGGAAGATACAGCTTTCCATGGAATCATGACATGTTTCTCCTGGTAGTGCCGTGAGAGACTCTTAAAGAATTACAAAGAACTCCTCTGAGATAGGACATGGGGTTTGAACTAGGACATCCCAGTGAGGCTGGAACACCAGGGGACACACAGCCAGGATCACCCGGACTGGATCCACCTCCAGCTGTGCTCATCAGAACTTATCTCCAGGAGCTTAGCCAGGGGGCAGGAAGTTGGCCTCAGATCCCACCCACTACAAGTAACAGGCATGTAATTTTCAGAGTGCGTGCGCAGCTTTTCACAACTATTCTACTTGAGAAAGCCCCGAGTGAAAGATCACTCCAGGAATTTGTATCAAAAGAGGTCTCTAGGGTGAGAAGGTTCTCTGGGACTAACCAGAACAACACCCTGCTCCTCTTGTCTGGCTTTGGTGTCTACGGCTGGTTTGGGGAAATATTTAATATTGAACTCGCATTAAGTGAGGATCTGGGGCAAGATGAGTCAGAATGAAACCCAAGCTGAGCTCAGAGAAACACCCTATTGCACGCCAAAGTATAGTAGCTAGGGTCTGCACCCTCTCACTAAAACACCCACAGCACTGGCACGCAACAGGGGGGTCAGTGAAATGTGAGGAATAAATGGACAGTTCCCACAAAGGATGGACTTCAGGCAAAGAATGTTTTCTCCTCTCTTCACCTCAATCTCCTCATTCATAAAGTGACCCCTCGGTTCTAGTCAACCCTCAAACATCCATGATTGAAGGATGCCCAAAACCACTGTGTTGTATCCCAGCACTTTGGGAGGACAAGGCAGGAGGATTGCTTGAGGCCAGGAGTTCAAGACCAGCCTGGGCAACATACTGAGACTCTGTGTCTACAAAAATAAAAAATAAAAAAAGTCAGGCATGGTAACACACACCTATAGTCCTAGCTACTCAGGAAGAGGCTGAGGCAGGAGAATCACTTGAGGCCAGGAGTTCAAGACCATCCTGGGCAACATAGCAAGACCTCATCACTACAAAATAATAATGATGATGATAATTATGATGCGCACAACATGTTCTTGCCCCAACATTGCTTGAATGTCATGGGCATGGTAAAGGTTAGTGGACACTGGAGCAAGACTGACCTGTGAAATTCGAGCTCTGCACACTCATCAGTCAGTGATCTTGGCCACATCACGTAACCATCCTGCCCCCTGTGTTCCTGGCATGTTACACGGGGGTGCTAGCAGTGCCTCCTCAGTGTTGCAAAGGCTCAAAGAGTCACTCTGCAGTTGGCCATTAGAAAGGCAGAGAGAGCATGATGTGTTTTCATTACTATTATCGCTCGGAGCTGTAGGAAAATTTGTTCGGGTAACACACATGGTGTCTTGCCCAGAATGAGCCTTGGGGAGGGCTGTTGTCATATTTATGACAGGGACATGTCGCCCTTGCCATCCGAGTCAGTTTGCTCTCTGAGTCTGAGCTGCGGGCATGTGGATGGGGGAACGGGTACAATGACCATTCTGTCATTTTATTATCAGGAACTCCTCCGGGAAGGAGGGCCCACCCTGGTTTCCCCAAGCAGCCCCCCTCAGATAGCAGAGAAGAGGTGAGGAGGCAGGGGCACCCAGACCCCTGTCAAGCCTCCGTCCTGTCCTGGGAGCAGAAGGAATAGCCAGGTTGTACCGCCCTCCGTGGCTTGACCAGCTGGGACACTGGGACCCAGGCAGTCAAGCCATGGGGATGGCGGGCTCTGGGGCAGGGGAGTCAGCCTGGGCTTCCCCGAAGCCACATTCCCATAGGCACTGCTGGCAGCAGGGCTGAGATGGGCTGGGGGCTGAGCGGCCGGGCCAGGCTGGCCAGGAAGCCTGCAGCGTGTCCATGTGCCTCCCCGCCTCAGTCCCAGGAGCTGGGATCAGCCAGTGCCTGGAGCCACTGGCCCTCAATCTGTCATGACACCCCAGGAAAAAATACAGCCCAAATACTGTTTTTTCATCCCTTTTATTATCCTAACAAGGCCTAACCTGGAAGCATTGCTGGCACTGAGTCGCACCCAGTGAGGCATGTTGGGTCGCAGGCTGTCCCAGTCAGGAGAGTGGCCCTGCGAGCCCAGGTCGGCAAGTCCCAGGCCTTGGCAGGGTGGGACCGCAGAGCTGGGCTCCATGAAGGCCAAGGGACAATGTCCCCCCCTGACAGCTTTATGGTCTCGCACCTGCGCCAGGAAACATTGCCAGAGCGATGATGTCATAGGCCTCCCCGGTGCATGATGTCACCGGGGTGGGCAGGGCCACCGTTTGGGAGCCAGAACCAGGAAGTCAGCTGTTAGCAGTTGCAAGGGGCTGTGACCCTGGGCCAGTCCTGGGGATCTGGGGGGGCAGCCTCCAAAAGTCATGCCCCTCCACCACGTCAAGCTATTCACAGCCACCGCAAGATTATCCACCAGTAGAGAGTAATGTCTCCGGTGAGCGCCACGCCTAGGAAGGTGGATTAAAAGGCAAAGTCCCGGGAGTGGACAGTCCACTGCTGTCAGTCACTGACCCCTTGGTGTTGGCGGAATCCTGCCACTCTCCAGCTCTCATCTGGGCCAGGACACAAGAACAGAAGGGACTCCTGCCATCCGGTGTCTCTTTGCGTCTACCCACAGGCAGGGCAGTCTCCCAGGTATGTGCAGCAGCCTAGGACCCCTCACTCAGAAGGAACTGCCTGACTTTAATACTCTGCTGTGCCCGCCTTGAGGTGCTCCGTGACACAGCCTACCTGTCTACCTGGCAGGACCCACCCCCCTGTGGAACTGCTGGACTCCTCCAAACCCCAACCCCCCCGCCTTTCAGACCAGCTCACAGGATCTCCAGCAACCCAGGATGTGACACTTGCTTGGGGCCTATTTTATAAACATGGACACCAGGAGGCAGGGCCAGGGAGCAACTTCCCTAAGACCACACCCTGGGGAGAGGCAGCCCCAGAGGCCAGGGCAGCCTTCAGCAGTGGCTCCACCCATACTTCCTACTTTCTCATGCACGGGGAAGAGGGGCCCAAGAGGCCCGGGGAAGGTCTCCAGACATCCGGGGTGCTGAGTGAAATCTCGGGAAAGGAGAGAGACACAGGTCATCGTCCCAGAGGAGAAATTCTAGGTGAGAGCCCCAGTGCACAATGTGGGCAGGGCAGGAGGCTGAAATAAAGAAAGGTGCTGTGACACCTTTCTAGTCATTCTAGGGACCCGCCTGACTACCTCATAGCCCTGCTGAAGACAAGGTCAAAGTCAGATCCCAGGGCCACACCTGGGTCACAAAGAAACAGGACCTACTGACATCAGACAGGGTTGCCCCACGAAAACACACAAACAAGGAGCTCCCAGCCCACAGGAGGCAGCTGCACCCAGGCGGTATGACCACAGTGACAGTGTGAGTCCCAGCCCACAGGAGGGGCTGCACTGAGACATTGTGACCACAGTGATGGTGTGAATCCTGGCACACAGGAGGGCACCCAAGTGGTGTGTCCACAGTGACAGTGTGCGTCCCGGCCCACAGGAGGGGCTGCACCCAGGCATTGTGACCACAGTGACGGTGTGAGTCCTGGCACACAAGAGGGGGGAGATCCAGGTGGTGTGACCACAGTGGCGGTGTGAGTCCTATCCCACGGAGGAGCTGCACCCAGGCAGTGTGGCCACAGTGAGGGTGTGAGTCCCTCCTGGATCCACCCACCACAAGGCAGCATCAGAAACACAGCGAGGAGCCCCTGAGAAAGCAAGTCTTGGTCAGAGGCAAAGGCGGGATGTGGGTTTGATCCCTTCAGATACCAGTGTTCCATCCAGGGCTACCCCATGGGTGGAAGGATTAAATCGATAAGCACATCTTCCCGAGCCTCCAAGGCCTCTTCTGCAAGCGGTGCAACTCAACTTGTTGCCTTATGACAACTCTAAGATCCTAACGCGGGCCAACCTTAGAGACGCCACTAGGTGACCATCACCTGCTTTACCTGCCCCATCCTCCCAGTGGACTTTCAGGAGGGCTTTACTCTTATTCCCATTTCTCAGGAGAGGAAACTAAGGGGCAGATGCCATCAGCCAGCCCCATGCCCCTCTGGGTGCCCCTGAGTCCTCACTCAGGGGTGAGGGAGCTGTGTCCCTGCACCCAGGAAGACGTGCTTTCTGCAGAAGGTCCCCAAGCCCCACGAGACTGGAGAGCCATGACTCCATGCGGCCAGCACCTCGGGAACATGGCTGCACGGCTGTCCCTGCCACGGCTCCGGAGACCCACAGCTGCATGACCCACAGCTGTCTTCTCCAGGATCACAGGCTGGGGCACACTCCCAGGTGACAATGGGCCCAGGCAGCTAGTGGTGGGACGATGAGATGCCCAGGAAACATGCTGAAACCCACCCAGAGGTAGACCTGCCTGCCAGCCCTCGGCCACTTCTGCATCATTCTTTTTTACAAAAAATCCCCCAAACTGTGTTTTCATTATCAAAGGGGTGGGCGTTCATCGCTGTGGGGGACGAGAATCCGGCAAGACAAGAGACACGCGGGCATCCACTATGCCACTGCTGGACCCCAGGCCGGCCCACTCCCCACCCCACCACCCGCCCCTGTCCAGATTCAACTAACCAGGTCCAGAGCCTCCACGGCTTGGAGAGAGAGAGATGAGCCACTGCCTTGTTGCAGGGTTGCGTGCGTCTGGCAGGACGGGAGGTATATTGCACACACAGGCCGGTCCCTCGTACTAACTTCCCCAAAGCTGGCTCCACATGGGCCACCCCACTGGGCCCCCAGGGAACAGTATGGATGCGACTTGGTTTCCCTCTCTCATTCCCTTCCCCTGCCCCGCTCCTCCAGGGGTGAGGATGGAAGACAGTCGTTCTGTTTTTACAAATATTTGTCCAGCACTCTCCACATGCTAGGAATTGCTCTAAGCACCTCACAAATGTTACCTGGTGAGTAACAACCGTAGGAAGTAGGCACTCTTACGATCACATTCTACAGTTGAGGAAATGGGGGCTCAGAGAGGCCAAGACACTTTCCCGAGGTCACCCAGCAAATAAATAGCAGAGGTTGGGTTTGTGCTCAAGTCTGTGCTGGCGGTCAAGGAGACACAAGCCGTCCGACCATGACCATGAGGACCACACTGGACGCACTTTGCCTGGGGAAAGATGGGAAGACAAAGGTGCCCCATGGGATGGGAATCCCTGCTAACAGTCAGCTTTTTTTAATTACGGAAGAAGAATTAGATGCAGAGCAATGGCACCGAACCTGGCTACACAGGAGCATCACTGCTCCCCACAACCTGCCTCCCTTGGTGGAGGCAGCCCAGGGCCCAAGAATCAGGATTTGTCAAGACTCCCTAAGACCTCTTCCCTGGAAAACCTCAGTTGTGTCCACACATCCCCACTATGTGACCCTGGGCTGTTTGCTTTGCCTCTCCAGACCTCAGTTTCCACATCTGTGAAATGGGTATTCTGCCACACGGTGAGTGTGGGAAGCCACAGGTGACCCGGACATCTTGCAAGGACCCTGTACAGCTGAGCACCGTGGCACCACTGGCGCTTACACTAAAGCACCCGCAGCTCTCAATGTACAGGCAGAGGTAAGTGGTTGGTGTGTCCAGGCTGCCATCACTAAGTCCACAGACGCGGCAGCTCAAACTGCCAGAGACATACTTCCTTACATTCTGGAGGCTGAAGTCTGTTAGAGCCTCTGTTAGAGCCTCTCTCCTGGGCTGGTGGATGACCATCATCCCCCGTGTCCTCCCACGGTTGTCCCTCTGTGTGTGTCTGTGTCCTCACCTCCTCTTCTCATGAGGACACCCGTCCTATCAGGCCGGGTGGCCTCATCTTCCCTTAATCACCTCTTTAAAGGTCCAGCTTCCAACTACGGTCAGTCGCATCTGACGAACTGGGGACTCATGCTTCAACTTACAAATGTACAGGGCACAGAACTCAGCCTTGAGTGATGCAGATGGCACCTGTTCCGATGCACATCCAAGATCGCGTGACTGGGAGCCGACTCTCACCCTCACCCTGCAACCGACGCTCGGCCAGGCGGGGCCGTTGTGAGTGAGTGAGCTGCCCGTGGACGATGGCAAGCCCAGCCCTCCCAATCCGGCATCGCCCCTGCCCAGCTCGGCGAGGGTTAACCTGAGGCCTCTGGACGTGGGTGGATTTCCTCCGCCTTTACCGTCTCACCCTGACGTGGAGGGCTCACATTTCTCACTTAATTACTTGTCCTGCAATCAGAAGAGATAGCCTGTTTCTGTGCGGACTTGGCTGCAGCTGTGAACTGTTTATTTACTTTTACTCAGCCCGGGAATGGCTGTAATTTAAAGGTTCAGATCTCAGCTACCCTGCCTGGTGCAAACCCCGCTTAAACACTTCCATATTGCCGGGGTGGAATGTCGCTGGAGGCGGCCGGCTCCCGCCTCCGTCCCCGACGGGCACTGAGGAGGCAGGTGTTCCTAGTTACGCTGCTGCCCACGCGCTGCTGCTGGCCCTGCGGTCCGCCCAGGAGCTCGCGGGGAATCTACAAGCCGCAGATGGGGCGAGGCCCACAAGATGCCAGGACCCGATTGCCCCCACAACCCCCCTCCAAAAAAAAAAAAAAAAAAACAACTTGTCCCTGGTCCCTGCCACAGTTCAAGCCCCGGCGCTCACTAATTCCTGCGCCAAATGGTGTAATTACCACTTAAGTTGTCAAATGGCATCCAGATGGTCTTACCTTTCACACCAGCAGTTTAATAAGCTTTTAGGCGTGACCTCTGCCGCTCGTCTTCCACCTGCGCGGCCCCGATTTGTGAAATTCGAGCCCACAATTAGATCTGATAATGAGAGCTGGGGCGCGCCCAGCCTTGAACTCTGCGAGCTCGCAGCAAGGGGCGCCCAGCGCGTCACCCCACGCCACTGACAAATGACATGTGTCCCACCACCACAAGCGTGGGGGCCCCTGTGCACAGGC
Organism: Cephalopachus bancanus; assembly: GCA_027257055.1. Taxonomy (NCBI): domain Eukaryota; kingdom Metazoa; phylum Chordata; class Mammalia; order Primates; family Tarsiidae; genus Cephalopachus; species Cephalopachus bancanus. The sequence goes on from JAPVLO010000155.1 coordinate 2,793,235, forward strand.
ACCCTGAGGACTGCCCAGGAGATCACAGGCCTGGAGACCCCCAGGGTGTGTATGGGGAGGTGGGGGGATGGCCAGGCAGCTCCGAAAGCTGAAGGCAAGCTGTTCCAGAATCAGATTCTGGCAAACCTGTGTCCCCCATGCTGCTGCTTGTGGCCTACCTGCCCCAAGGCGGCCTAGCAGGGAGAACTGGTACTGGCACTGCCATCAGCACCGACGGGGGCCACCCCTCGGGTGGCTCCTCCTGCTGCCAAAAAGCTGGGCATGGTATGCAGTGGCTCACACCTGTCATCCTGCATTTGGGGAGGTTGAGGTGGGAGGATTGCTGTAGACCAGTCTGGGCAAGATAACGAGACCTCATCTCTACAAAAAAATTGTTAAAAATTAGCCAGGTGTGGTGGTGCGTGCTTGTGATCCCAGCAACTGAGAAGGTTGAGGTAGAAGGACTGCCTGAGCCCAGGAGGTCAAGGCTGCAGTGAGTAGCGATAGTATCACTGTGTTCCAGCCTGGGCGACAGAGTGAGACCTTGACTCAATAAAATAAAATAAAATAAATCTCACTCTGTCGCCCAGGCTGGAGTGCAGTGGCGGCACACTGCTTTAAAAAAAAAAAGAACACACGGGTCCATCTGTCAATTCACCCTTTATATTTACTGGGACCGTAGCAATTCCACAGTGAAGCCTTCCCAACAGAGGAGAATGGTCTGCCCTGCGAAGGATTGCATCCCAGTGTCTGTTGTGAGAATCAGACTATTCTCTCCCAGGATGGGGCAAACCCTTCTGGCAGTCATAGAACCAACGTGCACTTGGCACCATGTCCAGGATTTTACACATATTGCATCTTCACAACTGTGTACGTGCTGTTTTGTAGACTAGAAAACTGTAACACAGAGAGGTTGAGTCACTTACCTAAGGTCAGTCACACAGTGGTGAGGGGTGGGAATGGGATTTGAGACTAGGTTAGGAATCAGACATTACAAATGTGGACAACTAGATCCCATTAGATAAAAAAGAGTAATTAAAAATAGATTGGCCCGCAAACAGGATAGCATGTAATAGATAATAAACCAGGCTTCAAGGTATGTATGAGGAGTTGGAAAATTCCAAATATTTATTTTCTTTTGGATCAAGACCTCACTGTTGACCAAGCTAGAGTGCAGTGGCACAATCACAGCTCACTGCAACCTCCAACTTCTGGGCTCAAGCGATCCTTCAGCCTCAGCCTCCCAAGTAGCTGGGACCACAGGCGTGTGCCACCTTACCTGGCTAATTTTTTATTTTTATTTTTGTAGAGACAAGGTCTTGCTACATTGCCCAGGCTGGTCTCGAACTCCTGGGCTCAAGCAGTCCTCCCGCCTTGGCCTCCCGACATACTGGAATTATAGGCATGAGCCACAGAATCCGGCTTCCACGTAATTTAAGAAGAGGCCCTCACACTGACACATGCAATGTTCAACAGACTGTTGGAAGCAGATAGATACCAAGAGGGACACATCAGAAGCCCTCTCTGCTCTTGGCTGGAGTGGCGGGAAACCCAGCAGGGCCACTCGTGCTCTGGGCCAGGGAGAGAGGTTTCCGTGGGAGACTGTGGGCCCTGATCTTTGCCGAGAGAAGATTCCAGTTAGAGCAGCTGACACAATCAGGAGCCTGGGGAGGCCGAGGCCCAAGAGGAAGCCCGGAAAATGTCTTTATTCCACGACATGTGACTCTTTCTGGGGATGTCAGTGTTCCATCTTCCTGACCTTCACAGGGACCCTGGGCTTTATGTTGTCACTGAAAACCTACTTGTAGGATGGAGTCACCATTCTTACTAAGGTGTAAATGACTGATAGGAAGAGGAGACTGCACTTCCATTATCAGCTGAGGCCAAAATCTCATCATTTTTACTAAAATAGAGCGAGGGGGAAGGGAGACAGTGGCTTTTCAAAATGCGTCTGCGTGTGCCATAGATTGCAGAGCAAAAGGGTATGAACTTTTAATGCAAAGATGCCCAAAATCCTCCTGGGCAGTTCTTGGGCTGTGGTCCACACTGATGGGCGGGCACTTCCTCTGATGATAATTCTGTAGTGGGAAACCTTGAAAGACCTGGCCTTCGATGACACAAGTGGTTCATCCAACAGTGATGTCATCAGCAAGAGACCCACTTGCCTAGGCACGAGCTGGGGGTCCCCATGACAATTCCAGGACCCAAAAGCTGCCTCTATTGAGACACCCACAAAGAGCCAACCTGGTATCAGGACCTTCTGCCCCACCCACACATGTGTTCATGGGTGGGTCAGGGCCCACCCTGCTTGCCGCCCATGGACACCTTAAACCACCGTGGACCCCGCAGCCTCGTCTTGGAGTCTTGACACTGGCCGCTCTCTTTGATCAAAATGTCCATCCCCTGTCCATCTGGAGGACTCCCACTCATGACTCAAGGTGCCATCCCCTGGGTCCCAGCGCCTGCCACTGCTGACCCCATGGGCCTTGGGTCCCCACCCTAGGGAGGCTGATCATCAGACTGGTGTTCTCCCCGCTGGCCCAGGAAGGTGCTGTGCCCACACAGGGGAGTCTCTGCCCATACCATCAGCATTGCTCGAGTTCTCACATTCTCATCCCCCCAGTGTGAGCTCCTGGTGGGCAGGGGCAGCGTGTACTCATGTCCATGTCCCCAGCACCTGGGCTGGGGCAGGTGCCATCTGGGTTCGAGTGAACAAATCTTTCCAGTTCCATCCCTCCACGAGCCTGTATCTGCAGGGCCCTCTGAGATCCCGGGCCCTACTGTGCGTGTGTGAAGATGAGACCGTGTGTGTTACCACCAGGAAGACACCAATAGGCACAGGCAATGACTGACCCAACACTCTGCTCCAGCAGGACAGACATTGCCAGGTGGGTGCCATGTGAGAGTTCTGGAAGCCTGTGGGCTGATGTGAGGGTTTGGGAAGAGGGGGCGGCAGGGAGCAGCGGCGATGTGGTATAGAAGTGACCGCCATGGCCTCACAGGGTGCAGGTCTTTCCTGCAACAGCCCCTGTGGTCAGCATGTGGTTGGTCCCACCCTTCAGACCAGGAGACAGAGGGTCAGGCCTTCAGCAACATAGCTGAGACCCCACAGTGGCTTTGACAGGAACAGATGAGCGATTGCCCATAGCAGCCCCACCTCAGGGGAGGGCAGAAGGAGCTCGGGGTCAGAGCTGACAGGCACCACCACTCATGTTCAGGATTTCACATGTGTGAACTTGCAAATCCTTGCAATCGCAGGAAGCAGGAGGGGTTGACTCGGTCTTCCGGTTCCAGAGCCAGCCTTTTTCTGTGTTCATGTGTGTGTTGGTGTGTGTAGTGTGTGTGTGCCTAGCATGTTATGTGCATATGTGTGTTGGTGTGTGTGCATAGTATGTTGTACATGCTGGCACACGTGGTGTGTATGTGCATAACATGTTACTTGTGTGTTGGTGTGCGTGGTGTGTGTGAATAGCATGTTGTGTTTGGGTGCGTGTGATGTGCATAGCATGTGATGTGTGTTGGTGTGTGGTGTGCATGTGCATGACATGTTGTGTCCTTGTATTTTGCTGTATGTGCATGTGTGTGACATATTGTGTGTGGTATGCCTGTACATAGCATGTTATGCATGCATGTGTTGCTATGTGTGTTGTGCATGTGTATAGCATGTTGTGTGCATGTGTGTTGGTGTGTGCGTAGCATCGTGTGTTGCTGTGTGTGGTATGCATGTGTGTGATATGTGTGCCCGTGTGTTACTGTGTGTGTGCATAACTGTGGGTATGTGGTATGAGTGTGCATAACATGTTATCTGTGTGTGCATGTTGGTGCCTGGCCCAAACTGTCAGGCCAATGTTTTCCCAAGTTTGCCAGATGAGAAAAATTACCTGTGGCCTAGTAAATTACAGATCGGGGGTACCCCTCTAGTTCTGATGAGTCTGGCTTTGAAACTGGGGACCTGAGAATCTGCATTTTTTTATTTTTAGAGATAGGGCCTTGCTCCATGGTCCAGACTGGAGTGCAGTGGCGCAATCACATCTTACCATCACCTTGAACTCCAGGCGATCCCCTCCTGAGCCTCCAAGTAGCTGGGACTGCAAGCATGCACCACATGGCCAGCTAACTTTTTGATTTTTTGTAGGGACAAAAGTCTCACTATGTTGCCCAGGTGGGTCTTGATCTCCTGAGCTCAATCAATCCTGCCACCTCAGTCTCCCAACATGCTGGGATTGCAGGCATGAACCACCTTGCACGGCTAGAATCAGCAATTTTAAACAAACATCACTGAAGGTGAGATTGAGAACCACAGCCCACACCCTATCGTAGGATTCCTCTCCCATTTCCACCCACTGGATGCTCAGAGCATCTTTCAGAGGTGGGTGGAGTGGGGTGAGGCCAGAGCCCGGTCTGCACAGCGCCCCCAAGGGCCACGTGGAGCACTGCATCCCCCCCAGCAGGGAACCACCCGTGGCCCAACACAGAGAATGGGCGGAAACAGGAGTTCACCCCGTGCCATTTCTCGCCGGCCTCTGGCTGGGCCGGGCCTACAGGGGGAATTCTGGACAGGGAGCTGCTGAAAAGGCCAGGGACACGGGAGAGGTGGCGGCAGGGGCCCCGCTGTGGTGCCAGAGCCCTGGGAAACAAAACACAGCCCCTCCACGGCTGGCGGGGCTGGGGTGGGGGGCCGGAACAATCACCCGCCGAAATCTGCAAGCTCATCACAGCACTTGGAAACCGTGCTGGGGACATGGCGCAGGACACATCCTGCTCGCAGAGATAAGAGAGGATTCCCAGGCTCTCACTGCCGGGCGCCCTCAGGGGAGCACGATTGGCGGCTGGCTCCGAGGACATGAGAGGATGCCCAAACAAACACACTGGTGGGGACGGCCGCCCCTGTGCCCTTCACCCCTTGGGACAGGACATCTTGGGGGAGGGGAGCCAGATCAGAGGGACAGGGACGCACACCTGAAGTCACCCTCAGGCTGACCTGCAACTCCACCCTACCACATACTGGTTGCAGGGTCCAGGGCAAGTGGCTATACCTCACTGTGCCTCAGTTTCCCCACCTGAAAAAAGTTGCTGCCATAGGAAACTGCCCCTCAGCATTCTGCCAGGACTCGCTGAGGTCCTGTGTGTCGGAGTCATGGCCAACGTGTGCTGAGGACCCTGACCTGCTCAGAATGCTGCTGTGCCATCCGTCCTGCCTTATGGTAGGTCTGCAAGCTGAGGGTTCTTTCAAGCCCCCTTATGCTGTGAGGAAACCATGTGTGCCAGGCTGTGAAGGGTGTTCAGGCTAGAGAGAGCTGAGCTTGCAGCCCGATGCCACATTCAACCATGATCCAGCATGCCTTCCTGAGAGCTGATCATGCTGGCTCGTAAGAAACGAGTGGCCATGCTAGTTCATGCCAGTTCTATCCTTATTCTGTGGGGCTGTGCCGTTTGGCCTGATTCAATTGAACTGCTGAGTATTTGAACCACGTGTATACCTCAAAAACAATAATAACTGGGCAGGCAAGGTGGGAGGATCCCTTGAGGCCAGGAGATGGAGACTAGGCTGGGCAACATAGCAAGACCCCATCTCTACAAAAAAATACAGAATAGAGATGATAATCATAACTCGAGTAAAAGCAAACACTTCCACAGCATGCTTGATGTGCCAGGATGCTTTCATACGCTTTCCATAGAAAGATCTGCCAGGGAGGTACTGTGACCACCCCCAGTCCATGGGTGAGTCTGTCGAGGGGCAGAGAGCAGGAGTCACCTGCCCGACGTCACCCAACAGTGAGCAGGGCAGGACAGCATCTCGCCAGGCAGGGCCCACCCCGAGAGCCGTCTCCCTCTGCACCTCTCCCCCACACACCTCTTGAGGGATCACCATGTCCCTCTGTGTTGCAGCACAGTGATTGGCCATCCACGGGAGGTTCAGCAGTGTCCATCAAATGACATCAGATGTCCCCTCCTGGTGTTGTCTGAGCCTGTGGCATCCATGATGATGTGGAGGAGGTGCCGTGCTGCTTGGGACAGTGGCAAGCCCTCCACAGGAGACTCAGCTGCCCACATGAAATGAGTTCTCAACCTTGTGTTAGTGGAATAAGCCAGGCAGAGCCAGTGTTTGTGGGGGAATCAGCAGGGGGCCCGGAATCCCACTAGGAACATAGAGCCATGCCCCAGGCCCCCCAGTAGGGCCTTGCAACGGGCTCCCAGGCAGAGATGTGTGCCAGGCTCCCAGGTATAGCCATACCCCAGGCTCCCAGGTAAGGCTGTGCCCCCGGCTCCCAGGCAGAGCATAGTGCTTGTGACTGAGACACACCCCCTTGAGGCCAACAGTTCAACACATACTGATTTCTTATTAGGGCTGAACGGTCCACTCAAATGCAAGACCCAGTCGGGGAGACACAGCCTTTCTCCTGCCCCACTGATGCGCAATGGCGCCAATACCTCTTGCCCCACCCTGGGCCACCCCTAACTCTCACAGCACACACCTGCCCTGGGAAGCACTTGTGTGTGACCAAGCCCCCAACAGGACCCAGACATGGTGAACAGCAACATGGTAGACAGAATAATGTGCTCAAGAAACATTTGCATTCTAATTCCCAGAACCCATGAAAGTGCTAGGTTACATGGCATGTGCATGCTCTCTCTAGTTCTCAAGTCAAGAAGGTGCTAGAACCGAGGTCAGCCACTCTCAAAGCCCATGGTTCCCCCACCCCCCATGATTCCAGGAGGAGATTTTAAAGTTCTCCTGTTAGAGAACACCCAGCGTTCCTATAAACTACATCCACTTGGAAGGCTTTAAAGAAATGCTTTGGAAGCTACCTCTTCCTCCTGCTGGTGGCTTATCCCCAAGAAATTGTTGAAATAAATTAAGGATCTTGGAAGGAGCTGTGGTAGGGTCTGTCAGTGTGTTTACTAGAGTCATGGGTACATGACTTCTCCCTTGATGCCTTTTGATTTAGAGGCTGGAGGTCACTGGGTACCTTGCTTGGAGGCCACTGGGTCCCTTGCAGCTAGGCATGGCCAGGTGACCTGCTTTGACCCATGACATGAAAGCAGAGTCTGTTGAGACTCTTCTGGGAAATCTGCTTTCCTAATAAGAAGGCACAGACCCATTGGTGCAGTCCCAGTATCCTCCCTGCCCCCCTTGATTGCAGATGTGTTGTCTGAAGACGCAGCAGCCATGTTGAGACCATGAGACAACAGACAAGAGCAACATGGTAGACAGAATAATGTGCTCAAGAAACATTTGCATTCTAATTCCCAGAACCCATGAAAGTGCTAGGTTACATGGCATCAGGGAATTGGCTTTATATGGAAGCAGAGTTGCTAATTGACATACCTTAAAATGGGGCAGTGTCTTTGATGGTCTGAGCGGGTCCTTTATAAACACAGCATTCTTTTTTATTTTTTGAGTTGGAGTCTCACTCTGTCACCCAGGTTGAAGTACCGTGGCATGCACGCTCAGGGCCATCCCAGTGTTGACCTGCTGGGCTCAGGTGACCCTTCCACCTCAGCCTTCCAAGTAGCCAGAACTACAGGCATGTGCTACCACTCCCAGTTAATTTTTGATTGATTGTAGAGACAAGGTCTCACCAAGTTGCCCAGGCTGGTCTCGAACCCACAGGCTCAGGCAATCCACTCACCTTGGCCTCCCAAAGTGCTAGGATGACAGGCTGAGCCACCAAGCCTAAACACAGCATTCTTAAAAGAGGAAGATGGAAGAGGAAGAGGAGGTCACATAAAGAGAAGAAAACAGAGGGCAGAGACCTTTTCCTCTGCTGCCTTCAAGGGTGGACGAGGACCCATGAGCCCAGGGATGCGGCAGCTCTGGAGGCTGGACAAAGCAGGAGACAGATCCTCCCTTGGAACCTCCGGGAGGAAGCACCTGCGACATCTTGATTTTAGCCCAGTGAGACCCATGGTATAGAAGAGATGACCCCAGTGGAAAGGGTTAGCCAGGGCCTAATGCGTGGCCCGTGCTTGGTCACTGCTCACTGCCAGAACACTTCCGTCTGACACGCCCAGCAGCCCTGTGACGGAGGTCTGGCTCCCTCCCATGTTACAGGCCAGGAATCCGAGGCTGAAAGGTACGTGACTCAGCATGAGAAATAAACGGAACTTCTCACTGCCTTGGAGTTGCCTCCTCTGGTACCTAAGAGGCCCGTATCTGGATGGGAATTGCCATGGTGATCAGGGCCAGTAACTCTTAGAGATGCTTCCCATGGTACCCAAGGGTCCATATCTGGGTGGGAGTTGCCATGGTGCTCACAGCCCTAACTCTTAGAGATGCCTCCTGTGGTCCCCAAGGGTCTGTATCTGGATGGGAGTTGCCATAGTGACTGCAGCCAGTAACTCTTAGAGATGCCTCCCATGGTACTCAAGGGTCCACATCTGGGTGAGAGTTGCCATGGTGATCACAGTCTCACGCCTTATCTGTGGACCCGTCATCATGTGTGACCACAGTCCTCCCAGACCCCGCAACAACCATGTTGGGATCTTGCACTGTCCACCCTCAAGACAAGGAAGCCATGACCTAGGAGAAATCTAGCATCCTGCCCATGATTCTAGGATATACAGGCACAGGTGTAGCATAGGTGGCCGGTAGTACATCTGGGTTCTCATCCAGGAGCTCACATGTCCGCCAGCCACCACAGAGCCTCCTCTGGCCCTTCAGCACTCAGAGAAGTGAGGCAAAGGCTTTCAGCTAGAGGCATCCAGGAGAGTTCCCTCCAGAACCAGCATTCAGAGCTCTGAAAACTCAGAAAAATCTCCCATTCAACTGGGAGCCCCACTGAGGTAAGGGCTGGGGAAGGAGGCAGGAAGAGGAGGATGCTCAAGGTAGCCCAAGGCGCAGCATGGCGAGACCTCGCTGAAGAATGTGATCGAGAAGCCTGGGGACTCTCCTCCCATGCACCCCTACATCCCTGCCTATGCCCACCCCGGTGGGGGGCTCTCCTATAGCTTCCCCCAGCTCCGTCATCCACCATGGGCTGGGGGTATGGGGCCACATTTTGAACTCCACTCTGGTACTTACTGGGCCTGTGGCTCTGGGCAAATCTCCCACCCTTTCTGTGCCTCAATTTCCTTCTCTGTGGAATGACAGTCATCAAAGAAACTGCCTATCTCAAGGCAAACCTTGGCCAACATTCGTGATCCTTCATTCTCCTCAGTTCTAGACTCACAAATTCATTTTCTTTCTAATGAAGCAGTGAGTGAAATATTTAGAATGTTAAGAAATAAATATCGTGTTGGAAGGACTTCATAAAATCCTCTCTTCCCCAAGATAGCATCAAGTGATCATCATCGAATCTGATCCACAAAGGTTTCTGGGCCCTCTGCTGGTTGTCTACACAACACCCACTTCCCCCCCCCACTCCTTCTTGCTGATAGGATTCTCATTTCATTTGGCTTGAAAATGAGCCCCAGCCAAAAAAAATATGCAGTTTCCCAGACTCCTTTGCAGTGGAGGTGGTCACGTGACCCCATTCTGGCAAGTGAGGGGGTGTCCCTTGCAGAATAAAAAGACAATACACTTTCCCCCTTTGCACTTTATCCTCCTGGAAGGCATGTGAGTCTCACTGGCGTAGCCTTCACCTTGTCTTCCTGAGATCACAGGTATGGAGGTAAGAGATGAGGCTGGCCAGGCTGCCCACCCTGGGCTGCCCACCTAGAACTCTGAGACACGCCCACCCTCTATCAGACCACTAATTGATAGCAGAATGCATCCTCACCCATTCACCAGGGTCTGAGTGAGGAAACCCACCACCCTCTACCCCGATCTGCTGGGGAATGAATGCAGAAGATGGGAAGATTGTCTGTCTCCACGGTAGCCACTTCCCCAGGCCGGAGCTCCGCCTCCCTGGTGCCTACCTGAGATGATTGGTGGCGATGTCATCCAATTAGAACATTTCCTTTCTTATTTGAGACACTGATGGGCAGGTTGCCTCTATGCCCCACAGGAAATATTTATTGGTATGTCGTGTTTTATTATTTACTTTGTTTATCTATTTGTTTACTTTGTGGGTGAAAACCACCAGCCAGCTTTCTTGAGGCATAAAATATGGCATTCAGACTGCAGACCCTGAAAGCTTGTCCTTCCTCTCTGAGTTGTAACTGATGGAGAGGATCTCTTGGGAGGGGGGAATAAGAGATCATCTCTCAGGAGATCGTCTCTCAGGAGAGGGCCTCCCCAGCCTGCAGAGTCCGCTCACCTGGTGACTACTGAAGCAGCTCAGCAATGTGCTATGCCGCTGTGGCACCTGATCTCAGAGCCTTCATCTGTGAGATGGGAACAACCAGCCAGCCTTCCTGGCCCTGAGGAACATGCACTCAGGATGTGTCTCCCGCCCTGCTCCCTCATCTGCTCACTCACCCCAGCCTTGTACTCCCTCCCCATGCCTCAAAACCTGGCCCTGTCCCCACACCAGACCAAGTCCAGAGGCGGCGTCCCAAGAGCCTTCCCTGAAATGCCCTCCTCTGCGTACCCATTGTCCCCACCAAACATCCCACATAGAGGTCTGTGGTCACGTGACCGCCCTGTGCGGTGCTATCCTGATAAGCTGCTCACAGCTGACACCTGGTTCCTCTCAAGTGCCTGGCACACAGTAGGTGCTCAATAAATGCTCATTGCTGATTGAAGGGCGGGCCAGCAGACCGACACATGGATGCCGCACTGCCACTGTGAACTCAGGCTTGGAGAACTTGTGTGACAGGGCTTTGTTTTGCCGTTCTTATGTTTCACGCCCTCACAACTTGTATCACTGGGGAAATGCATTCTGTGACGTTTACCGTGCAGGCCCGGGGGACGTGAGTTAACACTCCCAGCCCATGATCAGAGAACTGGGTAAGTCAGGTGACCTCGGGGTTAAGCAGAGGATGTGTCCTCAGGTAGGACATCCCAGAAAGGGCAGAAGGGGGGTTGGTTGGGAAATCAAAATTCTCATATAGCACCTCACTTACTGCACTTCAGCAGGGTCTTGAAGAGATAAGGGGACACACTGATGGGAGAAAGCTCTCTGGAGAGAAGGGACAGAGAGTGACAAGGCAGCGAGATGAGAACACCAGCAGGGGTGTTAGTGGAACCTGCATTGTGGGAGTGGTTGGAACGTCGAGGTACGTGTCATGGCACAGCAATGGAGGCAGGTGCACGCTGGTGGTCATGACAGGACAGCTGGGACCAAGGGAATAATTCACAGTAGGCAGTGGCCGGCACACTGGGGCTGGAGGGGAGGGGAGGAAGGTGGCCCACCCAGCAGCTGGGACCTCCATGGGCCTCTGTGGGAGCCTTGTACACACTATGGGGCACAGTCTAGCAGAGAGAGAAGAGGAGAAACACTCAGCTTCTCCCTCTCTGACCCTCCCCTCTCCCCCATGGAAAAGAGTAAAAACACCCAGCTTCTCTCTTCCTGACCCTTCCATTCTCCAGAGAAAACAGGAGAAACATATGGCTTCTCCCTCTCTGACCCTCCCCTCCCCACCATAGAAGAGGAGAAACACCCAGTTTCTCCCTCCCTGACCCTCTCATCTCCCATAGAAAAAGAGAAGCAACACATGGCTTCTCCCTCCCTGAACCTCCCATCTACCATAGAGAAGAGGAGAAACACCTGGCTTCTCACTTTCTGACCATCTAATGCTCCATAGAGAAGAGGAGAAACACCCAGCTTGCCCCTCCCAGACACTCCCATCTTCCATAGAGAAGAGGAGAAACATACAGTGTCTTCCTCCCTTGCCCTCTCATTCCCCCATAGAGAAAAGGAGAAACACCTGGCTTCTCCCTGCCTGACACTCCCTTCTCCCCCATAAAGCAGAGGAGAAACACCCAGCTACTCCTTCCCTGACTCTCCCATCTACCCACAGAGAAGAGGAAAAACACCCAGCTTCTCCCTCCCTGACACTTCCATCTCCAACAGAGAAGAAGAGAAACATCTCCAGCTTCTCCTTCCATGACCCTCCTATTTCTCCATAGAGAAAAGAAGGAACAGCTGACTTTTCCCTCCCTGCTTCTCCCCTCTCCCCCATAGAGAAGAGAAGAAACGCCGGGCTTCTCCCTCCCTGGCCCTTCCATCCCCCATAGAGAAAAGGAGGAACACACAGCTTCTCCCTCATTGGCCCTATCAACCCACATAGAGGAGAAACACTAGGTTTCTCCTTCCCTGACCCTCCCAGCCCCCATAGAGTAGAGGAGAAACACCCAGCATCTCCCTCCCTAATCCTCCCATCTCTCCATAGAGAAGAGGAGAAACACCTGGCTTCTCCCTCTCTGACCCTCCTATCCTCCCTAGAGAAGAGAAGTAACACCCGGCTTCTCCCTTGTTGTCCCTCCCAGAGAGTAGAGGAAAAAAACCCAACTTTTCCCTCCTTGACCCTCCCTTCTCCCCTAAAGAGAAGAGGAGAAACATTCAGCTTCTCCCTCCCTGATCCTCCCATCTCCCTCATAGAGAAGAGGAAAAACACTAAGTTTCTCCCTCCCTGACACTTCCATTCCCCATAGAGAAGAGGAGACACACCGAACTCCTCCTTCCTGATCCTTTCATCTTCCCATAGAGAAGAAACACCCAGCTTCACCCTTCCTGGCCCTCCCTCTTCCCCATAGAGAAGAGGAGAAACACCCAGTTTCTCCTTCCCTGACACTCCCATCCCCCATCGAGAAGAGGAGAAACACCCACCTCTCTCCCTGACTCTCCCATCTCCCCATGAAGAGAAGAAACACCCAGCTTCTCCCTCCCTGACGCTCTCCTCTTCCCCATAGAGAAGAAGAGAAACACCCAGCTTCTCCTTCCCTCACCCTCCCATCCCCCATAGGGAAGAGAAGAAACACCCAGTTTCTCCCTCCCTGACATTTCCATCCTCCACAGAGAAGAAGAGGAACCCAGCTTCTTCTTTCCTGGCCCTCCCATCTCCCCATAGAGGAGAGGAGAAACACCCAGCTTCTCCTTCCCTTATACTCCTATTCCCCATAGAGAAGAGTAGAAACACCCAGCTTCTCCCTCTCTGACACTTTGATCCCCCATAGAGAAGAAGAGAAACACCCAGTCTCTCCCTCCCTGGCCCTCCCATCTCCCATAGAGAAGAGGGGAAACACCCAGTTTTTCCTTCCCTGACACTCCCCTCTTCCCATAAAGAAGAGGAGAAACACCCAGCTTATCCCTCACTGGCTCTCCTATCCCCCATAGAGAAGAGGATATACTCCTGGCTTCTCTTCCTGGATCTCCCCTCTCTCCATAGAGAAGAGGAGAAACACTCAACTTCTCCCTTCCTGACACTTCCATCCCCCATAAAGACTTCTCTCTTTTTGGCCAGGCCCCCCTGTCTTCCTCCTGTGCTCCCATTGGTCAGACCCATCCAAAAGCTGGCTGAGTCAGGATCCCATGCTATGAGGCATCTGTTTTCTCCTGCAGCACAGAGAAGGGCAAGAGCATGGAACCCAACCAGACCCAGGACCCCAGACACTCCCAGAGAAACTGGTTCCTAGACCTCGGCCTCGTTGGAGCCTCTCGGGGACAGTCTTGGAGCAGGGAGTGCCCAGAAGCCCGGGAGCCAGGCCATGATGCAGGAATCCCTGGGATCATGTTAAAACGCAGCCTCTGATGCAGATGATCTGGAGGGGCCCAAGACTCTGCATTTCAGACAGGCACCCAGGTGGTGCTGACACTGCGGGTCCACAGTCATGGTTGGCGCAGGTCTTGAGTCCTTAATGAGTGAGTGTCATCAGGATGTGACAGATGCCCTGTGGAAAGGTGCATGTGGACACCCCCCCCCCGTGCCAGTCTTCAAGGCAAGGACTAACACCAACCCGAATCCACAGAAGAGAAAACCAAGTCCAGCAAGTCCAAGAGGCTTCCCAGGGCCACCCAGTCAGTCGGAGGCAGAGACGTCAGGCCAGCATCACCTCTGCCTGCTTATTTCTGGCTTTTGGGAGCCGGCCCCGGGGACAGTCACACCACAGCCCTTTACAGAGAATGTGCTATGGGCCAAGCCCCATGTTCCCAAGCTCAGAGCTTCCCAACCCAAAAGAAAGGTGCCTAGCTTCACTATGTGTAGGAGATAGCCACTGAGGCTCAGAAAATGTAAGAAATTCACTGGCCACCATAAGTGAGGGGCAGAGCTCTGTTTAAACCCGAGTCTGCCCTCTTCTGAAACCCTTGCTCAAACATCACACCCCCACTGCCTTACACATCCATCACTCATGCAGTCACTCAACAAATGTCTACCAGAGCTCTGTGAGGCCTGGTGAAGACTGTGTGGCCTCCACCTAGCAGCCTGGATTTAAATCCTAAGTCCTCCCCAGCCCTCTACACTTGGGAATTTCACTCAGCCTCCCAGAGACTGTTTCCTCATTTGTCAAATGGGAGTAATGACCTTTCCTACCTCATGGGTTTGTTGATGACCACTGGGTCACCCCACACAATACCTGGCACACTGTCATGTTTGGGAAGATACCAAGGATTATTGTTGGTATACCTCACGGATGACCCGAGGCCTTCGGTATTTAACAACTATGACACCCAGATTCTAGGCAGGGGAGACCATCCACTGACAAAAACTAATGGATTTGTTAAATGACTGAATACCCAAGATGAGAGTTCAAGTGTGGATCCCTGGTGCGGTCAGGAGGGCTGCTATCACCAGCGATGTGGCACTGCCCAAGCCCTTGGCCTGCCTGGTCCCCACACCCATGTCTGCAGAGAGAGCATCCTGGGCCTGGGTGGTCATGAGGGCTCTTGCTCTGTGGACGATGGGTGAGCCTAGATTGAAGCCCTGGAGAGAGGCCGGGGTTCCAGCACCCTCTCTCCTGGAGGAGGCCCAGCCTGGAATGCCTGGGATGCCTGAGCAGTGCTCAGTTCTCCACACTGCTTGAGAAACATCGTCCAAGGACAGGCAGGGATTTGAGTTCCCGGTGCAGGTTTGCTCAATGGATCTTGGTCTTCTCCCCAACCCCCCCCCCTGCACGGTCTAATGCGGGAGCTGACCCCTAAATGCAGGCCCCAGGGTTTCCCAGCTCCTTGGGAGAGAGTGTCCCAGGAGTGGAGAATGGGAGGTGGTGGAATGTACTGTCTCCTGCTGGACTCATCCCACCAACAGGACGAAACACTCAGGGTCCAGGACTGGTGCCCTCCGGGCCTTCTGGAGTGTTTGTTTTTTCCTGTTCTTCTACCTTTCAGCTAAGACCCTGCACCAGAGAAGCACCCTGATTGCATTCAGCTGTTAAGAGGGAAGTAATGCCCCACCACACACATACACACCTTTTTTTCAGAGCTCAAATGTGACTTTCTCAAAAACCAAAAAGCAGAGAGTTTACAGACACAGGACCCAGAACCTGAAACAGCACACAATTCTTCCTAGTCAGCAGCAGATACAGACGGATGAGTTTGCCGCAGCACAGGCCCCCTGAGCTGCTTCTGTGAACCCACATGTGAAGATGGTGCCCGATTCACTTTCTACCCTTAAAAAAAACCCAGAAAGATTGATCATCTCTGCCTCAGCTAAAGTCCTATAAGCTCGATTGGTAAATCAAGGCATAACAAATATTTTAGGCTGAAATCAGTCCTACAGGCTGGTTGAGTTTATTTTTAAAATCTTGCCCCAAACTAGTTCAACTCTGACACATCAAGTCTGGAAGCCCTCTTCCGCGTGCGATTTCTGAAACCTGAAATATTTTCAAGTAAATGAGAAAATGTTTGCTGTTTAATGGCCTATTAGAGCTGTCACAAATGTGATTTCTGGAAATAAACAAGATGGTAAGCAGGTTGGCTGGAGTAGAAACGTAAGTCAACACTAATCGGTGGTGTAATTGAATTATCCCTTAAGTCCCAGGTGCCAAATGACACGATTTTCATGTGTTAATTCTAATATGATCACCTCCCTTCTACTGCAACATCTGAACGGCTCTCTCACCAGAGTAGCTGATTTTATTTTCTTCGGTTTCTATGTATCGAATAGCCCCCTCTGTTCTGGGAGGGAACTGAAGTCCTTGGGACACAGCAGTTCATATTTTCTCCGTATCATTTTACAAAGGTTCACTTGATACAAACGTGCTTCAATAAGCAATGTTTATTTTTTATGGGTTAGTATCTTGCTCAAGAAAATTAGAACTAAGTTTCAGGAAGATTTATTTACATTTTAACTATTGTCCGATGGTCACTGCCACTCAATACTTAAACGACTTTCTCCCCAAAGGGCAAAATCTTTAAAGCAGAACAGAATTTATTTAAACAGCTGGGTTTTTTGCACAATCATTTTATTAATACATAGACTGGAGTTATGAACGGTGGGTGACTTGCACAATTTGTAAATACATACAAGTATGAAAGCTAACATGCCATTCAATTACATTTTTAAAGAACAACACAAGATTAATTACTACCAGACTTGATGAAGTCAGTGGACTATGCCACATTTACACATTTCTAAGTCTTTAAGTAGTATTTCAGATTTAGAGTCAAATTAATTCCTTTTCATCTTTTTTTCCCTCAAGAATAAATGATAACATCATTCTTAGGAAAATAAGTAAATCTTGTTGTTGCCACTGATGAATTCCTGCTTGTTTAAAATACCTGTCAACCTGCATACTACTTCCTTTTAAATTAAAAAATGATATGGCAAATTATTACATTAAACAAATTACGAGATCGTGTCATCCCACGAAGAATCCAAACACTGAAATCACCCCAAAATGTTTTAAAATCATTTTGATTTTAACATTAAACATGTTGAAGAATGGTAAGCACCACACTTATCTGCATTTCTCCTGAGCAAGAGATGGGATTTTTTTTAATGTTTGTATTTGAAATAAAGTAGAAACTTTTCCCAAGGGGGGAGGAGGGGACGGTGACATGGGAACCATTTGTGGAAGACAGAGCTTTAAAAGATCCAAGAGACTGATAATAGTATTTTAGCAGATGCTGAGATAATGAAACACAATGTCCAACGTGCATTTTTGCCCCAGCATCGCATCAAAAGGAAAACCCTTCTCTTGAGAAGGTGTGACTATCATTATCTCCATATCCCTGATTTTATGAGACCATTTTTTTATGCACCTAAAATTCCACGAAATACTGTAAAATGTATGTGCTTCCATGATTGCTGTAGGAGAAAGGTGAGGACAACTCTCATTTTTTAAAACACAAGAAATTGATCAAATGTCGAGATGTCTGCTCAGTTTCTTCCCTTTTTATCTCAAACATTTCCAGGAAGTATTTCTTTGCCCTTGAGCTGGGCACTGTCTCAGACTCTTTCAGGAGGGTGAGACATTTGGCGATTCACATTTGGCTTAAAAACTTTAAATACTCTTTGATAACTTAGCACTTTTCAGGAGCGGCCTCTGAAACATTCTTCTTGTTACGTTCAGAGCCCATTGGATACACTCTGGGAGAGGTGACAGGGTGACCCAAGATTTATTTCAGGCTAAATCTGTGTCTTCCCCACCCCCACCCTTGGGTCACTCTAGAAGCCACATCGCCATCTACTGGACAGCAGACAAACCTCCCGGAAAAAGGACCGGTTTCTGTTTAAGGCAATCCCGATCAGAAAGTTTAGAAATCTATTTGAGATGTGGAATGCCACAGTTTCAGAGACAGAATCGCAAGGACAAAATTATCAAAATCACAGGGCCGTGGAGAAAGCCCTCTTGCTCAGCTTCAGTCTGTAGCAATTTTGAAAATCGTTACCCTCCCCCTGCAAGGACCCCAAAGAGGAGAATTTTTTTTTTAAGGTAAGAAAATTGCTATTTTTAACTTTCAAGAGTGTTCTATTAGCTATGAATTTCTGGAAAAAGTTTTGGTTTCCACCCAGTCAGTTCCTTCTCTTTTTCCTCCCCATGGACCTGGGGTGTCAGGAAGACGGGTGTAGACACACACACACACACACACACACACACACATATAACACCCCTGTGGATGGAGTGTTTTAATCCCTCCTGGGCCCTTACAAGCTTTTGTGAACACAAGCGTACAAAACTAGGATAACCCAAATATTATTCTAAATTCTTTTTTCAGGCACTTAAGCAAAACAGCTTTCATTTTTGTAGTTTATGTAACTTTTTCTTATAAATATAATCACATTCCATTACACGTCTGCCTCATGTCGATTTCTGGATTTTCTTACACGAGTAACCATCCCGCCTACCTCTTCCTTCCCTCTCCTAAATGATCACTGGAAATCTCAATATTAATTGCTTTCTTTTGATAATTAAAGGCCATTCATGAAAACTCTATTGTTTTCTAATCTCTCAAATGAGTCGGGATAGTCTCCTGGAAAGGAAAGAAATCAATTGTGGCCTAGAACAGTACCATATTTTTATTTGCAATCTTCCCAACACTGTGACAAGATGTTCAGGAGATTTTTTAAACATAGGCAACTTGCATTAACAAATGAAAATTACAATTAAATTTACTGAGTTTTAAGAGAGAAATATTTTTTACTGGGTCTTATTTTTTTTTTATTACACATCATAAAAAAAGTTTAAGTGTTCCAGGACCCTAAAACCAGGCTTGCTATTGTATTACGGTCACAAGTTGCTTCATCTCGTGTGTGTGTGTGTGTGTGTGTGTGTGTGTGTGTGTGTGTGTGTACCAAAGCATTTAAATATTATAACATAATTTCTCACTCAATAGAATTTGAGAGATCTGGACATTATAAAGGCAAACTCATTTTCTGCTGGAATGAAATGAGAAAATGAAAATTTTTTAAATTCATTTTATTGGGTAAATTCAGTAGGGACTCTCTGTGAGCCCCTGAAATAAACCAGCCTACTTCTGTTTACTTTTTCCATCTTTCTGAGCCTTAAAATGAAAATTGAAGTCACTCTCCTCCCCTTCCAACCCGACGTGTGTGTAGAAATTGCAGGGTCTCTTTTCCTACAAGTCGCGCCGGCTGAGGCTGAGGTCTGAAGGAGGGAGTTCACCAAGGAGCTGGTGACAGCGTGTTCTGAGCCCAGGGAAGAGAGGCAGGGTCGGCCGCGGAGAGAGCAGCGGGGGGCACTTACAGTGTTTGAGTCCGCGATTGTCTCCGGGTCCCAGATCCAAAAGGAAACGGGGTTCTTTGTGCAGACCCAGAAATGAACCTCCAGGAAGTTGGCAGAATCACTAACCAAACAATCAATAAAGGAAGCACAACAAATGGAAATTCAAATTCAGGGCTTTTTCCATAATGGAAAAGAAAAATGAGTCGAGGGGAGGGGAGGAGAGAACGAATTTTAATTTTTTCCCGTGACCTGAACTGGGTCCCAGGTTAATTTCGGTGCGAACTTGGAGCCTCTGCTTCTCCCCCGTCCAGATTCTAGAAGGGATCATCTGACGGACGGCAGTAAACGCAGGCTGATTGCAAACCCCAAACTCTGCCGGATGAAACGGCCCGAGTTCCTGCCGCAGACCTGAAATGAGTTTTCCTGTGAAAATACGCTTTAAAATTCAGCGACCCCCGACTCCCAAGGAAGGCCTTCAATGGCAGGAAATGGCCACCATATTTAGCGCTTTTTATTTGCGCTTGCTCCGAAACCGTGGGAGTTGAGGGAGAAATGACAGGTCACAATTCCTTATGACATTCGGATCCACGGAGAGCATGTAGACATGTACACTTCCCAGCACCCGGGGCAGACACCCTGGGTCCTGAAATTGGCCTCAGTGACCAGCAGTGATTCTGCCTTGAATTTCTGCAGAAACAAGAAAGGGTTACCACAGCCAGGACAGCTGTTGATAAATGAAAAGGCAGCACGCTTCCACTTTCCAATGGGGGTACCTGATGGAAAATGCCATCTTGCAATGTTTGTGGTGTGGAGATGTGTTTGTGTGTGTTTTCTCCCTGGAATCAAAAGATTTTTTTTTTCCTCCCAAATCAACTAAACACTGAAGCTCAGAAACACACAGAATGTGTATAACATTGTCCTTCAGAAATCCGTCTTGAATTTTTTTTCAAGTCCTCTCTTTGATCAGAGCGGGCCGAGGATTCCATTTTTCTCCGTTCTGTTGCATGTAGCATGGACTAACTCTGTGAGTCTAAACAAACACAGCCTGGGCATGAATGCGCCTTTCAGCTTGAGTGGCTTGAGGTGGGCTGGAGCCTCTCAGGGGGGCTGGGGGAGGGTGACAGTGGGGGGATTAGCCAGAGAGAGGGGAGGCGGGCTGCACACTTTGGGGAGGCTGAGACGGTAGTGAGCCCGTGATGAAGACAATGTTAGAACCACCCCCCCATGCAGCCTGCCCTGGGCCACGTCACTGTCGGAATTCTTCTGCCTGAAAGACAAATGGTCTACTTTATTCAAGAGTGTCAAGTCGGGAAAACAAAGCAAAACAAAGTCCCTTCAAAGTATATTTTCAGAAGATAATCTACTGCACAGCGAGTGTGGGGTGAGGGATGGGAGAAAGGTAAGCTCTGGTTGGGACATCCTGAATGAAGTCTCCAGGCGCCTGGAGACCTGATGGGGAATCTTCAAGGGGTGGAGAACGGGCCACAGCCTCGGATCCCCCAGGGACACAGCAGTCCGGGTCCTCCCAGGTGTGGCTTCTGAGCCACAGAGTCCTCTGGCCTAGCTGGAACCCACGAGGGTCTGCAAAGCTGGGTACAAACTCTAGGCCCTTTGAGGCCCATACTGAGAGCCACAAACTTGGGGTTGCATCTTCCCCAGAGGGAGGAAGGAGGTGTTGCCTGGGCCAGAAGACAAATGCGACTGCCAGCCACTACCTCCACGCTTGGCCTCATGGCTGGAAGGTAACGGGGCCTGTATGCCCAGGCCATGGAGCGTCCCCTGTGATCTCAGAGTCCTCCCTAGAATCTCCCTCATTCTCAAGTGCAAGGACCCTGGAGGACAAGGACAGCCATCCCACTATTCCCCATAGCCTGGGTGTGCCTCCTCCCCTGGCCATATCCCAGGGACCCTGAAAGCTTCCCCAAATCCCAGTTGGTTGTGTGGACAGGGTCTTTCCCCTGGCAAGGATCCTGGGTGGATACAGCAACCAGCAGCCACCACCAAAAATTCCAAAGGAGAGTTGTCCGAGTCGATCCAGCGTCCCTACCGCCCTTGCAGGCAGCAAGCACACGCTCCCACGCTCAAGGCAGGCGCCAGGAGGAAGGAAGAAAGCTCCCGGGAGCGGCAGGTCCCGCGGATAATTTATTAGCCATGGCACAGGCCATGGCGAAGTGCAGCTAGCAAGAGGCCAGTATTTTTTGGAGGCCCAAGAGGAGGGACCAAGACACACGTTTCAAATGTCTACAAGGCCTGGCCACTGTGTGCATGATCCCGAGGCTTAGGGACCCCCAAGTCAGCAACTGTTTCCGCCCACGCAACCTCTCACCCGCCGTGTCTCCAGCTCCCCACCACTGAGCTAGTAAATGTCCCGATTCTCGACTGCTTGGATCCTGGCTTTCAACCACACTGGGGCTGACGCGGCCCCAAGCCTGGAGCTGGAAGGGAGTTGACAGCTTGGTAAAGGGGGGCGGGGAGAGACAGAGATCAACTGCAGAGACTTAGAGACAAACTGCAGGGATAGACACAGAGACAGAGACAAGCACAGAGACTAAGACAGACACAGAGACTGAGTCAGCCACAGAGATTGAGACAGATTCAGAGACTAAGACAGAAACAGAGACTGAGACAGACACAGAGACAGAAAGACACAGAGACAGACACAGGGACTGAGACGGAGAAAGAGACAGACACAGAGACAGAAACAGACCCAGAGACAGACACACAGAGACAGAGACAGACACACACAGAGAGACAGAAACATACACAAAGACAAGAGACAAACTGCAGAGACAGAAACAGACAGAGACAGATACAGAGACAGGCACACAGAGAGAGACAGAGACAGACACAGACACACACAGAGAGAGAGACAGAGAGACAGACTCAGAGACAAGATAGACACACAGAGAGAGACAGAGACAGACACAGAGACAGAGACAGACTGCAGGGAAAAGAGGCACAAAAAGGAATCCCTGTTCTAGGAGACAGAGCCGGTCTGCACCCAGAAGCCAAGAGACATCCTCTTTACTTTTTCTCTGAAATACCAAAAAGTAAACCAGGACGGCATAAATATGTGTGCAGAATGAGTTTAGAGACCGCACACACACACACACACACACACACACACACACACACACACACGCATGTTTCGTTTTTAATTTATTTATTTTAAATCCCAGACCGTTCCTTCCTACCGCCAGCTCTTTCTCTGGCTGTGTCAGCCTCTGGGCTAGCGGAGTTTCCTCTTTACCGTACATGAAGGCGTTCCCCACAGCCGTTTGCTGGAATGTTCTAAAATGCAGCATCGACACATTTCTGTTTCGTTTTATTGCAGAAGTTCTATTCTGCGGCACCAAGCATGTGGGGTGTGTGAGGACCTGGCAGAGGAGGAGGGCCTGGCCTCCGAGGAGATGCCCGCTGGTGCTGTCGGCCTCAAATAAATCCCAAGAAGTGATGGTCGAGCTGGCAAGAGCATCTGGGAAACCAACAGACAAAATACACAGCGCGGCCCGTGGGCCTCACCTTTACGAGCCCTGCAGAGCTTCTGGAGCGGACGGGCTGGACCTCCGGGGCCACTCATCAGGCGCTTGATGGATTGGACGTGGAGCCGACGGCCCTCCTGGGATGGCCGAACGCTCGAAAACCGAGTTTTATGAACCTAATAAAATGAAAGGGGGGAAGAAAGTCAAGAAATTTTCAGCTGGAAGAATAAACGTGGAGAGCGCAGTCAGTTAACCAACTCTGAGTATATTTAGAATTATGTCGACAGCCGGAGCCAGTCCCAGAAAGACCCCATGTGCTCCCGAGGTTGGATTTCAGCGACAGGGGAGGGACGGGTGAGAGCAGGGAAGCAGATGACGAGCTGTTGCTGCTCCCGGAGTCCTGGGGATGGGATGTGTCACAGATCGGGGCTTTTTCATTGCATTTGGCACCAAAGCCAGGGAACACAAGGAGAAACGGCAGAGGATGAAACAGACCTGTCCCCGCCATCAGGGACAGGCACGGGAAGTGTCAGCCCCCAGGGATCTTGGCATGCACCCACCTTTCAGAAAGCAAAGGATCATGAATTAGAGCAGATAAATGAAACACACACAGGATGGGGCAGGGTCTCTTTTAGACACAAATACTTCCAGGGACCCTCAGCTTTGGAGCCGCCCGGGGTCAGCGAGCGTCTGATTCAGGATGGAAGCTAGTGCGAGCTGCTTAGCTCTGGAAGCAGTGTCTGACCATGGCCTGGAGTAGGCACTGCCACACGGTCATGGACTTGACAACAGAACCGGCACCCCAGGCCACCAGCTCCTAAGTTCAGCAAAAGAGGAGGGCCAACCCCACTTGGACCAGGATCATACCTCCTCATGGGCCATTTCTTTCTTTTTTTTTTTTTTTTTGAGACAGGGCCTCACTCTGTCACCAAAGCTGGAGTGCAATGTCACACTCATGGCTACTGCAGTCTCAACCTCCTGGGCTCAGGTGACCCTCCTGCCTCAACCTTCAGAGTAACTGGGACTACAGGCATAAGCTACCACCACCCAGTTGACTTTTTTTTTATTTTTTCAGAATCCTTTTTTTTAATGAGATGTGCGTATATGCACGTATGTTCATGCACCCATGATCCTATACACATGCCCACAGTGCTCCCGGCTCCCTCCAGAGCCAGCTCCACCATCCAGGGACCGCGCCTCAAACACAGTCACATTTCAGTCCCTGACAAGTGTGGACATGAATAAGCAGACCCTCACTCAGGCCACCTGATCCCTGGGTTCTGTATGCAGCTCTGAAAGCTGGGACGACCCCGCTTTTAAGAAATTGCTTCAGGGGGTTTGAGAGGGGCCAAACTGCTCTGTATGACACCATAATGGTGGGGACACATGCCGTTATACATTTGTCCAACACCAAGGGTGAGCCCCGGTGTGGGCTGTGGACCGTAGTTGATAGTGATGCATCGATACCGACCTGTCAGTTGCACAAACACGATACACAGAATCAGGATGTCAGTGACGGGAGACTGCGTGGCGGGGACGGAGGCACTGCATGGCTTCTCAGTGCTTCTGTAAGCTTGAAACCGTGCCAAAATATAGTCCACTAATAAAATAGGTTCATTGCTAAAGTGATTGGAGGCTTTTCTTTTCCCGTTCTCTTTCAGTTTGGTATTTCCTGGGAAAAGGCTTTCGGAAAGTAGAAACGTTCAAACCGAAACAGGAAACACCCACCCGCGTGCAACGATGCGTGCTCCCCGTGCAGGGTCACTCCACCATGCGTGCCACCTGGGGGACACTCCACAATATATGCACCCTGCGTGGGGCCACTCCACATGAGGTCCAGTCTCCGAGGACAGTTTCTGAGGCTGAGCTTGGCAAGGACAAGGCCGTGTGGTGCGTCCACCACAGCGACAGCAGGAAAAGCTGCACTATTTAAACGGCATCCTTGTGTATTTTTATTTGTCACACAAATGTCCCGTTGCACTGAGTGCAGTGACAAGATCGCTTTAAATAAACTGAAACTTGCTTTCCTCTGGCAGGTGATTCAATCTCCAGTTTTCAGAAGAACGTAAGCCTGTCCCCTGGGATTAGAGGACGGTTCGGCCCGACCTGGGAGGTCAGGGAGTGAGGCTTCACGGCTGGCCTCTCACAGGTTCACAGGAGGAGACCTCCCTCAGACGTGGACTCCACGCTAATGGTCTACCTGGGAGCCTCCTGCCTCAGCGTACACCTCATTGCCAGGATTTGGAGGAAGATGGAGACAGAGGCAGAGACAGGCAGAGAAAGAGAGACAGACAGAGGGACAGACAAAGAGAGGAGAGAGACAGAGACAAAGAGAGAGAGATAGACACAGAGAAAAACAGAGAGAAAGAAAGAGCCAGAGGGAGAGAGAGAGAGACAGGGAGACAGAGAGAGAAAGAGAGGCTGAAAGAGAGACAGAGAGAGAGAGGTATATAGAGACAGGGAGATAGGAAGACAGAGAGAGACAGATAGAAAGACAGAGAAAGACAGACAGAGAAAGAGAGACTGAAAGAGAGAGACAGAGAGAGAGGCATACAGAGACAGAGAGATAGGAAGACAGAGATAAAGAGACAGAGAGAGAGACAGATAGAAAGACAGAGAAAGAGACCAAAAGAGAGAGACAGAGAGAGAGGCATATAGAGACAGAGAGATAGGAAGACAGAGATAGAGAGACAGAGAGACAGATAAAGACTGAGAGAGACAAGAGATAGAGAGACAAGGAGAGGAAGGAGAAAGATAGAGAAAGATAGAGAGAGATAGGGAGAAACAGAGACAGAGACAGGAAGAGAGAGACAAAGAGAGAGGGAAAGAAAGAGACAGAGAAGGAGAGGGAGAGGGCGGACATGGGTGCTGTAAACCAGCAGTGGCCGCCACCCTGGTGTCCCCAGGAGCTGACATCTACAGACCCATCACTGCATCATGGCCACTGCGGCCACCGGGCTCTCCTGGGACCACGCAAGAGTCAGCCCCTTGCCAAGGAGCTACTGTTTCGTTGGGCACCAAGTTGGCGCCCCCAGGTGGCGGTGGGACAGCCTCGGGTTCCCTCCTTCGGCTTCTCTGGGTGGAGACCGGGGGACAGGGTGTTCCCAGGACTTCAAATGCAGGAAAAGCTGCACTGTTTAAGCGGCATTCTTGCATATTTTTGTTTGTCACACAAACGTCCCACTGCACTGAGTGCAGTGACAAGATCGCTGTAAATAAACTGAAACCTGCCTTCCTCTGGCAGGTGATTCGATTCAGTTTTCAGTGAAACGTAAGTCTGTCCCCTGGGATTAGAGGATCATTTAGACTCAACAGGCTGCATGGCCGACCTGTTGCAGGTTCACAGCAGAAGGCCTCCCTCGGGCGTGGACTCCACGCTGACGGTCTACCTAGGAGCCTCCTGCCTCGATGCATACCTCAGTGCACAAAGGAAGACACTGTGGAGATATCGCTGTGACTGGTTCCGGTCCTGCATGGGTGAGCCCCAGGCCATAAGACCCCCATAGCCCTGGAACCAGGTGGGCTGCACGGGGTCACATCCTCCTGCTGGGGCCATTCCTAGAAGGCCAACAAGAGCGGGGACAACAAAGAGCCCCCAGTTCCGGGTTTCAGGATCTCAGACCCCTGGGAACCAAAGCCCTATCTCTGCCCTTCCCAGCTCAGAGAGCCTCAGCCCATTTCTAAATCTCTGAGCCTGACTCAGGCCCCCTCATGGCTAAAATGACACTCCTCTCACACAGGCTGTGAGGACCTGAGGTGAAAGATGGCATTTAGCATAAAACACACACTCCAAGTTTCAAAACTGAGCATTGGCTGGGTGCAATGGCTCATGCCAGTGATAATTTGGAGAGTATTTTTAAAATAGCAAATAATATATGCTTCATTAGGTTAAAAAAAAATACAAGAGTACATAGAGCAAACTCCTGATCTTACAAAATGCACAGAAACAAAAGTTTATTCAAATAGTATCTATATTTAGTGTTTTCTAAATTCTGTACAGTGTTCATGGATTGGCTTTATAATATAAATTTTATATTTTAAATTGTAGCTTTTTTGCCTTAGTAATTCTTCTGGGAATTAATGTATAGAAATAATAATAAATATTTATTAAAATTATAATAAGTGTATTACAAATAATGTTTATAAATATTACTAATAAATATCAACCAATATGAAAGAAATCTTCAAACATAAAATACGTCCATTGTATCATTATCTATACTGAAAGCAGAAAGTTGACTTGGCAGGAATGACAGCCTAAAAGGCAAGGAAACCACAATACTGGCTTAACAAACCTTCACACAACAAATAAGATGCCTCACACGGTGTTTCTGGGAACACAAGCATGGCCTTAACTGTAGAATCAGCTTATGGCATTGATGGAAAAATGTGTCTAAGAAAACGTTCGCCATCCGTGGTGTGGGCAGGATTTTATCAAATGGCTCAATGCTTAGACAAACGCGGGAGAGAAGCACACCAAAACAGTTCACTGTCTCGGTAGTCAGATGACGGATCATTCTTTCTCGGCTCATAATGGTATCGCAGAGCTACTTCAAAAAGAAACAGAGGACACTGGGAAGAAACAAAGACATGTAAACAAGAGGAAAATAAATACCTTTTTCTCTGAACGGCCTCACTTTGCTTGGCGGCTGCTGAAGCCCACACAATCGGTTGGGAGAAAGTGTCAGGCTGTCTCCAGCCCTGCCGGGACGCCAGCCCTCAGGAGACCCTGCCCCTGCCTCCTCCCCAGCTGCTCCAAGGACCCAGGTTTTCAGGCCCGAGCCAACGGCCCTGAGGCCTTGGGAAGAAGCTGTGTCTGGCGCTGACAGTTCTAGCTTCCGCCTGGTTAGCCCCTGCACCTGGGGCTCCATCCGCTCTTCACTTGCCTAGAACATTCACAACTCTCCACACACCTTTTTTCTTTTCTTTTTCTTTGTTTCAACTGTGAGCAGTGATGTCATCGTGCACTTGTGACAGATGTAGCCGAGCATTCCAGATGAGTGCACAGGAGACGCGCCTGTCCACGATGTGCTGGGCCTGGGCCCTGCGGGTGGGCCCGGAATTCTTTGTTGTTCCGCTTTGTGAGGAGCGGCTCAGGTTGTGATGATCACAGCCAGCCCAGGCAGATGGCACCAAAGGACTGGCCTCCTCTCCGTGAGTCCCTTTCTGTTGCATGTCAGGATCCTGGTTAGAGCCACAAGACTAAAAATAACCACAATAACAAACAAAAGCAACATGACAATAACAGAGAAAGAATTTAAACAGCACAGAAAGGGAACATGCACATGGAAAACCCGGCGCCCAGGAAGAGACAGTGTAACCTAGACCCATCCAAATCCAGGTCAAACCATGGTGACCATTGAACCCGGACACCATCTCTCACATGTTTAGGTCTGGGGCCAGCATTGACTTGTATTGTCAGTGAAGGCTGGAGACACGTCTGACCCTTGAGGGGTGTGAGGAGACAGGAGGAGAATACGGGACCCTGTCCCAGAAGAATAAAATAAAGGGGCCAGAACTGAAGTTCCTTCTTGCCAACAAACCCTTTTCCTCCCTCCAAATAAATGATCATCCAAACTGATGTGACTCACAATGAACCCACTCTTCTTACACTGCGACGGGGTGACAGGGTCACTCTCCTCTCTCTAGCAATAAGTGTCTCTGTTCCTTCCCCGGGTCCAAGGTTCTTGTTTGTTGGCTTCTCCACCCACCCACCCACCCCACCCTCTGCCCCGACATGTGCACCCAGCAGGGCTTGCGCCCGTGAACTCTTCCACACTTCCTGTGCTCACCCCAACCTGCCTCACCTTGTGTATTTCCTCTTTTCGTAGCTGCTCAATGATTTGCTGTGGTACTCAGTGACCCACGCATGCACCGCACCCACCTGTGAGGCGCTAATGCGTTCATAGGGACAGCTGTGATGGGTCTTGTGCCTTTGCCCAACTTGCAATTCCCCCAATAACCAGGGCCCCAGTGGCCTCCGGTTTCTCACCTCCGCCTGCAATGCAGCGAAGACCCACCCAGTGCTTCTCATTTGTCAAGTCAAGGCTCCTCCAGTCAGATCGCGGGTCACATTTGCGCATGTTTCAAATTTCCAAAACAACGGCCAGACTTTGTTCCCTTGCAAATCTGGGGCCATTACACAACCACACTTAGGAGTGGCCACCTTTCCTGCCCCAGCCTTGGGTGCCATCAATCTTGGCCGCCCCCCTTCCCCTAGCCTTGGGTGTCATTGGTCTTTCATATTTTTGCCTGTCTGAATTGCTTCCAGATTCAGATCTTTGTCACATCTAAGCTGAAGGAAGACATCTACTTCTTCTTCTGACTGGCATTGGCTCCGGCTTCCTCCCAGCCACATGCCGGGGACCCTGGTGACTGAGGGGTCTCCTGGCCGTGGCATCATGTCACCTGCAGAGTGTATGTCTGTCTGTGTCCCCCACATCTCATTCCGCAAAGGACTAAAGGTGGTTGGACTGATCCTCCCACTTCTCCTCTGAGGAGACCCTTCCATCTGTCCCTGAATCCAGGAGTCAACCCGTGACTTCACACTCTCCTGCCAGGAAGGAGAAGGGCCTGGAGCCTGGGGGGCACCATGCCCGGGAACACAAGTCGTCACCCGAAAGCCAGGCTCTGCCCTGGGACCACTTGGAGTCACCCATTCCAGTTTCCCAATAACCCCATGAGCAGTGGCTGATGTTGTCAGCAACTATCCCATGGTGTAGATGAGACCACCAAGGCACAGAGGAAAAATTGCTTGCCCAGGGCCACAGAGCAAACCAGTGGCCTGTCAGGATTGACACCCAGGCAGCCTGGCCCCAGAGACCCTGTGTTCAGCTGCCTGTTGAAGCCCTAGGCCAGGGGTGTCCAACCTCTTGGCTTCCCTGGGCCACATCAAATAGAGAGGAATTGTCTGGGGCTGCTCATAAAGTATATAACGTTTATTGGTTAGTGTGTAGACATAGTAAGACTTCTTTTTTTGATATTCTATTATAAAGCTTAGAAAAATGAGAGCAATATAAAACTGGTGGGAAATTTGACCTTGAATTATAAAACCAATCTATCCATGTCTGGTTCAATGGAAGTGGTTGCAATTCTCAGTGAGTTTTCAAGGTGCTCGTCAGAAACGCTTGTTCAATTTTGCTCTTTGTGACTTCACAAGCTGCTCACCAATATGCTGCCAAAAAGTGAGGTCATGAGTAAAGCATGATTGTGAACTTCAAAAATGGAACCACGCAGGGGTTACAAAAAAAATAGACACTGGGAAACACATGATGTTTAAAGATCGTGTGGGCTGCATGACTAGCTGTCCCGGGCCACATGGGGCCCACAGGTCACAGGTTGAACACGCCTGGCCTACAGCCCGTCTGGAGGCTGCTGTGAACTCACAAGGACAGAGCTGGACTAGGAAAACTTCAGGCTGCAGGAAAATTCCAGGCTCTCTGATGATTGCAGCCACCATGGCAGAATCCCGCGTGTAAGCCAGCTGCCCAACTGCAGGGGGCATCACACCCACCCAGCTGTCACACTCCCATCAGACACACCTGCCGCACTACAGTCCTTCATCCAGGATGCTTGCGGTCCAGAGCCGACCACCACGGCAGGAGCCACCATGGAGACCCTGGAGCATCTGCAGCCAAGGTCGAGCTGAGTCACCAGGTCCTGGTTCTACCAGATGACACGCTCACTGAAACATCATTAACATTGTGGTTTCAAAAAATCTCCACCCACCAGGGTGCCAGACAGTCCAGGTGTGACCTATAAGGCCTGTAGCTCCCTTGCCCAACCTGAGGGTCCCAGCCCTAAGATCCCCCTTTCTAGAAAAGACCCACCCAAACCCACCCCTCAACACTCCTAAGAATAAAAGTTATAGCTCATCAACTCCTGGGGCAAAAGCAGTGGCTTTCCTGGACTGTTTTGGTGGCTTCCCTCTCTTGGGAGTGTTGTCTTCTCAGCTTAATAAAGCGACTCACGGATTCCACTTCTTTGTGTGCCTGCAAATTCATTCCGAACATGAACACAAGAACCCAATGGCAACTGTCTCATGCCAGGAGCAGCATTCCTTCTCCCAGAAACAGTGAGATTCCCCATCCCACCTGGTCCACTTGTCCTAGACCTAAACATGGCCTTTGTCACTTTCACCTGCAGTTGCAGGTGAAAGGAATATAAGAGAGAAAACGCAGCACACACATACATCTGTGTGTATGTGCACATGCATATACACATGCACAGGGGAATAACTGTGAATAAATGCATGTATGCATATGAAGAGGAAAAATATCAAACTGCCAGTATGTCAGTATTTCCCAAACCCAATCTTCCCTCCCCGAGATAGAAACGTTCCAGAAAATGTTCTGCTTTGCCCTAAATAAAATGTTCCACGGTTGGTTAAATAAGGCAATCATGGCGTCCTCCAACCTCTGGATCCTGAGAATCCTGCCATGAGGGTCCCTGTTCAAGGGCGTCAAACAGTCCCTCCCCAGTGCACTTGGCTTCCAAGCTTTCGGCGGATGTCCATGCCTCCATTTCATTATTTGACAAGATGCTGAACATCTGCCATCTACCGATGCTGCTGAGCGCAAACAGACCCCCTAGCACCCCCCACCCCCACCCCCAGAACTCTGTCAGCAGTAAAAGTCAATGTCAGTAAAATCATCACGTGCAAAGAAAGCGCCCAACGCAATGTGTGCCCAGAAATCAGGCAAGCGGGTATCATGAGGCCTGAGTAGTCAGAGTCAACCTGACCTGCAGAGGCGCAAAAGGTGTCCTGCTGAGGAGGTGATGAGGAAGATGCAGAACCAGACTGATGGGGCGAGTCGAGGGGGCAGACGTCCATTACTCAAGGGAAGAGTTGGTTCTTACAATTTCTTATTTTATTATAGAGATGTGAGGTACAAGTCAGGATTAACTACACAAGTAGACTGCATGCGGATGAAGTTTGGGCCTCCAGCTAGCCCTCATTACCCCGTTATAGGACCAGGTAACGTTTGGGTTGTCACATCCACAGCCCCAACTTCCTTCCCTCCCCTGGCCGTGCCCCATGACTGCCGATCCCTCTCTTGTGTTATGGTGATTAATTTTCAGGTCTCACTTATGAGTGAGAGCATGCGGTATTCAGTTCTTTGTTTCTGTGATAGATCACTGAGTGTGATGGTCTCCAACCCCATCCAGTTTGCCGTGAAGTCCATGATTCTGTTCTTCCTTAGGGATGCATAATACTCCATCATGAGTATGGACCACATTTTATTTACCCTGTGCCCCTTCGGCAGGCAGGAGGGTTGGTTCCACATGAAGAGTTTTGGAGTAGAGATCAGCACAGGAGCCAGGGCAGGGGAAGGGAGGGAACATGGCAGACCCAGTACCTAATGGAACACCGGGGCAGTGGAGCAAAGAGACAGGGCAGGGCAGGCGGGGAGATGTGGAGAAGAGAAGAAATCCTGGACCACGCAGGCTCCCAAGAAGGCAAGGGAAGTCAAGATGCAAAGCCCAGTGAGAGGAGGAGGGCCATTAGAGCGAAAAAGGACAACTCTTCGTGGTAGCAGGAGGGAGGGGCAAGGGGATATATGTTGCCAACATGTAGATTTGTGTCTGTATTCATCAGGTCTTATTGGGATAACCAGTGTAACAAACAACAAAATCTCTGTGGTTTCCGTGAATAAACACTTATTTCTCTCTCTCTTTTTTTTAAGAGAAAAAAATAGCTTTATTCCTGAATAAGCAATAAACCAGAATTTGATATCCATCGCAATCTGCCAAGGGATTACAGAAAGAAATCTCACTTTTATAAAGCCAAAGAGATACAATCCATTACATGCAAGTTTTCAAGTTAAACAATAACTCATCCTCACGCAGGAGAACGTGACAACATCATTTATCACATAACATTTATCTTATCTTTACTCAGTATTTGAGGTGACTATCTGTGTGAGTTACTTGACTTTATTCAGAGGAAAAACATTTTTTTAATTTTTTTTTATTTTAAAGACATAGGGTACAATTCAGGGTTAAGTATACAAATGGTCATTGTACAGGTAAAGTTTGGGCCTCACACTGGTCCCCATTTCACCTGGTTTGAGATCAGGTACCCTTATTGATGTTGTGTCTCCCACCCTCTCCCTCCCCTGGCAGTTTCCCAACACTGTCAATCTCTTTCTTGCAATATTATTATAATCATTCAGGGTCCTCTTATGAATGAGACTATGTGGTACGCAGTTCTTTGTTTCTGTGAGAGATCACTGAGTACTGCAGACTCAAAATTCATCCAAGTTGCTGTGAAGTTCATAATTTTGTCCCTCTTCGTGGCTGTGTAATATTCCATCATGTATATGTACCACTTTTTTTTAAACCACATTTTCATTTTAAAGATGTGGTATACGATTCAGGGTTAGGTATACAAATAATCATTGTACAGTAAAGTTTGGGTCTCACTTTGGTCCCCACTTCACCTGGTATGAGATCAATTATACATCTGTGGCTGGGTTCAGCAGAGTTCCATATCCCTGATTTAGGTGGAGGGAGAAGCAGACAAGCGAGTGTGCTCTTCTCACAGGACATGCCAGGAGCAAAAATGTTGGATCAAGAATGCACAGAGCCTCTTCTTGAAGCTGTACCCTGTCACTTCTGCTGCATTCCTTTGGTCAAAGCAGGTTACATGGTCAAGTTCAAAAGCACCAGACAGGGAAGAGTGCACCACTGGAGGGACAGAGTAGAGGGATGTGAATATCTGTAAAACAATGATGCAATCTACTGGCACATCTTTGGGAGGACAAGCTGAGGAACTTCTTGTCTGATGGCCTCTATTTCTTCTGTGGTGGAGGAGACAAGTCCACTCCTGCAAAGGAAAGGGGGAAGTCAAGTTTTGAGAGTGGAAAAGGTTTGAAATAGTGTGGACCCATGCGAGGCCTTCAAAAAGTTCATGGAGAATGCATACTAGGAAAAAAATGATGCATGGGTTCTGATTTTTGCACCAAAATAAACTCATACTGACTCATTATAATCCATCAAAACAGGATCTAGTTTGAGGCACTAAAAAGGATAAGGCACCAGTTCAAAAGGAGTCCCTTTCAAAGCAACATGAATTATTCTAAACCTGAAGCAAGAACCAATATGTCTTTTATGGTGAACTTTAGGCAGAAAATGATGAAATCATTGATGCTTTATGAAAATTTTGTAGGGGCAGTGTCCCACCCCAAAGTCAGTAGTTTGCAAATGGTTAACTCATTTTAGGAAGGGATGAGAAGGTGATGAAGAGGAAGCCCACAGTGACAGACTGTCCACATCAATATGTGAGAAAAACATTCGCCTTGCCCGTGCCCTAATTGAAAAAGACCTGTGATTAACAACAGAAGCAACAGTCACCACAGACATCTCAACAGGTTCTGTTTACATAATTCTGACTGAAACATTTAAGTTGAGACAACTTTCTGCTCAATGAATGCCAAAACTGTTGTGCCCAGATCAACTGCAGAAAAGAGCGGAGTTTTTCATGGAAATTTTAAACAAGTGGGATCAAGATCCTGAAATCTTTCTTTGAAGAATTACAACAGGAGATAAAACATGACTCTGTCAGTACAATCCAGAAGACAAAGCACAATCAAAGCAATGGCTACCAAGAGTTGAAGCTGTCTCTTCACAGCAAATTGGAGCAGTCAAGATCAAAGGGCACAGCAGCTGTGCTGGGGATGCTCAAGGCATTTTTTCATGTTGACTTTCTGGAGGGCCAAAGAACAATAACATCTGCTGAATATGAGACTGTTTTGAGAAAGTTAGCCAAAGACTTAGCAGAAGAACACCCAAGAAAGCTTCACCAGAGAGTTTTCTCCACCACAACACACTCTTGTTCATTTCTCTCACCAAACAAGGGTGATTTTGTGAGAGTTTTAATGGGAAATTATTAGAATAATATGTCCTGATTTGGCTCCTTCTGACTTCTTTTTCATTCCTAATCTTTAAAAAAATCTTTAAAGGGCACACATTTTTTTTCAGTTTATATTGTAAAAATACTACATTCACCTGGTTAAATCCCCAGAACGCTCAGTTCTTCAGGGATGGACTGGTATCATCTCTTCCAAAATTACCTTGACCTTGTTGGGCTGTATGTTGAAAAATAAAGTTTGCATTTTTCTATTTTTATCTTTTAATTCTTTTTTCACAGACTTTGTGAAGTGCTGTCATAGTTACATCCTGTGAGGCACAAGCTTAAGGAAAGTAGCCTCACTCTTTTGCAGATTCTTCAACATGGAGGCTCCCAAGCAGAGTGTTCCTGGCCACAGTAGATTTGGCTCCAGCTTGGATGTAAATATGTGTGTGTCCTTTTCCCCTGGGCTTGGGTTCCCCAGAGCAGCATGACCTTATCTCCTCAGGGAGGAGTAGAGTTGGAGGTGAGAACACACTTTCCTCATAGTTTCCCAGTTCTGTTTTAGAAATCTCAAGAGTCCGTGAAATTGTGTTTCCACAATTAACTGTTGGAGTAGGAGACTCCTACCCCATCCCATCGTCGAGGTAATTTTTTCCTGTATTATAGCAGAGAGGCACTTGACCAGGGACATGCAGAATGAGTGAGAAGCTGGAGAATCCCAGTGACTGAGGATTCTGTCCAAGGGTGCTTCTGACTTGCCCCAAGTTGGGTTTTGCTAGAACATTCCAAAGGATATTTCAGGATGTTTTTGTTATAGTCGAATGCGCTCTGGTGTTTGCTCACTTTGCTTTCTTTAAATTTTAGGTCCCATGGTAGCCAAGAGGAATTCAATGCCTATGTTCAATTCATTTCATATAAGTCACAGAAAAATCTGATTTCTGGACTGTGTGGAGACCTCATCAAGCCCTCTCCTTGACCTAGGAAGCATTCTGTGCCAACTTCTAGGAGAATTACCCACCCCTGGTACAAGTTCCAAATATGGGACTGCACAAGAGCCTTGGAACCTGACCAGGTTCTGTGGATTTGGAAGTTGGATGAGTATACAAATCTACTTCCAGGGGCATGGAAACACTCTTCCTCTTCATACCAATGCAGACACCCTCTGGCCACTGGCTCAGTCACCCTTTAATTTGGATAAAAGAAAAATATTGATGTCAGGAAGGAGCAGGTGGTCCCATCAGAGGCTGTGGAAGTCTGTGTATCTTGGCAATGACCTCCCAGGCCTACCAAGGAAGTGTGGGGCCTGTGAGAGGCAGCTGACCCCTTGACTGTGCAGTCAGCTATTGTGATCACAAGGGGAGACATCATCTGTGAATGCAAGCATGTGTGTAACTCTGTACCAGGGAAACCCTTCTCAGTAGGTAGCACATCCAACGTGGGTGTGACCTTCACTTGACCTTGAGCTTCTGATTCAGCTCAGCTATAATGAAGACTCCTGTGGCCAACGCAGACCAAAATGCAAGAGACTGTGTCCAAACTGAATAGTCAGATTCCCCTGGCATGTTTCCTCTGGCTCCCGGGGCTGGGGAGAAAAGCATCAGGGGTCCATCAACCTTCCCTTCCCACTAACACCATCCTCCAGAGCCTTCCACCACCTGAGGACTAGCCTCCACTACCTGAGACCTGGCCAAGGGATTGTCTCAAAATCCACATCTCCAGATAGTCATGACTGCCCTGCTAGCATGAGGAAGCAGGAGGTACCACAGTTCCCTAAATATGACATTCACTTGGCTACAGCATAAGTCAATCACAAGTGCCATACCCACAGTCCCCAGGCAGCCCTGTTTCTCTGTGTTTAACTAAGAGTCACCAGACTTCTTCCCTGGACCCTGCATCATGTCACCATGCAAGTGTCATCGACTCCCCCACATCCTGGATGTCTCCTGGTCATTTCCCTCCAGATAGGGTTTTTTCAGGAGTAGGTCAAGCCAGCCTCCCACTCCCTCCTCTGCAGGTCTCCCACACTTATGCAACGTAGCATGGCCTTGCCTGGATGGGCCACAGGAAAGTAAGTGCCTTCTCCGTGTGACCCCTATTCTGGCCTGTGGGACCCCACATGCATGGGAAAAAATGGCAAACCTCACAAGCCCATGGACCTTCCAGGTCCTCAGCACCTGGGCTTCCCTTCCTGGAGCAACAAACACACTGAGGACATGAGAACTTTGAAAAGATCCTTGAGGACACATTTGGTTCCGGTCAGGTGTGAACTGGGCAGTGTTCTGTCTATCTAAACGTGTCACTACCAACTAATTCTCCTCCTCTCTGATGTCAGAGGACTCTGCCTCTGTATTCAACCTGACTGGACCCTGGATTTGACTGATCTCAGCATGGGAGCTGTCCTAACTGGCAGAGACTCGGTTTATGGTGAAAGGCATGAGATTGAGAAGATAAGGTCTTCCTCAAAGCCCCGGAATCCCCAGGGTCAGAAGTGAGTTTTGCAACAACCCCAGGGACAGATTGCCCCATAGGCTGGAGACCTCAGCCCCTGGGAGGATGTTAGGATGCAGTGAATTCGGCCCCACCCGGCCCTGTGGAGTCAGAATCCGCCTGTGAGGCCACCCCAAGGTGAGCATCAGAGACGGTCCCCAAGTGAGTCCTGTGTGTGTCAGAGTTGGAGAAACATGTGCGGAGAAACACACACATCTTAGAAGGGCCACACAGGGCTCCGGCCTGGCTCTGCTGTGTGCGTGCTACATGAGGGTGAGCGGGTGACTGCACCGTCCCAAGGCTCTCGTCCACCCACCTGGCAAAAGGTCCCTGGAAGCATTTGGTTATTTTAACACCCTTCTGCTTCAGAATCATCTCGCGTCGTGTGTGGTGGTTCCTACTGCCATAAAACAAATCCCCTTCAAACTTAGCAGCTTACACTAATGGTTTGTACTGTGTCCCAAGGGATTTTCTTTTTTTTATTTTTATTATTTGTTTTAAATTTGTGGGGTACAATTCAGGACTAGGTGTACAAGTGGTCATCATACAAGTAAAGTTTGGGCCTCCCTTTGGTCCCCACTTCATCTGGTTTGAGATCAGGCACCCTTATTGATATTATGTGCTTCCCCCATGGGATTTTCAAATGAACCCTGGACATGCATGGGTTCTAAAATCCTATCTATCACGATCTGAGTCTACCTGGCTCCATTTTGCACATTAATATAAAGTTTTGATGTACATTTAATTTCCTAGGAATGTAATTACTGGAGAGGGAGAATTGTATCATACTTTGTTCAGAACTTTCTCGGGAGAGACCACCCTACCAGAAAACCTCATCACCAGTGAAAATCCTTCTGGTGGCATTTGAGTCTCCAACAAACACCCCTGTGTACAACCTACATTGTAGGTGTGGCATTCCCCATGCCTGGATGCAAGAATACAAGCACTCAATCACTCCATTATGACTTTTGATAAAGCTGTACCAAGCAATTTGAAATATATATTGCTGATCATAAAACTATTTTCATTCTATTGCTAACTTGTCTTGAAATGAGGACATTATTATATTTGTCTGAGGTTGCTATGCATTTATTTTATATTCCATGGATTTTATTTTAGGATTGTAAAGAAACAAAACACAGAATCTTATTTTTAAAAGAGAGTTTTGTGAGGAATAAGTTAAGAACCACTCTTTAAGATCACTAGTCTTCAAATATGTGTTTTAACTTGTACACATGGATGGAGGATGGAATGATGGATGGAATGACAAATTAATGGATGGAATGACGGATGGATGGATGGATGGATGGTTGGATGGAAAATGGATGAATGGATGGATGGATGAATAGACAGACAGGCAAAGGATATTGTCTTATCTTGATTTTGATACATTGGTAGAAAAAGACCTATAAATATCTTAGTTACTGTGGCAAATCCTGGGGTGATTTGCCACAGTAAGATTCTATACTTTTCTTTGGTCAAACAGAGGAAGAGCATCATGAGAGGGAGGGGAAAACAAGAAGGAGATCAGTTCCATGGAAGTTGATTCCACTAAAACTATCCATATTCAAGTAACTCCAGGAAGCCGCATATCCCTCAGGAGAACCAGAGCTGTTCCAGAGCCTTCTATTATGGGTGGTTAGCATTCCAACATGACACCTCCCATTCTCCATGGCCACTAGTCCACTTCAGCCCCATAAGCCTACAGAGGTCAAAGAGGTCAGGTGGCTTGCCCAAGGGCACAGACAGGTGGCTCAGCTGGTCTCAAAGAGACCCCCAGTTTGCCTCTTGCCCTCAGCCCAGCCCATTTCCCTGAGTAAACTCAGCGGAGGAGCGGAGGCCCATCTCCTGGATGCGACACCTACGACTCAGCTTTCCCACATACCTCAGTCACCTGGGAGGCAGAGGCAGGACATGGTTCCCCAGTACACAGGGGCTGCCTTCCTGAGAAGGCCCCATACCCGCCTACTTTGCAGGCCTCTTCCCTGATGAGGGGCTGGGAGGGCTGGAGCACTGAGCAGAGGACCTCTGAGGCCAATCCACCCATGGAAAGCTGGTCTCCTCCTGAGGCATCTCCAGTTAAACTGCCAGGCCCAGAAGCCTTTGTGCATCAAGGTGGTGTGCCCTGGGATTACAACACCGACTAGGGTTGGTCGGCCTCGCGGTCAGACAGGATTGCAGAAACGATCATTGCATGTGGGTGTTCGGAACGGAGGACATTGTGTTCAGGCTTTATCTCGAGGTGTGGGGCACAGGTTTTATTTTGCACTGGGGCTGCCTGGCTAGCTGAGGTTGCAAGCTGTGGCCAGCCAACACTCTCTGCCTCTCCCCAGGACCCTGAGGAAACTAACCAGACATCCCCGGAACTGCTTGTTATGCCTGAGAAATAACAGCGGGAACAATGGGCACTTGGAAAAACCGTGACCACAAGGTGGCAAGAAGCAAACAGAACTCACTAGTAAACTCACCAGAGGTGGGAAGAGACGAAAGCAAAGGATCTGAGCTGAGTGGTTGTGAAGCTGCCAGGGCACTGGTGATGCAGGACGTCTGAATGTGTTTCTGCGCTCTGTTTACAAGAGGATCCTGCACACGGCAGGTTTACGGGGCCCTGCGCAGCACGCCCTGGACCTCCTGGTCTGTCTCATTTCCCCAGCCATGTTTTATGTGTGCTTTATTTGGTGGAGTGTGTGGAAGTGACTTGTCTGTGGAGGGGATGACACCCTCAAGCGAGAACGCCAGGAGACGCCTGGGAGACAGGTTCAGTCTGTCCTGGCCCCAAACCTCAGATGGAGGAGTGCTGTGACCACCCCACGCTGCAGGTCACACCTGTGCCTGGTTACCAGAGGGGGCTGGTCTTTTTTTAAAGATTTTATTTTGAAAAAATATCAAACCTACAAAAAATTGGCAGGTAGAAAACCAGGAGCCTTTCCATAGACTCACCTGCTAAAGTTTTACCAGACCAGAGCACACTCCTGCTTTCTCTCTCTCTCTCTCTCTCTCTCTCTCACACTCTCTCTCTCTCTCTCTCTCTCTCTCTCTCCCCTCTCTCCTCTCTCTCTCCCCTTTCTCTTTCTCTTCTTCTCCTTTCTCTTTATCTCTCTTTCTCTCCCTGTCTCTTTTCTTTCTCTGTTTATCTCCTTCTATCTCTTTCTTTTTCTCTCTTTATCTCTGTCTCTTTCTTTTTTGTCTTTGTCTCTCTCTCTCTCTCTCTCTCTCTCTCTCTCTCTCTCTCTCTGTCTCTCGTGCACAACACACACACACACACACACACACACACACAATTTTTATTATTGCTGAATCTTTTTCAAGTAGTTTGCAGTTGCCATGACCACTTAGGAACATTGTCCCCAGTGACCTGCTCTCCCCTCATATCCAGTCCCTGTTCGACTTTCCCCAGCCATCCTGATGATGCCGTTCACAGCAGCCCTTTCCAGTTGTGGACAGTGTGTTGCATATGACTGTCTCACCTCTTTAGTCTCCTGTAATGTGGGACATACCTTGGTCCTTCTCTCTTCCTCATGATACTGGCATTTCTGGAGAACACAGGCCAGTTATCTTGTAGAGTTTCCCTCACTCGGGTTAGTCTGATGTTTTCTCATGATTAGACTCTGGCTGTCCAACAAGAACACCCCACGATGCTGTCCCTTCTCAGTGCCCCATCTCCTGAGACTGTAAAGCCATTTGTTATCTTAACAGAGATGTGGACTTTGATCTCTTAGTTAATGTGGGGGTCTCCCAGGATTCTCCACTGCAAAAGCATTTTTTCTTCCCTTTGCTATTAATAATTAGTCTTGACAATGAGAAAATCAAATTCTGTCAAAATACTTACAGGTTTGTTCTGAGCCAATAAAAGGGACCACGGCCCAGGGGAACATGGTCTCAGAAGTCTTGAGAAAGAAACTCCAAGGCCCTTGGGCTCCAGTTGGGTTCTATATGTTTCAGGGAGACAGGAATTGCAGGTAAAATCACAAATCAGTACACAGGAGGTATACATTGGCATGGCCACTAAAGGTAGGATATCTGGAATTGGGGGCTTGTGAGGCACAGGTGGGATTTAGGAGGCTCTAGTGGGCAATTGGTTGAAAGCAGAAAGCATGGTCTAAAAATTCACAGTTGGTAGAAAGGAATGCGTACATGAAGAGATGGGCATCTGCCATCTGCCACAGGGTGCCATGCTAGAGCCAGGTTGGGAATGAGCCACAGGATACCAGGTCAAAAAAAGACCCTGGTTGCTTGGGTCCCTTAGAAGGGAATTTGAGCAAGATAAAAAGTCAGAGTCCAGTCCTCGTCCTCAATCTGCAAGGACATAAGAGAGGTGCAAATGTCCTGCGCCAAACACACCTCTACCCACGGTTGTAGCACCCATCAATGATTCTTGCCTTGGCTGGGTGCAGTGGCTCATGCCTGTAATCCCAGCACTTTGGGAGGCCAAGGTGGGAGGATTTCCTGAGCCCAGAAGTTTGAGACCAGCATGGGCAACATTGCAAGACCTCGTCTCTACAAAAAAATAAAATAAACAAAATTAGCCAGGCATGATGGCGCATGCCTGTAGTCCCAGCTATTAGGGAGGTTGTCATGGGAGGCTCACCTGAGCCCAGGAGGCTACAGTGAGCTGTGATGGTGCCACTGCACTCCAGTCTGTCAACAGAGTGAGACCCTGACTCAAAAAATCATAATAATTTTTGCCTGAATCAACTTAATATTTTCTTCAAATAGACTCATTTTTGCTTTATATTTTAAGAGGAAATGACACAACCCTGCCATAAACAAACTGCTAATATCATTTTTTAAAAACAATAAGCATAAAAGTAAATACAATGAGAAAGGTCTACTAAATTGCCTTCTTAGGACTCTGAGCTGGGACATGCTCGCCACTAAAAAGGAGGAATTCTCATGTGCCTGACAGCTGGAAGGCCTGTAGTGCCCCCCAAAGACTCTCTCCACGCAGACCCTGCCTGCAACACCCCAAGATGCCCCCATGGCTCATTCTCCTTGGTGGATAGTGATATCCAACCATGTGGTGTGGGGAAGGGCCGTCCAGCCAGGGCACCTGGAAGGGATCTACATGGGCAGGTTAGGCTCCCTCACCTGCAAGCTGTCATGTGCCCCATCAACTGCAAGCTCCCTTTTTCTTATGGAGCATCCCTGAAAAACAGCCTCATGGTCCAACCCATCTCATACTAACAATACATGTGAGAAGGGGTGTCTCCCAGCTGATCCTTGCTGCAAAGGCAAGAACTTCTGTAGCCCTTACTGGTTTCTGTCTGGGTTAAAACTGGGTTTGACTTTCTTTTTTTTAAACCACCATTTTTATTGGCTTTCTCTCTCTGTCTCTCTCTGTCTCTGTCTCTGTCTCTGTCTCTCTCTCTCTCTCTCTCTCTCTCTGTCTCTCTCTCTCTCTCTAGAGTGTGGTGTGTATGTGCATGTGTGCATGCGTGTGTGTGTAGAGATGTAGAGATGAGGTCTTGCCATGTTGCCCAGGCTGGGGTCAAGCCACTCTCCCGCCTCAGCCTCCCAAAGTTCCGGGCTGACAGGCTTGAACCACTGCATCTAGTCCTGGTTTTCATTTTTCTCAACCCTATTTTCCTCCTTCTCCGGGGTAACCTAGACCCTGTAACTTGTTTATTTCCCCTCTCCAGTGGCTTCACGCTCATAAAACACGGAAACCCACAGCCTGGGAGGTGAGACTGCAGCTGCATTTCACTCTGGAGACACAGTCCAAGTGAAAGTCCCCCCACGTGACAGTCCCCGACACTCCCGCGCTCTGGGTCAGAATGGGGCACGGCCAGCTCTGGGGGCCTCCCCCTCCATCCCACTCTCACTCTCTGTGCTTGGTGGATATTTACCAAACTTCATGCTTCAGAGTAGTTAAAATGTTAAATCATGTTGTTAAACTTTATACAAGTATCTACAGTCGTCTATCGATTTAATAACAATTCTTAAGTCGATTTTATTTTGAGATCATAATAAATTCAGTTGTAACCAATAATATAGGGAGGCCCACATACCCTTCACCCAGCTTCTCCCAGTGGTAACATCTTGCAACATTTTAGTACAATGTAGCACCCAGGATGCTGACCCGCCCATGCACGTGCACTCGTGCACAAGCTGTTTTTAGTGAGGTGAAGTTCACATCACATAAAACTAACCATTTTGCAGTGGATGTTTTGGTGGCATTTTGCATAGTCACCATGTTGCACACCCCCATCTCCACCTAGTTCCAAACCTTCTTAATTGCCCCCAAAGGAACCCTGCACCCATGAAGCCGATAGCTCCTGTTTCTCACTTCCATGGCAACCGCCGGCCTGTGTTCTGTCTCTGGA
Source organism: Cephalopachus bancanus (assembly GCA_027257055.1). Taxonomy (NCBI): domain Eukaryota; kingdom Metazoa; phylum Chordata; class Mammalia; order Primates; family Tarsiidae; genus Cephalopachus; species Cephalopachus bancanus. The sequence goes on from JAPVLO010000155.1 coordinate 2,836,312, forward strand.
TTTGCCTGTTTTCAACAGTCCATTTAAACAGTCACCGTGGGTGACTCTCGCTTCAGGCATCTCCCACTCTGCACAGTGTTTTTGAGACCCGTTCAGGGTCAGTACTCCATTCCTTTTCACGACAGAGTAACGCTCCACCATATGCATGCGTGCAGCAGTGCTCTGACATCTGTGGATCTTGCTCTCAATGGGGTTTGTGCTGGGATGAACACCCATGACAGTGTGTGACCTTGGGTGAGGGACCTACCTGGAGAGCCAGGTGTCACTTCCCTCAACAGGAGTTTCTTCAGCACCTGCCTGTCTCAGGGCTATTCTACAAGGCAACGTCCTGGCCCTGTGGGGCTCACTGATGGTGGCGGAGGGAGGGGATAGGCAGACACAAACAAACATGGCTGATGCCACCACATGACATGATGGAAAAAGTCACAGCAGGGCCAGGGACTTCACGGTGCCCGGGCCTCACCTTGCACAGGCAAGGACGGCTGTGTTCCTGAAGACGCCCTGAGCTGATGTCTGAAGGGAGGGAGGAGAATGCCCGGGGACATGTGGGAGGGAGGCAGAAGGGACAGTGCTTGTGTCAGGCCAGGGAGGGAGCAAGCTTGGAGCATTTGGGGAAGGAGCCCAGAGTGGCTGGAAGCTGGGGGTTGGGGTCTCAGGAGGTGGGGGGGGTGGATCTCTCCCAGGAACTGCCAGGCTATGTGGTTAAGATCAAATCATTTAGAGGAAATGAGCCCTGAACCCTAGAAGAAGACAGACCTGGATCCCAGGTGAAGACAGGCCTAGGTTCCAGCCCCAACTCCAAGTCCAAGCTGGGTTCCGAAGCCCGGGTGGGAACAGGCCAGGTGTGAGTTCTGGGAAAGGCCCAGGCTGTGGGTCACTCAGAAAAACTGCGAGTGACCCCCATGGCTGCTGTTTGAAGGTGTGTGGTAGGAACACTGAAGACACGGCCGGACCCAGGTTATAAGTGTCCACATACTAAGGAGTACTTCACACATGCTATCACCTGGGAAGGAGTCTGGGCATGCTGGCTTATGCCTGTCATTCCAGCAATTTGGGAGGCTGAGGTAGGAGGACTGCCTGAGTGCAGGAGTTCAAGACCAGCCTGGGCAATTTAGAAAGAGCTTGTCTCCACAAAAAAAGAAAAAGAAAAAAGAAATCAAAAAATTAACTGAGTGTGGTGGTACGTGCCTAAAATCCCAGCTACTTGGGAGGCTGAGATGGGAGGGTCATTTGAGGGGGGGGAGAGAGAGAGAGAGAGAGAGAGAGAGAGAGAGAGAGAGAAACACTCCTTGGAAGGAAGGACAGCTCCAGAAATCCCACTCCTACACACCCCTGCCTCTCTGTGATGTCTGAAGGAAAAACCATTCTTCTAAAGCCAGTGGGGGACTCAACCCCTGCACCCACCCCAGGGCGGAGGCCTGACAGCTTGTAAAACCCCAGGATCAAGACTGAAAGGGCCAAGAAATGAGCCTGGTGCTGAAGACTTTTGTTCTCCCAGACGGTGCCTCCCCGCCCCCTCAGAGCTACCCAAGGACCTGGGGCTTTGCGTCACCCCTTCCCCATTGCTGAGGCTTGTGGGGCTTCCGCACTGGCCCTTCCGGATCTGCTCCCCACCCTTCCCCCAGCACATAGACAGCATCATCAGCATGTACCTCTGGCTGCCTGTGGGGGCCCCTCCCAGAAGGCATAGCAGCAGATGGGAGCACTTGAGTCATAAGGGCTCCCACTTCTTCCAGCCCCGAGGCTTCACCATATGTGGTTGGCTGGAAAAAGGTCCCTGTCATGTACACATCCTAAGCCTTGACCCCACTCAAGAAAGCACCTTGGGAAGTGGATGAGGATGATAGTTAGAGGAGCCAGAACCTCCCCCACCTTTTCAGATTTTAAGAGTGAAACGCATGTGCCCGCAGGTGCTTATGCCTGATGGAAGTCCACTCCTCGGGAGACACCTCCTGTCGAGCGGAGATGGCGTCTGAGAAGGAGCCCTCCTCACGGGCTCCGGGAAGCACCTGTTGCTCCCTGCCTAGCCCTCACTCTCCCCGAGAGGACCCCTGGTCACCAGAGAACGTTGAGTGCCATGAAGAAGCCCCTTGGAAAACCACCATTCTGGAGCATGACTGTGACTGCATCTGAGAGCCCAGAGGGGCTTCCCTCAGGACAAGGAGAGTGACACGCGTGCAGATGGAGCGTGAGCTAGAACGCACACCTCACCTAGAGCCGAGGGGTTAGTATGTTCTAGGTCAGAGACCAGTAGGCTGTTCCACATTCTTCTGTACTGACTCCTTCCAATATTTTGACCATGTAGGAGGGAAGGCATTCATCATGTAGATACTACCGCATGCCAGTCTCTTGGAACGTCCCAGGCATCACTCCACGCTCACAACAGTGTGCCGGGTGGGTGTTGTGAAAGGACAATTAGCTCCAGGTCACAGGAGGACTCTCCGGTAGACGCCATTTTGGGCTGGGGCTGAGAAGCACAGCCTGGTGTCTCTGAGGGAGGGCCAGACTGGTGGGACGGCCACCGGCCAGCGGTGGCCCAGCAGGAAGAGTGGAGCCCTGCAGTGGGTCTGTACCTGTTGAGACTTGGTCTTGGTTTTGTTTGTTTGTCAATGCACCTCTTTCCCGTTCACAAGGCTCCATGAGGATGGTGATTTCCTCCAAGAAATTTACAGAGTGTTTCTGTCATGTCACATGCCCAGTCAAAGCTGTGCAGGGAAAGACAGGATGTGGGGGTGACCCCAGGCATCCCACTCTGGCTGCCTCAGAGCCTGGTGTCACCTTCGCCCTCACAGTCAGAACAGACCACGTGGCCTCCGCCAGCCTGGCCAACATATGCCCAAATGGCGGTTCTCTCCATACTGTGCACAGACCATAGTTGGGGAAGGGGATATTTGTGGTTGATGGACAGATACAGCCAGCACATCCTCCACTTCCTCCCCTGAGCTAAGCAGGAACCATGGCACACAGCAAATGCAATTCTACCCTGGCAGCTGGTGCCACAAAATTTCACATCAGACAGACTTGAGTTCAAGTCTCAGTTCTGCTAATTGCAAGTTGTGTGTCCTTGGACAAATTACTCTCTCTCTGAGCCTTTGCATACTCCAGGAGCAACCACAAAATTCCTTGGAAAGATTAAATGGGATAATATTTGCAAAAGGCTTGGGACAGTAACCAGCGCACAGTAGGCCCTCAGTCAATGGCAACAACTGTGAAAGCTGTCATAACCGTGGGGGAGAACCTTGCACTGAAAAGCTGTTACCCTTCGATTATACATCGTACTTACATTGCATATATGTTTGTGTGTGTGTGTGTGTGTGTTTTGTTTTGTTTTGTTTTGTTTGAGTTGGAGTCTCACTCTGTCGCCCAGACTGGAGTGCAGTGGCCGCTCCCAGCCACCGCAGCCTCGACCTGCTGGGCTCAGGCGATCCTTCCACCTCAGCCTTCCAAGTAGCCGGAATTACAGGCACACGCTACCACGCCTGGCTGATTTTTTTATTTATTGTAGAGATAAGGTCTCGCTGCCCAAGCAGGCCTCGAACCCGCAGGCATGTATGTTTCAGATAGACACTGTGTCACTGAAATCTCCAGCTACCCTAAGACTTAGAAAGTAGTTTTCACATCTATACAATGTGTACACATTTCAGATGGACATTGTGTTACTGAAGCTTAACATTTAGGAAGTAGTTTTCACATGTATACAATGTGTACACATTTCAGATGGACATTGTGTCACCGAACCCCAGCTATCTTAACATTTAGGAAGTAGTTTTTACATGTTTACAATGTATACACATTTTAGACAGAGATTGTGTCCTGAACCCTAGTTACCCTAAGATCTAGAAAGTAGTTTTCCCATGTTTGCAATGCGTACACATTTCTAATGGACATTGTTTCACTGAATCCTAGCTGCTCTATTATATGGACAGTACATTGTGTTCTGTATAATGCATGTGTTCACGTACACAGATATCCTATGATCTAGGAAGTACATTTTCATTCCCATTTTATAGATAAGAAAATGAAGGCTCCGAGAACTTCAGCAATCTCCCTAAAGTGAAATGCCGGAATTCAAATGTGTACACATCATCAAGAGCCCGTCTCTCTGTGGTCGACTGTCTTCACCCTGTTTTCCAGACATCCCCACCCACCTCCAGAAGAAGCAGGGCACCTAAAACAATGACCCCAGCCCCATCAGCCATCAGCAAAAGGCTCTGGGACACTGGCAGGGGTCACTAACTTTTGAAGGGGTCCCAGGGCCTTCTAAGACTCTCTGAAAGATACGACCTTTCGACCCAGGAACGTTCAGTCAATGTTGTGTTGAATTGTGTCAAAGCCCACCCGCGTGTCTCCGGGGCCCCTTAAGTCACAGCATTCCATTTCATTCCTTATAAAACAAACAAACAAAAATCCACTGGATTGAAATCGCATGGTGACATATTCATTCATTCAAAAAATCTCAAGGAGAAAAACATGTATTTGAAAGAAACTTCGTGAGCACTGGAGAATTAGCAGCACTATGATTCTCTTGGACTGGCGAGTCAGAAAACAAAGAAGAAAGGAGAGTGGGCTGAGACGGCGACACTGGTCAGTGTGGTGGTTATGCTCAGTGCCAGTTCCTCCAACGCAGATAATGACTACTTTGAAAAGGAATTAAAAGTTTCGTACAATTACTGGAAAACCTTACACACAAGACCTCTGCTGACAAAGGAGAAAGTGCACAGGCCAACTTTTGATTCTATGCACTAATGGAAGGGGACACGCTATGACAGCCCAGGCATCATTTAGGAGCAGTATCCGGCCTTAGGACTCGACTCAAAGGGAAGACATGAAGCCAACGCACCCGCATTTTTTCCCTTTTGTTTCCCTTTCATTTACGGGCACAACACAAATTAACAAATCCACAAGACATTAAAACCTTCTTCCTGTTTCCTTAGGTCAAGGCCAAGTGGTGACCGGTACACGTGTGACCCTTGGAAGTCACTGCCCATACGCAGGCTGCGTCTCTCCTTCTATTAAAGCAGGTCTCCCTCCCTCTGTGGCATTCTCAGAATGTTTACAATCATCACAATGGCTTACCGTGGCATTTAGAGCAAAATTCAAAGTCCTTGCCATGGCCTGGCAGGCATGGCATGACCCATCCCCAGGGCAGGCCTGTTGAAACATGAGCCAAGTCTCCAATGCAAGGAGTGTGTGTCATTTGTTTTCTAAATTCACCAAAATATTTTATTTCCCCCAAAATATGACTTACAAATACACTGGCAATGTAGTATAGGCTTCATGTTTTGTCTTTCTTTATTCTTAACATTTGTTTAAAAAAAAATACAGGCCTGGCACAGTGGCTCACGCCTGTCATCCCACACTTAGAGAGGCAGAGGCAAGAGGACTGCCTGAGCCCAGAGGTTCAAGACCAACCTAGGCAACTTGGCAAGATCTCATCCCTACAAAAAATCCAAAAATTAGCTGGACATGATGTCACAGGCCTATAGTGCCAGTTACTTGGAAGGTTGAGGTGAAGGATCGCCTGAGCCCTGCAGATCAAGCCTGTGGTGGCCGTGAGCATGCCACTGCACTCCAGCTTGGGTAACAGTGAGACTCCAACTCAAAGTAGATAAATAAATAATAAATAGATAAAGCATACAATACAACCATACACCGCTTTTTGTTTGTTTTTTTTGTTTGTTTTGTTCCACTGTCACCACTCGTAGATGTGTGTAAACAACATCACAGCTAGAATATAGAACCTTTACTGCCCCCAGAAAGCCTCCCCCACCCCACCCCCATCAGCCCGTTCCCACCTCCATCTGGTTGCCTTTTCCAGAAAGTCACGACCTGCAGTCGTGGAAGATGGGATAGGGGCTTTTGACCTCGCTGTCTTTCTTTCCTTTTTTTTTTTAAATAACATCTTTAATTAAAGTTTTTGCAAAGGTAAAATATTAAACTTAAAATAGATCTTAGCACATCAAAATACTAAGTTCTCTAATTGTATTCCAAGATGATCTCTAAAACATAATATTCTGTATATCACAGAAGAGCAACTTTGATCTCCAATTGTACAGAATGAATTTTACAAACATAATAAATATATTTACACCCTTACACATAACAGTATGTACAACAGCAGTTGACAATAGTAGCTCAAAACAGCAAAGAGGATATGCCCCTCCCCTAAAATTGTAGCTCTGATCCATACTGGACTGATTTAAGGAACCTTGACTGCAAGAGTAGTGGTACAATTCAGGATTAAGTATGCAAGTGGTCCTTATACAGATAAAGTTTGGGCCTCACTTTGGTCCCCACTTTGACTGGTTTGAGATCAGGTACCGTTGCTGACTTTCAAATGATCCGGCAAGTTTAGAATCCGGCAGCACTGCTTGTGCGGTGAGGGTCTGTTCCTTTTTACTAGCTCGTGGCCTTGCATGACACGGATGTACCTGCCAGTCTGATCACCTGCTGGCCTGCTGTTCACACCTGAGGGTGATCATGGACACGCTGCTGTGTGCTTTCCTGAGTCAACACCCAGGAGGGGACCTGCTGGGTCACAGGGCAGATGTGTGCCCACACTTATGAGAGGCTGTCACCTGTACTCAAAAGCAGTGGCAGCATTCAACGGTCTCTGTTGACTTTTAAATTCTTTTTTATTTTTTATTTTATTTTTATTTTTTTTTTTTGAGTTGGAGTCTCACTCTGTCGCCCAGACTGGAGTACAGTGGCCGCTCCTGGCCACCACAGCCTCGACCTGCCGGGCTCTGGCAATCCTTCTGCCTCAGCCTTCCGAGTAGCCAGAATTACAGGCGCGCGCTACCACGCCTGGCTGATTTTTGATTTATTGTAGAGATGAGGTCTCGCCAAGTTGCCCAGGCGGGTCTCGAACCCATGGGCTCAGGCAATCCACTCATCTCAGGCTTCCAAGGTGCAGGATTACAGGCTGAGCCACCGATCCCGGCTTGACTTTTAAATTCTAACCAGTCTAGTATATAGTCGTATCTCATCATGATTTTTTTTTTTTTTTTTTTTTTGCCCAGGCTGGAATGCAGCTCACTGCAGCCTCCAGCTCAAGCAATCCTCCTGCCTCAGTCTTCTGAGTATCTAGGCCTAAGGGCACACGCCACCATGCTCAACCAATTTTCTTTTCTTTATAGAGAGGGGTCTTGCTATGTTGTTCAGCCTGGTCTTGAACTCTTGGCCTCAAGTGATCCTCCTGCTTTGACCTCCCAAAGTACTGGGATGACAGGTATAAACCACAGCACCTGGCCTCATCATAGTTTTAATTTGCATTTCTCTAATGTGGACTGACATTGAGTACTTTTTCATTGGATGCTTTTTTGTCAACTACATCCTCTTTGGTAAAGGGTCTATTCAAATCTTTTGCCCATTATTTTTTTTAGATACAGTTCCCATAACCATAAAATTCACCCTTTTAAAGTATACAGTTCAGTAGTTTTATTACATTCACAGCTGCGCTCCCATCACCACCACCTAATTCCACGGTGTTTTATCACTCCAAAAAGAAACCCCATGCCCACTGGCAGTCACTCCCCATTCCCCCTTCACCCTGGGAAACTGCAGCATTTTACATTCCTGGTCACCTGAGCCCAGGAGGTCGAGGCTGAAGTGAGCTGTGATCACACCACTGCCCTCCAGGCTGGATGACAGAGATCCTGACTCAAAAAATTTTAAAAGATAGAGTAAAAATGAAGCCCAGGCAGGTGCTCAGGAAATGTTTACTGAGCACATTAATGCATTTCCCTCCTTTGTTTGACTTTTGCTGCCATGCTTCGAGCTAGGCACTGGCTGGGGGCTTCATGGGCATCTTATTCAACCCTCTCGGTGGCCCCCAAAGAGAGGGATCATCATTCCCACTCCACCTCCAGAGAAGGGGACATTAGAGGCATGAGGTCACCTCCCCACTGGCTCAGGAGAGACAGTCACAATGCAAACTCAAGTGTGAAAGCGTTCTTCCAACCGGGCTCAGTGGTTCAGCCTGTAATCCCACACCTTTAGGAGGCTGAGGTGTGTGGATTGCCTGAGCCCACGGGTTCGAGACCCGCCTGGGCAACTTGGTGAGACCTCATCTCTACAATAAATCAAAAATTAGCTGGGCATGGTAGCGTGCGCCTGTAGCTCCAGCTACTCGGAAGGCTGAGGCGGAAGGATCGCTGGAGCCCAGCAGGTCGAGGCTTCGGTGGCCGGGAGCAGCCACTGCACGCCAGTCCGGGTGACAGAGTGAGACTCCAACTCAAAAAAAAAAAAAGAAAAGAAAACATTCTTCCAGAACATCCTCCCAGCCCTTCCGCACTTAGGCTTCTTAACCGTTTCTGCAGAAGGACCCAATCCTGGGGGCAGGCCCTTGACCACGCCAAGTCCATTCAGGTGGTAAGTGCAGATCTGCTGAGGTCTGAGAGGGTCCTCAGAGGTGCTGAGGCCCCATAGAGACCATCCAGTGGAAAATGCAGTGACCGGAGACTAGAGGGGTGTCTGAGGAATTGGGAGGAGTATTGTCTCTTTGTTTCCTATGAAGCCCTTGGTTTGGCTTACAGATGGAGAAACTGAGGCTTGAAAGGGCTAAATAGCATAGCATGGGTCACGCATCTGCTGAGGGGCAGAGCTTGGGCCAGAGCCCCAGGCTGGCCCAACTTCTCTGACCTCCTCCCACAATCCAGCATACACAGGTGTGTGCAGGTGCATGTGCCACTCAGAGACAGAGGAACAACTAGACGCTGAACATCCCTGGCGGTTCACCAGCTGCCAGTCTGGACTATGCCTCTTGAAAATATATCCATAAAGGTTTGCACATGTCAATCTCCCCCCTCTGCTCTGTCTCCAGCGCCGTGTCCATCCTGATTTATGGAGAGATTTCCTCGTGATAGAATATGCCAGAAAGTTCGAGCCTGGCTCCAGAAGAAGTGGGGTATGTTCATTTCAAGGCAGATCAATTAAAATGCAATCCAAGCTCCTTGGAAATACACAGAAACAGTCTTCGGTGCTTGGTGCCCATCCAGAGACAAGCGGGCCCTCCCACCTCTGCTGGTGTGAGGCGGCTCCCGGGTCTCACTTTCACCTTAGACCTTCAGCTTCATCCTTCAAGGAGTTTGGCGTTGAGTATCACCTCACATCTGTGTCATTAGTATTCTGGTCTTCTCATCTGTTCAATAAACATTAAACGTAGAGGCCTCTGAGTCAGGCAGCATTTTAATCAGGGTCCCGGCAGGGATCAAATGGAATACATTAAACGAAGGTAATTTGAGGAAACTTCTACAGAGTGACTTCCAGAGGTGTGGGCAGGATTTGAGGGAATCAGCTAGGAAGAGCGCAGAGTCCCTGGGCCATAACAACAGAGGGGCCACCATCGGTGGATCTGCAGGGGAAGGGGTGGGGACAGTTCCAGGACCCAGGACAGGTAGCTGCCAGGTGAGGACTGCCCAACAGGCACTGTGGCCTTGGGCAGAGGCACTTGGCAGGAAGGGATCTGAGAATGAGTTCCAGCCTCTCCACCTCCCTTCCAGTCTCTGCCATGGTCCACAGCCAAACCCACACAGAAGGGTGGCAGAGAGGAAGCCACCTGCACAGCCCACGCAAGCCAGCCTCCCAAGTCAGTCTCCCAGGTGTGGGGCAGATGGAGGAGCTACAACCAGATCTGGGGGGGCACTGGAAGACACCTGACATAGGGCTGGTCTCTTGTCTCTTTCTGGAGGAATGCCCCTGACACAGGGCTCAGCCTTTCTGTGTTTCAGTCTCCTCTTCTGGAAGAGGAAGATCTCCGTGGTTCCAGCACTGGGACTTTGTCCATGGGATGAACAGAGAAGTCCTTGGCCAATCGAGCCACTGACGTCAATGCCTCTCCTTGCCCTGCGCAGGACCCCATCAGCTGGAAGCACCCACGTCTCAGCTACTAAAACTAAAGCAGCTCACGTCTCGGGCCCTCTCTCCCCAAGCTCAACTAAAAACACCCTGAGACCTCAAACCACACAACCCACACATGCCACAGGGACAGTAAAAACAACAGCGACAACAACAATTTAACTACGATTATTGTGAGGACTAAACAGGCTGATGCCTATTCAGCACTTAGGACAGCATGTGAACCAAGGTACATGTGGTAGAATAAAAAAAAAAAAAAACAAAAACAGCCTGCTTTCTCACAAGCTCAGAAATGAGGCAGCTTCATCCATGAAGAGGCCAACTCTACTTCCCTGCCCCTTGCTCTGGGCGGGACTGGGACTGTCTTGGCCATAGCCAACAGCAGAACTGGTTTTGAAATGGGTTATGCATCCAGGCCCCAAAGGGTCCTGCTCCCTCTCTCTGGAGCCCAGCACCCACACGTGGGCTGCCCAACTGGCCTGCTGGAGGATGGGAGGCCACACAAGGCAGAGGTAAGCCTGCCAAGTCTCCTTCACACAGACCAACCATCCCCATACCAATCAGAAGACAACCACGGATGCCTGACTGAACCCACCAGAAGAACCACCTGGCTGAGCCCTGCCCAAACTGCTGTAGAGCTAAGGCTTCAATAGATGGTGCTGTTTTAAGTGGCTATGTTTCTGGGTTATTTATTATACAGCAAGAGTTGGCTGATACAGGAAGTATTTAATGATTGGCAACAGTCATTTTTATTAATATTAAATATAAATATTATTTTATTAGTAGTAGTAATAAGGAATCAGGCTGGCAAGACCCTCAGTCCTCTATTTCCCACAAATAGTTGCACAGCTCTTCAGAGCCATGAACTCTTCATGTATTATCTCCTTTAATCTTCATAACAATCCTTCTAGGTTTACAGCTTCAGCAAGGGGACTTGATCTGAGTCCAGGAAGTGGGAGAACTAGACTGGGGTCCAAAACCTAATTCTCTCTTCGTTGTCATCATGGGTCTCTTGGGATGGTCGTTTTGCCTTGGCTGGATTTTCTCCAGAGGGTAACATTATCTGAATACTTTATATCTGGTGTTAATAACTTTGTTATCATAGGAGGATAGTGATAAGGAATTCTGGATAACTTTCCTTCTACCCTTTGTTCAATGATCCAAGTCAAACCCTGTCCCAGCCTGGACTCTCAGTTACTCTTTCAGTGCTAATCCAGCTTCAGGAGTGGGAGAATCTGGTGGTGCCAACAGTCTTCTTTCTCCTTCTCCATCTTGAAACTCTGTCCTTTTCTGTGCTGGTGGCATCCCTGGCAACTCCCATCTGCTGGCTGGTGACCTGCCCTGTCTGATGCCCCTGAGTTGTGCACCATCCCTGAGCTGACCCCCATGTTCAGTGGCGACTCCTAGGTCCCGGGAAAAGTGTCCAGCCCTGGATCTGGGAGGGGTGGGGACAGCCCAGCCCTGGATGTGGGAGGTGAGGGCACAACCCAGCCCAGCTGCAAGGAAAGAAATTGGGGTCTTCCTGAGAAAATCATGATGTCTTGACCCAAATAAGATGGAGTGGGCCAGGTGTGGTGGCTCACACCTATAATCCCAGCACTTTGGGAGGTCAAAGTGAGAGGACTTCTTAAGCCCAAGAATTTGAGACCAGCCTAGGCAACATAGCAAGATCCCTCTCTACACATAAAATTTAAAAAGTAGCTGGTTGTGGTGAGTCTCTAGTCCTCGCTACTCAGGAGACTGAGGCAGAAGGATCGCCTGAGCCCAGGAATTCAAGACTGCAGTGAACTATGATTGCATATCTGCACTTCAGCCTATGCAACAGAATGAGACCTTGTCTCAAAAAAAAGGAAGAAAGAAAAGAGAGAACGAGAGAAGGAGACAGACTGCAGCGCCCAAATGCAGAGACCAGCTCTGATCATCGTTCTTTTTTTTTTTTTGAGTTGGAGTCTCACTCTATCGCCCAGACTGGAGTGCAGTGGCCGCTCCCGGCCACCGCAGCCTCAACCTGCTGGGCTCTGGCGATCCTTCCTCCTCAGCCTTCCGTGTAGCCAGAATTACAGGCATGCGCTACCACGCCCGGCTGATTTTTTGATTTATTGTAGAGATGAGGTCTCGCTGCCCAGGCGGGTCTCGAACCCGCGGGCTCAGGCAATCCACTCACCTCAGCCTCCCAAAGGCGCGGGATTACAGGCTGAGCCACCGAGCCCGGCTTGATCATCATTCTTACCTCAGCCCATGGAGGGCCTTGAAACTCCCAGAAGGGTAACAAGACTGGCACTCTAATCACACCTAATCGTGGAACCTTCTAGAAGGTAGACACTTTCCCACACCAAGAGCTCTGACTTCTAACTTTACTGATCTCAATCACAATGTGTCTTGGCACCGTCTCACCACACCCTCCTGAAATGGCTTCCAGAAGCCACACAACTTCTTGGAGTTCCGTTTCCTCATCTGTGAATGGAGGGAAATAAAACTTATGTTCGGGAGACCATAGGCGTGGCATGTCCAGCCAAGCATCTTGGCTCCGTTTCTTACTCTCCAGTTGCTGTGTTTTCTGTAGCAGTTTCCAGAGAGGCACTGAGGAGAGGTGACATCGTTCCCTTGGCGTATGTCACTCCATGGAAGCCCACGCACTCTGCCGTCTGTCTGGGGACGCCACCCACTTCCTGGCCACTCCTCGGCACCTCTTCTGCCTTGGAGAGTTGGTATTTCTTGGAAATACAGTTTGAGAGCTGGAAAGCATGGCAAACAGGTGGCTTTGACTCGTTCTCCAGAAGGAGGATCGTGCCCGGACCTCATGGAAAAACATCAAGTCAAGTGCCAGCCCTGTGCTTCCCCACGAAATTCCAAGGCCAGGGATCTGTTGGCTCAAAGCACAGAAAACCGATACAGTGTACCCCAGGAAGAGGTTTCCAGAAAAGAAGAAAAAGAAAAAAAAGAGTTGTCCCTGTCTTGCCATGGAGACGTGATAGTAATAACACCAACAAGGGACATCACAGAAGTCCCCCCCGCTGTGGACAGGCACTGCCCTGGGTGCTTCTTACATCAGCCTGTGGGACCCTTAGCCTGCCTGTGAGGTTAGATTTCGGTAGGATCCCATCTTAAAGATGAAGAAACTGAGACCCAAAGGCCCAGGGAAATCACTGAGTGAGAAGGAGCAGGTGGGGGAAGAGATAGATTAAAAAGGGGAGGGAGGGAGAAATGAAAGAAAATAAATGACCTCTCAGGTTTCCACAAAGTTTCTTTCTATGTTTTCTTTCCACTTAAAGGGTAGGGCACGGTCACTGCAAGGAAGAGACAGATGTTTTGAACCACAGGGAACCAACCGTGTCATGTATTTCAGTGTCCTTCATTCTATCACTAAGGAACTTCGGGGTCTTATGTAGGTGAGTGGATTGCCTGAGCCCGCGGGTTCGAGACCCGCCTGGGCAACTTGGCGAGACCTCATCTCTACAATAAATCAAAAGTTAGTCGGGCGTGGTAGCGCACGCCTGTAATTCCAGCTACTTGGAAGGCTGAAGCGGAAGGATCACTGGAGCCCAGCAGGTCGAGGCTGCGGTGGCCGGGAGCGGCCACTGCACTCCAGTCTGGGTGACAGAGTGAGACTCCAATTCAAAAAAAAAAAAAAGAAAAAAGAAAACGTTTCTCCTTAGAGAAGTTCTTACAGGCTAATCTTGGGAGGTTTCCCTCTAAACAAAAATGGCCACTGTTTTCGTAAGATGGTGACTTTGAGTTTCCTTTTTTCTTTTTTCCACGGCAATGAAATTCAGAGAAGGCTGGTGGCCCCTCCCGGCAAATGATCACATTTAAATTCATTCTCTCCTTTCGTCTTCTCACTGTTTATTTTATAAACAGAGACACGGTGTCTGCAAACTCCAGTAGCTCAAAGACACACTTTTCTAGTGAAGCCCAACTCCTTTCCACATTGATATCTGAAAACGAAGCAAAATCTTCCTTCAAAGAATCTGAGGGGATCAACTTTCCTGTGGAGGTGGGGGTCTCCCCAGTCATCCAAAACCCATAAGCCCCCACCAAAACGGCCCTACAAAGCAGATGTCCCTCTGAGGAAGCGAAAATGCCAAAAAGCCATGATGAGAGATGATACCAGAGAATAAGTTAGTTATTCTATTTGTCATGAATGCCAAGTGAACATCCATCACTTGCAAGGTGAAGCGTTTAGGGACCACTGCTTTAAACCTCAAAACCAGCTTGGGCAATATAGCAACAACTTGTCTCCACCCAGTCTTTTATTTTTTGTTTTGTTTTTCTGAGGTGGGGTCTCACTCTGTTGCCCAGGCTGGAGTGCAGTGGCATGATCATGGCTCATTGTAGCTGCGACCTCTGGTACTCAGATAATCCTTTTACCTTAGCCCCCTGAGTAGCTAGGACTACAGGCATGCGCCACCATGCCCAGCTGAATTTTTTGTAGAAACAAGGTCTTGTTACGCTACTCAGAATAGTGTCAAACTCAGAATAGTGTCAAGTGATCCTCCCACCTCAGCCTCCCAAAGTGCTAGGATTACGGATGTGAGCCACTGTGCCCAACCCTTTTTTTTTTTTTTTTTTTGCTAGGTATGGTGGCATCTGTAGTCCCAGCTACTCAGGGGACCAAGACAGGAGGATTGCTTGAGCCCAGAAGGTAGAGACTGTAGTGAGATATGATTGTGCCACTATACTCCAGCCTGGGCAGCAGAGTGAAACCCTGTCTCTATAAATCAATAGATAAATAAATAAATAATAAATCTATTTTTTGTTTAAGTTAGAGTCTCACCCCGTCGATAATATGCTTGTGCCACTGCAATCCAGTTTAGGCAACAGAGTGAGACCCTGTCTCTATAAATCAATTGAGAAATAAATAAATCAATCTAAAATTTTTTGGGAGTTGGAGTCTCACTCCGTTGCCCAGGCTGGAGTGCAGTGGCACGTTCACGGCCCCCCCCAGCATCGACCTGCTGAGCTCCGGCTATCCTTCCACCTCAGCCTTCCTAGTTGCTGGAACTATAGGAGTCCGCTACCACACCCGGCTGATTTTTGATTTATTGTAGAGACGAGGTCTCACCAAGTTGCCCAGGCTGGTCTCGAACCCGTGGCTCAAGTAATCCACTTGCCTCAGCCTCCCAAAGTGCTGGGATTACAGGCTGAGCCACCAAGCCCGGCCAAATAATTTCTTAAACAGGACACAAAAAGCTCTACTAAAAAAGAAACAATTGATACACTGGACTTCACCAAATTTTAATACTTCTGTTCATCAAAATACCCAAAAAGTAAAACAGTAAACCACAACAGGATCAGGTCTTTGCAAGACATATGTCTCAGAAAGGACTTGATCCAGAACACAAAAGGAACTTCCACAAATTAGTAAGAACAAGACAAAGTGTTCAATTCAAAACAAAGCAAAACCTTAAAACAGCAACTCACAAGGGAGACCTGAATGGCTCACAGCATGTGGAAATGCTAAATTTCATCAGGGAGATGACAGTGCTGACATGACACATATCACCCCCCAGGGTAACTAAAGTCCAAGAAACCCGTCTACACCAGCTACCGTGAAAACATGGAAGCACGGGGTTCTCGGACTCTGCTGGGGTAAAATAGTGCCATCAGCTCGGTGAGCTGTTTGTCAGGATTTTTTGTTTGGGTTTTTTTTTTTTAAATTTTTTCTTTTAAAGACGGGGGTTGCAATTCAGGGTTAGGTATACAAATGTTCATTATGTAGGTACCCTTGTTGATGAGATTTACCCCCCCACGGCAGTTTCCCACTACTGCCAATCCCTTTCTTACAGTATGATAATTGTTCAAAGTTCATTTATGAGTGAGAACATGTGATACTCAGTTCTTTGTTTCTGTGATAGATCACTCAGTATTATAGACTCTAAGTCCATCCAAGTTGCTGCAAATTCATAATTTTGTCCTTCTTTATGGCTGCGTCAATTTTTGTTGTTGTTGTTGTTTGTTTTGTTTCGTTTCGTTTTGTTTGAGTCAGAGTCTCACTCTGTTCCTGAGGCTGGAGTGCAGTGGCATGCTCATGACTACCACAGCCTCGACCTGCTGGACTCAGGTGATCCTTTCACTGCAGCCTTCCTAGTAGCTGGAACCATGGACGTGTACCACCATGCCCAGCTAGTTTTTTTATTTACTGTAGAGACAAGGTCTTGCCATGTTGCCCAGACTGGTCTCGATGCTGTGGG
Source organism: Cephalopachus bancanus (assembly GCA_027257055.1). Lineage (NCBI taxonomy): Eukaryota > Metazoa > Chordata > Mammalia > Primates > Tarsiidae > Cephalopachus > Cephalopachus bancanus. The sequence goes on from JAPVLO010000155.1 coordinate 2,852,361, forward strand.
CTCAAGCAATCCTCTCACCTTCACCTCCCAAAGTGCTGGGATAACAAGCATGAGCCACCATGCCCGGCTATTTGTCAGTTTATGAAACAAAACCCAGCTCCCTTGGGACCCAGCAGATTCCCCCATCATAGGCATGTACACGTGATAAATGGGTTCATATGTACACAAAGACATGCATAAAAATCTTCCCGGAAACTTTCATCACCCCTGCCGAACTCTGGAGACTGTGCAAAGCCTGTAGACCTAAAAAGAGATGAGTAGGTGGTGAGTGGCCCTTACAAATGTCATGTCCAGTAAAACAGTCCAGACACAAAGAGCGTGTGTCCTGCGTGGCTCCACTTGCGTGACTTTCAGGAAGAGGCCACAGAAACGCCCCTGGCGTCGACAGCGGGAACAAGCTCCTGTGTTCTGTAGTTAACACTATAGACAGCTATAGTTCACCAGAGATGACTAGAGTTAACGATATGTCACATACTCTCAAATAGCTGGAAGGAAGACACAACGTTCCCATGTTTGGGAAGATGACGTTCCAATGTTTGGGATGACACGACGTGATCCATGTTTGAGTTGATGGATACACTAATTACCCTAATTTGATCACTACGCATTATATGTCTTGAAACATCACCATGTACCTCATAAGTGTGTATAATTATTATGTATCCATTAAATTTTTTTTTTAATAAAGAACATGTCGGATGGAGACATCACCCGAAAAGCAGGCACTGGGAAGAGACTTGAGGGGTTGAAGTGACAAAGACGCCCTATGCTACCACGTTCATCATATGGGAGGCAATTACCTGGGTATATCTGCATATAAAAAATTACTGAACTGTATACATTTAAAATCATGTGAGCTGTATGAGGGGGGACCCTGAAAACCCCGGAATTTTCTTTGGGGGGCAGGCCCCTTATAGTACAGGCTTCCTTGCTAGGGAAGTGTTCTGGGAACCCACCGGCTTCCCTGTCCCAGCTAACATTGCTGTGAGAGGCTGTGTTTGGCTGCAGTGAATTTTTGTTTTTTAAGATTCTTTCAACTCATTTACCCATTTCTTGATGGGTGATCTACACAAACTCCCTAACCACACTGCTCTGAGTGGACAGCAGTTTTTTTTTTCACCAAAATCGACATGGCCCTCATTCCCCACTCTCCATATCCACCTGATCTCACCAAGAGACTTCCTTCTGTTTCTCCAGATGAAAAAGGTCCTCAAAGGGAAATGCTTTGCTGATGTGGAAGGGGTGAAACAAAAAACAGAAGCACTAAAAGGTACCAAAATTGACGAATTGAAAAACTGTTTCGAACAGTGGAAAAGGCATTTCGATAGGTGTATTGCATCACCCAGAGAGGACTTAGAAGGTGGCTGAAGTTTAAATAAGTAAGAATAAATACACAATTTTTTATAAATAAATTCCGAGTTTTTAGGGAGTTCACCATTGATTGGTTACACTTCAAATGAAAGTAAACGGTCCATGGAACAGCAGAGTCAGCCCCTGCTTCTTGGCACGGGACTAAGGAGAGAAAATACAGGCCAGATGCACTGAGTCCACGGAGTTTGAACCTCACCAGGGCCTTGAGGAGCATGTGGGCATGTGCACATAGACTTCAAGTCCACACAGTTCCTGAGTCCAGAGAGGGATGATGTGGAAAGCATAGATTGCATGTCCTGATGTACACAACATCACTCCACAATACTCCGTATGCACACTTGTAGGTTGGATGTGTTGTCCAGGGAGGAAGCCAGGTTGGAGGGGGACACACCCTAGGCTGTCAGCCTGTCTCATTCACTTCCTAGCGCTGCCCTAACAAAGGACCACAACCCCGGTGGCCACCCAAATTTATCCTCTCTTGGTTCTGAAACTACAAGTCCAATATTCACTCGCTGGGCCAAAACCAAGGTGTCTGGGACTCTGGGGGGAGAAGCTTGTTTGCTCCTGGTGGGCTTGGGTGGATGCTGCATCACTCCATCTCGGCCTCCAAGGCCACACGCAGCCCCTCCTCTTCTGTGAACTCCCTCCCTCAACTTCTCTCTTATAAGGACCCTGAAGAAAGCATTCCGGGCCACCCAGATAACCCAGGTCAGCTCCCTGTTCTGACATCTCTCAGGGAACCACATCTTCAGCATCTTGGCCATGTTGCAAGGCCACATTCACAGCTTCCAGGGACGGGGACATGGGCATCTTCTGGGCAGCCACAGTTCAGCCTGTCACACAAGTTTAGCAGAAGGTAGGGTCTGTGGGGGCGAGGGGATGTGAAGGCAGGAAGGGCCTGTCATGAGGAGAGGTGGGGACCAGGTAGAGGTCAGGGCACCCCAAGAAAGTGAGCAGAAACTCTAGTTCTCTCTTGAGGGGCAGGCTCAGGCCAACCTCTGTCATGTATGACCACGTCCTGTCGGCCAAAGCAAGTTCATGGCCACATCTACCATCCACAGGTGATACGGCCACGTCTACCACCCACAGGTGACACAGCCACGTCCCCCATTCACAGAAGGGGCAGGGAGTGGGCATTTGCTGAAAAGAGTCCAATTTACCGTATTAGCCCGAGATCGCATGGACAGTTCAGAGCCTGGTTGACTCAAAAGCCTTTTTTCTTGTCCATCTCCCATGAGTGAAGAGAACACCCAAGACATCAGTCCTCATCCCATGGAGAGCCCCCCTCCTAACCGCACCTGCCTCGGTGGGATCATTTCCATGTGCAAATCATAGCACCCTGACCAGGAATGTCCACCAGTAGCCATCTGCCCGGCTCATGAGACACATAACTGTGGGCACCCACCGGCATCATCTTGGGCCTGGTGGACGTGTCTCTCATGGCTTTTTCTCGGACCTGTCGCTCAAGGCCACAACATAGTCGCCTGTACGCTCTGCACTCTCTGTACTCAGTACTCTGTACTCTCTGGCCGGGAAGACAGAACAGGGCTGAGGAAGGACCCCAGGAGGCTCTGTCTTGATTTTTCCAGAAAGGGCCACAGCACCCCCAGCAGACTCCATGCCCTACAGACGCCCTAGCTGCAAGGGAACCAGGGATGGCAAGTGTTTTGCTTCCAGGACTCTGCAGAAGGAGGCACAGAAGCAGGCAGCAAGTTCTCCCCCTCCCCCAAATCAGCAGCTTCGATGACTTCCCACTGGCCTGGGACAAAGTCTAAGCCCCTGACAGAAGGCCCCACATGCCCGCCCGCCACCAACTCCATGCCCTGCCACTCCCAACCTGCTCTTCTGAAGAGGAGATGTCTGCGCCTCACGCTGCCGGGCCTCCACTGACCTCTGCCTGAGCCTCCTGCTTCCACTGGTCTGCTCTTTCGGTCTCGCTGAAATGCCAGCTCCCTAAGGAGCGTCCCTGTCACACGGCTGTGGGTCACCAAGCCGCTCGTGAGTTTGCTGAAGCCCCTTTCACCACTTACAGTTGTGGAGTGACTGGGGCCAGGTCCTGCTGACACTGGACTTCACACACTCAGAGGACAGGTGTACAGCTGTTGTGTGCACCCATGTTTACGCTCTTTAGCGCAGACCCTGGCAAAGGCAGATGCTAAACAAATGTGTCTTGAATGTAGATGTGGATGAAAAACATCATGGAGGGGAAGACTACCTTTTTGTTTGTTTGTTTTTTGAGTTAGGGTTTCACTCTGTTGCCCTGACTGGAGTGCAGTGACACTGTCGTGGCATCCTCGACCTCCTGGGCTCAGGTGATCCTCTCACCTCAGACTCCCAAGTAACTGGAGGTACAGGTGCACACAACCACACCTGGCTAATATTTTTATTTTTTGTAGAGGTGGGGCCTCGCTATGTTGTCCAGGCTGGTCTCAAACTCCTGGGCTCAAGTCATCCCACCTCGATCTCCCAAAGTGCTGGGACTACAGGTATGAGATACCACGCCTGGCCCAAACCACATTGTTCTTATCCATCCATCTGCTGGTGGACACCTGGGTGGACTCCATATGTTGCAAATAGTGCCTCAATAAACACTGGATGCAGATGTCTCTTTGATACACGATTGCTGGCACCTAGGGCAGTCCTATCTGGAGCTGTTGAGGAACCTCCACATCATCCTCCGAAGAGATCGTACTAGTTGACATTCTACCATTGTGTCTTTTCATAGGAATGGCTGTGCACTTGGGCATCTGTTGAGATGACCAGATTGCCTATCAATTATATTAATAAACGTTCTAATATTAAGCCATTCCCAAATTACTCAAACTCTAGCTGTGTGAATTATTATTAATTTAGTGCTTAAAATACTGCAAAATAAGTCAAAGTGTTGCCTTGTCAATCCTTACACACAGGCAAGCTGGATGGCAGTGTCTGTCTTGTTCTATCTTGTACAGCTTATGTTGCCAGCCCCAAGTGCTGGCCTGAGTTTCCCCGGGACACCCCGTCCTGCCTGCACCAGTGAGTCCACCATGAGCACTTTGAAGCCATGTACTGGCAGGTCGGGACTGCCCAGCTGGCTGAGGCCCGGGACAGCCTGCACCCTAGAAGACTAAGGTGAAGGGTAGGAGCAATACTCAGCTTCCTCAGCCCCTCGCTGGAAGATATGGGCCAGGGAGCCCAGCAGGATTGAGCCCAGCTGATCACAGTGATGACGTGACATGTCTGGCCCTCGTTTTGTCCCCTTCCTATCTCTTTCTCAACTTCCTACCAATGCACCCGGGAGGACTTCCAGATAGTCTTGGCATCAAAATCTTCATCACTGGGGTTGCTCCTATGAGCACCCTAGGTAAGACTCTTTATTTCAGAATGGACTCATGGCTAAAGAACACATCTCCAGGGTCAGACAGACCTAAGATCAGATGAGAATTCTGGCCAGGGATTGTGGGGCACGCCCATCATCCCAGCACTTTGGAAGATGGGGTCTTCACTTACCTGGTGGGGCAAACCTGTACTACAATGGGCCCACCTTTCAAAAAAATAATTCTGTGACAGTCTCACCCACAAGGTTAGGAAGAAATGACTGCAGGACCAGGCCACAGAAGTGCCACTGGCTTCCACGTGTGTGCTGAGGACACATACAAGCCCTGGCAGCCATGAGGCAGGCCACATGCAGTGAATCCAAATGGTAGAACCCAGTGGAAGTTCCAGCTAACAGCTAGCACCCCCACCAGGCATGTGTGAACCAGCTCCAGAAAGTTCCAGAACCCCACCATCAGCGCACTCCAGCCTTGGAACTCTCCCTCCAGCCAACACCACGTGGTGCAGAGCAAAATGCACACACAGCTCCTGCCCAGATTGCAATTCATGAGCCGAAGTGGTTCGAGCCCCCAGTTGGGGTGGTTTGCACAGCGACTGGTGACTGAGCCTGCTGGCTCCAAGCAGCTCCTGAGCCAGGAGTCTGGGCCCCCTCAGGGTTGTTGTGAAGCTCGCTAAGGCACATGGTGCTGTCTCACTGGGACCCGTCGTCAGCTCCCGGCAAGGCTCGTCAGAAGTCCATCAACCGTGTGCCAGATGTGGCCCTGTGGCCTGCGAAGAGCCACGGAGCCAGGGACCATCATTCCTGAAAGGGCTGGGAATGGTGGGAGGCCCTGGGCAGCGTGGAGAAATACCCACTTCACGCTGTGGGATGTCACAGCACTAGGAAGAGGCCACACCCTGGGCAGGGGTGACCGAGACCCACAGGAGGGTCACCACATGCATCACACACACCATACACACATGCACACAGGCACACACCCACACACTCACATATACCTAAACACCACACACTTACACATGCACACACACCACACACACATGGACATACCACACCCACACACCATATGCTCAGACACATGCACACACAAACACACAGCAGACACACACACACTCCCACACATGCACACACCACACACGTACCACACACTCACACACACACTCACACACACACGCACACACCCACACACTCACATATACCTACATACCACACACCACACACTTATCCATGCACATGCACATCTACACACACCACACACTCATTCACACCACACACTCACATACACATGAACACACCCACACTACATACGTACCACGCACATGCATACACTACACACTAGCATACACATGCAGACACCCACACACTACACACACTTCACAGCCACATGCACAATACACACAGGCACACATTCTCCCCTGCCCCCACACATACAACGCACAGGCACATGCATCACAACCACATACCACATACTCAAATACACATACACACACACCACACACATGCACAAATACCTCGACATACACCATGCACATACCTTGCCCCCAAAAAAGCACACCCTTGCACACATGACACACCACACACACCACACAGATACCTACAGATACATCCCACTGGCACACAGGACACCACATCCACAACACACACACACACCATGCCCCACACACAACATAATACACACTTACCCACCTGACACAGCACTCACACACACCATGCTGCACACATGGCACCTGGGGTGTACAGCTGGACGTGGGGACGCCAAGACCCTGTGAGCCTGGGTGGGTGTCAGCAGGTGTGGCCAGCGACCCACAGAGATGCCAGCCAAGGGAGGGGCCCACTCCTCTATCACAAGGGTCCCGCGAGGCTGTGGGGACCTGCCGTGTAAACACTGATCGGATGCTCATGTCTAGCAGGTTCCGAATTCCAGAGGGATCCAGTCGGGACTCAGATGAGGGGCCGTAGGGGAACGTCCCGGGCTGGACGACGACCACCTGACGGTCACACTCCTGAGTTCACGCTCTGGGGCTAGCAAGCCCTGTGGAGCCCTGACACGAGGCCATGGGCCCAGCTGCTCCTCCACTCGCCTGGGGCCCGCAGGCCACAGCTGGCAGGGCCAGATGCACCCCCAGCCTTGGCCCAGCCGCCCTCCCCGCGGCCGCCGGCATCAGGCTCTTCATTAAACACCAGATTAGAGCTGTTTGTCACAGGATTTGCAGGGATTTTCCCAGTGGCAAGAGATTCTGGGCTTCCCTGGACATTTCCAGCTGCCAGGGGCTCCATCCAGCCCTGTGCACGACAGGTCTCGGCGGCCAGGGGGATGGGGGGCTCAGGGCCCAGCAGGAGGCGGCAGCCCCTGGCCCAGGCACATCCCCTGTGCTTTAAACCCCAGGGTCCTTGGCCACTGGGCCCTGAGGCGTTGAGCCCTGTGCAGACCCTGCCGTGAGCTAGGAGTTCGTCTCAGTCACAGGCATCTGGTCTGAATCCCAACCATGCTCCCAACTCTGGGACTGGGAACAAGGTGCTGAGACTGAACCTCAGGTTCCTCATCCATGAGGTGGGGATGTTCGAAACTGGATATGTGTCATGGGACTGTTTCAATGTGGGGACATGTGTGACAATCTCAGCCAAGTGTTGCAACTTTATTCAAAGTGTCAGGACCAGGTGCAGGGGCTCACCCCTGTCATCCCAGCACTTTGGGAGGCCAGGACAGGAGGGTCATTGAAAACCAGGAATTTGAGACGAGCCTGGGAAGCATAGTGAGACTTCATCTGTACAAAAAAAATTTTTTTTTTTTAATGTAAGTGTCCAAATAATGGAAACAACTCAAATGCACATCAACAGGGGTGTGCAAACAAACCGGGAGCATTCACAAATCAGAATCCCCCCTCCCCCTATCTCCCCCAGCTGCCACAAATAAAAGCAAACCACAGCCATACCCACCATATAGAGGAAGCCCATGGACACCATGAGGGACAGAAGCGGACACACATGAGCCACACTCCTGTGGGAGACGCTTGCCTTGGAGGGAGGACAGGAGCCCCTGGGGGCCGGGGCAGGCTGTGTCCCCTCTGGGTGAGGTCACGCCAGGCACACGAGTGACAATTCACAAGCTGCACATAACACAAGTGCTAAGGGACTCCTTGGGAAGAAAGAACACGCCCAAAGGTCCTAAGTGCCTGAAGATGGGTGCTCAAACGCGTCCGCGTGTGGCCATGGCACCCAGCCTGTCTCTAAGCAACAGATGGACAAGTGTCCAGGAGGCCCAGCATGGGGATCTGTCTCTCTGCTCTCCAGGCCAGTGCTTTCTGGAGGATTCAGTTGTGCCTCTCTGGTTACCATGTTTTTTTCTTGTGAGGGAGAAAGAGTGATGGGGGTGGGAGGGCAGCCGGGAGGAAGGCGGGAGAATTGGGCCGGGGCCAAAGTAACCAGCTGCCTTCCAAGACGGGCCTGTCAGCAAGGCTCTCTGGAATTTCCTCCGTGTGTGCTCGTGGGCTCAATTTTTCCATCAAGTCCCACGTTCCGGCGGGGACCCGGCAGCCTCCCCAGACGCAGCGCCCTGGCCAAGGGCCGGCCCATTGGCTGCCCCCTGTCGCAAGACCCCCGGAAGGACTGAGAAAGGGCGCTGAGACTTGGTGGCCTAGGGCCGTCATCTGTCCTGGTAGTAGGGAGGTCCTGGCTCTGTGCAGAGTGAGGCCCGGAACCTTCCTCCCTTCAGGCCAAAACACCTCCCCGTGGATTCTTTAAACACCGCTGTGTTTATCTAGGAGGCCAGCAGGCAGAGACTCTGCTGAGGCTGACGTTTTAAGTGAACTGGCCTCTCACCTCCCAAGCAGGGGGCTCTCTGTCTCCTCTCCGGAGGTGGGCCTGTCAGAGGAAGGTGGGACCCTGGACCTGGACACGGGTACGGGCAGCCTGGCCTGAGTTCACTGGCTGTCCAGAGAGGGCCAGGCTCTCCAGACACACAGCTCACTGACATGCAAGCAGAAGCCTGGCCTCCCCTGCTCCAGGCCGCCACCCGGCCATCCAAGGCCCGGCTGCAGTGAACATTCAGACAGGGTGTCCAGGCCCTTCTCGGCATGGTTAGCACCGAGGAGACGTGTGATCCCTTTCAGACCCACGGCCACCAGCCAGGATGGGTCGCCGTCCCTGTCACGTTCGCATCCACATCCCAGGCAGCCTGAGGCCTTCCACCCGCCAGCTCCAGTCATGGCCAAATCCAAATGTAGCACCGTGGTCAAGGCCGGCCACAAGGCCCCTCCCATTGCAAGACCCTCAGAAGGACCGAGAAGCGGCATCAAGGTACAGCAGGCTGCGTCTTCAACTTGTTGAAGTAACTTGTGTGGACGGGAGACAGGGCTGGCGTCTCCTCCCCAAACAGAGGCACCTACAGCCCTTACCTGGGCTGCTCGAAGGCTCCAGAAAGCCCCTCCTTCTGTTCTAGAACTCCAGCATGGAAGGCAACTCCAGGGAACACGCCCTCCACTCAACTCCTGGTGTATTGCCATCTCAGGACCACAAGAGACCCTTCCTCAGCTGTGGAGATGGAGACCCACGAAGGCCTATCTTTCCCATACCCTCTCTTCCCCCATGACGGCACCTCACCACACCTGGATCCCCACAGACACGTGGAGTTCTGGCGTACGTGGGTGTTGGGTGTGTGGGTTAAGTGTCATATTGAAGGATGATATTTGCACAGAAAAGGGTACAATGAGATGCCACCAGCTGGACAGAGATGGAGACCAGCACCTGGATTGGAAATCTGGGTCTTCTGGGATTCCAGGCAGTCCCCGGGCCCTGCATCACCCTAGAAAACTGCCGTGGTGGCTCCCACAGGTGCTGGTGTTAGTTTCCACATTCCACAACTTGCCCCATCATGTACGTGCCCACCCATCGCTTCTCGGGGATCACACGCCAGCATCCCTCACTATCAGCAGCCTCATCCGTGTCCTCTTACAGACCTAGTGAGGACACATCTTCAAATGTGTGCAGGGAAGGCACATCTGCAGGCCCATCTACTCAGGAGGCTAAGGAGGGAGGATGGCTTGAGTCTAGAAGTTGGAGGCTGCAGCAAGCTATGATCGCACTGCCACACTCCAGCCTGGGCAACCAAGCGAGACTCTGTCTCAAAAATACAATGTAGACAGGGAAGCAACATTGCCAGGGCTCTAAGCTGCCCAGGGCTACCACAGTGAATTGTCCCAAATGTTGAGGGTTAAAACAGCAGAATGCATTTACCTCCACATTTATTCAGAAGTCGGAGTCCAAACTGGGTCTCACTGGGCAAAAATCGAGGTGTCTGCAGAGCTGGGTCCTTCCAGAGTGTCCAGGGAGCCTCCGCCTGTTTGCTTTCATGGCTCCAAGAGGCAGCCGGCACCATGTGGCTCGCGGCCCCTCCGTTCCAGCTCTGCCTTCGTTTCCACACGTCTTCCCACTTGCGCCCTCCTGCTTCTCCTCTAAGGGCCCCTGAGCTGGCACTGGCTCCCCCCTTCCCCCACCCCCAGTGGATCCAGGATAATCTCAAGGGCCTTAACCTGATCACATCACAAAAAGCCTTTCTTGGTGTGTGGTGGCATTGCCACGGGCTCTGTGGTTAGGGGCACCCCCAGGGCGAGGTGGGGACACTGTGCTCCTTCCACACTGATCACATCACAAAGAGCCTTTTCCAGATGTGGCGATGTCGCCATAGGCTCTCGGGTGAGGGACATTCCCGGGATGAGGTGGGGACACTGTACCACCCACCATGCCCTCAGTGCATCAGCCCACTCTGTAGAACAGAACACTCGAGCTTTAAGAGGTTTACCCCAGTTGATACTCTGGCCAGCAGAACAGAAAAGTTTCTGTGCCCCCAGTCCCCACCTCCCGTCCCTCCAGCCCCTTGCTTTCCCTCCAAGGGCCCTGCTTCAGCCAAGCCCTGGAAGAGCTCAGACCTCCTCCTTCCTGGATCCATTTGGAGGAGGATCCTCGCAAGACGAGTGGGCCTCAAAGAAAGCATCTCTTAAAACACAATAAAATGTAGCACCCAGGGCTGGGGAGGTTGTAATGAAAAGGACAGGGTGAGCCTCCAGGGAACATCTCTTAAAACACGATAAAACGTAACACCCAGTGCTGGTGACATTGTGATAAAAAGGGAAGGATGATGGCAACCCCCTCAGGTCCCCTCCCACTGTGGGAGCTTTTCTGTCCTTTCAATAAGTGCTGCTTTCTCACACAAAAAAATGTAAGGGTGAGCCTGCAAAGGGAACATCTCTTAAAACACGATAAAACATAACACCTAGTGCTGGTGAGGTTGTGATGGAAAGGGCAGCCTTGTGCCCGGCCCGTGGTAACAGAAAGCAAGCTGGCGTTGAGTTCCCAGAGTTCTGATGATACTCAGACCTTTTGGGCCTGTCATGTGTTCTGGCCAGCTCTCTAAAACATGTCACATGGGAGGAGCTGGATAAACAGCTGTGTTTGGCTGAATTGAGCCCGACCTGCAGGCAGCAGACGGGGGAGGAGGAAGAGGTGAGCTCTGGATATGACTCACACACCCTTAAGGAAAATCGCAGCATGTGAGAGCACCACAGGAGAGGCTGCCTTCCTGTCGGGTGTGTATGGCCGCCCGCGCCTGCCTCGCCGCCTCGCTCCCCCAGCTCTCCCCTTCCTGTCCCGGGTGAAGGTCACCACTGCTACTTTTCAGCAGAGCAAACCTTAAACATGGAGACAGGGGGTGGGAGAGGCAGAGGGGATCCAGGCTGGGCATGGTGGGGGCGGGGAGTGCTCTGCTGTGGTGGGAAAGAACTTGACTTGCTGAAAACAGGAGCTGGGGCCTTCCTGGAGACGCCCCAGGGTGAGGGTCCAGTCGGAGTAGGGACATCAGACAGGACCTTCCCCAAACACAGACTCCACTGTGGCTGCTGCTGCCAATTCAACACAGTGTTGGAGCAGACAGGCCACCCTGACAGAGGACACAGCAGCACAGTCGCCTTGTATTTCTTGAATACTTTTCTTTTCTTTTCAAGTCAGGTTGTCCAGGTTGGTGTTCAGTGGAATGATCAGGGCTCATCACAGCCTCGACCTCCCAGGCCCAGGTGGTCCTCCTGCTTCAGACTCTCAGAAGCTGGGACTAGAGCCGGGTTCGGTGGCTCAGCCTGTCATCCCGCACCTTTGGGAGGCTGAGGTGAGTGGATTGCCTGAGCCCGCGGGTTCGAGACCCGCCTGGGCAGCGAGACCTCATCTCTACAATAAATCAAAAAATCAGCCGGGCATGGTGGCGTGTGCCTGTAGTTCCAGCTACTTGGAAGGCTGAGGTGGAAGGATCGCCGGAGCCCAGCGGGTCGAGGCTGCGGTGGCCGGGAGCGGCCACTGCACTCCAGTCTGGGCGACCGAGTGAGACTCCAACTCAAAAAAAAAAAAAGAAAGAAAGAAACTGGGACTAGAGGCACATGCCATCATGCCCAGCTAATTTTTTTTATTTTATTGAGACAAGGTCTCACTATGTTCCCCAGACTGGTCTCAACCTCCTGGGCTCAAGCGATCCTCCTGTCTCGGCCTCTCAAAGTGCTGGGCTGACAGGTGTGAGCCACTTTGACCCTTCTCCAGCAGTGACCTGGGGTTCTGCCTCCCGGGTGTGAAGCTGGCTTGGACCAGCCAGAGGGCCAGGACTGGATGCAGGTGATCAGGAGGCCAAGGTTCAGTGCAGTCCAGTGGCGTCACCCAACTTTCCACTCCACAGAGCCGGGAATGCTCAAACCCAGGTCTTTGGGCTCTAAATTCTGAACATCCTGTGAGCTCTCAGAGAGGCACAGATAGTGGGTCTCGTGCTGGGCGCCTTCCGTGTGTCACCCTTACCCACTACCCTCCAAGTCCCCTCTCCTCGTTGCTTGCTTTGTGGACGGGGATGAGGTAGGTCCTGGTGGTGCTGTTTCTGGTCGGACTTGGCCAGTGGGCGGCGCCAGCGAGCAACAGGTGGGCAGAAAGCAGTGGGTCTCCCTTCTCCTGCTGGGGTCTCTCCTTGCAACGTCCTCCTTGGTCCTGGCAGCCTCCTCTCCCCGACTCCCGTGACAGCTGGTGGTACAGCTCCACCCCACGCTGGGGCCCCCAAAGCTTTCCTTACAGAGTCCCCTCCCAAAGCCCACCCCACGGTAAATGTCCAGTGCCTTCCCTCCCTGCAGGGCCTCTGCCCTCTGCAGGCCTCGATGGGAGGCCAGGCAGCTGGTAACCAGGCGATGGGTGGCATGGACCCTGGAGGGGCAGGGGAAAGACAGCACAAGGAAACCTGGGGTGGGAGGGGCCACTTCCCAAAAAAGCATCCAGGTTGCAGGAATGTTGGCTGCCTCCCGTGTCTCACCAGGACACGTGTCGCCCGACCACAGGTTGTCATAAGATGAGCTCACCTTCAGGAGGCTGGTTGAAGCCCTCAGAGAGACTGCCTGGCAGGCTGCGGTCTCTGGCCGCCTACCCTCCTGGTGACCTTCTTGGTGCCCAGCTGTGTCCTGCTGCCACCTGTCAAGGGCCCCTGGGGATGGTCCATTGCCTGAGGGTACAGTTCAAGTCTCTTCCTGAAGACCAACTTTTTTTTTCTTTTTCTTTCTTTCTTTCTTTTTTTTTTTTTTGAATCAGGGTCTCACTCTGTTGCCCAGGCTGGCGTTCAGTGCCATGATCAAGACTCACCAAAGCCTCAACCTCCTGGGCTCAGGCAATACTCCCACCTCAGCCTCCCAAGTAGCTGGGACTACAGGCGTGCACCGCCATGCCCAGCTAATTTTTTTATTTTGTAGAGACAAGTTCTCACTATGTTGCTCAGGCTGGTCTCAAACTCTGGACCTCAAGCAATCCTCTCATCTTGGCTTCTCAAAGTGCTGGTGTTATAGGCATGAGCCACTGCACCCAGCGGACCAGCTACTTTTAAGGCCACAGTTTTCCAGTTGCTGTAAATAATACTGGCTGAATCTAATCCCAAGTATGCAGGGACTGGTGAAATGAGGAAGATTTTCCTGAACCCATGAGCGTCAGATCCTGATGACGACTGTTCTGGTTGTTCGTAATGCTCACACCACTCCCAGCCCTGGGCCAGCAGGCCCTGCCCAGAACTCCCCTCTGTAAAGCCAGGGTTTTGGAAAGCCCTCTCAGCGTTCTCTAAATCCCCTCCAGTGGCCAGGCCAGGTAGGTGGTGCCCTCCACGTGGTATGCCTGGGCCGGGTGGGCTCCTGTGAGCCTCAGGCCTCACCTCTCCCTATCTCCAGCCATTCACCATGGCAAGAGGTTGACCAGATGCCCAGGGACCTTCAAGGCCTGCTTCTTGGGCTTGATTGGGGTCCAGGCCTGGAACACTGACTATACAGTGCACAGACATCCCCCTCTCTGGGAGTCCCATCCTGGCAGACCCGCCGAAGTTGAAAATATTGCAGGTTGACTCATGATATTCCTGGACATGCTGGATGTCTGCCGCCTTCGCTCCTTTGTAACTCGGGAAGCCCCTGTAACTCGCTTGAGATCCCATGACACTGGGCCCCCAGAATCATGTGGACTCTGAGTTAGAGTCATGCAAATGGAGCCCCCAACCCTGTCAGGGCAGCCCCCCCCCCACTGCTACTAATTGCTGATAACTACAGCTAACAGCAAACAGCCCATGTGCGCTTACATTTAACAGTAATAACGCTGCCCCTCCTCCACAGGGTGAGATTTGAACCCACAGACATGTGGGAGCCGCACGGCCACGTCCCACAAGACCCCACTCCTGAGGAGGCAGGAAGGACTCTCCTCCTGGCCACCCCTCCCAACCTGCCCTCACGAAGGCTCCTTGAAAAGGCGCATTGTGGCTACTAATCTCTCTCTCGTACTCTCTCTCTCTCTCTCTCTCTCTCTCTCTCTCTCTCTCTCTCTGCATGTGTATCCTCATATCTCTCTCTATTTCTGTTTCTATCTCTGTCTCTTCATTTCTTCTCTTTGTCTCTTTCTTTCTCTCTCTCTCTCTCTCTCTCTCTCTCTCTCTGTCTCTCTCTCCCTCTCTGTCTCTCTGTCTCTCTCTATCTCCCTCTCTGTTGTATGTGTCTGCCTTTCTCTGTGTCTTTCTGTCTCATTCTTCTTCTGTCTCTTTATGAATCTCTCTCTCTCTCTTTCTACCCCTATTTCTCTGTCTCTCTCTCTCTCTCTCTCTCTCTCTTCATATCTCTCTCTATCTCTGTCTGTTTCTTGATCTCTGTTTCTATCTCTGTCTCTCTCTTTCTCTGTCTCTCTGTCTCTCTCTATCTCCCTCTGTCTGTCTGATTCTTTTTCTGTCTCTTTATACATTTCTCTCTGTGTGTCTGTCTCTCTCTCTCCCTCTCTGTCTCTCTGTCTGTCTCTCTCTGTGTGTCTGTCTTTCTGTGTGTCTTTCCATCTCATTCTTTTTTCTTTATGAATCTCTCTTTCTCTCACTCTCTCTCTCCCTCCCTCCCTCCCCATCTCTCTCCCTCTCTCTCTCTCTCTCTCTCTCTGTCTCTCTCCATCTCTCTCTCTCTCTCTCCATCTCTCGCTCTCTCTCTCTCTCTCTCTCTGTTTAAAATGTCCAAGTGCAGCCCCTCAGAAGGTCCATGCAGAAGCCCCCGTAGAGACAGACTGGCTCACATTGTACGAGACTGCAAGGGCTCTACACATTTACCGTGAGGCAGGACACCGAGTGTGCCCAGCTCACAGAGGAGGACACTGTGGCCCAGAAGGCCCACGGACAGACAAGTGCCTCCAGGCTCCATCCTGCAGGCCTAGAGGCTGTGCATGGAGCCTGTGCCTGGACAGCAAGCTTCTGGGGAAGGAGGCAGGCAGGGGGAGCAGGTGTGCTGGGAGCAAGTACCAAATGCCCTGAGAAGAATATCCCAGGAGTCTCACACTCCCTCTGTGTCGGCATCCTCCAAAGGTCACTGAGGTTGCCCCAGCTGCAGCTTTGAGACCCGGCACCTCCTACCCACTGGGAGGGCCCAGGTGAAGCCTGGGTGACACAGTTGTGCAGAGGGATTAGGACACCCAGACAAAGCCACCTGGCATCTCCCCTTCCAGCATCCCAGCCCGTGTCCCCTCCCGAGAAGGTGGGAGGCGGCTCCCTCCCTGTCTCCCACCCCATTTGTATAATTCACGTTGGAAACTGGGACTCAGAGGAGAGTGCAAAGTCAAGGTCATGGCACGTCCCTGATGAAGCCTTAGTGGGTGCCCTGCCTCTGTCTCTTTCCTGGGACCCACAGCCCCAGCCTCACCCACTGGAGCTTGTCCCTGGGCCATGGATATGAGTGTCAAGATGAAAAAACAGGTACGAGGGGGAGCCACCACACCAGTGGGTGCCCGTGTCCTCCCCCAGGCACTGAAACCACCCCTGTCCACCAGCCCCCATGGTGGCAACATGTCCCAGACACCTCGGTGGGGAGGGCTCACCCATGGTGCCCACACCAGTCAAGCAGGGCCATCTCCGATGCTTTGGCCCGTCTAGCAATCTGTTTCTAATTCCCTGACATGGGGCCGATCCCTCCCCAGGCCTCCCCAGCCCCACCCCACGGCTGCAGGCTCATATGCTTCAAGGATTACATGCCGGGTGAACTCTGTCCCAGGCCCAGGCAGCAGGGAGCCAGGACAACGCATTCCATTGTTCCCCACCCCGCCCCCCCCAGTCCCCACACCCTGATTGGCAAGAAAATGTCTCCTCCGAGAGAGAAAACATTCCGGGCCCAGGCCCTGTCAGGCAGATCCGCCGTCATGGCCGCTGTTGCAGGAGCTGGAGACCAAGATCAGTCCTGCGGCCACACAAAGCGCCTGTTCTGGGGAAGTTCACCTCTGCGGGGGTGACCCCAGGGGCCGCTCACCCAGACCTCCTGGGGCTCCACGAGTGCCATTCACTCTCACGCTGGCCACTGTTGCAATGTTTGGAGTGTGCACTGTGTGTCAAGCAAGTGCTAGACTCTACACAACCACCGTGACGACCAACAGGAATGGCCCGTGCCCCCCATTCCCCTTACCCCCAACAACACAGCCAGGGGCAGGTACGGCAGTCCGTCCTGTTCTGCAGGTGGAAAGACTTGAAGCTCACAGGAGCAAAGCCAGCCCTGAGCTCACTCATTGAGCTACAGAGTAACATAGGCAGGATTTGAACCCAAGACTGTCAGATTTCAGAGTCCATGCTCCCAGCCATTTGGCTGCTCTTGCTGTCTTTTCTTTAAAGAAACTCAGAAATCCTCCCCCATCTTCAGTTGAGATGTCCCCACCTCATCCCATCTCCAGCATCTGTAGATTTATGTAAGAACAAATTGAGAGGAAACAAAGTTGCTTGGCACAGGCTGGGGGCGGATGGGGGGACTTGGCCGAGACGGGTGAGGTGACCCTGGACACCTGCATGACAGCCATGGATGTCCCTTCAGGGGCAGGGTCTGTCTGGGAGAGTGTCTCGCGGCACCAAACCAAGGACACAAGCTGGGGGCTCACAGCCACCTGATGTCTCATGGTCTGGAAGCCGGAGGCCAGAACCCAGCTGTGGACAGGGCCACACTCCCTACTGTGGCTCCAGGGGACCATCCTTCCTGCCTCTGCAGCTTCTGGAAGCCACCCCGTCCCTGGTTGGCAGCTGCACCGCTCCAGCCTCTGCCTCCTTTCTCACAAGGACTTCCTGAGTCTCAGTGTTCCTGAATTTCCCTCTTCTTATAAGGACACAATTGGCCGGGTGCCGTAGCTCATACCTGTCACCCCAGCATGTTGAGAGGCCGACGTGGGAGGATTGCTTATGTCCAGGAGTTCGAGACCAGCCTGGTCAACATAGCGAGATCTCATCTCTACAAAAACTTTTTAAAAATCAGTCACATGTGGTGGTGTGTACCTGTAGTCCCAGCTACTTGGGAGGCCAAGGCAGGTTTGCCTGAGCCCAGGTCAGGGTTGCGGTGAGCTGTGATCATACCACTCCAGCCTGAGCAACAGAGTGAGAACCCCACTAAAATAAAAAGGGAGAGGGAAGCCGGGCTCGGTGGCTCAGCCTGTAATCCTGCACCTTGGGAGGTTGAGGTGAGTGGATTGCCTGAGCCCACGGGTTCGAGACCCGCCTGGGCAACTTAGTGAGACCTCATCTTTACAATAAACCAAAAAATTAGCTGGGTGTGGTAGTGCATGCCTGTAGTTCCGGCTACTTGGAAGGCTGAGGCGGAAGGATCGCTGGAGCCCAGCAGGTTGAGGCTGCGGTGGTCGGGAGCGGCCCCTGCACTCCAGTCTGGGTGACACAGTGAGACTCCAACTCAAAAAAAAAGGGGGGGAGAGGGAGCCAGGAAGGTGGGAGGACTTGACCCGAAACCTCCCCTTGAAAGGCTTGCTTGGGTTCTGCTGTGGCCCAAGGCCCTGCCCCTCTCATGCTCTACCGGGCACCATCTGCCAGATGGCATGACAAGGTGACTCCAGTCCAGGAAGAATGCATCGTGGAATCACCCGGGGTGGGCACTGCCTGGTAGGACATTTTCGGCTTACAGAAAGTCCACTGGTAGTCCCTGGCCCTCACAGCTCCTCTCTGCCCACAAGTGGACAGAGCAGGGTTCCTGGGGTGGCCTCCGTAGAGCTGGGGGGCATGGGGAGAACGAAACCCCAAATACTCACCCAGGGGAGGCAGATGCCAGGGTGTACTCGACCCTATCTCCCCAGGCCCCACCAGGGTGAAACTGGTCAACCCCCCACTCCCAGCCACGCCATCACATAGCATCTCAGTTACCACATATGACCGGGGGACAGGAACGTTCAGGGCACAGCACAGGGAATGAGAGGGCCCAGGCCAGGCAGGGTAGTGGTAACCCCGGGTACAGCGACTCACAGGAAGTGGGGTGTTGATAACTAAGTGTCTCTTACCTAGAACAATGCCAAGAGAACACTGCACCAAGCAGTGGTGGTTTGACACGGTAAGAGCTGGGAATCCTGGGAGCTCAGGGCGCCCCCTCCCCACCCAAAGGTGCACAAACTCGTAGAATACAGCCTCTCCCTCATACCCTCCAGTGGCAAACTCGCCTCATCGCCAAGCACAAAGCAAGATGCTGTGTGATCTGGCCCCTGACCCTGACCTCTGGTCCCTGGCCCCTGGGTACCCTCACCCATGCTCCGCATTCATGGGCTCACACCAAGCCCATTCTCACCTTTGGGTCCTTCCAGAAGCTCTGCCTTCTGCCCAGAATGTTCCTCCTTCCCTCTCCCTTCCCATCTGGATCCGTGTCATTCTTCAGGGGACAGCTCAGATGTCACCTGCTCAAAGAGGCCTTCCTGGACCACACCCACTACCCTCTTAATTAATTAATTAATTAATTAATTATAGAGATGGGGTCTTGCCATGTTACCCAGGCCAGTCTCAAGCTCCTGACTTCAAATAGTCCTCCTGCCTCAGCCTCCCAAAGCACTGGGGGTGACAAGTGTGAGCCACCACATCTGGTCCCTCTCCCATTAATTTCTAGCAAGCACTTTGTTTCCATTAAAGCACACATCACAAGTGAGCATGACATTTTTACTTACTTCCTTTCTAACCCCCTGTCCCCCACTGATTTCAGACCCCACAAGGGCAGGCGCTATGTCTGTTTTGCTTCCTCTATGCATCCCAGAGCCCAGCACGGCCCCCTGAGGCTCAGTATCAAACGAATGAATGAACTTGGCTTTCTGATGTTTTCTGGGATCAAGGAGAATCCCCAGGAGGGACCACTAAAGCAGGAAATATTTCAGGTAACAGCTGTTACACGTGGCAGTGGGCCCCAAAGACACCATAGGTCTGGGCGTTTAGAAACTCCCCAGGAATGGCCCATCCTAGTCCCTGGAGCCTATGAAGACATCACTTTACGTGGCCAAGGGAATGAAGGTCACAGATGGAATTAGGGGCGCCCATCAGGTGAGCGTAAACAGGGAGTTTGTCCTGGATGATCCAGTTGGGCCTAGTGTAACCACAGGGTCCTGGAAGGCAGAAGAAGGGGGTGGAACAGAGAACCAGACAAAGATATGACGCCGGTAGCAGAGTCAGGAAGGTGCAGCACTGCTGGATTTGAACTTGGAAGAGGGGCCACGGGCCAAAGAACATGGCGACTCCAGAAGCTGGAAAGGCAAGGACAGAATCTCCCCTGGAGCCTCCAGAGGGGATCAGCCCTGCCCACACAGGACATAAGCGTGTGAGATGCATGCCAGACATGGAGCCCCAAAACGTGTTGTTCTAAGCCACTAAGTCCACAAGATGTCATCACGGCAGCCACAGGAAACAACACCTGTCACATGCCTCCTCAAAGCATCTAATAATGCATTTGATTCTTGCAGCAATGCTATTCCATGGGTACTGGCACTGTCCTTGTTTTAGAGGGGAGGAAACTGAGGTACAGGGGTTTAAGTCATTGTCCAGCCTCCACATCAAATACGGGCAAAGTTGGGACTATGGGCCAGACAGGGATCTGGGGTCCACGCCGGTGCCCCCCACAAGCCGGCCTGTCAGAGCAGCTACAGGATCCAAACGAGGCCACGGAAGGGGACACTTAGCATAGCACATGGCACGTGGCAAACCCTGTGTCTGTAGGCCCGTTTCATCCTGCTCAGAGAGCCGCAGGCGGTCCTTCTGTAGAATGATGCTCCAGGACATACCATGAGCTGTGGTCAACCATTAACACTTTCATAGAAATGTCCAGGGTGTGGGCCTGGCAGCAAAAGGCCTGGGTCAGAACATCCACAGGCCCAGGGCACTTGACCTCAGCTGCATCCTGTGTGTGATGGCGCCATGCATATCATTCAGAAAGGTGCCCTGGCCTCCCATCGCACAGAGGCACTTCCGTTGGCATGGTCTCACTCCTCCCACCGGCTCTCACCTGCTGTCCTGTGGACACCCAGGGCCTGCGTGGCTTCCCACACATCCCCGTTCAGCAAGGAAGTGGGTGACCTACCTCCAGAACTTGGGGGAGCTCTGACTTTCTGCCCCTGTACCCACAAAGGCAGCCCGACATGTGGACGTTGAGATGGATTTTCTCTTGAAACGGCCCCTCCAGGCGGGAACACGAAGCCCGTGAACATCATCTGAGAAGGGGCAGGCTGCCACAGAAAACAGCCCCGCCCGGCTGCCTCTACGACTCAGGCCGCCCGGGCTCCCCGCCTCCCACTGCTGTCTCCCCGGATCCTGGCGCCAGGCTGCATTTGGTCCTGAAAAATGAGAAAGGATTTAGGTGAGAAGCAGGAGGAGTTGAGCTGGGCAAATGGGCTCTGGGTTTTTTAAAAATTCAAAATAAAAAATAAATCATCCATGATTTGGGGGGGGGACAAAAGCATGTCTCTCGAGTCCAGGGGGTGTAAAACTTCTGGGGATCTTGGACCCCTTTACAAGTCTTCCAAAGCCAGTGGGCCCTTCTCGAGAAGTTGTTAAATGTATAAAATATGCTGGATTACAGAAGAAACAATTGCATAAAAATACAGTCGTCAAAACACCGAGAAGCTGATCTGGGCAGATGAGTGCTTTTTTAGAAACGCGGATCTCACAGAAAGGCCAGTAACTTCCTCAACTCAAAGTAGCACTGAGCTCAAATCGCATTTTGAAAAAGCAATGATGGTTACATGGGATGGGAAATGTCTGTGATTTCGCTGGTGACAAACTGACAGATTCTGTGAATGCCATTGGCTTGTCGCCTAAGTCCATAATGGAAGAAATGTGAAATTTCAGTGAGAGCTTTGAGAAAATAGAGACGCAATTGTTTCCCCACATGTGTCACAGATGCCCCAAATTCTCTCCATGGGTTTGTTGGTCAGGACCCCTGGGGATGGTCATATGACACCTGGCTGCTGTCTGGATCTTGCTGAAGAGTTATCAAAAGGACGCTCACAGCATCAAGGCTCCAACAATATCCAGGCCTACTCATGAAGTATAAGATAGTCTATATTTTGTGTTTTAAAAAAATACACCCTCAGACCAGGCACTGTGACTTACGCCTGTCATCCCAGCACTTTGGGAGACTGAGGCAGGAGGATTGCTTGAGCCCAGGAGTTTGAGACCAGCCTAGGCAACATAACGAGATCTCATCTCTATTTTTTTTTTTTAGTTAAGTTAATTTTTTTTAAATGCAACCTCAGAGAAGGAAAATAACTTGAAATAAATCTGGGGGTTATTTCTAGGTACAAGATTTGGGGTCATTTGTTTTCCTTTTATGTTATGTCATATATATATATCATTTATTATTAAATTTATATAAGAAGAAGAAGGTTTTCACTAGATAGTGATGCCTCTAAACAGAAAGCTTTCATTTTATCATTCTGCAAGATGACACTGTTTGACATCTCTACAAAGGCTGCACATTACCTCTGAAACTGAAAGCTAGTATGTAACCACTGAACTGTACATTTTAAATGGGAAGACTATATTACGCATATATTGTATCTCAGTGAAGCAGTTACAAATGTTTAATTAACAAGTTTTGGACACTCAGACACACCATTAACTTAGACAACTTGTTAATTATTTAGAAGCTAATCAGTCAAACAAACTGTAAAAAGAGAAATTATGAACCACTTGATAAATGTAAACTTTGTTTGGCTATTGAATGACATTAAGTAGCCATTGTTACATAACTTCAGGTACGGCTGTGCTAACAGGAAATAGCCTCAAGTAGCAAGGCAACCTTGCGACTTTCCTAAGCTTGAATGTAAGTCCACAATTATCTCAACACAAAATGCGCATACTTCATCAATAAGGGTACCTGATCTCAAACCAGGTGAAATGGGGACCAAAGCGAGGCCCAAACTTTACCTGTACAATGACCCTTTGTATACCTAACTCTGAATTGTACCCTACATCTTTAAAAAAAATTTTTTTTTTAGAGAGACAGTGAGGTCCTTATCTTTTACACCCACATACTGAAGTCACTTGGGATGAAAAAGCACAGTATCAGGGAATTTGCTTCAAAGTAGTCCTGGCTGGGGTGGGGGACTCGGAACTGGTTGCTGTCCACGTGGGGTCCTGGGTACACGGAGGGGCGTTCCACTTTTGTGTCCATTTGAAATTTTCCATTAAAAAACCCTTGACAGTGGGAGCTCTTTTCAAAGATTAGTTGGATTGAGCCATCATAAATAAAATTGCACAAGGTAATCAGGTTTCTAGAAAAAGGAAGTTTTGTGTCTTGAAAACACAAGACAGAAGAAAAAAAAACCTTGGTGTTTGCTGCTGTTCCCGTTTTGTTTTATAAGTTGAGGGAATTTTAATAAATGAGCGTGTTACCCTTCTTCCTCCACAACATAAACCAACCCTGAAGGGAAAGACCTCGCCCGGCGTTAGACTTGAAGGCAGCTCTGCTTTCCATCCTGGGCCTGGGTGAAGGTGCCCTGAAATTGAGCTCCAGCCTGGGGTCCCAGGCCTACCCAGCTGCAGGCAGTGCCCTCTAGCCTCTAGCCTCGGTTTCCCCACGGTCTGAGTGAGGAATATCACACTCGAGGCATCTCTGGGCCTCTTTCCAGCCAGCGCGCTGCGATCATCATCCGAGACGTGTTTACTTGGGCGCCAGCTGAGCAGGGTAGGGTCGCAAGCCAATCTCCACCACGCAGGCTCTGACCCGCCCCAGGGAAGGCACAAGTGCCCCCTGCTGCTTCCAAAACATGGCTCTCCACGCCCTGCCGTGGGCCCAGGGCGTCAGGCCAGGTGGAGGTCTCCCCCCCATGTGTTCCCCTCAGCAGCCAAGGGTCAGGCTCAGGGTGTTCACAGGGACCCCGCGGGCGGAGACAGAGGGTGTGAGCATGGCCAGCAGGCGTCCCCAGGCCTCAGGCCTCACCCCGCCCACCTACCAGCGGCCCCCCAGCCCTCACCCATCTGTTCCTGGACCTGTGTCAGCTCTTCCTGGGGAGTGACCAGGACCCTTCAACCTCGTGGAACCTGGCAGTGGCCAAGAACAATCAGGCTTCATGGGGGCTGCTGGCCGGCTGCAAGGCACAGGCAAAGCATGGACCCTGCAGGGTGTCCTGACCCTCTCGAGGGGCCCAAATTCACACCCCAGCCCCGCAGGTCCTGACTTCGGAGCTGTCCTGCGCTGGTCCAGCTGACTCCTCCCTGGACTCGGGGGTCCAGCCTCATTCTGCTATTCGGGATGTGGACACCCTGGTCCCAAACCACCACTTCCCCCCAGTCTGGAAGCCTTCCCTGCAGTGTCCCCTGAAGGAATGCACATTCTCCAGCGTGATTCCATGGAAACCTGTCCCACTGGACATCCATCCGCAGGCCTCACACTGCTGAAAGGCTCTGTGGCCAAGCACGTCTGCGTAAAACAAAACAAAACGTGTCTTCCAGCGGACCTTTTCAGAGCCTTTACTGTGCCAAGTTGCATGGTGAATTTACATGAAGGGAAGCAGAAGTATCGCATTTTCTCTGCTGATCTGACCCCATAACTTGATTTTTTTTTTATTGGGGTCTTACTCTGTCCCCCAGGCTGGAGTGCAGTGGCACAATCACGGCTACTGCAGCCTTAACCTGCTGGGTTCAGGAGATTCTTCTGCCTCAGCCTCCTGAGTAACTGGGACTACAAAATGACATTAACACATGCCACCATGCCTGGATAATTTATTTTATTTTTTGTAGAGATCTAGCTTCACATTGTTGCCCAGGCTGGTCTTGAACACCTGCCTTCAAGCCAACTTCTCGCCTCAGCCTCCCAAATTGCTGAGACTACAGGAGTGAGCCACCGCGCCATGCCCAGAACTTGATTATGAATAGGAACCTCAGGGGCCAATGGTCCATGTGTTTCAGGTAATACAGCTTTAGACAGTCACCTTCCCCTCTGGTGTCAGAACCGTCGAAGGCTGGGGGGATGTTTCTGTGTCATTCTGGAGTTTGCTGTCCTTTTCTCAATCAACCCCTTGCACCCAGATGCTGTACTCTGGCGAATGACCTTTCCCCCTAAACCAGTGCTTTGTACTGTCCATGTCCATCTGCTTGGGTTCCTGTCCCAGGGACTCTCCAGCAGTCACAACAGGGGCCCTGCTACCTCTTAGAGTGGACGTGTTCTGCTGTTCCAGACTTTCAATCCCTCAGGAACATGTCCCTGAGTGCCTCTTGTATGCAAAACCCCGGGCGGGGCTGGCCCAGGCCGCTAGAACGCGTGCCAGCGATGACCACCAGCCCGGAGCCAGTCTCCCACGACATCCATGCCTCATGACCACCCAGCCCATTGGACAACCGCAGTAACTTTAGAAGTTGTCAGATGTTTCACTTAAATGAGGGGTTGGATCCCACAAGTCCAGAACCAGGAGGGTAAGAAACATTCCCAGCTCCAATCATGGTGACCATCCTGGTGTCGGGGCCAGCAGTGACATCTGACTCCAAAGCCACTCTGTCCATCTGGGATGGGATGGCGGCCCCCAGGATGGCCTGCTTGGGGCCCCTGCAGAACTGGGAGAGGGTCTGGCCCTTCCACTTCCTCACCATCTGATCATCTATTGCCTGGTGACAAATTACAGCACAGCAAACGGCTCAAGGCAGTCACCTTTATAAGGGCTCTCATGAATGTGTGTGTCATAAACTTAGGCAGGACTCAGATGGTCACAAGTCTTTCTGGAGGGCAGCAAAAGATTAACCTGGCCTAAAGAGAGGGCTGGCCTTTGTCCTCGACTCCTGTGAGGTCAACTCTACACCCTTGGAAGGCCATGTCTGATAAGAGAGTCTTTGTTGACCTGGGGCCTTGGCCAACTGGATAGTCTCAGCTCACAGTTAGATTTATGGTGGGAGCTTTGGACCCTGTGGTGTCAGCATGACCTCTGCAGGAGCTGGAGGGCAAGGTCTGCCGGGCAGTGTCAGCCACGTCCACGTGACCGAGCCCAATAAAGACTTGGTACACTGAGGCTCAGGGGAACACTATTCTGCGTGTGTTATCACACGTCGTTTTCAGGAAGTTAACACTGTCCAGGACTTCATGGAAAGAGGACATCTGGAAGCTGTGTTGGGGACCCTCCTGGACCCTGCCCAAAGTGTCTCTCCCCTTGGCCGAGTTAAATCTGCATCTTGTAATAACCTGTAACTGCGAGTGTGGGTGGTTTCAGCTTCAGGTGTTGTGAGTCTTTCTAGCAGATTATCTAACCTGAGGGTGGACTTGGCAACCCCAGAATTCTGCCGTTGGTGTCAGAAGTGAGAGCGATCTTGGAGATGCCCCCAACTCTACAGTGAGGTCATTGTGGTGTTTGGCCAGTGGGTACACAGACCTGGACTGCCCAAGGTGACTGTGCTCATGTGCCTGGATCCTGGGCAGGTTCAGTGGGAAGACTGAGCTCATCTGGGATCTCAACCAGAACACCTGCGTGTGGCCCCTCCAGAAGGTGCTATCAGGCTAATTGGATTTTTTACACAGAGTCTAACTTCACCTGAACCCATGTCCCAAGGTGGGCCTTTCCAGGGGCGGAAGTGAGAAGGGACCGGTCTCATAGGTCTGAGCTGAGAAACTGCATAGCATAACTCTTCCACGTTCTACTGTCCAGCAGGTGCAGAGTCCAGAGGCCAGGGGAAGAGTGGAGAAGAACCCACGCCCACCCTTGCTCGCTCCTCTCACTCTGGAGTTGCTGAGTTCTTTCTCCCCCACTTCCCGGTCCTTTTCCTCCTCTCACAGACATGGACTTGGGACCATCACACACCCAGTGCTGTACCAGGTCCCAAGCTCAAGATGTTGCCCAGAGCTCTGTAGGGGTCAGATGATCCCCGTCAAAGATATGTGTGCCCTAGAACTGGGAACACAACTTTATTTGGAAAAGGTCTTTGCAGCTATGATTATGTAAAGGACCTTGAGATGAGATCTTTCCTTATTATCCAGGGGGACCCAAAACCCAATAACCAGAGTCTCTTTCAAGAAGAGCAAGACACGGACATCCACAGAGGAGCTGCCACACTGACAGAGCCAAGTGGGGTGATGCTTCCCCTGCCAGCGAGCCCCAAACACTTCCAGAAGCCCCAGAAGCTGGAGAGAGGACAAACACCCCCTCTGAGCCCACAGGAAGGAGCCAGCCCTGCCAACACCTTGATTTGAGACACCTGGCCTCCAGGACTTCACAAGAACAGTTTCTGTTTGGAGTCACTCATTAGTGGCATTTTTTAATGGCAACCCAGGAGGCACACACACCCTCTGCATGCTTGGCTTTAGCCCCGTGAAGCCATCCATGGGGCCAGGGTCCCTTTCTGGGCCTTCAATTCGCCGTTCCATCCTAATGAGGGCCCCGCACCTGTCCCCTCCCTCATCTGGTGACTTTCAAGGAGTCCTGGCTACACCATAAGAACTGACGTGTGGCAAGCTCAGCTCCTCTTGGGATCCAAGTCTGAAGGGTTTACTCCCGCTGAGGAATGTACCCCAGGTCCACGGGCACATGGGAGGAGGTGGAGGCTCTGGGAGCCACGTGGCCCAGTGTTGCTGCACGAGCTGACCAAGGCCTGAGGGGGCCCTCTCTGGGAAGAACGCATGTAAAACTGGACACAGTCATTACAAACAACCATGTCAGGGCTCTGGAAATTGGCCAAAGGCAGATAACAAGCTGAGAAGAATCTCTTCTTGCTTCTATTTTGTTTTAGATTCAGGGGGTACAAGTGTGTATTTGTTACTTGGGCACCTTGTGTTCTGGTGGGGATAGGAATGGGCCTTCAGGTGACCCATTCCCCAGGTAGTGGATGCTGTACCTGAGGGAAAGCTTCTGAATCCTTGCCCCCTCCTTGGCCCCCTGTTCAGTATCCCCTGTGTCTATTTCCATCTTTGTGGCCACTTAGCTCCCACAGAGAAGTAAGAACATGTGGTGTTGGGTTTTCTGTGTCTGAATTCGTTCACTTAGCATGGTGATCTCTAATTCCATCCATGCTACTGCCAAGGACGGGATTTCGTTCTTTTTTACGGCTGCATAGTATTCCACAGTGTCTGTAGACCACATTGTCTTTATCCAATCAATCATTGGTGAGCACTTAGATTGGTTCCATGTAAGAAGAGTCTATTCTTGAAAAGCAGCTGCAGCTTTGGGGAAGAGCCCCGGGAGCCTGCGATCTTCTCATCTGGAGCTGCTCCTGCCTTCCCACCCTTCTTGATCACAGGAAACGAAGCTTTTACCAGCACAAGCTTGGCTTTGAAACCAACACCTGGGTGGCCATAGGGGTAGATTCAACTTGGGGGAAAGGGTGATGAAACTCAAAAGCTTGATCAGCTAATAATGTGTCCTGAAAATGGGCAGGGAAAACCTGCAACTTCTTCGGGGCCAGAGGTCAAGGTCTCAACTGGGCTGGGCAGCGATGCAGCCAGAGGCTTCAAGGGCGACCCTGGAAACCAGAGAGGCATAGAAGGTAAAAATGTAAGTTGAGATCACTCCTGGTCCCTGGCTGTCCAGGGAGTTGTGTCTGCCCAGGGAAAACCAAGAAACCCATTGGAAACTGAACACAAAGGGAGAGTTGAGAATTGGGGTGCCTCAAACACACTCCCCAACTCACAGACAGATCTCTACAGACAATGATAGCTTTTGGGCACAAGGTGTGTGAGCACAACCTCTTCTCAAATCATTGACTGACCATCAGGCTATGCCGAGATTAGGGGGACCCCCGGGAAGCCAAGCTAAAAATAAAAATTAGAATCAAGTAAGTCTAAGCAGAGACGTCAGAGGCTGCACATGACACAAGGGGGTGGGGGGAGGATTTTATAGTTTGAGTCTAGGAAAGTCACACACACGCACACACACACACAAACACACGGCAAAAACAAAAGACAAAAAAACTCTCAGAAACACAATTCAGAATCCAAGTTTGCCGCAACATGTTATTGTAAATGCCCAGCACTGCAGAAAGTCTCATGTGATGGGGACTGAGGCCTCCTGCCCTGAGCCATGTGAGATCCCAATATAAAGTTTGTAGAAGGCCGGGCATGGTGGCTCACATCCATAATCCCAGGAGTTTGGGAGGCTAAGCAGGGAGGATTGCTTAAGCCCGGGAGTTCAAGACCAGTCTGGGCAACATAGCGAGATCCCAACTACACCAAAAAAAATAGCCAGGCATGGTGGTATGCACCTGCAGTCCCAGCTACTCAAGAAGCTGAGGTCAAGGCTCAACGGAGCCTTCTATTGAGACTGCAGCCCTGATGCCATCTCGAGCCTCAAGCAAGATCAGTAATGCCAGCCCAGCTGCTCCGAGATCCCGACCTCCAGAAGCTGTCAGACGGTGAAGATGTATCGTTGTCATAAGCAGCTAAGGTTAAGAACCAGTTGTTCCACACAAATAGATAACTAATACATCTGGCTTCTCCAGTGATGGGGAAGGGAAGGCAGGGTGGTGACACAGGATCGCTGCAGGAAATTTAAATTAGTCGCACAAACATATGTTAGGCTCTAGGCAGTTTCTGTGGGTGAGCGTAATATTCTAAATATTTTTGAAGTTACCATTGTTCACATTTTGTGTTTACATGTTTGAAGGGTTTTTGTTCTTCCTTTCTGTTCTGTTTTCCCATGGAATTTTTCTCTTTTTTTTTTTTTTTTTTTGAGTCAGTGTCTCACTTTGTCACCTGGACAGGAGGGCAGTGGCATGATCATGGCTCACTGCAGTCTCAACCTCCTGGACTCAGGTGATCCTTCCACTCCAGCCTCCTGAGTAGCTGGGACTACAGGTGCACACTACCATGCCTGGCTATTTTTATTTTTATTTTTTTTGGTGGAGATGGGGTCTCGCTAGGTTGCCCAGACTGGTCTCGAACTCAAGCAATCCTCCCGCCTTAGCCTCCCAAACTGCTGGGATTATGGATGTGAGCCGCCATGCCCAGCCTTCTACGGACTTTATAACGGGCTGCAACACAACACCAACAGCTAAGAACTCTGCTTCAGGATTGTGGATGCACTCACATCAGGATTCCCGAAATTCTCTCTCCGTGGATGGAAATGGTGGGGCGTGGAGATGGAGTGAGCTGAGGACTTCCTCCTTCTGTCTGTCAGTGAGATACACACCGCCCAGCCCTGCAAGGATTCCACGCTTGGGTGGCAACCAGAAAACCAAATAAAACTGCACGTGTTCCCAGAGGGCCTGCCGTGAAAGACGCTGCGCTAATTGGCTCCCCTGAGGGATGCTCCCAGGGTGGACGGGGAAAAGGGGCCAGAGAATGTGGACTCTGCTGGGTAGATATTTGGACTGTGTGCACAGCAACACCACAAGGAGCCAGGAGACACCCATGCAGGGTGGGGCGTGAGTTCAGCTGGTGGCCGGGCAAGGCAGGGTCACTCCCGACAGCTTGGTGGGAGGCCACCATTACAGCGCCATGGTTCAGAAGAGAACGCTGAGGCTAGGATTTCACTCCCCGCCCTCCGTCTCCTGCCTGACCATATTGAGACCCGAGCGACATTTGTTTATACCAGAGGGAGACTGTACACCAGAGACATGGCAGTGAGCACTGCTGTGGATCTGATGTGTGGCAGTCACGATCGACACCATTGTCATATCACCATCAGCAGCACGGTGTCCACTGCACGTGTCCACTGCAATTCTAGGAGGCAGCTACCATGATTCTTCCCATTTTACTGATGAGAAAACAGGGTCAGAGATGTTGATGCATTTACCCAAGGTCACACAGCTCCTGAGTCTATTAGAAACAGTCTCCAAGCCCGGTTCTATCTGTTTCCACAGCCCCACGTCTTAGCTACCATGGTATAATACGCTGGTAATATTTCATGTTCTACCATTATATTTCATAAAATATTCTATAATATTTCAGTAGTACCAGCGTCCACAATCCTGAAGCAGAGTTCTTAGCTGTTGGTGTTGTGTTGCAGCCCGTTATAAAGTCCGTAGAAGGCCGGGCATGGTGGCTCACATCCATAATCCCAGCAGTTTGGGAGGCTAAGGCGGGAAGATTGCTTGAGTTCGAGACCAGTCTGGGCAACCTAGCGAGACCCCATCTCCACCAAAAAAATAAAAATAAGAATAGCCAGGCATGGTAGTGTGCACCTGTAGTCCCAGCTACTCAGGAGGCTGGAGTGGAAGGATCACCTGAGCCAGGAGTTCGAGGCTGCAGTGAACCATGATCATGTCACTGCCCTCCTGCCCAGGTGACAAAGTGAGACACTGACTCAAAAAAAAGAAAAAGTCCATGGGAAAATAAAGAGTGCTGGAGACAGCAGGGCTATGAGGAAGAAAGTTCTGTTTCCTTCTTTTTTCTTTTTCTAACATTACCTAATTCCACTTCAGGGGAAGCAGTTGGACTTGAAGGGGAAGGGGCAGAGACCACGGCTTGTGGGGATGACTGGTTGTGTGTGGTGTGTGGTGTGCGGAGGGGGGGTTCCCTTTCAAAATAGTAGCTAATCCCATGGTTCATATTTGATTTCTTTTGTTTTAATTAGATTGTTTTGAGTCGATAAGACTCTTACATCACACAAAATGGAAAAGGAGCCAGAGCATCTAGGGAAATGCCCCGCCCACCATGCCACTATCACCAGTTGGCCCTCTCACGCCTCCGGAGATGTCCTTGGTGACACCCTTCTGTGCCTCGATGGGGTCACTTCACATGAAGATGGGAAACTGAGTCCTGGAAGATCAGAGACCTCTACCCTTCTGTGTTCCTGCCTGGGAATAGGAGGCAGAGACACACGGGAGATGCTTCCGTGGCCCCGGCTGAACCTGAGGAACTGAGACAGCGAGAAGGGACAGACCGTCCCTTTCTGGGCCAAAGTCCAGGTTATTTATGGTTCTGGGTGGCCCCTTGCATGGCCCTCTCCCTGTGACTTGCAGTGGGAAAGGGTCCCTCTCTCCAAGCCTGAGGCCAAGACTCAGGCCCAGCAGGGAGCATGGTACCCCCCCAGGCCCCACGGGGAACCAGCCCCGGGGCGGAACCACAGAAGGGTTGGCCCAGTGACAGGGGTGACTCCCCTAGATGCCAGGCGCCAGGTCTCAAGACAGTCAGGGTCCGAAGGCTGCCTCTGGAAGCCTGCCTCGGTTTACCTTCCAGTCAGCATACCACACTGGGTCTTCATGAGCCGCTGTCCAAGCATCTCGGCCCAAATCCTACCTGAACCTGGACCTGCCACCTCATGGGGGCAGGGACCTCTCTCCTGAGGGGAGGCGGAGCCCGACCAGCCTTTCTGGGATTTGTCCTCCCACGATTGGAGTGTGCCAGACCTGCTGGTTAGAGCTAAGTCATTTGGGAATTCACCTCAAATCCTCCACCTGGTTTCTGGTTTTCAGACAGGAAAAACTGGCAGGACTGCAGCTTGGTGTAAACCTTGCCAATGGCCCCGAACGGAATATGTAATGGACAGAATAACATAAGCAATAGCTGTGAGGGGTGGAGCCTCTTTGCTTGAAATCTAAGCGAAGAAGCAAATACCTACAAAGTCCACTCCAGGAAGTCCAGGGAGATCACTGCCAAATTTTATGGGAGAAAAGGGTTGCAGAAAGAGAAACCGCTTTCATCCCAGATTCATAGTAAGCCCAGAAAAGAACTTGAACTTAATGAAAATCAGTATTGGGATTCCATTTTGTTTCTAGGGTTTAAGTAATGAGACATCCTGAGGTTGGGGAGAAAATACTTCTTCAGATTCTTACTTTGGAAGAACAAGAGCACGCAGACATGTTTGGCAGATAAAAACACTCAGAAACACGTTCTCCCAGCACCTTGAGAGGCCGAAGGTAAGAGTTCTAGGAGCCTTTTGGCACCTGCGGACCAGCTGGCACCACAGGGAGAGGCGAACCAATGAGGAGGACAGGCTTGTCACCCACGGGGCTCCCCCCACCTGGACACACAGCCCCAGCGACGGTGCTGCTTGGGCTTGATGGAGAGATCAGTGGTGATGACACAACCAAGGTCTGGCAGGCGGCAGGTGCTCAGCAACTTTATTTTTATTTTTTATTTTTTTTAGAGTTGTGGGGTACACGTGGGGATTTACTACAGAAGTAAGTCACGTGCCAGTAAGGCTGGGCTTCTAGCAGGCTCTCTCTCCCCCCAGTAGTGGACCAGGTACCCAGAGTGTTGCCATCTGTCCCCACCTTCCTCCCCTCCCCCTTCCTCCCCCAGCACTGTCCGGCATCTGCCCATCCCACCCTGGTGCTCGTGTGACCAGTGATCAGGGCCCGCCTATGAGTGAGGACACATGGTCTTCATTCTTTGCTTCTGCGATCGTTCACTTAGGATGACGGTCTCCCTCCGCATCTGTGGAGCAATTCATGGATGTGTTAACACAATTGCACATTTATGTGTGTGCGTTTATCCAGGGAAGGACACCGAACATAGCCGCCAAAATATTAGTAGTAGCAGTGCATAATTCTGAATGGGGGAGTTACAGAAGGTTTGTATTTCCTTCGTTGTACTTCTCTGTTTTCCAGTTTTTTCCTAACAAGCATATATTTTTTCTTTTAATTTTTTTTTGAAATTGTGGGGTACAATTCAGGGTTAGGTATACAAATGTTCATTGTGCAGGTACACTTAATGATGAGGCGTGAAACCCCTTCCCCAGGTGGATATCAACTACTGTCAATCCCAGCTACCCACCCCCACCCCCCTTCCCTCAGTTTCCGACTGCTTTCAATCCCTTTCCTACAGTAGTACAGTAGTTGTTCAAGGTCCACTTATGAGTGAGGACTTGTGATACTCATGTCTTTGTTTCTGTGAGAAATCACTCAGCATTATGAACTCTAAATCCATGTTGCTGCGAAGTTCATGATTGTTTTGAGTTATTGATGGTGGCCATTCGGACTGTAGATAGGTGGTATCTCAGTGTAGTTTTAATTTGCATCTCCTGGATGACTAGTGAGGCTGAACATTTTTTCACGTGTCTGTTGGCTGCTCGGATGTCTACCTTTGAGAAGTGTCTATTCATATCTTCAGCCCACTTTGTAATGGGACTGTTTGTTTTTTTTCTTTTCAGCACGTCTGAGTTCCTTGTAGATCCTTGATGTTAGGGCTTTGTCAGACATGGAGTTGGCTAATATTTTTTCCCAGCCTGTGGGTTGTCTCCCTGCTCTCTTGATGGTTTCTTTGGCTTTGCAGAAGTTTGTCAGTTTAATGAGGTCCCACTTGTCTATCTTATCTCTTCTGACCTGGGCACTTCAGGTTTTGATCAGGAATCAGTTGCCAGTTCCAACTTCCATAAGAATGGATCCTGCATTTTCCAAGGTTCTTACACTATGAGGTTTTACATTTAAGTCTGTGATTCATTTAGAGTTAATTTTTGTGTATAGGGATAGGTAAGGGTCCTGTTTCAATCTTCTACATGTGGTCAGCCAGTTTTCCCAGCATTATTTATTGACTAAGTTCTCTCCCCAGTAGTGGGTGGTGGAGGCTTTGTCGAAGATGAGTTGGTTGAGAAATTGAGGTTTTGCTTCTGGGATCTCAATTCTATTCCATTGGTCTATATGCCTGTTCGTGTACCAATACTAGGCTGTTTTGATTATTGTAGCTTTATAGTATAGTTTAAAGTCTGGGAGTGTGATACCTCCTGCTTTGTTTGTTTTTTTGTTTTATTTTATTTTGTTTTTTTGCTGAGAATTGTTTTGGCTATTCTTGATCATTTATGTTTCCATATGAATTCCTGTATTGTTTTTTCTAGGTCTGAGAAGAATGTTGCTGGTAATTTGATGGGTATTGCATGAAATCTATAGATTGCCTTAGGTAAAATGGACATCTTAACAATGTTGGTTCTTCCAATCCATGAGCATGGGATATTTTTCCACTTGTTTGTGTCACCTTTGATTTCTTTGAGCAGTGTTTTGTAGTTTTCATTTTAAAGGTCTTTTACATCTCTGGTTAGGTAGATGCCAAGGTATTTCATTTTTTTGTGGCTATTATAAATGGAATTGTACTTTTTATTTGGGTTTCTGCTTGTTTATTATTGGTATATAAAGTGCGATTATCTTTTGTACATTTATTTTATACCCTGAGTCTTTGCCAAAGTCCTTTATCAGTGCCAGAAGGTTTTTGGCAGATCCTCTTGGATTTTCATCATGTCATCTGCAAAGAGAGATAACTTGACTTCTTCTTTTCCTATTTGGATACCCCCGATTGCCTTCTCTTCTCTGATTGCTCTAGCCAGGACTTCCAAGACTATGTTGAAAGAGAGGGGCGAGAGTGGACATCCTTGTCTTGTTCCAGTTTTCAGTGGAAATTGTTCCAATTTTTGTCTGTTTAGGAGTATGCTGGCTGTGGGTTTCTCGTAGATGGCTTTTACTATTTTGAGGTATGTTCCACGTATGCCTAGATGTTCAATGGTTTTTATCAAGAAAGGGTGCTGGGTTTTATCAAAGGATTTTCTGCATCTAATGATATAATCATGTGGTTTTTGTTTTTACATCTGTTGATGTATTTAATTATGTTTATGGTCTTACGAATGTTGAACCAGCCTTGCATCCTGGGGATGAAGCCTACTTGGTCGTGATGGATGATTTTTGAGATGTGTTGTTGAATCTGGCTTGCTAGGATATTGGTGAGAATTTTAGCATCTATGTTCATCAAAGATATTGGCCTGTAGTTCTTTCTTTGTTGAGTCTTTACCTGGCTTGGGTATCAATGTGATGTTAGCTTCATAAAATGATTTGGAAAGAGTGCCATCTTTCTCAATTGCCTGGAATGCTTTCAATAAGATTAGTATCAGTTCTTCCTTGTATGTTTTGTAGAATTCTTCTGGAAAGCCATCTGGTCCAGGGCTTTTTTTTTTTTTTTTTTCTTTTTTTTGTCGGTAGTTTTCTTATTACATAATCAATTTCCTTGATTGTTATTGTTCTATTTAGGGGCTCAGTGTCTTCTTGTTTCAACCTAGGGAGGTTGTATGATGTCAGAAAGCCCTCCGTTTCCTTTAGGTTTTCAAGTTTGTATCCATACAATTGTACATAGTAGTCCCTGATAATCTTTTGTATTTCTTCCAGGTCAGTTGTGACTTCATCTTTTGTGTTTCTGATTGAGTTTATTTGGGCTTTTTCTTGCTTTTTCTTTGTCAGTCTGGCTAGGAGACCATCTATCTTGTTTATCTTTTCGAAGAACCAGATTTTTGTTTCATTTTTGTTTGTTTGTTTGTTTTTTCTTTTTGTCTTCAATGTCCTGGATTTGGGCTTTTATTTTGGTGATCTGGATTCTTCTGCTGAAGTTAGGGTTTTGGTAGTCTTGCATTTCCAACTTCCTTAGGTGACTTGTTAGGTGTTAACTTGTGATCTTTCCATTTTCTTCATGTGTGTTTGTAAGTATGAATTCCTCTCTTACTACTACAAGCATATATTTTTATACTCTTTTTGTTTGTTTGGTTGGCTTGTTGTTTTTTTGTTTTTGTATTTTGTTTTGTTTTGTTTTGTTTTTGAGTTGGAGTTTCACTCCATTGCCAGGCTAGAGTGCAGTGGTATGCTCATGGCCACCCAGCGTCAATCTGCTGGGCTCTTGTGACCCTTCAACCTCAGCCATCCAAGTAGCCAGAACCACAGGCGCATGCGATCACACCAGGATAATTTTTTATTTATTGTAGAGACAAGGTCTCACCAAGTTGCAACCTAGCAAGCAGAGGCCAAGGGCTCAAGACCAGACTGGGCAACAGAGTGAGACCTTGTCTCAACAATTTTTTTTAGAAAATTGTCTGGATATGGTGGTGCATGCCTGTAGTCACTGCTACTCAGGAGACTGAGGCAGGAAGATTGCTTGAGCCCTAGAGGTCAAGACTGCAGTGAGCTATGATCACACCACTGCAGTGAACTATGATCACACCACTGCACTACAGCCTAGATGACAGAGCAAGACCCTGTCTGTAAAGAAAGAGAGAGAGAGAGAGAGAAAGGAGAGAGGGAGAGAGTAAGTGAGCAAGGGAGAGAGGAAGAAGGGAAGATTTTCTTGGGGGTTTTGAAGGTTTTAAGAGACACTGCCTACCTTCAAAAAGCTAAAAATTCTATTTAGAGACAAGGCATTTTATGAACAACCCATTAGAAAAGAGACTCGTGTTCTAGACAAGATGTGTGACAGAAGCTCAGAAGAGACAAAGTCTTGGGTCAGGGCCACTTTACAAAGCACAGGAACCAGGCCTGGTCACTCAAGTCTCAGACCACAAAGCTCATCCCCACGCCTTACAGGTCATGGAATGACTCTCAAAGTCAGGTTTTCGACCTCTCTGACTGCAGTGACACACTCTGACTTCCACCAGCACTTGTACATTTGAAATCTAAGCATCTGAAGTAAATGTTTCTGGCCATTTTGAATTTTCACCTGAGTCCTGTGTGTGTGGTCATGGGATACATTTTAAAACATCAATGGTCAAGCTTGTCACCCAGTACCAGACACAGAGGCAACCCAGCACCTCTTCCTGTGGATGTGGGGGCTGGAAACCTGTGAACTACATTTCCCAGAATCTTCTGCCAGCTAGATAGCTCTGGATCCCCCTTCAGCCATGAACACCACCCATGCGAGAATTCAGAAGTAGGAGAGGTAGAAGCCACTGCTCCCTGGCACTGGTGGGCAGACTCATGAGCCTTGGCAGTGGTTGCCAGGGGCAGGGGGAGGTCTTCCCACCAGCTCCCCTTCCTTCTCCCCAGTGCTGCAGAGATCTGTGACCATTCACAGTGGCTTCCCACAGCTCCTGCAACTTCCTGGTTTGCCAAACTGTAGTTTGCCATAGTTTGGTAAACCACAGTGGCCCCATGAGCATGGGCGACAGCACTCTCCCATCTTCATCCCTCTAACTAGTCATCAGTTCTGAAAGTACTTGATGCCCTCAGGAAATCTCTTGTCTGTGTAGTGCACGGACCCTATCATTGGATTCACAGATAACAGAAGTGCCCATGGACAGATTATCTCCTTTCCGGCCCAGGACTGATGTCTCCCCTGCATCCAACCACGATATGAGATCACGGTGACTGTTATCATTCCTATTTTTGCTGCATCCAGATTCATGGGAAAATTAAGAGGCACAGCTGGGATTCAATCTCAGGGCT
Organism: Cephalopachus bancanus; assembly: GCA_027257055.1. Lineage (NCBI taxonomy): Eukaryota > Metazoa > Chordata > Mammalia > Primates > Tarsiidae > Cephalopachus > Cephalopachus bancanus. The sequence continues at coordinate 2,889,866 of JAPVLO010000155.1, forward strand.
GTCCTGGACCAGCCCCCTTGTTAACACTGTACTGAATTGCCCCCACAGTCTCCAGTGAGCCTTCTGCGGTGGTCTGTACACACCCAGCTTTTGAATCCACAAACCCAGAACACTCAGGCACTCCTAGAAGGCTCCCTGAAGACACATCATTCAACGCAGGGGCTCCAGGGGACCCAAGGAGAGGTGCTTGTCTTCCAATCTTTTAATTGGCATCTCCATTCTCCTCTCCAGGCCTGAGAAAGACCCACTGGCAAAGTGCCCTGTCCAATCTCACCAGGTCTTGAGATAAGCACAGAGGGCAGCACTGCCCATTGATGTAGGCACTTTTTTTCTAAGGAAGCTTGAGAATACTAGGATTGGGAGTTTCATGACTGGTTTATTTATTTTTAGAGACAGGCACTCATTTTGTTCCCCAGGCTGGAGTGCAGTGGCACAATCACTGCAACCTCAAACTCCTGAGCTCCGGCAATCCTCCCACCTCAGCCTCCCAAGTAGCTGAGACTACAGGCACATCACCACACCCAATTATTTATTTTTTGTAGAGACGGGGTCCCACTACATTACTCAGGCTGGTCTCAAGCTCCTGGACTCAAGCTATCCTCCCACCTCGACCTCCCAAAGTGCTGGGGATTACAGGTGTGAGCCAGCACACCTGGCCTTTTTGTTGATTTTTAGTCTCTAATCCAAAATGGGCCCCTTGGGACTCTCTTTCTCTTTCCTGGGTCCCTTGGGACTCTCTTTCTCTTAGTACCAACTCTGGAAGGATAAAACACTGACAGGGTTGTGAATTTCAAGAGATGCTGGTGCCTTCTGCAGTGCTAAGTGCAGCAAAGCCTTTGTTTCTAATCAAGCACAGGAGAGTCCTCAGGCTCTGATCCAACAGGGGTCTGCATGCCCCCTTCTGCTCCGAACCTTCACCTGCTGCACTTTGGAAGAAAGCAACAGAGACCAAAGTCATTTGGGGTTAGGAATTACTATTTCTGAAACTGGTGGAAAATACATTTATATTTATCTTGGGGCTAATAGAACTTTGAAACCTTAATGTTCAAACTGCCAGGATTACATGAATTCCCTCTCAAAATGATTGACATTTTTTAAAAGTCTGTGACGTGACTTGAAACAGCCTCCCGCTCTGTAAAGTGATACCACCATTCCACCCTCAATGTTTGGCCTCTCTGATCCAAACAGATGTGCCCATCATGTCCTGCTGACTCTCAAAAGCCTGGGAGACCATCCTCCCTTTGCTCTGTGGGACCTGGGTGTCTCTGCCGATGGCCAGTCCAGCCCAAAGACCAGCTCAGGGACCCCTCTTTATGGAAATGGTTCAGTACATGCTGGAACCACAGGATTTATTATGCTAAACGTTTCCCCTTGGTAAGAAATATAAACTCGGTAGCATAAGGTTTGGAGCTCTAAGCAGGTGGTTCTGAGCAGGGAGCTTCTATTCCAAGGTCAGCTGGGAGGGGTGCCACGTGATCCTGCTGAAAATGTCTCCAGATTCTTCCAAAGTGAGAATACAGCAATTTTTTTTAAGTCAGAGTCTCACTCTGTTGCCCAGGCTGGAGTGCAGTGGCATGCTCATGGCCACTGCAACCTTGACTTGCTGGGCTCTGGTGATCCTTCCGCCGCAATCTTCCAAGTAGCTGGAACTACAGGCACGTGCCACCACCCCCGGCTAATTTATTTATTTATTTATTGTAGAGACAAAGTCTTGTCAAGTTGCCCAGGCTGGTCTCAAACTCTTAGGCTCAGGCAATCCTCTCATCTTGGCCTCCCAAAGTCCTGGGATTGCAGGTGCATGCCACCATGCCCGGTTCACAGTAAAGTTTTGAAAGTTCCCTGAAAAGTTCAAAGATCAGCTGATTGTATCCTAACTGGAGGCCATCTAAGCCAGCAACCGCCTGCACACATGACCATTGCCCAAAGCCCTAAACCTCCATGCTGCACTGTACAGGCAAGGGCTGGGACAGGCATGTGGGGCTTTGGGCCCCAACTGCACCCCATATAAGCCAGAGCTTCTCTGCAGTTGTTTCACGTGTATATTGGGTTCTTTTGTGGGTTTTAGCCAAAGAAAGTTATCCAGACAGAGAAAAAGCTTAACACATTGTATCTTCTCCAACATTCTCATTTTTGAGATGAAGAAAATGAGGTTTAGAAAGGAGAAACGACTTGCCTTCAGTTGAATCTTGAAACACACGAACCTCGGTCCTCAAATGGCATTACTTGTTCTACGTTATGACACCTGTGATAGACCTCAGCAAATGGGTCACCAGATTTTCCCTTTTCCTCCTGGATGCACCATTTTTCAGCTATGGTTAGGTGGGGTCACATGGCCAGATTCTGTCCCATAGGGGAACCTCTGTTACCTCTTCCCTTATCTGCTGCACAGGTTAGTGGATGCAGTGAAAGATGTGGAGACTGGGTCCTTGAGTGACCACATGGAGCAGAGACCAGGAGAGGACCCAGCTGAGGCACAGGAACATGGGAGGGTAGCAATTGCAAGAAATAAGCCTATTTATTAAGTCATCAAAATGTGGGTTGTTTATTATGGCAGTTAGCCTACCATTACAAATTCAATATTGTTTAAAAAAACAGCCACCGTTTCATTTGTTTCATTTTGGCTTTTTGCCTGCCCAGAATCCACTTCTCTTTTGGCCACCACTCTTCTGTTTTCTTCCTCCCTCTGTGGGACCCGGGTGTCTCTGCCAATGGCCGCTCACAACCTGAAGACCAGCTCAGGGACCCCTCTTCGTGGAAATGGTTCAAGGTATGCTGGAACCACAGGATTTGTTATGCTTAACGTTTCCTCTCAGTAAAAAATATAAATTGTGGTAGCGTAAGGTTTAAAGCGCAAAGCAGATGGCTCTGAGTAGAGAGCTTCAATCCCAGGGCCAGTTGGAAGGGGTCCTCACTGTTAGTGAATCCTACTGTCAGTCAAGGGGCTCTGCTCTCTCTAAGCCTGGAGGTGGGCACAGGACCCAAGTTAGGCCAATCAGGCTCTGCCCTGGGACTTTGGATCCTGAGTGGAGTAAATGAAGAAGAGAGACAACTGCAACTGACGCATCTCATTGGTGGATCCTGCCCTCTGGTTCCCAGCTAATAAGAGCTGTTCTGGTTCCAGCCTTTTGCAGGACCTGATTGGGAAGCTTCCCTTGTGTGTTCCCACTTTATCCCTCAATTAACTTCCCTTCTTCCTCTCTCCCCTTTTATCCTAAGCTGACCAAGTCCATTTGTATTCCCTACACACACGCACTGCACACACACACACACACACACACACACACACACACACACACACCCCACATTGATACATAATAAAGATGAAATAATATCAGGACTGCCTGCATGGATAAGTAAGTCTATCATATCTTATCTAAAAGTGTCAAAATTATCACCTTATTTAAGCCCCACATCAGCCCTGCCAAATAAATAAGATCTTAAAGTGGCCAAGATTGTCATTTGCCCAAGATCACATAGTTAGTAAGTGGGCAGCTGAGGTCAGGTTTAGACGGTCTGGGGTCAAGCCCAGTATTCTCTCCCCGTTCCATGGTTGCCTTTTAAAGGATATGAATGCACTTTCAAGTTTTTAACTGAAAAAGTAATACATGTGTATCATTTTTTAAAAGAGCTGCTATTTCCTTTATCACCAGGCCACTCTTAATAGTTATTTGTGTACCAGGGGGACTTAAAGAAATGAAATTTATTTATTTAAAAAAATGCTTATTTATTCTTAGATATTTAAGCCTCAGTCACCTTTAGAGTACTCTCCATTTGATGCAATACACCTATCAAGACACTTTTTCCACTACTCAAAGCAGTTTTGAACTCGTCGATTTTGACACCTTTTAGTGCTTCAGCCATTTTTTGTTTCACCTCTTCTACATTGGCAAAGCATTTCCCTCTGAGAACTTTTTTCATCCAGTGAAACCAAAAAAAGTCTCTTGGGGTGAGACCAGGTGAATAGAGAGAGTGGGGCACAGGGATCATGCTGGTTTTGGTCAAAAACTGCTGAACACTCAGCACAGTGTGGGCAGGTGCACTTGTCAATCACCCATTATGAAATGGATGAACGCATTAAAAGAATCTCCCAAAATAATTAACTGAAGCCAAACACAGCCTCTCACAAAAACACTAGCTCACACACGGATGCCAATAGGTTCCTAGAACACTCACCTTGTGGGAGAAGCCTGTCCTACAAGGGGCCTGTCCTCCAAAAAATAATTTTTTTTTATCTCCCTCATATTATTTCAGAGTTTTTCTATGTGTATGCAGGCATAGGTAGAGAGAAAGAAAGAGAGAGAGAGAGAGAGAAAGAAAACAAAAGAAAAAGAAAGAAAGAAAGAAGAAAGAGAGAAGGAAGGAAGGAAGGAAAGAAAGAAAGAAAGGAAGGAAGGAAGGAAAAGATTGTAGCTAGACAGGCGGATTCTAAATGCAGTCTTCTATCTGCCTCTTCCTGTCTAACCCTGTACCTTGGCAATCATGTTGCTCTTGAACATGTGACCCCTCAAATGTGATTATTTCATAGTGACCTGTTCCTGTACTACAGACTTGGGTCACTATTTTTCTTTAGTATCATCTCCCAAGAGATATTTCCATTGTTTTCAGCAGTTTCAGCATCTCAATATTCAATTCACTTGATATACTCAGTCAATACATTTCAAATGAAATAATCTCTTCAATATTCTTTCAGGTGCCTGTGGGTGAGTATGCAAGTTCGTCCGTACAACTTACACATGTGGATTCTTAGATGTGAAATTGTTGGATCAAAAGCACATGAATTTTAAATTTTGAAGCCTATGGTTGACGTGTCCCCTCAAGAGGCTGCCGTGACTCATGCTTTATGCAGCTGTGTCTGGAAGAAGTTTATAAGTAGCATCAAAATGTGAGACAGCATCACGGGTAGCTGAAGTAGCATTGCTGGTTTGGAGTTACTGGGCTCTACAGCCCGGGCACAAGATTCTGGTCTTTTGCCCACAAAATGCTGAGGCTGCAGTTTTTGGTCTTTGGATAATGACCAGCGGGCATTTGCCCTGGATCAACAGAACACAAATGAGGGGGGACCCCCCCAAAAACAGAATTATCTTTTGGAGGACGGGTTGTTTATAGTACAGGGCTTCCCTGCTAGGTGAGTGTTCCAGGAACTTGTTGGCATCCGTGTATCAGCTAGCGTTGTTGTGAGAGGTTGCATTCAGCTTCAGTGAAATTTTTTGGGAGATTCTTTCAACATGTTTGCCCATCTCATGATGGGTGATTGACAAGTGCACTTGCCCACACTGTGCTGAGTGTTTAGCACTCAGTTTTGACCAAAAACGGCCTAACCCCTGTGCCCTACCCTCCCTATTTACCTGATCTCACCCGAGTGACTTTTTTCTTGTTTCCTTGGATTAAAAAAAAATGTCTTTAAAGGGAAGCATTTTGCCTATGTGGAAGAAAAACAAAAAATGGCAGAAGCACTAAGAGGCATCCAAATGGACGGGTTCAAAAATCATTTTGAGCAGTGGGAAAAGTGTCTCAATAGGCATATTGCATCAGACGGAGAGTCCTCAGAAGGTGACTGACGTTTAAACATTTAAGAATAAATACACAATTTTTATAAACAAATTCTGGGGTTTTTTGGATCCCCCTTATAAACCGAAACAAGCAAGGTCACCCCATACCCCATCAAGAGAGGAAGGATTTGCTGCACCCCCAGCTGTTTCCTCATGCACGGAGCTCTCAGCTTGGCACAGAAAAGCTTCAAGAATGTGACTTGTTTGGATTAGCAGAAAAATATGGCACATCTGTACACAAGCCAAGTGACTTTCTACAAGGAAGCCACTTGATGCTTTTACGGCCCTCATAAGCACTAAATGCCGACACCAATTTAGTTCCTTGCTGCCTCCCCGCTGACTGTCTTTCCAGGGAGGAAGATATACTGAAGAGTGCTCACCTGGTCGGAAACCTACCAAGTACCCCCAAATGTGGCGTGAGATGCTGTCCTCAGGCAGAGGGTCAGAACAGGGAGCTTACCATGCCCCTCACAGCCTCTGAGTTCATTGCCTGCACCCTGAGGTGAAGCAGGTGGTTCCTAGCATGCGCAGCTGCATTCTTGTAATTTTACGTTGGTCCCAGCCAATGGGCGCCTCGACCCTCTCTGAGCACCATGTCCCCATCGACCAAAGGACAAGATGCCCAGGGCTCAGTGGTCGGCCAGGAGCTCATCTAGAATGTCGAGTATCATGTGGCTTTCAGGGACCTCAATCTCAGTCTTCAGAACAGCCCGTGAGCTCCCCGGCAGGTGCCCCTTGACAGTGTTCTGGTCCCTCTTGCCACCCCTCTGCCCTCTCTCCCGAGATCCTCAGCTTAACCTCCTGGTGGCCCATTGACTACCCCAGATTTCTCCCACCCCAAGCCTTTGCACTGGCTGTTCCCCCTGTTGCGACACTCTCACCCTAGGCCTCCACGTGGCTCCCCATCTAATCTATCTCAAGATTTTCCTCAAGTGCCACCTTATCATAGAGGTTTTATACCAACCATCCTATTCAAAGTTGAAAGGCCACACCCCTCCCCCACTCCCCTCTCTCTCACATGTTCGTGTTTTCTCTTTGTTTCTGTATCACTAGCGGACACACATGACATCTACTTTTGTTGTTGTTGTTATCTAACTGTCTCATAGAATGTGACCTCCATGAAGGCAGGGTTTGTTTTTATAGTTCATTTTATTTTCATTTTTATCTTCTCTACTTAATCTCCAGAACCCAGAGCAGTGCCTGGCCCAGAGGAAGTGCCAGGGAACCACTGGAAGGTGAATGATCTCAGTGCTTTAGGAGGCTGAGACAGGAGGATCGCTTGAGCATGGGAGTTCCAGACCAGCCTGGGCAACATGATGAGACCCTGTCTCTACAAAATGGGAGAAGGAGAAAGAGAATCCAGGTGAGGGGGCATGGCTGGGATGTTGTAATGACTTAACCAGCTCCCGGTCCCTTCCTGGACACACAGGAGAAGACATTCCCCAGCCTCCCTTGCCGCTCGGTGGGGCAGTGGCAGGGGACAGAGGGTGGGGACGAGGTTGATTTCTGATCAGTGTAGAGCATGCAGAAATGTCGGAGGTCCCTCCCAAGCCTTGTCTAGGAAACATCCTACAAGGGGACCCATAAAAACCTGGGATTTAGTTATAGAAAATTGTGTTTTGATTCTTACATATTCAAATTTCATTCTCCTTCAAGTACTCTCCGCTGGATGCAGTATACGTATTGAGATGCTTTCTCCACTGCTCAGAACAGTTTTTGAACTTGTCCATTTTTATGCTTGTTAGTGCTTCTGCTGTTTTTTGTTTCACCTCTTCCACATAGGCAAAATGTTTCCCTTTGAGGACTTTTTTCATCCAGAGAAACAACAAAAAAAAGTCGTTTGGGGTGAGATCAGGTGAATAGAGAGGGAGGGCACAGGAGTCATGCTGTGTTGGGTCAAAAACAGCTGAATACTCAGCACAGTGTGGGTGGGTGCACTTGTCAATCACTCATCAGGAAATGGGCAAGTGTGTTGAATCCCTCCCAAAAAATCTGCTGAAGCTGAACACAGCCTCTTGTAACAATGTTAGCAGGTCCACGGATGCCAATGGGTTCCTAGAACACTCACCTAGCAGGGAAGCCTGTACTACACGGGGTCTGCTCTCCAAAAGATAATTCTGTGAGCTTTTTGGGGTTGCCCCTCCTACAGACTCCTATGGTCTGTCTACCACTGTGTCAGTGACTGTGTAGGCAGCATGATGAGAGGCTGGGGCCGCTAGATAGAAGCAACCTGCATCCCTGAGTTACAGTGTGGAGGCCGCCAGTCTGGAGACGCAGCATCCTGACCTGGACTTTGTGCGAGACAGAGGCAAGCCTTTATGGCATGAAGCTGTGGAGATGCCTGGGCGTATTTGTTACTGCAGCAAAGCCCAGCCAGTCCTAACTAATACAGGTGGAACTCAGGAAGTCCAAGGAATTGTTACAGCCCATGCTTCTATAAGATGAATATACATGTTCTTTGAAATTGCCACGCTATGAACATCACAAGCATGGGGTTTATGGGTGAAATGGGCAAGAACAAGGAACTCAAACCCTTTCATGGGGACACATCAAGTCACAAATGATGGAAAAGAGTGCCACAGTTTCACATGCATTAGATGGTTAAGAAAGACACACGGGCAACCCCTTCAGTTCCCCTCCCACTGTGGGAGCTTCTCTGTTCTCTCAGTAAATCTTGCTTACTCACTTAAATAATTTTTTTTTAAAAGACACAAAGGCTGCTGGGCGTGGTAGTTCATGCCTGTAATTCCAGAACTTTGGGAGGCAGAGGTGAGAGGATTGCCTGAGTCCAGGGATTCAAGACCAGGCTGGGCAACATGGTGAGACCTCATCTCTACAATAAATAAATACATAAATACATAAATGAATAAATTAGCTGGGTGTGGTGGCACATGCCCATGGTTCCAGTTACTTGGAAAGCTGAGACAGAAGCATGGCCTGAGCCCAGCAGGCCGAGGCTGCAATGGCCATGAGCATGCCACTGCACTACAACCTGGGTGACAGAGTGAGACTCTGAGTTAAAAAAAAAAAAAAAGACTATGATAAATACGAGGAGGGGACCCAAAAAATGGAATTATCTTTTGAAGGTCAGGCTTCTTGTAGGACAGGCTTCCCCTGCTGGGTCAGTGTTCTAGGAACCCATTGGCATCCATGTACCAGCTGGTATTGTTGTGAGAGGCTGAGTTCGGCTTCAGTGAATTTTTTTTCGAGATTCTTTCTACGTGTTTGCCCATTTCATGATGGATGATTGACGAGCACACCTGCCCACACTGCACTGAAAGTTCAGCAGTTTTTGACCAAAAACGACATGACTCTTGTGTCCCACCCTCCCTATTCACCTGATCTCAGCACAAGCAACTTTTTGTTTGTTTGTTTCTCCAGGTGAAAAAAGTCCTCAAAGGGAAACATTTTGCCTGTGTGGAAGAGGTAAAACCCAAAACGGCAGAGCACGAAAAGGCATCAAAACTGACGAATTCAAAAACTGTTTTGAGCAGTGGAAAAAGCGTCTCAACAGGTGTATTGCATCCAACAGGGTCCTTTGGAGGTGACTGAGGTTTAAACATATAAGAACAGATACTCACTTTTTATAAAAAAAGTTCTGTTGTTGGGGGGTTCCCCCTTGTATGATGTTTGACCTTGAAAAAGACCTAAAGTTTGCTGGGGAAGTGGCTTGGGAAGGGCTGCAGTTTGTGAGTTGTTACGGGGGTTGTGTGAAACAGGAAGTTGTAACCTCCATGAGGAAGCATGTGGCCCTAACACTGAGCAGCCAGTAGTTGCTCGAGGCTTGTGCATGTGTACGTGTGTGTGTTCCTATGTGACCCAGCTCAGCTGGTGCATCTGTTTGTGTTCACCCAGTGTCTCCCCTCCAACAAAATCATGCCTAAGCCAACACAAGATTCACATCATGTTCAAATTACTCCCTAAAACACCCACCCTGTAGGAGCACACCCATGTTTTCTGACAGATGCCCTCAAAGAGCTGACCATGGCAATGTCCACCTCGCACTGAAGGCCCGCTGAGTGCTGGGCCACTGTCTTCTGCCCAGTAGCTGACTGTGTCCTTGTGACACTACCCACTGGCTCGGCTGTCCTCAAACATCCAGGTGGTAAGAGTCACCTGGACATCACGTGAGCAGGAAATTTCAAAATCCCCACACCCAGAGGCTCTGAGGAGGGAATTCCACTTGTGACCATCACCCAGGAACTTGGTATTGACGGTCTGCAGACCCTCCTTGGGGAAATGACACCAAGGACATGAGGACTGTGTGCCCATCCCCACCTGCTCCACCTGCCCATGAGGACACAGACAAGAAGCCACGTGACTGACTGAAGGAGAGAGGAACGCATACACTTATAGACGGGGAGGGCAAGGCTCAGAGTCATGACCTCAATCCACTCCAGGTCATCGGCTCCAAAGCCTGGACTTCGAAGACTGCAAAGCAAGCGCCCTCTGGATTCTGAGCAGACTCCACCTCCACCTGCAGGGCTGCGGGTGGGGGCTTCGTCCTTCTGCCCCAGCGTCCACACTGGAAGCTGTGTTAGCACCTGACCCGGAATCAGCCCACACAGCCCTCCCCAGTTTGGCCACCGCCTGTTGGGTGAATCTCACTAGGACACAGCCACGCCACTCACTCACATGTTGTCTGCAGCTGCTCTAACAGATCATGGCGGCAGCGTGATGGCAAACTCACAGGAAGAGTGCACCAAGTCATGCCCGGGACAGCCCGGGACACACTAGTGTGTCAATGTCCACACCTCAACCTGCTGGGTGGAGGAGTGGGGGTCAAACCCCTGGCCCTGATCATCCCCCTGCGTGAGTGAGAAGGGAGGAGTGGGTGCACACAGGCACGCACACACATGCACACATGTGTGCACCCATGCACATGTATGCATACACACATGCACAAGAGCATACACATGTATTCGTGCACACACACATGCTGATGCATGCATGCATACACACATGCTGATGCATGCATGCATACATGCATGAGTGCACATGAATGCACATGGTGCACTGTGTGCACACATGCATATGTGTGCATACATATGCATGTGCCTGTGCAAACACACATGCGTACACTGCAGTCAGACCCTCCCTGAGTAAACCACTGATCCTGTCTTCACTCCTGCCCCCAGGCACTGTGCCATATCTGGGGCAGCCGTGACCCCAGTCCAGCCTCCAGGGCCCCGTGTCGGCCCACACCCACCCAGGCCGAGAAATGCGTGAGTGACACCCTCCATTTCCCCTTCCTCTCAGACATGCCTCCCATCGCCTGTCCGTCAGGGGTGCCCTGGGCTGAGGGGCGGCCACGAGCTTGACCTGCTGAGTCAAGTGCAGCCAGCCCAGACTAAACATCCTTAATTACGCTTCACAAAGGTTAAATGGGCAATTAGGCTGCCTGGGGAAGGCTACACTCCACAGATTGGCCCTCTCCCCAACCCACCCACCCACTGCAGGACCCCGCAGGGAACACCCCTCGAGAAAGGCCACCCTCCACCCCAGAGGGGAGGGCTGTGAGCCTCCCCACAGGCACAAATTCGGTCTGCTGCTGTGGGTCCAGCCCTCGACTCCTCGATAAAGGCTCAAGTCCCTGGTGCGTGCGAGTGTCACCAGCAATAATCCTTAGGCAGCATCTGCTGACCTTTCAGGCCACAGGCCTTGAGAGGATGCGAACAAAGTAAGAAACCAGGGGCCAGCCACTTTGGGAAGCTTTGGCCAGAGAATTCCTTGAGACCAGGAATTTGAGACCAGCCGGGGTCACATAACATAACCCTGCACCCCTATAAAAATGAAATAAAATTAGTCAGGTGTGATGGTGTGCCCCTGTAGTCCCAGCTACTTGGGAGGCTGAGGCAGGAGGACTGCTTGAGGTCAGGAGTCAAGGCTGCAGTGAGATATGATCGCATCACTGAACTCCAGCCTGCGGGACAAAGCGAGACCCCATCTCTATAAAAAAGTGAGACCCCATAAACGGAGTCTTCTTTCCCTGGATCCCCTCAGAATCCCGTTGGCTGTTCCTCAGAACAGACGCTGAGCCCCAGCACTGTACCCTGCCCAGACCCTAGGCGGATCCCACCATCTCACCTCTGGGTGCTACAGCAGCTGAGAAGGGCCCCACCTCGTCCCCACGCACGGGGGTCCCTGTCTCTTCCTGCTCGGCACCCTGCAATGGCCCATCTCACGGGCCACAATGGGAGCAAAGCCCTCGGAGCCTCAGCCCCTCCGCCCTGCCTCCACATACCCACTACTCTATATCCTCGTCAGCTGGCCCTGCTGGCCCCTGGGCCTTTGCACTCACTGTTTCTCTGTCTGGGATGTTCTTCTCCAAGACCCAGCAAGGCTCTACCTCTCACTTCCTCCAGGCCACAACCGCCACTCCAGAGGCTTTCTCTCAGTCACTCTACACACCACAGCAGTCTCCCTACCACTCCCTTTTCCACCTGGCCCTTCTTGAGTGTCATGTTTTTTAATATTTTCCACTGACTCTAAAGCAAACATAAAATTCAAAGCAGGGATGATGTTTACACATTGAAAGAGTGTAAAACTTTCCAAGGAAAGACAAGTCCATTATTTATCTTATTTTTTTTTTATTTTATACTTGAGGTCTCACTCTATTGCCCAGGCTAGTCTCAAACTCCTGGCCTTAAGCAATCCTCCTGCCTTGGACTCCAAAGATGCTGGTATTGCAGGCATGAACCTCTGTGCCGGACCTTCCATTTTTAAAAAATAAGTTATTGATCTTGCCTTTGTGGGTATAACTTTTGGGGATCGGGTCAGCCTGGAGCCACCAGATCTGTATCCCCCCCACAGGCCTGGGAAGAAGGAGCTTGAGGGGGCAGGTGGCCCCAAGAAGTGCAAGTAAGGAAATAAGAGAGTGAGGCAGAGGAAGGAGGCAAGCCAGTGGAGTGCGCTAAGACGGGGGAACTACTGCGGGCACGTGGGCCTAGTCCCCTCCCCCCAGGGGCCTCCAGGGGACACGTGAAACACACTTCAGAACTGCCCACTGCACTATGAGAGATCTCAGAGCTGCCGGAACTGGGGGCCCCAGGGACACGGGATGAGATGTCCCAGCACCCTCTACCCGGTCAGGACATTTTAATGGTGAATTCTCCAAGTTCTTTTTTTTTTTTTTTTGAGTCAAAGTCTCACTCTGTCATCCAGGCTAGAGTGCAGTGGCATAATCACGGCTCACCGTAGCCTCAACCTGCTGGGCTCAGGTGATTCTTCCTCCTCAGCCTCCCAAGTACCTGGAACTACAGGCATGTGCCACCACACCTGGCTAATTTCCTTATTTTTTAAAGATACAGGATCTCACTATGTTGCCCAGGCTAGTCTAAAACTCCTTGGCTCAAGTGATCTTCCTGACTTGGCCTCCCAAAGTGCTGGGATTATAGGCATGAGCCACCATGCCCACCCTCCAAGTTCTTAATAGTCACTCTCAAAGAGACTTTGCACAAGCAGATGATTTTTTTAAACTTTTAACCAATTTTCACAACCATTTAAAAATTTATAAAAACTGAAAGTGTCTTAAAGACCGGCTGTGTTTCACAATCTGTCATTGACTAATGTGATGTTACAAGGTCTTGGGCCAGTAGGACCAAACTCACGTCTGATAGAATGTTTCCATGTCAGATGTTCCCCACAAAGCTCTGACCTTTCTGGAAACATCACTACGTGGGATCAGAGCACGTGCACGCCTTTGTGTGGCCTGCCCACCTCCTGTTGTGTCTGGGGTTTCACGGGGCTCTGAAGTGCATGGGGAATATGTCTTTCTTATGGCTAGCTGAGTCTCACGGACACCTAACATGGGGACGGCAGGGTGTGTGTGACACTCTGCCGTGCTGTTTCCAGATCAGCAGGGTTGAAGCTCTGACACGCAGAGTCGCGCGCCTCCCTCCTTCAGGCTTTCTGCAGCCACTGGGCCCCCCCAAAACACCACTACGGCCTCAAGAGAATAGGAAAAACCAACACCTGTGCAGATGGAGATTCCAGGGATTCCCCCCAACCAGCTCATGTGCCTGATCAGACACCAGGCCACGTGGGAACACCCAATCAGACGCCCTCCCCAACCCAGCCCACCTCCAATAGTCATGACCTTTCACCCAGCTGACCAGAGAGAAGACCACCAGGGGAGTGGAGGTCAGCCAGCCAGGGGCCATCCCAGAGGGTAATGGCATTTGCAGGAGGAGCGCTTCTGGGGGGTCTCAAAGAGGCAGAGGGAGGAAGGGGGAGGGACCAACATGGAGAGCTAGGAGGCTAGAGCGGGAAGACCCAGAGGCCAGGGGCACGGGGATCACCGCATGGGGTCTCATAGAGGGGGATGGGTCGGAGGGGTCATCAGTGTGGCCAAAATTTCCGGAAGTGTCCTTACGGCGCGAGTGCCCATTATTGAAGGAAAGAAGCAGGGTAGAGGAAAGGCAATACGGAAGAGAGGAAGGGGATGGAGAAAGGAGAGGAAGAATGCAAAGAAGGAAGGTAGGCAGAGACAGAGACACACAAGAGAACATCAGAGTCAGAGAGACAGAGAAACACAAGGAGAGCAACAGAGAAAGAGAGACAGAGAGACACAAGGAGAACACCAGAGTCAAACACAGAGAGACACCAGAGTCAGAGAGACAGAGAGATACAGGAAGAATGTCAGAGTCAGAGAGACACAGAAAGAACACCAGATTAAGAGACAGAGAGACACAGGGAGAACACTAGAGACAGAGACACAGAAAAACACAGAGAACACCAGAGTCAGAGAGATAGAGAGACACAGAGAGAACACATAAGTCAGAGACAAAGGGAGAACACCAGAGTCAGAGAGACACAGAGAAAACCAGAGTCAGAGAGACACAATGAGAACACCAGAGTCACAGAGACAGAGAGACACAGAGAGAACACATAAGTCAGCGACACAGAGAGACAAAGGGAAAACACCAGAGTCGGAGAGACAGAGAGATACAGAAAGAACACATAAGTCAGAGAGACAGAGAGACAATGGGTGAACACCAGAGTCAGAGACCGAGAGACACAGAGAGAACACCAGAGTCAGAGAGACAGAGAGAACACCAGAGTAAGAGAGACAGAGAGACCCCTGGAGAACGCAGAGTCCAAGATATAGCGAGACTTAGGGAGAATTTCCAGAGTCAGAGACACAGAGAGAACACCAAAGGCTAAGGGAGGCCCATGGGATCCAGCCAGCCCCTTGGAACTGGTGAGCCCACGGGCAGTCTTCCCCATTGCTGGGCTTCCCTCACAATGGCCTTTGGGCCCCAAACTTTGGACAAGCCTTGGACATGCTGCCCCCACAGATGGAATGTGTCAAGAGCAGGGCAAAGCCTGCCACAAGGGCCTCCCCTTCCACCTCCCCACCTTCCTTCTCCCTCTGCCTCCCTCTCTCTCTCTCCTTCTTTCTCCTTCTCTCCCCCCCCCTTTCTTTCTCTCTCCCTCTCTCTCTGCTGACTTCCTGGTGAGGAGCAGGACTAGAGGACAGTGCTTCGGGACAGGGATCGGAGTGCACAGAGGCTCCCAGCAAGTCTGGGCTGAGGCCTGCTCTCCTTGGGGCTGGCTGGACCCCACGGTGCAGCACTAATTACAGTTTAGTGTGTCATACTATTTTGATTCATGTTTCCTGTCTGGAAAACAGGCCGGAGTGCTGGGCCCTGGGCCAGGACAGAGGCCGGGAGGGCAGGGGCAGGACTTGCCCGGTCACTGACCAGAGCCCACTGCAGGAAGCGGGAACTTTCCAAGATCTGAGCCGCAGCTCCAGCCCCCTCTCAGCCCAGCGATCACGGGAGGGGGCGTCGCTGACCTCTGGCCTGGGTTCAACGGTGCTGAGTCCTGCCTCGGCCACCCATCTCAGCCACGTGTCTTCCACAAGCCCAGCTGATCACGTCTGTGAAATGGGCCGTGAGTGTTGTCGTGGAATAACATACCAAGCCCTTAGCACAGACCGTCACAGGCATGGCTTGTTTTGTGTCACTCTTACTCTGGTCTGCATTTCAGAGCAGGAGTGACCCTGGGAGCAGCGGACCCTCTCTGGAGGAGGCATGCTGGTGGGTGGGAGAGCCAACTCTCAGGTGAGAAGCCGTGGTGCTCTAGGTTCTGCTCAGTGCCCAACTTGCCCATCTGTGAAATGGGTTGGCACTGCACCCTGCCAGGAGTTCTTAGGTAGATCCCACAGGCCCCTCCCTGCACAGTGCTCAGAAGAGCACCTGGCACAAGCCTCACATTGGGCCTTTCACTTCCATCACCACATGGGCTGTGACGCTCTGTGACCAGGCAGGGTGCTGCCTCGGCTCTGTCCCTCATGGAGTTTCCAGGGCTTCCAGGTACCGGAACTGACATCAGAGAGGAGCCATGGAAACCCACGGTGTCACACAGCGGTGACATGGATGCTTCCTGTCAATATGAGTCCATCCTCCCAGGAGGCCCCAAGAACCCAGCACACTCACAGGGGTCAGGGGCTGCAGTGGGGAGATAGTACCAACCCCTCACTCCCAAAGAAGCCACGAGAAGCACTCTGGAACACTCTTGGAGCGGCAGTGTGCTTCCCTTAACCAGCAATAGAAACAAGGGCTCCTTCCATGGGCCAAGGCTCACCACCTGTCAAGAATGAAGGTCACCAGAGTCCAGGGAGTCCCAAGGTCTCCACTTCCTGAGGGTGAAGGCCAACAGGTCCCCGAAACTCCCAAGGTCAACAACTGCTCAGGGTGAAGGTCAACAGGCCACAGAAAGCTCCAAGGTCACCACCTTCCCAGGGTGAAGGTCAAGAGGCCCCAGGGAGCCTCGAGGTCACCATCTGCCAAAGGTGAAGGTCTACTGGGTCCAGGGAACCCCAAGACACCATCTGTCAAGGGTGAAGCAGGAGGTCATCCCCGGGTGGTCACTCGTGACCCAGGAACAGGGTCGGTGCTGCAGGGCCTCCTCAGGAATCAGGAGGAGAGTAACATGCCAAGGGGCAGTGCCCATGGCTGGGAAACAGGCATCAAGTCAGTGCCTGTTAAGTGAAGCAAGCACCACACAGGACTATAGGTAGAGATGCAAACACATTGTACAGGCATGTATACATACACATGCACATACAAAGATGCATGCAAATATACACATATATAATAACCATACGCATATACATGTTCATGTATATGCCAGCACACATATACTTGTGTGTACATGTTCGCATGTGCGTGCACGTACACATACATACATGCACATGCATACACATGTATATATATGCACACACATATACGCGCATATATGTGTGTTCATAGAAGGAATTGTAGATAAATATATAAATCATGCTACTTTTTGTGTAAGAAAGAGAAGAAACTAAGAATCTGTGTTCATGAAACAAGTCATGTCCAGCAACAGATGATGGATAGATGAAACACAGCATGTTCATACCATGCAATGTTGTTCAGCCATACAGAGAATGAAGCACTGACACCTGCCACAACATGGATGAGCCCTGGAAACGTGATGCTGAGTGAGAGAAGCCAGACACAGAGGCCACACATCGTGTGATTCTATTCACATGAGAGGTCCACAAGGGGCAGATTTGTAGAGAGAAGGTGGATTTGTGGCTGCTGGGGTTGGAGATGAACTCTAAACGGCAGGAGGGATCTGTGGGGCTGAGAATGTTCTAGAGCTGACTTGGGGGAATGGCTGCACCATGCGGTCACATCGCTGCATGCCTTTGAGTTGCTCTCCTGAGAGAGTGGCTTCATGATGAATCGCTCTCAGGGAGGCTCTGCTGTGTGTCCGCCACACAGTTCAGGAGGGCACCCAAGAAACATCGCTCCCCTGAGGATGGGGAGGGGCCAGGGTGGATGGAGGGGACCAAAGCCCTCCATGGACCTCCGTGGACATGGCCGTGGTAGACAGTGGCTTCTTCACGGCAACTACCGCCATGAGCCCTGTTGGGAGGGCTCGACACATCTTCACTCACAGACTGATCATCCTCTTCATCCTCATTCTAAAGAAGGAGAATCTGGACAGGCCCAGCGGCTCATGCCTGTCATGGCAACACTTTGGGAGGCGAAGGTGGGAGAATCTCTTGAGCCTAGGGGTTCAAGACCAGACTGGGCAACATAGAAAAACCTCGTCTCTACCAAAAGCCCCTCAGTCGTTCATCACAGTTGAACTCTGGAACCCAAGGCAGCCTCTTCCCATCCATACATACTGTAAGAATGAAGTAATGCCACACTCTACGCCTGACTATCTCTAGCCCCAGGGCAGAGCAGATCTCCTCCAGGGCCAAAGGTGAGTGAACACCAGGTCTCCTGATCCCTGTTCCCAGCCCTTCCAGCTCTATCATGGTGTGATCGGGTAATGAAGTCCCAGGAAACGGGTGGTGTTTCACCTTCTGTATGACCGCCTTCCAACACATGGAGCCTCTGGGCCAGGGGTGTCCAACCTCTCGGCTTTCTCAGGCCACACTGAGTACAGAAAAGTTGTCTGGGGCCACACATAAATTATATAATATAGTTAGTGTGTAGACAGAATAAGATTTCTTTCATTTTTTATATTTTTATTATAAAGTTTAGAAAAATGAGAACAATATAAAGCTAGTGGGAAATTTGACCTTGCTTTTGCAAAACAAATCTATTAATGTCTGCTTCTATGGGTGTGGTCTCAATTCTTAGTGAGTTCTCAAGGTGCTTGTCAGAAACGTGTGTTCCAGTTTTACTCTTTGTGGTCTTCATCACTGAAAACAGCTGCTCACAAGTGTACGTGCTCCTGAAGACGATGTCATGAATGAGGCGGGAGTGTGAACTTCAAAAATGGAATTGCGATTGGGGTCACAAAGGAAATAAGCACTAAAAAACACATGATGTTAAGAGATTGTGTGGGGCCACATGACTAGCTGTCTTGGGCCATGTGCAGCCTATGGGTCACAGGCTGGACATGGCCACGGTAGACAGTGGTGTCGTCACGGCAACTACCGCCCATGAGCCCTGTTGGGAGGGCTTGACACATCTTTATTCACAGAATGGTCATCCTCTTCATCCTCATTATAAAGAAGGAGAATCTGGACAGGCCCGGCGGCTCATGCCTGTCATGGCAACACTTTGGGAGGCGAAGGTGGGAGAATCTCTTGAGCCTAGGGGTTCAAGACCAGACTGGGCAATGTAGAAAGACTTCACCTCTACCAAAAAAAAAAATTTTTTTTAATTAGCTGGGTGTAGTGGTGCCTGCCTGGGATCTGGAGTCCCAACTACTCACGAGACTGAGGCGGGAGGATAGTCTGAGCCCAGGAAGCCAAGGCTGTGATGAGCAGCGATTGTGCCTCTGTGCTGCAGCCTGGTCGACAGAGTGAGACTCTGACAAATAAATAAATCCACAAATAAATAAATAAGAAGGGGAAACTGAGGCTTACAGAGGTCAGGACGCAGGAAATTTCTCCAAGCCGGCTGCCTCTAAGCAGCAGGGATCCGAACCCAAGACGGGCAACTTGCCAGCTTGTCCGCACTTCCAGCTGCCTCTGCAGGGAGCCCAGGGCTTTCGGGACCTGCAGGGGTGAAGGCACCAGGTACCTCGGTCTCAGGTCCCACCCCTACCGCTCTGCTCCCCACACAGAAAGAGCCGTGGGGCCCCTGTGACTCATCTGTCTCTCGGTAGAGGGCCCAGGCCGGGCAGTGGGAGGTGCCTCTGTTGGGTTACCCTTGCCTCCTGCCTCCCTGATAAGGGAACCCAGCAACTCCATCACGCCCTACCCCCCAGCAGCAAAGCCCCTCCCCTTTCCTGAGATTCCCATTGCTCCACCAAGAGGACATCAGACTTCATCGCGTAATGTTGTGCCCTCTTGGGCTAGCCTTGAACAAACACTTGGGGTGTATCTCACTAGTGGGGGGGATGCCTTGCAGTCCAGAGAGGGTGGGAGGGAGGGTGGGGGGAATCAGGCAAAAATAAGAAGAAACAGATTCTTTTTTATTGAGATTAAAATGTGCATATTATAATATCCGGTCCTTTAAAGTGTGGGATTCCATGATTTTCAGCATATTTACAAAATGGCGTGACCACTGCCACTGTCTAATTCCAGAACATTCCCATCACCCCAAGAAGAAACCTCTTATCCATTAGCTGTCACCTCCTGCTCTCTCTCCTCCCAGCCCCTGACAAGTGCTTCTCAGCTTTCTGTCTCCGTGGATTTGCCTATTCTGGACATTTCGTGTAAATGGAATAAGACTCGCCATGGCCTTCTGTGTCTGGCTTCTCTCACTCAGCGGCATGTTCTCAAGATTCCTCCCCATGTGTCAGAACTTCCCTCCTCTTCATGGCTGAGTAATATTTCACTGAATGGACAGCCCCATTTTCTTTTCTTTCTTTTTTTTTTTTTTTTTTTTTTTTTGAGTTGGAGTCTCACTCCTTCACCCAGGCTGGAGTGCAGTGGCACGCATGCTCATGGCCACCCAATGTCAACCTTCTGGGCTCCAGTGATCCTTCCACCTCAGCCTTCCAAGTAGCCAAACTACAGATGCATGTTACCATGCCCAGCTATTTTTTTTTTTTTTTGTAGAGATGAGATCTCACCAAGTTGCCCGGGCCGGTCTCAAACCCACAGGCTCAGGCAATCCACTCAACTTGACCTCCCAAAGTGCTGGGATTACAGGCTGAGCCATTGAGCCTGGCCCACATTTTCTTTATCTGTCCATCAGTAGTTGGTGTGGTGGGCTTCATCTGGGCCTCATGAGGAGGGGGGATTTCCAGGAAGGCGGCACAACCCCATGGTGGGCACATGCGTGGTCCCCAGACCACCAGAGCCTGCATAAGTGAGGGCTTCCTGTGAATGCCCTGGGCCACCTGCACCGCCTGGTGTCTATCCGTGAGAAATGTGTCCCTGACACCTGTCCTGCAGAGCCTGGGACACAGGGCAGAGCCAGGTGAACCCGCCACAGGTAAGAGATAAGAGCCAAGGTGTGTGTTTCAAGAGCTTTTTCTCTTGAGTATCTACAAGAATATTCCGGGTAGTAAAAATCCAACCCAAGGATCAGTCAGACATGGATAAGTCACCCCCATAAATGTTCATTCATTCATTCATTCATTCACTGAAATATGTATTGAGTCATGTTCTAGGTGATGAGGATGAGTCATTGGACAAGAGACAAAACGGTTGCCTTTGCAGAGTTCACAATCTGATGGGGGAGCTGCAAGACAAGTGTGGTGGCTCATACCTGTAATGGAGGTGAATCGCTTGAGCCCAGGAGTTCAAGACCAGCCTGGCCAACATAGCAAGACTTCATCTCTACAAGAAATATTTTAAAATTAGCCAGGTACAGTGGGGCACACTTGCAGTCCCAACTACCTGGGAGGCTGAGGCAGGAGGATCGCTTGTGCCCTGGAGGTTCAGGCTGCAGTAAGCTGTGATTGCACCACTGTACTCCAGCCTGGGTGACAGAGCGAGACCCTGACTCCTCAACCAAAAATGTGCTGCAAGCCTCAATGGATGTTGCTACAGGACTGAGTGGGAGGTAAAGACAGAGAAGGCACCAGAAAGGGGAGGGAAGCCCCCCCCCCACCTTGGACAGGGAGATACGGAAAGCCATGGGAAAAGCCAGGCAGGGGACAGGTCAGGCAGAAAGAACAATGGGGAGGGTCCTCAGGTGAGAGGAGCAATGCTGGAGAGGTTGATGGGCAAGATGGGGAGGTGGGGATGAGGTTGGGGAGTTGGCAGGTGTAGATTTTCTCCTAAGGGGAAGAGAAAGCTTGGAAATGCTCTTGACCAGAGAACAGAGAAGGAGGGAGGAATGAGGGGAGAGAGAGAAGAAGAGAGAAGGGAAGTGGAGAGGAAAGGAGAGAGGAGGGAAGACACCGTGGTGTTATAAACCAGGCTTCTCTGCTTAGAGGACAGCACCAGAGGCCAGGGCAGGGCCCTCAGTGTAGCAGCCATGAAGCAGACCTGAGACTAATTCCGGGTCAAGGAACGTCAGGGTTTTCAGCCGAGAGGGCACTGGGGAGGAGTGAGGGAAGATACCGCGGTGACTGAGAGGGACTCAGTTCTCTGTGTGTCGCCTGAAACCCTAGCAGTGAAGAGCCTGGCACCCCCGAGGAAAAGCCAAGGGCCGGCATCTCTGTGGGGGCTGAGAAGGCCAGGCCAGGGCAAGACATGGGAGTCAGTGCAGGAGGGCCATGTGCTGGGTAGGGAAGGGCTGGTGGCACCCAGCCCCGTTCTGGAACCTGGTTTCTGCTCAGCACACATCTGGTCTCCGATCGCAGCAGCCGGAGGCCATGACTGCTCTGAGGATGCTGTTCCCACCTGGTCCCTTCCTCGTGATAGGATGCAAAGACATAAGACAGCAAATTCGAGCACTTTTGGAAGCCAAAGTGGTAGGCTCACTTGAGGCCAGGTGCTTAAGGCAAGAGGATCGCTTGAGCCCAGACATTCAAAACCAGCCTGGACAACATATAAGATCCCATCTGTACCAAAAAAAAAAAAAAGAAAAAATGAGCTGGGCATGGTGACACACACCTATAGTTACTTGGGACACTGAGACAGAAAAATCACCTGAGCACAGGTGGTGGAGGGTGTGGTGAGCTGTGATTGCACCATTGTACTCCAGCCTGGGCAGCAGAACAATGCCCTGACCCAAAAAGAAAAAGAAAATACTGCTTTGTCTTTTTACTAAAGCTGTGAGAGATGAGTTACAAAAGCCAGAGGTACATAGAGGGCATTTTCACAAGGAGGCCTCAAAGAGGAGGGGCCATGGGTATAGGAGGGCAAGGAGAGGGGTCCGGGGGATATCTGGGGCCTAGCAGGCATGCTATAGGCAGAATTGAGTGAATCCCCTTCTAAAAAGTCAGTCTCTTTATTTTAATTACCATCCGGAAAAGAATACCTGGCCACACCCGTACTGAAATATATTTTCAGCCGTTGCCGGGAATACTGTTATTTAATAAAGGCTGGAAAAATGCAACTTGGGTGACAATGTTACAATTCAATAACAGTGCGAATCATTGTCAGTAACATAGGTAACACACTGCCCAGGTGTTAGTCACAAAAATAAGAAGCTGTCCCAGCACAGAAAGCCTACAGTGGCAGGCGCTGACCCCCATGGCTCCCAGGAAACTGCTGACTTGGAAATGCCATTCTCGCGCCGATGTTTACATCCATCTATCCATTCATTCACTCATTCATTCAGTAAGCCCATAAAGCCGCAGGGACTACTTCACAATCACATACAGCAATGATATGACTAAGCTCTAGACCGGCCTGAACCAGCCATGGGTTTTAAGAATCCGCAGAGTGCCGTGACTGGAAGAATTTTGGCACTGGGCAGACCTGAGTTCAAACCTCTTCCGATGCTCCCTGTGTGACCTTGAACGAGCCGCCTGGTCTCAACAGGCTCTGGTTAACGGGTCCATGAAAACATACCCCACAAGGAGGTTCCCATTATTAAGGCAGCTGGTATTACCTAAAGACATTGGCACGGGCCCTGGCATGCTCTGAGTGAGTTGTCTGTGGCCGCTCTGGCTGTTGTAAAATGAGGATGTTTGTGCTTAAATGAGAAGGAAAGCAAACAGACCGACACGTCAACACGTTCTAGCCCCACGTGTTGGAATCACACGACTTGTGTTTTCTTAGAGATAATGCCCCGAGGGGTCTACATTTTCTACGGCAGACATCTCATTTTTATGGAACAAGAAGCAGTGAGTTCGGAGTTTTTTTGAACGTAAGTTCGTTGCCTGTGATGATGCTTTCCCCTGTATCCGGGCTGGGAAGCTCGCGGTAGGGACCGCAGAGTCAGCCGGCTGCACCTCCTGGCCCCCAGGGAAACCGACGCTCAAAAGCTGCCAACACCCAGAGTGAGAAATCTCTCTTTCCATGACTCCTCAAACCCCGCCCTAGCCAGCCGTGTGGGGTCTGCAGGGAAAGCTTGAAGGTCAAGGCCAAAATCCCACCTCAAGAGAAAGCCCGGCTTTGGTTGGCAACTGCTGGGCCCACCTAGGGGGATGGCAGATTCAGAGGCCACAGGACCGGGGCTCAGCCCGGGGCTCTATGGTGGGTCAGCAAGGACAGCCATCTCCTGTGGCAACCGGCCAGGAGGCACAAACACCCCACCTCTCACCGTCAAAGAAGCTCACCAGTGCTCAGCAATGCCCGGACAACCTCCCAGGTCATGAATGTCGCACGATGATAAGAACAACAGATGTTCGGAGCACTGTCTCCTATGCGTTTTCTGTGCCTCGCCTTCCTTCCTCCCCTCTGAGCCGGTGCAAAGATCCTTATTTAAACTATAAATTGAATTAAAAATTCCCATTTAATGTTTAGTTATGGTGCGGTTAACGGTTTTACGGGCCCGGCTGTTACCCTGCCATGGCTTACAATGTTGTCCTTCAGGTTTGCCAAAACCAGGCCTCTCGGATGACCAGGCGGGCGCCAAGTTATTAACAATTATTACCTTTTACAGTCATTTTTGGCCCTGGCACGCTTTTCTGGTGGTCTCATAATTTCAAAACAGGGGCCTTTGAAATCTTACCCCGAGACCGAAAGGGCTGTGGACAGCACTCCCACCCTCCCGGCCGAGTCCAGGCCGTTTCCCTTGTGAGCTGTGTTTTCCACCCACGCAGCCCCCATAGGAGCTCCAGTCTGTGTCACAAGCCAGCTTCCCAGAGTAGGAAGCCCTACAGAGGGTGGCGGAACCTCTGAGGGTACTCAGGGGGTAGGTCGAGCTGGGGTGTTTGCTGGGATGGGCAACCTCTGGGCCATGAGGGATGGGCACTGGCAGAGATGTGGTGGCCTTCGACGGTCACCCAGGCACACCAAGGCCCACACAAAACCGTTGACCCAGCTGCCCACGCCCACAAGGATTCACAAGGCTTCACTAGGCCACCCCACACCCACAGAGCCTCACTAAGCCTTGCACGTCTGGTCCAGGTTGCTAGCCATGTGTGCAAGATCTGGACACAGGGTAGGATCGGCACGTGTGTGTGTGTGCATATATGTATACTGACAGACAACTGGGGGCCCATGTGTGTCCTGACCACCAGGTCTCAAAGCCACTTTTGCAAACTACATCGTGCCCAGTGGGTTCTGTTACTTTAAATATATATAAAGATACATAGGTATTGTGTATATTTAGACATATATAATTTATATATTGTATGTTTACATGTTTCTAATATTCTATATAAATATGTATAATGTATTATATCGTAAATAAATAGGCTGGGCACAGCAACTCACGCCTGTAGTCCCAGCACTTGCTTGAGTCCAGGAGTTTGATACTAGCAACATAGAGAGGCAACATAGAGAGACCTCATCTCTACCAAAAAATCGAAAAATTAACCAGACGCGGTGACACTTGTCTGTAGTCTCAGTTACTTAAGAGGCTGAGGCAGAAGGATCACCTGAACCCAGGAGGAGACTATGGTGAGCCATGGTGGTGCCACTGCACTCCAACCTGGGCAACAGAGTGAAATCCAGTTCAATACATACATTCATATTATACATAAATAAAAAGCCAATGGAGCGGGAGAAGCAAGGTCTCTACAAAAAAAAATTAGCCAGGTGTGGTGGCATGTACCCATAGTCCCAGCTACTCAGGAGGCTGAGGTAGAAGGAATGTCTGAGCCCAGAAGGCTGCTGTGAGCCATGATCATACCAGTGCACTCCATCCTGAGTGACAGAGTGAGACCCCTACTCAGAAAAAAAAAGAAGAAGAAGAGGAAGGCTTCCAACTTCTATGTTTTTTCTGGACACACTGCAGGAGCCTTGGGCCGATATGTAAGAAGTTTGTCCACCCTGAGATCACCTGGCTAGAGAGGCCACCTGTGGGTGACAACTCCAGGGGAGCCAGTCCTCCAGCCACCCCGTCAAGGCACTAGACATGTGAGCAAATCTGCCCTAACCCCCTCAGAATAGCCCACCCACTAGCTGAATATCACTGAGCAATGTTCATTGGTATAACATAGGATAGAAGAATCACTCAGCTGAGCCCTGCCCAGATCCTGACTCACAGAGTCAGGAGACAGAATAAATTGTGCTCTTCCTAATTCCTGCTCCCACGTCCCTGGAATGGTGCTATTTTGTCCTGGAAATTCTCAATGGGGGGATATCGCTCCCTGGAGGGTGTTTTGGAAACGAGGGGGCTTTGGTGTGGAAATACTGATGGGATGTGACTGGTGTTTACAGGAGAAGCCATGCAGGCAAGAGCTGCTTGGCTTCCTCAGTGGGCAGGGTAGCCTCCAATCTCATCCAGCCAAGCGCTGCCCATGTCCTGAGTAACTTTTGACATTCAAAGACGTCGAAAGTTCACAGTATAATGATCTGAGCCTATACATGGCTCTTTTCAACATACAGATGCAAACCGTTTTTAAATGAATTTTTCAAGAATGCAACTAACGTATAAATCAGAGGAAGACCACAACTGTCCAGACTCAAAACCTTACTAAAAATTGTCAGAAAATCACAGTGAGAACTAGCAGGTCCTCGTGCCTTCTGGGTCATTCACAAGCACTCTTCCGGCCATCCTGTGAGTCCATCAGCAAATATAATTATTTAGTCCTCGTTTCAAAATCTCAATGTCAGAAGGAGGGCTTGAAATTCCAAGCCCTTGAAATTCCAAATGGTAGAAGCATTTGATGACTTGGTCAAGACTTCTAGTATCAGTGACCCTGAGCCCTTACACACTGAAAGACATATTTTAAATAAATATCTTCCCATTTATTTCTCCCTTATATAAGAGCCGCAGCATTGCCTTTGAAATTCCGTCTGTAGGTAGGTGATGTCATGTGAATTCCATTCCCGAATAAGAAGGGAGTGTCACCAAAAAGTTGTATAAAAAGGAGCTTTTGGTTTCACAGGGTTGAAGCCATTGTGCTACACAGACTTGGGTCCTTGGTGCCAGCCAGGGAAGGGTGGAAGTTTCTAGAAGGAGACATAAGACCTTGTAGACTTGTAGAGTTGCCAGCTCCCTCTCACAAAGGATTGTACAGATGGCCAGGACAATACTAAAAGATCTTTGGAAGCAAGAGAATAGGCTGGGTGCAGTGGCTCGTGTATGTAATCCTAGCACTTTAGGAGGCCACGGTGAGAGGCTCACTTGAGGCCTAGAGTTCAAGATCAGCCTGGGTAACATAGTGAGACTACCATCTCTACTGTCAGCCAATCAATCAACAAAGAGAGAGAATAAATAACACTTTACTAGATATGAAGGACAGGCAAAATGAACATAGATCTTTATGCACAGGGCAAAAATCAGTTGGCAAAATATATCTTTGACCCCCCCCCGGCTGTCATTTTTGCTGCCTAGCTGCTGTGTGCCCCTGGGGAATCAGGCCCCCTCTCTGGACTTTGGCATTCTTGTCTGTACTAAAAACACCTTCTGGGGGAACTAAAAAATCCCTGGCAAGCAGTGGCTATGCTCTTTTGCTTGGGAAACTCCCAGAAAGTGATATATCAGCCTCGGACTCCTCTGCCGATGGCAAGTCTTTCCATCCAAAAAGAGCGAGCAGAGGTCCAGGGACTGAGGTGGGGAGAGAGAAAAGCCTCCATCTTCACCCCGAAAATCAAAAAGTTCCATGTCACATTCACCCATATTAAAGACAGAAAAGAAAACAGTCCCACCACACGAGTGTCTCAGAACATGCATTGCAAGGCCAGTTCTGAAAAGAAAAAGCGGGAAAAAAAATAGAACTTTTCAGTCTGTGAATAAAAAGTGTCCCTTAGCAGGTGATAATTATATACAGGAAGGCAATTAAAGTTTTAATAATTTAATTACCTTCCTGCAAACCCATCAAGGGAAAATATGAAGTGAAAACATGTTTGAGGCCAGCAGCAGCGGCGAGGCCCATCAAAGGCCCCGAGACAGCTCGGCTCTGAGGCGGTTGACACGTTAATGTTTATGGGCTGACCACCGTTATTCATAGAAGAAACTCGCGGGAAGTATTTTCCACGGTGGGGGGGACCACACCATCATCTGATGCCTGATGTTACAGCAAACATGGTTTTGGCTTCTCCCTGGAAATAAATCTTGTTTTCTTTGACCTTCATTTGGCTTGAGGCAGGGCCAACTCTCAAGACTGGACTTCACAGAGAGGGCTCCCCGCTCAGGGCTGCCATTTCGAACGTCAACAAGAAACCCCGGCAGGAGATCAAAGGGAGCCCCGGCAGAAACCACGGGTAGGGCGAGCATGGCCGGGCACCGGAGGCCAGAGCACCCCCACGCCGCCCGCCCATCGGGGTGGCCTGCAGGAGCCTGCCCACCCTCAGCCGCACTTGCACCCCACGGGGATCACACCCACCCCAGATGATATCAGCTGTGCCGGGATCGCCTCAACATCCTCAGACCCACCCGTTACTTTGTTGTTGTTGTTTTATTGTAAAATGCACGTCACATAAAGGTTACCTTTTTAACCATAGTGAAGGGCACAGCTCAGTGGCATTAGGCACGTTCACAGTGTTGCGTAACTGTCACCTCCGTCTAGTTCCAGGACTTTTTCCACCCCCCAAAGGGAGACCTAGGCCTCCTTAGCAGTCATGCTCATTCCCTTCCCTGGTCCCTGGTAACAGGGATGCACCGTCTGTCTCTGCGAATTCATCTGCTTCGGACACTTCACGTCATGGAGTCAGAGCACATGGCCCTCTGTGGCTGACTTCTGTGGCTGTTACTTTTTAAAACTGATTTAGATGTAGCCACGGCTTAAAAGGAAACTTTGCATTGTTGCCAACAATAGAAGATTTGTACCTCTTGCCATGGATAGAAATGACCCATACAAAATGGATACACTGGGGCAATCCCCTGAGGTCCCCTCCTACTCTGGGAGCTTTTCTGTCCTCTCAATAAATCCTGCTTTCTCAACAAAAATAACAACAAAAATGGATACACTGGAAACAAGTCCACTCGCCAGAGTGCTCAGTTCCGGGAACACTGGTTGAGTTCTTCTTATGCGCCAGTCACTGAGTTTATTATTGCTGTGACTCAGTCCCCAGGACTCTGTTCCCCCACCCCCACCCCAGGAGCTTCCCAGATGGGACTTGGTCCCCCAGGAGCCTCCGAGCTAGGACTCAGTACCCCCACCAGGCGCTTCCAAGATGGAACTCGGTCCTCCGGGAGCCTTCGAGCTGGCACTTGGTCCTCCTGGGAGCTTTTGAGATGGAACTCAATCCTCCTGCCAGGAGAATAAGAGTCGTCCTCCAACAACAGGAGGCAGGACCTGACCCCACCCCTGATAGGTCGAGGGTCACCACCTGGAGCACTTACCATCCCAGGACAGATGGTGACACAAACGAGGTCCTGTGGAGAGGTGCAGGGCATACACGGAGCAGTTCACCAAGACCAGAAGGGGCCATAGGGTGCACACAAACCACTCAAGGACACAACTAGCAAGTGCAGAGCCTGGATTCGGACCCAGGTCTGCCTGGCCCCATCCTGGGTTCGTCCCTCGACTTTCCTGCTGCCTCTCACGGAGTGTGATGTGGCTTGCCTCACACTGCTGGATTGGATTCTTAGGCCCACAGTGCATCCTGGCATCAAGAGGGCCACAAGAGGGAAGGGCAGACTGTGGGAACAAAATGGCCAACAAACAATTGTCACAGAGACCTTCCATAACCTCACTGCTTCTATGGAGTCCCTGAGTCCCCTTTTCAACAGTGGTCACAGCTGGGCTGGAGGAAGATTCATGTCAGTGTCTCAAAGCCATGTCCAGGGCAGGGGACAGCTGGAGGTGAGCCATGTCCATGCTGAAATACATAGAATTATGGAAACTTACACACACGCACACATACACACACGCGCGCGCACCCTCAGGGCAGGTGGGTTTATCTCCCAGTGGTTCTGGCAAAAGTGAGATTGGGCTGGGTGCACCTGTAATCCTAGCACTTTGGGAGGCCAAGGCAGGAGGATCACTGGAGCCTAGTTCAAGATCAGCGTGGGCAACAAAGCAAGACTTCATTTCTACAAATAATAATAATAATAATAATAATTAGCCTGGTGTGGTGACACGTGTCTGAAGTCCCAGCTACTCAGGAGGCTGAGGCAGAAGGATCACCTGAGCGTGGGAGGTTGAGGCTGCAGTGAGCCATGATTGTGCCACTGCACTCCAGCCTGGGCAACAGAGTGAGACTCTGACTCAAAAAGAAAAAAGAGAGAGATTGTATTTGTTCTCAGAGTGTCAGGTATTAAGTATAACTTTTTGTAAGGACTAATAAAGCTAATGAACAGAGAATTCAAAAGACAATGGCAGAGGGGAGAGGGAGTCACATGCTTTTCCATTCTGTGCTTTCCCCCAAGTTTTGAAGCTCGAAATTGTGATCCATTTCATAGATGAGAAAGTGGAGTTTCAGAGGCCAAAATGCCCCCCCTGAGGTCCCGCAGTTGGTACTGGCAGACTCAGGGGTGGCTCTGAATGAGCTCAAAGTCCAGCAACTACGTCCCAGGATCTCCTTTCTGCCTGGTGTGCTTCTAGCGCTGAGGCTGCCACTGTGAGAGGGACAAGGTCTGGCAGCAAGAGTGAGCCGGGTTGGCTGACCCACTCCACCTTGCCTTTTGGGGTCTCTGCAGCACCAGCACCCCTCTCTGGGGCCCAGGAGGCCCACAGGGTTTGCCATTCCTGTACCCTGTTCCCCTGGAGCCTTGTCCTGCCACCTCTCTGGCTGCAGAGAACATCTCCCATGTCCTGGAATGCAGCTCGACTTTGTGCTCAGCAGCAGGGGGCTCAGAGGCTGCCAGGACCTCCCCACCCTTCCTCCTCCCTCACAGGCCCAGCCTCACAGCACTGAGGTCTCATCCACAGCCACATGGGCTGGGTGTTGGGCCTGACAGCCTCCTGGGCCCAGCAGGTGCAGGGTGGAGACACGCAGCATGGACTCCGAGAGCTGGACACTATGAGTCAGGAGAGGTTCCGTCAGCCTCGCCCTGACCTCAGGCCTGCTGGGCAGGTCCACACCCAGGTCAATCGGCTTTGAGATCAGAGATTCTGCAGCGCCATGTCTGAGCCCCCATGTGGTCTGATGGTTCCCGCATGGCCTTAGGGATCATCTAGAATGCCTGGGCAGGGCCCCAACTGTCTCCTGCACAGAAGAGAGGGGCCAGGGCGAACCCTGTTCTGCTTCAGAGCCCTTCCAGGAAGGCAGAGGGGTCAACAGAGCCATCGGAGTGAGGTGGGCCATCAGCTGAGCAAACTCACTGAGTCTGGAGTCTCATCAGCCAAGCCCCTTTTCTCCCCCACCACCCTTTCTTTGGAAAGTGACCTCCCACCCACTGGTGGTGGGGCTGCCAATCATAGGACTCCACCCTCCCTCGGTTATTGTGATTGGTCAAGTGATGGGCATGTGACTCAGGCTACACCAATCATGATGTTCCCAGGGCCTGGAGAATAAAAGATTCCACCCTGGTAACAATTCAAATACTTGCTTCTTCCAATAACACCCCCACAGACACAGCTGTAAAAAATGTTTAACCAGCTAACTGGGCCCCCCAGTTCAGTCAAGTTGACACATAAAATTAAACACTGCAGAGGTGAACTGCTCACACGGGGACACAAAACCAGCAGGAGAGAGGGAGGAAGGAGAAGTGCCATTGGCTGAACACATGCTGTGCTCCAGGCCTACACAGGAGGAGCTTCCAGTGCCTCTCTCACTTGCGTTTCCCATACCACCTTTCATAGGTTGCCATTGCATCACCACTGGACCCATTCTAAGGAAGTGGAGACTGAAGCCACCCAGCTTGTCAGCAACAGAGCCTGGCTGGACCTGAGACTCTGAAGCTAGTGCAGATTTCAGGAGCCTTATGGTGCTAAGTGCTGCATCCATGCACAGCCCTCTATCCAGAACTTTTCAGAATCACCAGTACAATATCTGAACTGTTTGTGGAGGTGAGACCAGATGGATTTCTTGTACTACTTTTGAGAACCTCTGGCCCTCAAATCCCAACACGCCAGCTCTCTTGTCCCCCCAGCCTCCCAGCTCCCGCTCATGCCTGTGTACCGGCCACTCCCTCTCAGTGTGGGCACATCCACACCCTGAGTGAGACTTGCTCTCCTGAGTACACTAAATCTCAAGTAACATAACAGAGTATAACAGCCACTGTACTCTGTTTTACCCTCTCTTCCTTATCTGGGAAAACAGCTCCTCCCCAACTCCGGCCTCGGGGTGCTCACACACCCCAGCCATGTGATTGGCCCTAGGTGTGGCCATGTGACCTAAGCCAGTCCAATGAGAGTCTTCCCTGGGATTTTCCAACTAGAAGAGGACAGACTCAATCACTGCCCATTGAAGAGGGTGATGGAAGGATGGGAGCTCAGGACACACCTGGCTGTGTGCACCCCACCTGCGAAGAAGGCCCAGAGGCAAAAGAGAGAACAGAAAGATGCCTGGAGAACAGTGGGGACCACAATGAGGGGAAAACCAGGGAGATGCCAGCGTGTGGGTTTCTGGAGTCTCTGGGGCCAGCCATCCTTGCATTTTCCTCAGTACAGTTAAGTGAGTAAATGATGGTAGTTTTACTTAGGCTTTGAGTTTAGGAGGCTGCCACTTGCAACTACAGAGGGTGCCCCAAAAATGTATACACGTGTTAAGAAAGGAAAAAACTATATTAAAATTGCAATACTTAATATATACTGATAATGAAAGATTAATACAAGTCACATTTGACTTCTGCAATGACAAGAGGTGCTCAAAGTGGTTCCCACCAGCGTCCAGATACTTCTGATGATGGCAAACAACTGCAGGGCTTGCTACTGGGTGAGTCCTCCCGGATCTTCCCTTGTGCACATTGCACACAGGACCAGGTGTCTCAGACTCATCACAGATATGCATAGTTGTCAGGTATGTTGGGGGTTCTGTTGCGTACTCACACCTCCAGGTCATTGTACTTCCACGCCATTCTTGAATTTCAAATACCACTTCAAAATGGTTTTGCACTCTTCAAAGGACAACCACGCTGCTGCCATTTTCTTTGACTGTCCTGCCTATCGCATGGTGATGCTAGCATTAATTTGATGAATGCCATCTTTTGAGTGAACATCATACTACATATCGCTACTGTCATTCAATTCAACTTCAGAAAGGAATAGCTAGATAATATCTCTTAAAACGTGTATTTTTTTTGGCACCCTCGGTATAACTGTCCCAATTAAAACAATTGAGAACACACCAGAAAAGCATGGGATGGGGCCAAAATGGCATCAGCATGCCCACTGGTCCCCATCAAGTGCAGCCGTGAATCTGGACAGAATGCTCTAGTGGCCATATGGGGACACGCAATGATGAACAGTAGCAGGCTAGAGAGAAACTCAGCTTCCATGAACTAGATGTGAGTCTCCCAGTCCTCCATCTCCCTAGCCTGGACCCAAAGTGTCTTGAAACTGGACGCAGGTGCCAAGTTCAGAGAGAGATCTCCAGGCGTGGAAAGGGAGATGATAGGTGAAATTCCTTTATTATTGTTGGAAGAGGGGTCTTGCTCTACTGCCCAAGGTGTAATGCAGTGGTGTAATCATGGCTCACTGAAGCCTCAACCTCCTGGACTCAAGGGATTCTTCTATCTCAGTCTCCCAAGTAGCCGGAACTACAGGTACACTCCACCATGCCCAGGTAGTTGTTGTTGTTGTTGTTGTTGTTGTTGTTGTTTTGCAAAGACAGGGTCTCACTTTGTTGCCCAGGCTGGTCTCAAACTCCTGCCCTCAAGCAATCCTCCAACCTCTACCTCCCAAAGTGCTGGGATTGCATGTATAAGCCACTGTGATTGGCCTTCTTTTTAAAATTTTCTTCTCTCTTGCACCCCACTTCTCAGACAGTCTCATGGCTTGGATAATAACAGTGGCCACAGCAATGGCCCATGGGCCTCTAAAGCTCAGAAGGAGCAGAACCTTCCTCTTTGATCAGGAAATCTGTGTCCCAGGAGTTTAGGGTGAACCCCAGTCGCTTTTATTGCTCTCCTTTCTTCTGCCTCCTGGTCCCAGACTGGGCACAGTTGTGAATGGTGTGCAGCAAAACAGAATAACTACAGCCCCAGCTTTCTAAACAGAGGACCCAATGAGGAAGAACCAGAGAGTCAGAAAATACTGAGGGGATAGCAGAGAGGAAAAGGGCTGTCTACAGTTGTCCATGAGGCTGGGCACCACCATGCACTCACACCTGCTATCCCAGAGCTTTGGGAGTCTGAGACAGGAGAATCACCTGAGGCCAGGAGTTTGAGACCACCCCTAAGCTGCATGTGCGTGCATTTGACCCTAAATAGCAGACCCAAGACTTTGAGAACTGAACCACAGGAGAGAACACTGCCAGGGCCAGGTCTGGCCACTGGGTGGTGCACATACGGACAGCTCTGAATAGCCCTGCCACGGCTCTGACAACTGAATAGCCACTGGGACCACAGTGCACTCCACCATGCCCAGCTGAATGGCCATTGGGACCAGCTCGTGGAAGGCTGGCTGGACCTCGCTGCCTAAGCCCAACCAGGTTGCTGACTAGCCAATAAAACAAAACTATCCATAGACTCCATGGTACTAAAACAGCAGTTAGAGTCTCATGATACAGGAGCCAGAATTCCTGGATACAAGTCAAAGTTAACCAGCATGCCAAAAAATGGGAAAGTCTCAACTTGTATGAGCAAGAACAAGGAGCAGACCTCCAACACCACAATGGCATAGATGTTAGAACAATCAGGAAAAAAAACATCACAGCCGCTGCTATAAATATGCTCCAGGAGGTAAGGGCAAATACTGGTGAAGGGAATGGAAAGACAGAAAGTCAGTAAAGAAAGAGAACACAGAAAGAAAAGCAAACTAGGTTATTAGAACTAAAAGGCACAATCACCAATGTTTAAAAGCTCACCGGACAGGCTCCATAACAGGTGACAGGGGAATGAGTCATTAAATGTGAGGATAAATAGTACAAATCATCCAGTCTGGATAACAAAGAAAAAGAGAAACACACATTTAAAACCAGAAAAAGCAAACAATCAGAAGTGCAAGCCCTGTATCGGGGTCTAATTCTCATGTCATGGAAATCCAGAAGGAAAAGAGGAAGCACACAAGGGCAGAAAAATAAGGGCTGGAAACCTCTCAAATCTGTCAAAAGGCAAAACCCACAGACTCAAGAAGCTCAGTGAATTTCATAAGAGGATAAACTCAAAGAAACCTGAGCCTAGACACATCTTCATCAAAATACTGAAATCAAAAGACAAGCAAAAAGCTTTGAAAGCAGCCAGAGAAAAACAACACATTACTCACAGGAAAACGATGAAGCAAAAATTGACAGATCTGAGGGAAGAAGCCGACACACTTCGGATCACAGCTGGAGATTTCAATCCTGCTCTCTTGGAAATCAAAAAAGAAGAGACAGATACAAAGTCAGTCTAATACATAAGAACTGAACAGCATCATCCAGCAACTGAATTTACATTTATATAATACCACCAGCAGCAGAAAAAAACAAAACAAACCAAAAAACCTCCCTTCCAGTAGACACAGAACATTCACAGAGATAGGCAACCCTTTCCTGGTCAATAAAACAAACCTTCACTCACTTAAAAAGAGTAAAATCATACAAAGCACATTCTCTGACAATAATGAAATTAAACTACAAGTCAGCTACAGAAAAATAACAGAAAGTTAAAAAATTTGGAAATTAAACAAAACACTTCCAAATTATCTATGGATACCAGGGAAATGAGAAAATACTTTTAATTGAATGAGAATGAAACCATAACCTATCAAAATTTGTAAAATTCAGCTAAAATGCTGACAGAGAAATGTCTATAATTAAATGCTTATATTTAAAAAGAAAAGAAAGGGCTCAAACTAATCACCTAAGCTTCAACCTTTAGAAACTAGAAAAAGAGCAAAGTAAACCACAGCTGGCAGAAGAAAACAAGTAATAAATAGCAGAAATCAAAGAAATTAAAAAGAAAAAGCAAAAGAGAAACATCAATTAAACAGAAAGTTTATCGCTCAAAATAATTGATAAAATTGGGAAAATTTTTAGCAAGAATGATGGGGAAAATAGAAAAAAGGCAAAAATTACCAAGATTGGGAATGCAGGAAAGTGCATCGTTACAGACCCGAAGTCATCAAGGCTGTAATAAAGGAATACTATGAACAACTTAATGTGCATACGTTTTACGATTTAGATAAAATGGACAAATTTCACAAAAACTTGAAATTATCAAAATTCACCCAAGATAAATAGATAAATAAATAGTTTATAACTATTAAAGAAGTTGAATTTTACAAAATCACTTGATTTTTTAAAATACTTTTTTAAAGAAGAAAGCTCCAAGCTCAGGTAGTTTCATTGATGGAGTCTCCAAATATTTACAAAAGAAATAACAGCATTCAATACAATCTTTTCCAGAAAATAGAAGAGGAAGGAATACTTATCAATTAACTTTAAGAGACCAGCATCACTGGGGTACAAAAACCAAAGACATGGCACATTTTAAAAAAAAAGTTACAGACCAGTATTTTTGTCTGCTCAAAAATCCTTAACAAAATACTAGCAAACTGAATTGATCAGTATATTAAAGTAATAATTTACCACAAGTTAGTGGGGTTTACTCCAGGAATGCAAGGCTTGATCACTGTTCAAAATTCAATGTGGCCAAGTACAGTGGCTCATACCAGCACTTAGGGAGGCCGAGACAGAGACTCACTTGAGTCCAGGAGGCTGAGGCCAGACTGGGCAACATAGTAAGACCTTGTCTCTACAAAAAATTAGCCAGGTGTAGTGGCGTGTGCCTGTAGTCTCAGCTATTCATGCAGCTGAGGCAGAAGGATTTCCTGAACCCAGGAGGTCAAGGCTGCAGTGAGCCATGATTATGCCTGCACTCCAGCCTGAGCAATAGAGTAAGACTCTGACTCCAAAAAAAAAGGTCCCATCCCTTTATGATCCCATCTATATGGCATTCTGGAAGAGACTGAAGGATTGTGATGGAAACTGATTAGTGGCCACCAGAGATTAGTGATGAAGGGACGCCCCAAGCCTGGGAGTGTTTTGCAGGAATATGACTGCTCCATATCCTGACTGTCATGTTGTTTGCACAAATCCACACGTGTGTCAGCATGTACAACCAAAAGAAAGTCAATTTTACTGTATGTTCATGTTTAAAACAAACAAAGCAACATAAGGCAGGAGAGAGCAATTCTCGTTAGAGCCCTGTGTCCCCTCACCACTGCCCCCAGCCCCAGACCCTGTGCCGATGAAGAGTCAGACTGCATCGTATGACTCTGACTCAGCCTCGCTTGACGTCTGGGGGTGGGGGAGGCCCCTCCCCTTGCAAAATGGAGAAAACATGCATTTGCTGGAAGTTGCCCGACCCTAATTCCCCCACTCAGATAACTTAGGTCTGAACCTCAGAACGAGGCAATCACGACATGACTGGAGGAATCTGTACAGCACGGAGAATCCGAGGGCAACACATAGCAGTGGACGTTGCACCAGAGCTGGGAAGTTTGAGCCGGCCAGAGATCTCGTGGTCCCATTCCTTCTCGAGAGTGCGAGCTCCTGGCCGGGACACTGTTAGACCCAGGGGAGGGCTCTGGGCCTCGGAGGGTGCAGTAAACTCTCACTGCCAGGGGAAGACATCATGGATTAAGTCCCTGGCATACTGTTCCTCGCCAGGGCGCCTCTGTCGTCATGCCTTGACTTTCCTCATCAGTGAAAGGGGATGACTCTTAAAACAGACATAGACACAGGAAAGTCAGCCCTTACAAGAGCACCCCGCAGTCAGGTATGTTCTCTCTGGTTAGTAATTCACACTGGAGGCCAAAGCAAGCCATTTGGCCTTTAAGGGCCTCAGATCCTAGTCTGGGAAGTAGGCACAGAAATGCCTTTCCTGCTTGCAAGACTGCTGAAACCATCAAATTAGATAAAGCCTGAGAATGTCTTGGTTCCCCAGGATGCGTGGTCTGGCTTTGCCATCGCAGACCTGAAGGGAATTTAGAGAGAGAGGGGCTAAAGAGGTTTTTCAAATGTTTTCTTTTTGTTTTGTTTTGGTTTTTTCTGGCCGGGCATGGTGGCTCGTGTCTGTGATCTCAGCACTCTGGGAGGCCGAGACAGGAGAATTGCTTGAGTCCAGGAGTTCAAAACCAGATTGGGCAACAGAGCAAGACCTCATCTCTACAAAAAAAAAAAACATCAAATAATTAGCCAGCCAAATTATGGTAGCATACACCTATAGTCCCAGCTATTCAGGAGGCTGAGGCAGAAGTATCGCCTGAGCCCAGGAGGTCGAGGTTGCAGTGACCATGATCACACCACTGCACTCCAGTCTGGGTGACAGAGTGAGACCCCTGACTCAAAAAAAAAACCTTTTTTAAATTTAAGCAAAAACTTTTAGAAGCTTCTCCCAAACGTCTCCTCAGAGCTATGAACCAAGTACCAGGAGACGCATGGAGGAGTGTACTCAGGTGGTCACAGGGCCATGGCAGTGTTGGAACAGCATGAGTGGGAGTGGCCATGGTGGACTCCACACCTGCTGGAGCAGGAGGAGGAGAGGTGGGCGGGGCCGGGAGATCTGGACTCCAGCCGCACAGCACCATGGAGAGCCCGGATGGCACCTTTATGCACACTGTTAAAAGGCTCTTTGGCTGGGCTCCGTGGCTCAGCCTGTAATTCCAACACTTTGGGAGGCTGAGGCGAGTGGATTGCCTGAGCCTGCAGGTTCAAGACCAGCCTGGGCAACTTGGCGAGACCTCATCTCTACAATAAAATAAAAAATAGCCAGGCATGGTAGCACGCATCTGTAGTTCCAGCTACTCAGAAGGCCGAAGCGGAAGGATTGCTGGAACCCAGAAGGTTGATGCTAGGGTGGACGTGAGCATGCATGACCCTGCACCCCAGCCTGAGTAAAGGAGTGAGACTCCAACTCAAAAAAAAAAAAAGACTCCTCTTTGAGACCGGGCATGGTGGCTCAAGCCTGTAATCCCAGCACTTCGGAAGGCTGGGACGAGAGGATTGCCTGAGCCCATGGGTTCAAGAACAGCCTGGGCAACTTAGCAAGACCTCATCTCTACAATGAATCAAAAAATTAGCCGGGTGTGGTAGCACATACCTGTAGTTCTGGCTACTTGGAAGGCTGAGGTGGAAGGATCGCCAGAGCCCAGCAGGTCAACACTGGGGTGGCTGTGAGCACGCCACTGCACTCCAGCCTGGGTGATGGAGTGAGACTTCAACTCAAGAAAAAAAAGGCTCCTCTTCCTCAGACACTTCCCTGTCATTTTCTGCAATACTGACATTATGAGTAGACAAATCCACGATAACTATGATGTAAATAGACTTGGGATTACAAAGTGCACAACCTCTCCAACTGTGCTTAGCAGACTTAGGAGCCAATACATCCTGTAAGGCATAGGGAAATCTGATGAACAAAGATGTGTAGATTTAAAATGGAACATGATAGAACATACACAGAACATGTAACACAACATAACATGCAACCGAACATACAAGAAAACCCAAGCTGGGCACACCCAAGTACTTTGGTGGGTATGGGGAAATTAGAAGACTTGCATGTTTCTGGTAGGACTGTAAAGTGACTCAGTCACCGTGAAAAACAGTACGACAGTTCCTCAAAAAGCCAATCTTTAGAAATACCATGTGGCTGAACAATTCACTCCTAGGTACATCCTCCAAAGAGTCAGAAACAGATACTGAAATAAGAACTTGTACATGAAAGTTCATACTGCAAATTCCCAATAGCTCAAAGGTAGAAACACCCCAAATGTCTTGTTTGTTAGCTGGTGAATGGATAGATAAATTGTGTCCCGCCCATACAAGGGATTCTTATCCATCCATGAAAAGGAAGGGAGTTCTGACACACTGCAACACGGGTGAACTCCAGAAACACCATGTGAGTGAGAGAAGCCAGTCCCAGGTGACCATATGTGTGATTCCATGTGTGTGACATGTGTGTGAAATGCTCAGAACAGGCAAATCCCTGCAAACAGAAGGCAGGCAGAATTGCCAGGGCCTGGTGAGAGGAGGAAGCAGGGAGGGCGCTGGGTTTCCTTCGGGAGATGACAAAAATGTCTTGGAATTAGATGAAGTGAATGATTGCACAGCCCTATGAATGTGCTAAATCCACGAAGCTGAGCACTTTAATGGTTAATTTTGTGAATCTATATGAATGTTGCCTCCATTTTAAAAATACTTTAGCAGTGACATTTAAGAAGCACCGGAAGAATGGGGAATGGCAGACCAGGTGCCCCAGCCCTTATGCTAGGAAGATACCTAAGCCATGACAGGAACTTACATCCCCTGGAGAAAGGGAAAGAGAAAAGACACAGAGAGAATAGGCTCCTCAAAAAGATGTGACTGCCGGGCTCGGTGGCTCAGCCTGTAATCCCGCGCCTTTGGGAGGCTGAGGTGAGGGGATTGCCTGAGCCCGCGGATTCGAGACCCGCCTGGGCAGCGAGACCTCATCTCTACAATAAATCAAAAAAATCAGCCGGGCATGGTAGCGCGCGCCTGTAATTCCAGCTACTCGGAAGGCTGAGGCGGAAGGATCACCGGAGCCCAGCAGGTCGAGGCTGCGGGGGCCGGGAGCGGCCACTGCACTCCAGTCTGGGCGACAGAGTGAGACTCCAACTCAAAAAAAAAAAAAGATGTGACTGAAGTCCCTGGAACAATAGACAGAGCTGGTCATCCAGCACTGGGGGAAAAATGGGACTTCCAAAGCTCAGATAAATGATATAGAAATAAGAAAAAACATCGCTGTGCCTGCCTGTCTCAACAATTGTGAAAGGCAAGGCCTGCACTACAAGCCTGTTTTTCCTTCCATTTTATAGACGAGGACACCAAAGCTGGGGGAGGCTAAACCACTTGCCTGGAGATGTAGCTAGCACCTAATACGTGAACTGGACAGCCTGACACCAGAGCCCAGTCTGCATCCACTCCCTCTGCCTGCTCCTGGATGGAGGGAGTTGGCCAGGCTGAGGGGCCACCTGAGTAAAAGAGCAGAGGATTAAGACACAATGTATGTTCGTGGCAATAGACGGAGCTTGAATCAGGAGATGATGACAGTGACAGCCATGTGATGGTGATGATGGTGGTGGTGACGGGAGTGAAGGTGTTGGTGATGGTGATGGTGGTGACGATGATAATGATGGTTGTCTTAGTTGGCTCAGGCTGCTGTCACAAACTACTGTTAACTGTGTGGCTAAGCAACAGAAATTTACTTTTCACAGTTCTGAAGTCTGGGAAGTTCAAGATCACAGTGCCAGTATTGTCAGGCTCTGATGAGGGCTCCCTTTCTGGTTTGTAAACTGTCACCTTCCTGAAGTGTCCTTACATGATAGGTGGAGAAAGAGCACACACTCTGGTGTTTCTTGTTACAATGACATCAAACCCACTGTGAGGGCTCCACGCACATGACCCCATCTAAACCTAATTACCTCTCAAAGGCCCCATCTCCAAACGCCATCACACTGGGTATTAGGGCATCAACGTATGAATCTGGGGGGACACAAACATTCAGTCTGACAATGACGAAACCAATGATAGAGACGGTAATGGTGTACATGACACAGGGTGGCTTTAATGATCTAATCAAGAAACATATTTAAAACCCTGTGTACAATTCCTGACATTAATAAGTCCTCAGTGAATGCCAACTGTGAGGACTGTTGTTATTGCAATAAGACTCTGGTTTTAAACTATCATAATACATAAGAGACAGTATCGGGAAACTGTAGGGACGTGGGGGGGGTGGGGAGGTGGATTGGCAGTAGTGGGAAACTGCCTGAGGAAGGAGGGGCACACTTCATCAACAAGGGTACCTGCACAATGAATATTTGTATACCTAACCCTGAATTGTACCCCACAATTTTAAAATTAAAAAAAAGATTCTGAATCAGGCAGATTCAGGTTTGAGTCCCAGAAGTGCAATGCTGGCCACATGGCTCGACTTCTCCAAGCAGCAGTTCCCTCATCTGAAAAGTGACAACCACTTTATGCCACACTTCCCCCATCTGGCTGCCCTGAGAGCAAAGGAGACAAGATCTGGAGAGCAGGGCACCTCACGCCCAGCACAGGGAAGTGCTTGGTGAACGTTAGAGTCCAATCACCATCATTTTAAGTAGACTTGTGAGCATCTTTCAACATGTGACCTGTATTAACTAAGGATCCTTTAGGTTGCAAGTAACAAAGGCCCATCTCAAGCTGATTCCTGCCAATCAGGGGAATTAATTGCTTCTCTCAACTGAAAGGTCCCTGCTTCCATTAACATAGACCAAGAGGTCAAACAGTGTCTCAGGTGTTGGTCTCTCTGTTCCTCTGCTGGTTTCCTCTGGGCTGGTGTCACTTTAGGTGGGCTCTCCCCAGGGTGGGTAAGAAGGAGCATCTAGCACCCTCATGCTCCAATCCCCAGAATGAAGAGAACTTCTCTCTCTCAATGTTGCAGCAAAAGACCCCTCATCAAGGGCTCTATAGTGTGTCGTCTGGGTTACACAACATCTCTGGACCAATCATTGTGGTCAGAAAGGATAGCATATTCTCACAGCTAACCCAGACATAAGTGGAGGAACGTGATTCCTTGAAGCGAAACATAGGTACCACCAAAAGCAGAGATGGGTGCTGAATGGACAAGACCAATAGATGGGCTCTGCGTGCCTGGGGCACTGGGTGGTCAGGTGTGGACAAACCTGCTCATTAGGGAGAACATCTGTTACCTTCTGACTGCCTGCTGTATACCAGGCGTGGCAAGTGCACTCAAAAGCTGACTCTTTCCTCTTGCAGATCCAGGTAGAGCTGAAGACACAGGGTTTCTCGCCCCACCCCTAGGAGACAGGCTTGGGCCCACCGCAGTCTTGGATAAGAGAAGACATCCCTTTCCTCGAGTCTTCCGTTACCGGAAAGAGCTCACGCAGGAGGGGAGGAACACCCAGTTTGGGCAGCCCAGCAGGAGAGAGCCCACCCACAGCTGTGGAAGTTTAACTGAAGGCTTCCTCTGGTGGGCAGGAAAGACTGGGTGGCCTGGAGGCAAGGTATGCCGGGTGGGTCTGGTTGCTCAGAAAGGCCAGCACCCGCAAACCGTGGGGTCAGCCTCAGTCCCCTGAGAATCCTTGGGCTGAGTTCATTCTTCTGGACTGATATCATAAGGCATCTTCTTTCTGGAGGAGGAAATTAACTATTTTTCCCTCAGAAATGCAAGACCTAGGGGTTGTTTCTGGGAAGAGGCAGATTATAGACAGTGGAATTGAAAGTGTGTGTGTGTGTGTGTGTGTGTGTGTGTGTGTGTGTGTGTGTGTGTGTGTGTGCTAGAAGGGAAAGAGATGGATGTGTTTGTGAGAATGTGTGTGTAAAGTGTGTGATAGACTGTGTGTATGGGGTGGGTATTGTATGGGTAGGGTGATGGGACTCTAGCATTCACTAAGCACTTCTCTGTGCTGGGCGTGAGGTGCTCCGCTCTCCAGATCTTGTCTCCTTTGCTCTCAGGGCAGCCAAATGGAGGAAGTGTGGAATAAAGTGGTTATCACTTTTCAGATGAGGGAACTGCTGCTTGGAGAATTCGAGCCATGTGGCCAGCATTGCACTTCTGGGACTCAAACCTGAATCTGCCTGATTCCAAAACCCCAGCCCTCTGGCTGCATTCCACGGCCCCCTCCGCCCCAATGAATGGCCTTCCTGTGTCCCTTTGCCCGGGAATAGGAAGCTCCTGGACCTGAAGAAGTGATCCTCCAGGCCAGTGGGGGCTAAAAGGGGACTCGAGCTGGATTCAGCCCTCAAAGGCTAGCCTTGACCATGACTTTATTTGGTAAAAATTTGGGTTTGATGATCTTTAGACAGTTCATCGTAATCTCACCATCCCACATTTCCTTGTGTACCCAAATTCCAATCATTTATGTCACCTGTCTGGCTACTGCAGGCATTTGAGTTCATGACCCACTGTTCATCCTAATTGCCCAGTATCTCTTCGCAAGAGTGAGCAGTGACCTCAGTCTCACTCTGTACAGTTCTAGCCTCCATACACTGAAGTCATATAATCTATCTTGCCTGTGATGGTGAGGATGATGATGATGATGAAGATCATGATGAAGAGGATGGAGATGGTGAGGATAAGAATGAAGGTGGCACAATGCAATATTACATGG
The DNA here is from genome assembly GCA_027257055.1 of Cephalopachus bancanus. Lineage (NCBI taxonomy): Eukaryota > Metazoa > Chordata > Mammalia > Primates > Tarsiidae > Cephalopachus > Cephalopachus bancanus. Next base: position 2,933,431 of record JAPVLO010000155.1, read on the forward strand.
CCATAAAGAAGGACAAACATATGGACTTCGCAGCAACTTGGGTGGAGTTAGGGATTATCATACTCAGTGATCTATCACAGAAACAAAGAACAGGGTACACGTGTTCTCACTCATAAGCGGACCCTGAACATTTACCATAATACGATAAAAAAGGGATTGGCAGTAGCAGAATATAGCCAAGGGGTGGGGAGGGAGCACAACATCAATAAAGGGTACCTGATTTCAAACCAGGCAAAGTGGGGAACAAAGGGAGGCCCAAACTTGATCTGTACGATGTCCACTTGTAAACCTAATCCTGAATTGTACCCCACCTCATAGAAATAAAAAAAAAGAATGAAGATGGCAATGATGAGGGTGTTGGTGAGAATAGTTGTGGTTATGATGATGATAGTGACCATGGTGATGGTGATGGCGATGATAGTGGTGATGACGGTGGTGATGACAGTGACGATAACAATGGTGATTGTGTGACGGGGATGATGATGAAGGTGATGATGATGGTGGTGATGATGATTGTGAGGATTACAGTGATGCTGATGTTAACAGAGATGGTGAGGATGGTATGATGATGGTGGTGATGGCGATGACAGTGGTGATGACAGTGACGATGACGATGGTGATTATGTGCTGGTGATGATGATGATGGTGGTGATGGTGGTGGTGATGACAGCGATGATAACAATGGTGATTATGTGATGGGGATGATGTTGGTGATGATGATTGTGAGGATTACAGTGATGCTGATGCTAACGGTGATGGTGAGGATGGTATGATGATGGTGGTGGTGATGGTGGTGATGGCGATGACAGTGGTGATGACAGTGACGATGACGATGGTGATTATGTGCTGGTGATGATGATGATGGTGGAGATGGTGGTGATGACAGTGATGATAACAATGATGATTATGTGATGGGGATGATGATGATGGTGGTGATGATGGTGGTGATGACAGTGATGATAACAATGATGATTATGTGATGGGGATGATGATGATGGTGGTGATGATGGTGATGGTGACTGAGGATCATAGTGATGCTGATGCTAACGGTGATGGTGAGGATGGTAGTGATGATGCTGGTGGTGATGGTGGTGGTGGTGGTGGTGATGGTGGTGATGGTGGTGATGACAGTGATGATGACGATGGTGATTATGTGCTGGTGATGATGATGAAAGTGATGATGATGGTGATGGTGACTGAGGATTACAGTGATGCTGATGCTAACGGTGATGGTGAGGGTGGTAGTGATGATGCTGGTGGTGATGGTGGTGGTGATGGTGGTGATGGTGACGACAGTGGTGATGACAGTGATGATGACAATGATGATGCAATGCTGATTATGTGATGGTGATGATGATTGTGAGGATCATAGTGATACTGATGCTAACGGTGATGGTGAGGACGATAGTGATGATGGTGATGATGATGGTGGTGGTGATAGCGATGACGATGATGAAGATGAGGGTGATGTGATGATGGTGATGGCATTGCTGATGGTGATGATGCTGGTGATTGTGGCAATGATGATGAAAGTGATGGTGGGGGTGATGGTGATAGCTGTAACGATGACGTTGACGATGAGGAAGATAGTGACAATGAGGATGGTAGTGGTGGTGGCAGTGCTGATGGTGATTGTGGTGATGATGACGGTGAGGGTGAGGGCGATGGTGATGGTGATGGCATGTCAGTTAGGGTTTGATCACAGAGGTGGAGCCACTGAGAAACAGAGAAGAAGCGACGCAGTGTTGCACAGTCACTAAGCTGGTTAGACGCTCGTGACTTCCGCGGAAGGCTGTGGCTGGTGCCAAGCCAGAAGCCAGCAAGTGGGCAGTCAGGAAGATGGATGTGACGTGCAGGAGAGCAAGGACAGTTGCCCACGTCTGCTTCTCACAGCCTCCCATCTTGCTGATGCAGGTCCCCTGCATGAGAAGTTGACACCTTTCACCATGAAGATGCCTGCGCCTTGGCCTGAGATCCAGAGACCTAAAGGGGAGATCCAGGGTGCTGGAGGAGCCATGACCTGACACCGCCCGCACCAGCCAGTGAGACAACAGATTGGTGACTGCATGTGTGGGTCCCACAAACCCCTCGTGCTGGCCTGGAACCACAGGCACAAAGGCCTGGACAGTGTAGCGTCAGCCAGCATGACCTGATGGTGACAGAAATAACAGTAATAAAGGACACAAGCATTTAAGACCAACCCAAACACCTGGCACATGACCTCCCACTTCACCCATAGCTCTGCTGGGTTCACACGGCTTCAATCCACATGTTACAAAGCACTGGTTAAATGACTCACCCCAAGTCTCCCCACTGGAGAAGGTCTGCGGTTCCAGCCTCCATGCGTCCCCATCGTGCAACTCAACGCTGCTAGCATGTGCCCACCAAGCCAGGCCCAAGACAAAGACCCTTCTGGCAGAGGCCTTAGGACAGATTAAAGACATATGTAGGTGTTCATTGCAGCATTACTTACAATAGCAAAAACATGGAGCCAACCATGCTGCCCATCAAAAAAGAACTGGATTAAAAAAATGTGAAAGCCGGGCTCGGTGGCTCAGCCTGTAATCCCACACTTTGGGAGGCTGAGGTGAGTGGATTGCCTGAGCCCGCGGGTTTGAGACCTGCCTGGGCAGCTTGGCGAGACCTCATCTCTACAATAAAATAAAAAAATTAGCCAGGTGTGGTAGCGCGCACCTGTAGTTCCAGCTACTTGGAAGGCTGAGGTGGAAGGATCGTCGGAGCCCAGCTGGTCGAGGCTGCGGTGGCCAGGAGCAGCCACTGCACTCCAGTCTGGGCAGAGTGAGACTCCACCTCAAAAAAAAATAAAAAATAAAATAAATGTGGTATATATACACAATGGAATATTATACAGCCATAAAAAAGAACAAAATTATGAACTTTGCAGCAACTTGGATGAACTTAGAGGCTATAATACTGAGTGATCTATTACAGAAACAAGAATCGAGTGTCATATGGTCTCTCTCATAAGCGGACTTTGAACAACTATCATAATACTATAAGAAAGGGATTGGAGCAACCCCTTCAAGTCCCCTCCTGCTATGGGAGATTTTCTGTCCTCTCAATAAACCCTGCTTTAAAAAAAAAGAAAGAGCCGGGTTCGGTGGCTCAGCCTGTAATCCCTCGCCTTTGGGAGGCTGAGGTGAGTGGATTGCCTGAGCCCACGGGTTCGAGACCCGCCTGGGCAGCGAGACCTCATCTCTACAATAAATCAAAAAATCAGCCGGGCATGGTAGCGCATGCCTGTAATTCCGGCTACTTGGAAGGCTGAGGCGGAAGGATCGTCAGAGCCCAGCAGGTCGAGGCTGCGGTGGCCAGGAGCAGCCACTGCACTCCAGTCTGGGCGACAGAGTGAGACTCCAACTCAAAAAAATAAAGAAAGAAAGAAAGAAAGAAAGAAAGAAAGAAAGAAAGAAAGAAAGAAAGAAAGAAAGAAAGAAAGAAAGAAAGAAAGGGATTGGCAGTAGTGGGAAACTGCCAGGAGAGGGCGGAGGTGGAATTGGCAGTAGTGGGAAACTGTTGGGGGGGTTGCAATTCATCAAGGGTATCTGCATAATGAACTTCTGTATACCTAACCCTGAACTGTACAACACATATTTAAAATTTAAAATTAAAAAAATAATAATAAAAAATAAAGACATATGTAGGCCAGGCACAGTGGTTCACACCTGTAATCCCAGCATTTTGGGAGGCCGAGGTAGGAGGATTGCTTGAACCCAGGAGTTCAAGACCAGCCTAGGCAACATGAATAGAGTTCGTCTCTTCCAATAAAAAAAAATTAGCTGGGTGTGGTGGTGCATGCCTGTAATCCCAGTTACTCGGGAGACTGAGGCACCTCAGTCTGGGAGGTCTAGGCTGCCAGGAGCCGCTGCCCCACAACCTGAATTATAGAGTAAGAGCCTGACTCAAAAAAAAGAGAGAGAGAAAGAAAAGACGTGTCTTGGGATTTCAAATCAATTCACGGATCTTTCTTCTTCACCCTCACAAGCTCTCGGGACCCCAAGGCACAGCTGGGAAGTATTAGTCTACAATAGAGTTGTGACGCCCACCAGGGTCCCCAGCTGCAGGAGGTGTGGTCAGCACCCCGTCTGCCCCTTTGGGGGCCTGTCCCAGCTGCAGAGAGATGCCCAGGCCAAGCCCATCCCTTCCTGGGACAGCCATGTCTGGTGACTAAAAGGCGAGGGTGTAGGGTCTGGACATTCGGTCCAGGTCCCAGGCAGACATGCTGAGCCCTTGCTCCTGGCCCCACCAGCCTGGCAGAGGTTTGATCAGACCATGTCGCAGTTCAGCCCCTCCCTCTGCCCAGTCCTGTCTGCTCTGCCTTCCTCTTCTGGCTATTGATCCAAAGAGAAACTTGCACCCCTAACTTGTCTCGGGATCCGTGGGCAGAGAGCCCGACCTGCGACCGACGTGCTGGAGAATGTGCCCGTTCTCCCCTCAGTTGTGCAGTCTCGAGGCCGGTGGGCCACAGGTCCATTTACTAGACACCCTCCACCAGACCTGCCTCTGAGACCCTCAATTCCCTGAGTCAGAGCGATGAGAGGGGAGGGAGGGAGGAAGAAAGGAAGAAGGGAGAGCAGAGGGAGGGGGGAAGAAGGGGAAGGGGGAGGGGGAGAGGGAGGAGGGGAGAAGGTGGAGGGAAAGGGAGGGGAGGGGAGAAGAGGTGGGAATGGGAAAGGGGGGAGGAGGAAGAGGGGGAGGAGGGAGGGGTTGAAGGGGAAGAAAAAGGGAAGGGAGAGGAGGAGGAAGGGGGGGAGAGGGGGTGAGGAGAGAGGGAGAAGGAGGGGAGGGGAGAGAGGAGCCAGCCCTTTCCTGGACCCCACAGTTACCCTCCCAGCTGAGAACACTATGGCGATCATGGTTGATCACTCCTTTCCCCAATCGAAAAGAAAAACGCCTTAAAGACTAGAAGAGGAGCAACACCAGGCCCCTAACACAGACCTGGCAGCCATCGGTAGCAGCTACTTTGCCCAGGCTTTCCGGTTTTCCTTCCATTGCTCGACAGAAGCGAGCCAGTGGCAACGATACCTCGGTCTCACTGCAGGCACTCGTCCTGGCACATGTCAACAAATCCCACTTGGCCCCGCAGCAAGGAGACTTCCATCCTCCCCACCTTGTTATCTTGCACACTGAAAGTTCAGCAGAAGTCTTTAAAGACTGGGTGCGGTGGCTCACACCTGTCATCCCAGCACTTCGGGAGGTGGGAGGATCAGTTGAGCCCAGGAGTTCAAGACCAGCCTGGGCAGCCTAGGGAGACACCACCTCTACAAAAAAAAAATCAAAAAATTAGCCAGATGTGGTGGTGCGTGCCTGTAGTCCCCAGCTACTCCGGAGGCTGAGGCAGGAGGATTGACTAAGTCGAGGAGGTAGAGGCTGAGGGGAACTGTGACTCCACTGCACTCCAGCCTGGACCACAGAGTGAGACCCCAACTCACAAAAAAAGGAAGAAAAAGGCCCCCAGAGCTCTCTACAGCAGGAGGACATTGTCTGATGGCTATTGAGGCCTTGTCGCCTCTCTAATGGCTGATTGACACAGTCACTGTCACCCCCAAACCCAAGGTTCAGACAGGAATGGTCTTGAGTCTCTAGGGACAGGGTGGGAGGGTGACCCATTTGCAGGTAAGGGTCACCTGGGAGGTGAGATGCAGTGTGGCAGATGCAAGACCACATTGCCTGAATCCACTGGTATAAGCATCCACACAGACATTCCACGGATGACCCTGAGGTCCCGTGTCCTCTCCTTGGGCCAGAGTGGTGGCTCTCCGTGGGGCCTTTCAGCTCATGGACGTTGAAATTGATCAAGGGTGTGCACGGACATGTGCACGCGCGCACACACACACACACACACACACACACACACACACACACGTAATTCACACCCAACCTCCTTTCTGTTTCAGCCAGGCAGGGCGGGCGGGGAAGTAATGTTTGGGACTGGAGGGTAATTTCCCCGAGAATGCAGCCAGCAAGCAGCTTGAAACACCACAGAACGCCTCTGGAAGCTGATTAGAACCATTTGTGTGGTCAGCAGCATGAGGGCGTGAGAGGGGCTGGGCACAATGTCTGCTCTGTTCTCGTCACCGAACAGATGCCAGCGCTGCTCCTGACTTTACAACTTTTTCTTGGCTTGTGCGGGTGAGAGAGGCTGATTAAAATGGGGGCCGGCGCTGCGTGTAGAACAGCCCCCCAGAACGTGGCCCAAGACGCAGCGGGCCGGGCTACCCTCCCAACCAGCTCCGATGCCCGCTGGACAGTGCGACAGGTGGGCACGTCGCCTGCTCTCTCTCGGGCCCTGTGCCGGCTCGATGCCGGGACCCCGGGCTGAGGCCAAGAAGCAGAGCCCCGTCGCCACCCTCCGGCCTCCAGTGAGCTAAGAGACCCCCCGAAACGACGGAAAGACGTTGATCTCCTCCAAACCCACTTTCCCGCAGCGGGGTCTCAGAGCCGAGAAGGCCGGGCATTGGGTTTCATGGGCGACTCACTGTGTGGTCTGCTTGGAGCACCGAGACTTTCCGAGCGTACATTTCACCGGCGGTTACTCAAGTTTGGGTAAGAAAACACTTACCCAATTTCCGAGCAGACTGAACCCAGGGGCCCGGAACCCAGACGCAGGAACCCAGCGCGGGCTTCCCAGAGCGCCCGCTGCCGGGCTGGCACAGGGGCCTCCCGCACAGCCTCGCCCCTGTCCTGCGAGCCTTCCCGAGGGGTCTACACTGAGCCCACTTCCCTGCCGGGGGGTCGAGGCTCGTGAGACGAACCTGGAATGAGCACTGGAAAATGAAAACGCTCTGTTCACGAGGAATCAGAAAAGACTGGAAATGCTGGGACTGGTAGGGGCTTGGGAGAGGGGCGAACTCAGATTGGGCCCAGTGTGGTCCCACCCATAAAACCAGGGGGCAGGGGTGACAAGGCAAGCTGGCCAGGCCACCCAAGGTGTGAGCTGCTCCGCTGGGCTCAGACCCCTGACCCTGGTCCAGGGCTCCATCTGTGGGGCACACTCCTACCCAGAGCAGAGCCCTGGAGAGCTCCCAAAGGGAGGCGGCTGCCCTAGAAACAGCTGTTCTGCTGCTTCACAGGGTGGGGGGAAGAGTCCCAGAAGGGGGAACAGGCCAACCCACTCTCCCCTCAGCCCATCTGAGACCTGACCCTGAAGCTCTTCTGATGAAGGCTCCGAAAGCCTTCGGCACCTTCGTTTGTTCCATGTCAATTGTGCTACATGTTGTATTTTATGTCTGTGTATTTACATGTCTATTTTATGTCATTTGTGTGTGAGAGCGAGTGTGTGTGTGAGTGTGTGTATGTGAGCGAGTGTGTGTGTGAGAGTGAGTGAGTGTGATGTTTACCAAGCTCCCACCCCATCTCCATCACAGACAACAACGTGCTGTCCTGTGCTGGCTGAGCCCTAGGGATACAAAGGCCTCCAAGGTATAGCTCGTGCCCTTCAGAAGCCATGCTCCAGTTGGGGAGATGCTGAGCAGCTACCTAGAACTGTGGGTCCTGAGCAGGATGGACATCCTCACGCTCCTGCAGACAGGTGGTTCCTTGAGGACGAGAACACTATGTTCGCTCCCTTCCGAAGTTCAGCATGGAGCAGATGACTAAGAATGGCATACATGGCTGGTTGGTGGCTGCTTGTTGATTCGCTGGTTGGTTGGTTGGTTGACTAATGATTGCTTGGTTGGTTCGTTGGCTTGTTGAATAATTATTGGTGGTTTGTTATTGGTTGGGTGAGTTTCTGCTCGTTGATTGGTTGGTTGGTTAATTATTGGTTGGTTATTATTGGCTGGGTGGATAATTGTTCATTCACTTGCTTGTTTGTTTTTTTCATTAGTTGATATGTTGGCTTGTGCAAAACAGAAACTAGATCATCATGGTGCCCTAAATAGAAGTTGGTTTTAGGGGGTCAGAGAGCATGAATCTCACTCCCAGCTCTGCCTCTTCCAAGCCCTGTGACCATGAGAAACTCCCTTCACACTGACTTTTTAAAGTTAATTTCCTCATCTGTAAAATATGGATGCTGGTAGGTACTTTGCAGTTAACATACGTAAAGTAACTAGTACATCAAGGGCACTCAGCAAAAGGCAGATATTGTTGTTATTATTATTCAACATTGAAATGAAGGACTAGATTCTGTAATGCATAAAACAATATTTCCTATAGCCCTCAACATGATATCACTTGGGATTTTACACACCATCCCCACATAGGCCCAGCAGTCCCCAAGAAAAAGAAACAGGGATCATCACAACCATTGCATAAGGGCCAGCCAGTAATTTAAAAAGCGTATAGGACACTTGAAGGAATTTTAAATCTCATGTAATTCAAAGATCCCCTCCCTCTTGCCATTTAGGATGGAGAGAAGACTCCCCAGAGGTCACCGGCATGTGAATTAGAAGCATCCAAAACACTTCACAGTTTGCAAAACATATCAGATATATCATGTCACGTGGTTGTCAGTATACTGCTGGAAGTGGTTGATAAATCTCCTCATTTACAGACAAGGAAACCGAAGCTGAAAGAATTGAAGGTACTCAAACAAGGCACACAGCAGAGCCCAGGGTCCAGGTCCTGTGTCTCCAGCCCCGGGCACATGTTTAAGTCCTTCAACCCTAACTGTTATTCAGCAGGATTCCTTGGTCCCAAATCATCTCTGAAGTCAATGTCCAATGGTGTGATCCAAGGTAGATGTTCTTGTTAATGTGCTCTCCAAGGAAAAGCCACTGCTCAAACACAGAAATGTTCTAAACCACTATTTTTTAAATTTACCCTGAAAATCCCAAAAGTTTATAAATGAAAAATAAACTCCTATATGCTAACATTAAATAAATTACAAAATTCTGAATAACATCAGGGTAACCCAGATGCCAGACCTAATGAAACTTCCACTACATGTGGATCGGTGTCTGACCTTATCTCTCCAGGATTCTCGTGAGTGGGTACAGCCTCTTTCTTTATTCTAGTCATGTATTACTCCAAGTTCTTTTTTTTTTTTTTTTTTTTTTGAGTTGGAGTCTCAGTCCGTTGCCCAGACTGGAGTGCAGTGGCCACTCCCGGCCACCGCAGCCTCGACCTGCTGGGCTCTGGCGATCCTTCAGCCTCAGCCTTCCAAGTAGCCAGAATTACAGGCATGCGCTACCACGCCCGGCTGATTTTTTGATTTATTGTAGAGATGAGGTCTTGCTGCCCAGGCGGGTCTTGAACCCTTGGGCTCAGGCAATCCACTCACCTCAGCCTCCCAAAGGCACGGGATTACAGGCTGAGCCACCAAGCCCGGCTCCAAGTTCTTTTTAACACTGAGTTGTTCTACTTATCATCGTACTACTGCTCCACATGTGACCATTTCTGTCTCACTGGCCCAGTAGATTACCCCCAGCAAAGGAGAAATTAGTGAAGCTCAAGGATCACATAGACTGTAATACTCAGAAATACAGAGCTGGAAAACATAACAAAGAGTTAAGAGACATGGAAGATAAAATGAGAAGTTCAAATAAGTATTTAATAATATTTCTAAGGGAGAAACTAGAGAATGAGAGAGAAGGGTTTTTAGATAAAACAATGCCTGAAATTTTTCAAAATCAAACAAGGACATAAATGTTCAGGTGGAAGAAACATACTGACTCACACAGCTTGAGATGGATGGATGAACGGATGGATGGATGGATGGATGGTTGGGTGGATGGATAGATGGATGATTGGATAGGGGATGGGTGAGTGAATGGTTGGATAGATGGATGAATGGGTGGATGGATGAATGAGGGATGGGTGAGTGAATGGTTGGATGGATGGATAGATGCATGGGTGGGTGGATAAATGAATGGATGGATGGATGGAGGGGATGGGTGAGTGAATGGTTGGATGGATGGATAGTTGGACAGATGGATGGACAGATGGATGGATGGATGGATGGATGGATGGATGGATGGATGGATGGATGGATGGATGGATGGGTGGATAGGTGGATGGGTTATTGGACAGATGAGTGAATGGGTGGGTGGATGGGTGGATGGATAAATGAATGGATGGATGGAGGGAGGGAGGGAGGGAATAGGTGAGTAAATGTTTGGATGTATGGACAGATGGATAGATAGGTGGATGAATGGATGGATGGGTGGATGGATGAATGGATGGATGGATTATTAGATAGGGGATGAGTGCGTGAATGGTTGGATGGATGGATGAATAGGTGGAAGGGTGGATTGGTGGATGAATGAATGGATGCATGGGTGGATGGATGATGAATGGATGGCAGGCTGAATGGGTGGGTGAGTGGATGAGAGGGTGGATGGAGCGATGGGTAGGTGGATGGGGGATGGTGAATGAATGGTTGGATAACTGGATGCATGGATGGATGGATGGATGGATGGATGGATGGACAGACAGGTGGATGGGTAGATGGATGAATGAGTAAGTGGACTGATGAATGGATGGATGGATGAATGAATATTCTAATGACTTGAATAATAGCACATATGTGAAATAATGACATATATGACTTGAATAATGGCATATATATCCATCCACCCATCTCATAGCTTAAAAGCAAACAATAAATTTCTGACCCTCTTGCTTCCAAGTTTATCTTCTAGAGGATGGGAAAAGATCTAACACTCTAAATATAATTTACATCAACAAAGAAGAACTAAAGGACTACTTGGAGCTGTGGCAATATAAGAATTCCACGAGAAAGTAACAAAAATTAAATCCCTACCTTACCTTATAGATAAAAGCAAACTCGAGATACCCTAAATACTGACAAATAGGAAAAGCACAATATTTTAAAAATTGGAAGAAAACAAAGGAAGTAGCTTTATAAATTTTGAAGAAGATTTCTTGAACAAAAGACATGTAAAGACATGTATCATAAAGGAAAAGTGAATAAACGTGGGTATGCTGAGAAGGTACAAGACTGAGTCCCAGTGAATGACTCATAAATTATGGAACTTCAGTGATAAGTGGGGAAACCCCGTAGGAGTGGCTGGGTTCCTTCAGATCATCCAGAAAGGCAATAATATATTTGGCCAAAGTCTTCAGACCACCAAGGAACTCTTATCATCATCATGATCATCATCACCACTATCATCACCACTATCATTATTTCTAAAAAATAATTCAGCAACTAATACATGCTGAGCACTGACCAAATTAAATGAGGTAATCTTACACATTTTACCTGCATTCACTCATTTAATTTGTACAAAAACCCTCAGAGGCATAGGTAGCATCGGTGTGCTCATTTTGTAGATGAGAAGCTACAGTTCACGGAGGTTATAAGACCTTGCCCTGGCCCCTCAGCTGGAAAATCATGGGTCTGACACCAAAATTGACCCCATTCATGCCCTCTGTCCTGCCCCTTGAGGTCCTGGCCATGCCTGTCATGCTGAGTTCTCCACCGAGTGACTTCAGACCTGGCTCCCTGAAGTCCAGCCTCTTCACATCTGGGTCCATCTATGCATTTCACGAAAGTTGTTAAGACCTACTAAGTGCAGGGGGTTGCTGAGACCCAGAGATGCTGAGTTTGATCTCACATGGCTCATTTCATCACAGGCTGATGGGAAATACCAGGACAAACATTTTTTTAAAGTTTGGAAACACAAACAAACATACGAAACATGTTCTAAGAGGTCTGTCTTGTAAGCACGGATGTGAGGACATCAAGCCTGATGGAGAGTGAAAGATCTAAGCTGGAGAGGATGGGAGTGGGCAGACCCGCCCCCAGCCCTGGGTCTGCTGGAGAAAACTGTTTTTGCAGGTGGAAAATGACTACATTTCAATCAGGATCAAATTCCGAAAGCTTTGCCAATGCTCACAAGTGCCCACACGGTGCCGAGCTATGGCTTGGCCAACTTCCTGCTCAATAACCTATTTCCCCAGGTCTTTGGATATTAAAAAAAAATAAAATACAAGATAAACTAACTGAAACCCAAATGAATGGATTCGTTCCCATTTTAATGTCGTTTGAGGGTGTTTTATTGCTCACACTGTGTATCTTTTACACATCTATTTTTAAATACTGCAAACTTAACGATCATGATAGAATATATAAAAAACCCTTTATGAAATTCCACCTACAAAATTACAGCAAAGTCTAGGAGGTAAAAATGTGCAGTTGATGCCATGGGGCAGTGATGGGGGCTGAAGTGTGCAAATCTGTCCTCTTTTGAACAGGCTGCATGAGCCAACATCTCAGTCCCCATCCTTAGGGCTGCCCCGGTTATAAACTTACCTCCTTCATGGAAATGCAGCAGCTCACAACAGATCAGATGCAGTGGAGTGATGACCCATCTGCATAAAATGCAGGGAACCTCGCATTCTCAAGACCACCCTTCTCTGCAGCACCTTTAATAAAACCAGCTAACACCTACCGCGGGTCAGGCACAGTCCTAAGTGCTTTATATATGTGAGGCAGGTGCTATCATTGCCACTATTGTACAGATGTGAACACTGGGGCCCAGAGAGGTTAAGCAAGTTATTCAAAGACACACAGCATAGATGGCAGAGCCGGTGTTTGAACCAAGCCCAACTGGCTCTGATCCCTGCTCTTAATCATCCTGCCCTCTCACCCCCATCTCTTGAGGATGCCTGTCTTTGCAAGGTTGAATTTGACTGGCAGTACTTTGGCTTCCAGACATAGAGATCATATGATGCCTCAGTTTTCCCATTGGAATACAATTTCCTCCCTCCGATGAGCAGGCAGTCACTCCAGGCAATAACTGTGCTACTACTAGCCGGTACAGAACTTTGGTGTAAATTAGAAAAAGGTGTTCCTTCTTCAACCAGTCAGAAAATGGTCGTAATAAACCTTTTGTTGGAATGAGTCACTTTACTCCCACTTGCCAGGAAAGTGCCATGCGAATCATTTATATCTGCGATACTCACGGTGTGATTAGAGCTATAAGGGTTGTGCAGTGCACACCCTGAGCAACTATGTAGAGTGGCGCTACCCTCTATTCTCAAAACAACGTGGTTTAGACAGTGTCTCTGCAAAACCAGATGACCATAGAGCAATATTCTAGGAGGGTGGTCCCCAGAGTCACACCTCCCCCCTTGCATTCAACAAGGTCGTGCAGCTCAGGGTTTCTAGAAACTGCTCAGCATATGTACGCTCTCACTTGCATCCGACCGTTCAAACCACCTCTTCCTCCTTCTCACCCTCAACTGTCGACCCCAGACAGCACTAGGGAGGCTGGACATCTCTCCTCCAGGGTGACTTTCTTAGCCCAGGCCATCAGCTCCTAAAAGACCCTGCTCCCCAAGGAATGCCTGTTCAAGTTTCTTGACTCATTATGTTAAAACTTCATCCACATGTCACATTTCCCCTCCACGGGGGTGCTGCATTGCTGATGACAGGACCTGGCATCTGCCTTGACCAGTGACCTTGATGGAGGTGCTGCATTGCTGATAACAGGACCTGGCATCTGCCTTGACCAGTGACCTGCCTGGATAGAGTTGGGCAATATAAGTTCCCGTGAATCTCCCAGACGACCCTCTGAGTAGGTATTTTTACTCCCATTGTACAGATAAGAAAACTGAGACTCAGCTTGGCCCAAGGTCACACACCCTGTAAGGAACAGAGCTGACTGTTCCCACCTTGATGTATTCGGACTCCACGGCTATTATTCTTCACCAAAGTGGATCACTTGGCAAAAATAAAACCATCATGTAAGCTTCATAAACAAAGTTGGCAGCAGCTGGGTCACAGCCCAGCAGCACACAGCAGCCCAGGTGTAGATAGCAGCCCTCATGGGACAAAAGCCATTTCTGCTTTCTTTTGAAAGAAATGACGACAAAGAGAACAGTGGCCCACGCTTCGTGGCATGTGGTTCCTCCTGCAGACAGAGCCCAGCACACAAGATGCACTGTGCATTCCAGCGCCTTATCAGCCAAGGCACCGCCAGAAGGGTCGCCAAGATGCACAGAGGAGCATGATTCCACGCAATGTGTTCCCTCTCAGGAGGACCCCATCGCCCTCTTCTAAGTAACACCTTGATTTATTTTATTTTTATTCATTTTTAATTTTAGAGATGGTGTCTCACCCTGTGACCCAGGCCAGGATGGCGTGCAGGGACACCGTCATAGCTCACCACAGCCTCGATCTCCTAGGCTCAGACGCTCCTCCCACCTCAGTCCCCAAATAGCTGGGGTTATAGGTGTGCCACCACAACTGGCTAATTTTTCTTTTCTTTTTCTGTAGATATGGGGGTCTTGCTATGCTGCCCAGGCTGGTCTCAAACTCCAGGCCTCAAGTTGTCCTCCTGCCTCGGCCCTCCAAAGTGCTGGGATTACAGGTGTGAGCCATGCATCCAGCTTACATGCTTTATTAAGATGTAAGCCACACTACACTGGACGCTTTTGTAGCTGTTTTCTCACTTAATCCATACCATCATTCCATTGCCCTGATTGGAAAACCAAGTCTCAGAGAGGTTAAGCCACTCCCAAAGTCACACAGTTGCTCCAGGCAGAAATGGGATTTGGACCTGCCCAAGTCCAACTCGGAAGATCCCCCCACCCCTCCAGGCCTGACTCCTGGGAGGAGGGAGAAGCACGCAGAGTGGTGGCAGCTGCTCTGCTCTGACGTCCTCTCAGGGTGCACTTCAGAGGCAACAACAGCCCTGCATGGTTGTTGGCTACCTCAACTCAAACCCACACCATCTACCACCTCACCCCTGCTTCTTCTTGCGGCAGAAGTGTGCCTGCAGCTAGGGAAGCCCCAAGAACAAGCACCACACCAATAAACGTTTTCCCACCCTGGGAGCGACTGAGACGGCACTCCAGTATTTCTGTCATATTTTAAGCCCACAAAGGAAAGCCTTCCTCTGGTAAAATTCCTAATAGACTGGCCCAATGTCATAGTCCAGGAGGAGAGGGGTTCCACCTAGGAACACTGGTGAGCATCATTGGCTGAAATTGGTTACACACCAGCAACCAGGAGCTAAAAATAAGACAGGAGATCTCAGGCCAGGTGCGGTGGCTCATGTCTGTATACCCACCATTTTGGGAGGCGGAGACAGGAAGATTGCTTGAGGCCAGGAGTTCAAAACCAGCGTGGGCAACATAGCAAGACCCCCATCTCTACAAAAAAATGAATATAAATTAGCACACTTGTAGTTCAAACTACTCAGGAGGCCGGGGCAGGAGGCCCAGAAGTTCAAGGCTGCAGTGAGCTGTGATCATGCCACCGCACTCCATCCTGAATGACAGAGTGAAACTCTGTCTCAAAGAAAAAAAAACAGGAGATCTCAACAAACATTCTTCCATTGTTGACCTGAGGTTCCAAATGACTGTGCGTAACACATAAACCATGGAGTGGGTTAGGAACCAGACGCACAGCAGGAGGTGAGCGGCGGGTGAGGAAGCAAAGCTTCATCTGTGTTTACAGCCACTTCCCATTGCTCACAGGACCACCTGAGCTCCATCTTCTTCCAGATTGGCGGCGGCATTAGGTTCTCATGGGACCAGGAACCGTATTGTGAGCTGCACATGGGAGGGATCTCGGTTCGTGGCTCCTTCTGAGAATCGAAGGTCTGATGACCTGAGGGAGAGCTGATGTCAGCCCTGGGGAGTGGCTGCCAAAAGTGAACAAGAGCAGAGAGGTCAGACTGCACAGAGACCATCACAAACCAATTGCCTGCAGACTCATCTCAAGACCCTATCCGTGAGGGGCCAGTAAATGGACGCACTTCAATTGCACGACTGCATCCGCGGGCAGGCTGTAAGTTAGAATCGAACACTTGTTTTAGTCCATGCTGGTCCACCAACATTTTATTTACCACTTCCGTCCGCACCTTTTTTTTTTTTTATGGTGAGTTGTATCATTATTTCATTACATATTACAATGTAATAAAAATAGAAATAAAGTGCACCATAAATGTTATGCGCTTGAATCATCCCGCAACCATCCGCACCACCCCACCCCACCTTCCCCAGTCCTTGGAAGAATTGTCTTCCGCGAAACCAAGTCCCTGATGCCAAAATGGTTGGGGATCGCTGGTCTAGAGACTGTCCCCAAGGGACGAGATCCGGCCCTAAGCCGTGAGAGACCCCAGATTTCCGTCCCAGAATCTCCCCCTGGCTGAGATCACTGCCTAGGCGGCTGGTCTCTCTGGTCCTCGGGTTTCTTGTGGGGACACTGGCACGGCACGAGGTTGTGCCAATGGGGGTGCCCTCACTCTATAGACCTGTGAGACTGTTAGTAAAGGACACTGTGACATCTAGATTCTTCCTTCACAGTCTGTAAGGGACATGGGAAAAGTGGAGTCCAGAGATGGCAAAAAGGTTTCCACTCAAGTCTTATGGATGGAAAGTGGAGAACTGTGTTAAGGAGGACCCTGAGGGCAGAGCTGGAGCTCTGGGATCTGTGAGCCATGTGAGCCATGGTCGAGGGCTGGGGACTTGGGTTAAACAAGTGAACTCCTCCAAAAGGGCGACATGTGATCATCCCCTCAAAACGTTGAGGTTACTTTCTCTATAAAAGTCCCCCAAAGATGAGACTTTGGGTGACACTTTCCGGGCAGGAGCCATTTCCGACAGGACGCATTCTCTGAACAGGTTTGGCACTTTTGAGCTTCCCAAGGAAGATCCAAACTCCAACCTCCTCTCTGCAGACCTGGGGCCCTCATGGAACAGGCAGCCTCCATTTTCTCAGGCCTCCGCCGTCTCCAAACAGGACACAGAGATGGGCAGCCTTCAAAGAACGTCTCATGTTCCGACAAAAAAAGACAGATTTTTCCCATCTGCCTGGAGGTTGCTTTTGGGCCACAGCCATGGGAATCACGGAGGGCGTTCGGACATTCCGAGGAGCAGCCCCGGTGGGCCGGGAGAGGGAGGCGCGCCACCCGGCTCTGCAGAGGCCACAGCCCCCCCGCCGGCTCCATGCCCCTCAGCTTCCCCCCCCCACCGCCCACCAGGGCCTCCGCCCCGTTCTGCCCGGCTCTGGCGCGGGCTGGAAAGTGCACATCTGCTGCCCTGGCCCACGACGCACATTCCCACCGCCAAGGCCTGTGGTTCCAGGCCCATGTCGAGGCCAGATTGTGGTGGTCTGTCTGTTTGTTGACGTTGGGCCGGGAAAAGGGCCTCGCCGGCGAGTCTCCCTGGAATGTGCGCCCGGCGGAGCAGACGGCTCTGTCAGCAAGCTCAGGAAGGGGGCCCCAGGTCGGGCCAGCGCGGGTTCGCCCGGAACGCGCCGTCGGGAGGGGGAGCCAGGGGACCCTGCTGCCAGGACAGAAGTCCCTTTTGTGTGATGCCACCCTGCCCCATGTGAGCGTGAGGCCTTGATGACCTGGACGAAGCATAAAGTCAAGGTGGCGCTACTTTTCTTCTTGAACACCAGGGCTTTTTCCAGAAGGAAGGCTGGAGCGCTTTGGACTTCTGGAGGCTGAGAGCATGACACCTTTTTATTTTCTCCCCCAAGGCAAAGGTCTACACCCTGTCTTAAAATAATAGTAGCAACACGGGTAGGAAGGAAAGGAGTCCCCACGGTCCCCATTAGCTGAGCACTTACTATGTAGGGCGAGCGCCCCGTGGATGATGTTCAGAATGTGAGCAGCTGGCAACCTCGGGCAGCAGCAGGGCAGAATGTTCTGGAGTGGGTCTCAGAGCCCCCGCGATGCCAGGTGTCAGCCCTCCGTCGCTGGATCACGTGGACCTCACCAGGGGAGGTGCTGGGGCATGGAGCTGCAGAGGGCAGTGCTCAGGGCCTTGGGCAGCAGTTATTTTTATTTATTTACTTGTTTATATATGCATTCATTTATTTATTTGGAGTCAGGGTCTCACTCTGTCACTCAGGTTAGAGTGCAGGGGCATGCTCACAGCCACCACAGCCTCGACCTGCGGGGCTCAGGCTATCCTGCTTCAGCCTCCCAAGTAGCTGGAACCAGAGGCGTGCACCATCACACCCGGCTAATTTTTAAATTTATTGCAGAAGCTGGGCTCGGTGGCTCAGCCTGTAATCCCGCGCCTTGGGAGGCTGAGTTGAGTGGATTGCCTGAGCCTGAGGGTTCAAGACCAGCCTGGGCAACTTGGTGAGACCTCATCTCTACAATAAAAATCAAAAAAGCCGGGCGTGGTAGCACACGCCTGCAGTTCCAGCAACTTGGAAGGCTGAGGCGGAAGGATCGCCGGAGCCCAGCAGGTCGAGGCTGCGGTGGCCGGGAGCGGCCACTGCACTCCAGTCTGGGCGACGGAGTGAGACTCCAACTCAAAAAAATAAATGAATAAATAAATAATTTATTGTAGAGACAAGGTCTCATCCAGTTGCCCAGGCTGGCCTCAAACCCCTGGGTTCAGGCTATCCTCTCACCTCGGCCTCCTAAAGTGCTGGAATTGCAGGCATGAGCCATGTCACCCAGCAAACAGTAGCTATTTCCAAAGCAACATTTCAGGGTTTCAGCCACTGCCATGGTCCAGCGCCTTGGACTGAGCGTCAGCCCCCAGGCAGAACACCTGTGTAGGGTCATCTCCAAAATGCCTCCAGGAGTCCAGCCGCCCACCTGTCCGTCGGGAGTTGAGCTTGTGCCCTGACCTTGACTCTGGCTGGGCTTGGGCCTGCTTGGACAACAGAACATGGAGACAGTGATACTTGGGCTCTCTGAACCCGGGTAGTAGGAAGGCCTGCAGTTTAGACCTTCTCTCTCCTAGAGCCGAGCGTCAAGTAGGAAATCCAGTCCGCCTTCTTGGAGAAAACAGCCATGGAGAGTCACCGGAGAATGGGCCACGCATAGAAAGGGAAGCCATGCCGGGGAGCCATGCCCATACTCCCATGGCAACCCCATCACCCCCTCAGAGCACTCTCACCCAGCTAGGCACAGTGGCTAATGCCTGTAATCCCAACAATTTGGGAGTCCAAGATGGGAGGATCACTGGAGGCCAGGAGCTCAAGACCAGCCTGGGCAACATAACAAGACTTTGTGTCTACAAAAAAATTAGCCAGGCATGGTGGCACACACCTTGAGTCTCAGCTACTCAGGAGGCTGAGGCAGGAGGATGGCTTGAGCCCAGGAGTTCAAGACTGCCATGAGTTATGATTGCATCATTGCACTGGGCAACAAAGCAAGATTCTGTATCTAAGAAAGAAAGAAAGAAATTTTAAAAACAGGATATTGTTTACTGTGACATTTGGTAGATAGGCCTTGTCATATAAAGAAAGAGTGTTCTTGGCCAGGCACAGTGGTTCACACCTATAATCCCAGCACTTTGGGAGAACCAAGATAGAAAGATTTATTGAACCCAGGAGCTTAAGACCAGCCTGGGCAACATAATGAAGTCTCATCTCTACAAAAAAAATTTTTTTAATTAGCCAGACATGGTGGTTTATGCCTGTAGTCCCAGGTGCTCAGGAGGTTAAAGCAGGAGGATCCCTTGGGCCAAGGAGCTCAAGGTTTCAGTGAACTCTGCTCTCTCTGCTGCACTCCAACTTGTGCAACAGAGCAAGACCCTGTTTCTAAAAGAAATAAAATAAAATAAAATAAAAAAACAGAGAAGTCCCCAAATCAGACAGCGGAAGAACCACCCCTGAGCCTTGCAGGCCCAGAGAACCATGAGATATAATAACAGGTTGTTGTTTTAAACCCTTGTGCCTTGGAATGATTTGTCATGCAAAAGCAAATAGCCAAAATGTCACCAGGCATCTGTTTCCTCATGTATTATCACAACTGTGAGGTGGCACTACGATACCCACTTTACAGTTTTTGAGGAATTTGTCCAAAACCACATGAAGTCCTCATGACCAGCCTAACCAGTACTCTGACCCCCTAAAACAACCTGATGTACAGATGAACCCACGTGGTCCCCTCTGGCTCTCACTCCCAGGTGCCCACCCTCCACTGAATCTCCAGAAAGCACCCACTGCCTGTGTCTTGTGATTTCTGCGTATGAGCTTGTCAACCTTCTCATTCTGCTTGGAGCCCCTCAGCCTTCTGTGAGCCTCCTCTAACACCACCTCCCTCCCCTTGGGGGGATGCAACTCTGTCCTGGCCCCAATGCCTTCTGCTGGGAAACCCTTCACGCCTCAGTCACGTGACATGCTCCATAGTACATTTAGCCCCTGGGACAACCCTCAGGATGGCAGTGCTGTTCCTGAAAGTCCATCTCGCCATCATGAGCCATGCCCACTCTGCACATGCTCCACACGCACCCCACAAGTTTCTGGAGAACGGAGACATGTGTAATACTCACGAGCTTTATTCCTGCCAATGTTACTGGAAGTGAAAAAAAATCTCTCTCTCTCTCTTTTTTTTTTTTTTTTTTTGGTGCTGCAAAGTACTTTTCCATATTTTTCTATCTTTGTTATAAAATCTCCCTGGCTATGTGAGCTAATTATTCAAAATAGAATTTCCCCCATCAAACTGAATTCTTCCTGCCAAGAGGGTCAAGTATTTTTATTCCTACTGTGCAGTTGTGGGTCTCTGGGCCCACCTCTCCCTTCGTCAGGGTAATGGATGTCCAACGTGAGCAGTGACAGATGGAATGAGGGAGGGGAGTGCACATGCCCCCAGCCCTTATGTTTCTACTGGCTTCATTCTCCTACCTCCTGCCCTTATCCTTCAAGGCTCCGTTCAGCTGCCCCCTCTGCCAGGAAGCCCTCGGGGAGCTCTCCCTCCTCTTTGCCCAATTAAGGTTCCTTAACTGGTATCTGTCACAGAACCCGAAGCTCTTGTCTCTAATCTAATCTCTCTTGTGAGTTTTGTCTTCCTAGCTGTATTGTACACTCCAAAACTCCACACCTCACACTCTTCTAGCAGACGACATTTCTGTCATCACAACTCAACACCTGCCCCGTGCCCAGGTCTCCTGTGGATTATCCCAGTTCATGACAGATTTGGTGAGATCCCCATTCTGCCAAAGGGAAAGTGAGGCCCTGAAAATGTGAGCCATGAGACATAGCTGGGATGTGAGCCCGAGATCAGAGTCTGTGTCACTAGCCGTGTTATTCATTGACCTGTAATTAATTAAATAGCCATGTTATTCATTGATCTGTGGCCCTGACTGACTGTCACAAGCCCCGAACAGAAAAGAGGGAGAGTGTATTTTCCTGCAACCAGGTAACAGAAAAAAAAAATACTTTAAGGATGATACCCAACCCTGGGTGAGATATATGCAGACAGGCACACTGGTGCGCTGCTTGTGGTTGTCAAACGTACACCAACATTCTCATACATGTGTGGGCAACACAGTACAGGAATCCTAGCCAGCCTGGGCAGCATAGAAAGACCTCATCTCTAAAATAGAAAATAAAATAAAGAAATTAGGCAGGTGTTGTGGTGAACACCTGCAATCCCAGACACCCAGGAGGTTGAGACTATGGTGAGCTGCACTCTAGCCTGAGAGACAGAGCAAGACCCTGTCTCTTTAAAAAAAAATCCTAAAATTAACCAAAAGTGTTTAGTCAGGAACTCCTGCTGTGAAATAGCTTCCAAGGAAATGAACAAAATGTGGATAGAGATTTATTCTCAAGGATGTTCTGGCAGCAAGACTTCCAAGTTCAAAAACCGTCTATACGATCAGCGATGGGAGCAGTGTGGACACATGGCGGACGTCAGTTTTCTTCTCTCCTTTGTGTATTTTCCACATTCCTTCAAATGGAATGTATTACTTCCATGACTGGGAAAAAAAACAGCAGTATTTTTAAGGCGAGATGGGGACACAGCCCACCGCATTGCTGTGGGAGGGGCCTTCTTTTGGAGGGCTTTCCCACAGCACACGTTTCAGCATGGAAATTCTCCCTCTAGGATGACATCTGACATAAATCCTTGAAAAAATGCACCAAGATATATGCACAAGGACATTCACTGAAGCATGGCTTGTCATAGCAAAAGACTCAAATCAATCTAAAGGTTTACTCAAAGGGAGTGGTTAAATTAAGTATTGAACATCCATACAAAGGCATAACGTGAGCTTAAAAGGAAAGACATGGGGCTAAAACATAGAGGATTGGCCATGATGCTTTATTTATTTTGAGCCAGGGTCTCACTGTGTTGCCCAGGCTGAAGTGCAGTGACATGCTCATGGCTCACTATAGCTTCGACCTCCTTGGCTCAGGTGTTCCTCCTGTCTCAGCCTCCTGAATAGCTGGGACTATAGGCACACACCACCACGCCCTGGCTAATTTGAGTTTTTTTGTCGTCGTTGTTGTTGTTTTTGTCAGAATGTAGTCTCTCTATGTTGCCCAGGCTGGTATTGAACTCCTGGGCTCAAGCAATCTTCCTGCCTCAGCCTCCCAAAGTGCTGGCATGACAGGCATGAGTCACCACACCCTGTCGCCTGATTCAGTATGGTTGCGTGGAAAGGGTACATTGCAGACCTGTGTGTAGAGTATGATCCAATTTGTGTGAAGATGTATAAATGCACGTGATTGTTTATCTAGATGTCAGTCTCAGAGGACGCATGTCAAACTGTTAGACAGTGGTGACCTGCGTGGGAAGCCTATGGGGAGAGCAAGAAAATTCCTGTTCCCCATGGCTTTTCCATTGCTTGAGTTGTTTCCAGGAATGGTATTGCTTTAGGCAAGTAAACACACTCTTCCTTTACTTTCTGCTATGACAAAAATTCAAGTACATGCAACAATATGCACAGTACAGTGACCCCCGATGTATCTGTCCCCAACTTCCAGCTTCAATGTTGACTGACTCCTGTCCAGTCTTGTCTCATCCTTATCCTGTTCACCCAGATTACAGAACAGTTGTCACATGCACATGACAATAATGTCTTAAGGTCATCAAATATCTAGTCAGTGTCCTAATTTCCAGTTTCTCATAATATTGTAAATTATTGGACTCACCATCAAAATAAGGACCACAGGCTACAAGAGTTTGATATGACTTTGAAGGTTTCTTATTTCACAGATTATTCTCTCTCTCTCTCTCTCTCTCTCTCTTTCTCTTCCCCCACCCCTCGCCCTCTCTCTCTCTCCCCCTCTCCCCTTTCCCTCTCTTTCCCTCTCTCCCTCTTTCCCTCTCTTCCTCTCTTTCTCTCTCTCTCTCTATATATATGAACCAAAAAAACCTGGAATTTATTTATTAGAAAATTTTGTATTTATTTTTGCATGCTTAAACTTCAATCACCTTCAAAGTACTCTCAGTTTGACGAAATACACCCATCAAGATGCTTTTTCCACTGCTCCAAAGTTTTTGAACTCATCAACCTTGATACCTTTTAGTGCTTCTGCCATTTTTTAATTCACCTCTTCCACATCGGCAAAACATTTCCCTTTGAGTATTTTTTCCATCCAGGGAAACAACAACAACAAAATTCGCTTGGAGTGAGATTGGATGAATAGAGAAGGTGGAGAATGGGGGTCATGCTGTTTTTGGTCAAAAACTACTGAACACTCAGCATTGTGTGGACAGGTGCACTCATCAATCACCCATCATGAAACGGACAAATGTGTTGAAGGAATCTCCAAAAAAATTCACTGAAGCTGAAGGCAGCCTCTCACAACAACCCAAGTTGGTCCACGGATGCCAATGGGTTCCAAAACACAGACCTAGTTGGAGGAAACCTATGCCACAAGGGGCCCACCCTCCAAAAGATAATCCCTGGTTTTTGGGGGTCCCCTTATATGTATCTATGTTTGTGTATCCAGAGAGAGAGGCGTGTTGAGGAAACCGAGCCATCTGTCCAACAGGGTACGCCACACTCTGGGTGTAGCTGGCTGAAGGCCTTGGTGCCATGCGACCTATGGGTCTGTACTCCATGTTTCCTGACACTGGTGGTTAGATCAGGAGACCCAATGAGGCTTGGGGCAAGACTGCTTCTTGGATCACAGGGGTCTTGGTGACCCACCACGAGTGTCACCACACCAGCAGGGCTGGCACTCTGTCTCATTGTGGAGGTGCATTGAGATGAGGATGGGACCAGTCTTGGCAGCCCTAGGCCCCTCCTTCCATGCCCTCATTGCCAGCCAGAGGTGCTATGGGCTCCAGGCTCCCTGAAGGCCCTGGGATCCAGAGAGCAGGACCATGTTAGAGGTGTGTAGTGGGCTCTTTAGAACTTGCCACCCACTTATCCCTGCATTCCTCTGGACACGACCCCTACCTCCTGATATAAACTATATCCCAGGCCAGGCCCAGTGGCTCACACTTGTGATCCCAGCACGTTGGGAGACCAAGGCGGGAGAATCTCTTGAGCCCAGGAGTTCGAGACCAGCCTGGGCAATATAGCAAGACCTCATCTCTATAATAAACCACACCTGTAGTCCCAGCTGCTTAGGACTGCCTGAACCCAGAAGGTTGAGGCTGTGAGAAGTCATGACTGAGCTACTGCATTCTGGTCTGGGCTACAGATTGAGATCCTGACCCCCCCCCCAAAAAAAAAAACCTCCCTCTCATCCCTCCAGATCCATTTTCTTGCTGGAGCCATCCTATCTTCTGTGAAACCGCCTCTGAGGCCACAGCTGACTGGCCCAGGGGAGAACACACAACCCAATCAGAGTCCTCCTCCGATGTTTTTCACACTAGCAGGGACCCAGAGCAGTTCCTCCCATTGCAGGCCACCAGACGCTGGAGACTTACAGTGCCAGTGCCATCACCTCTGCCTTTGTGTGGAGGAAGGTGTTCAGCAGGGAGGGGCCAAAGTGCCAGCATGCAAAGAGAAGCCAGGGAGAGAGACAGACACTTTCTGTGACCTGACTGAGTTGCTCCAGAGCCTGGCATCCAGACCTGCCCTCCCCAGGGTCTGGAATTCCATTGGCTGGGGTGGGAACAGGGTGTGAGGGAAGGCATGGCCCCAGCAGCTGGCCACGATGGCCGTCATCTCACTTGTAAATGAGAGCCAAGCTGGAAAGCCACCCCCGCTTCTGTATTTGTTCAGGAGGCGGGGCGGGGGGCGGGGCGGGGGGAGCGCGTCTCACCCCAAACCCGCCGACACCTGTCGAGAAACACTGACCCCATTGCCGGGTTTGGATTTACACGGACTCTGTATAACACCTTGTAAAGAAGGCCACTGCGGCAGAAGATTAAAGGGCGCCATTAAGCGAGTCGTTTCATTTCTTCTGAGACCTGAGGAAGGCTGAGCCGGCTCCCCGACATGCTGCTGAGTTATTTACTCTCTGTTGGCAGGGACCATGCAGTCGCCCCCAAAAGCACCCAGCCGGGTCAGGGCGGTGGTTTATAAGGTGTGAGCGCAGAGGGGGAGCCCGGGGTAGTCACGCGGGACTGAATGGAAAGTTCACACCAATAAAATTCCTGGGCCGGTCTGGCTTCCTGGCCCAGAAGGAAGTCTGCGCGGCTCCGTGAGTCCCCACCATGTCCCTGGATGGAGCCCATGTCGAGGCCCTGCCGGTCTGAGCAGGTCTGTCCCTTTATGGAGTCCTACAAATTCCTTTCTGGAGCCCAGGGCATCTGTCTCAGGAGAAAACAGCCCCTTTCTGTCCTGGCTGCCTGGGAAGAGAAGGGGGACTGTGGGGAGGACAAGGGGAAGGAGGAGGAAGCAAGGGGATGGAGGAGGGAGAACTCTATGTTGGACTGAAGACACTCGTCCTAGCATGAGACCGTCGAGGCTTCCGGGGCGTCCCTTCCTGCATGCTTCGCTGATCCACTGGCTTTAGGGAGCACGGGGTCTTGGTGAACCACCTCAGGTGAGGGACAGACATCGACTTGACAGAGAGGGACCTGTCGTGAGGGGCATGGGTAGGGAGCCCAGGTCCCCACGTGGGGAAACTCACGGGGCTGAGGGCCAAGGATGCTGTGGGACCCTAGCATGGAGTTCCTGGGTGGCCGAGGGAAGGCGCTCTCATGAGAGGCAGGAGGTGAGAGTGGAGACTCGGGGAAGGGCTTGGGGGAGGAGGGGCCGAAGGCTCATGCACACCTGGCCTGCTTCTTCCCTAAAGCCTCTCATGGCTACCACGGCTCTGCTGCAGTGAGGACTAAAGTTCTTCTTGTGACCTTCACAGCATGGACGCCCCCCACTCCAGGCTGGGGAAGGAGAGAAGGAGAGATAGGAGGAAGGAAGGAGGAATGGAGGGAGAGAGGGAGAGAAGGAAGGGGGAAGGGGGAAAGGAATGAGGAAGGAAAGAAAGGGGGGAGGGAGACGCCTCACAGCCCAGAGCACACAACGCATACACACCCATCTCCTCTCCCTCTACACTGGCTCCTTCGGGTGTCACTGGTGCTCATAAACAGGCCAGCTAGTTGGTGAGGCTCCAGCAAGCTGCAGAGTCGATTTTCTCAGGTTCCTGGGGCACTGATTCCCGGTGGGGGGTGGAGGGGACAGCAGACAGGCGTTGGAACCAGGCAGCACGAGGGAGCTCACCTGCTTCTGCTCAGGGTGGTCCCCAATGCCAGAGGGGGACCTGCCACAGACCTGAGCCTCAGACCCACCCACTCCCAGCAGCACCAGGGCAGGTGAGGCCCCAAGGGGCTGGCAAGGTGGGCACTAGATCTCTGGAGAGAGACGGTGAGGTCCCATGAGCCCACCCGTGAGGAGCAGAGGGAGATGCCACACCCCGAGGCCTGTCACTGAGTGGCAGGACTTTCAGAGAATCGTGTGAAAATCCTGTCCCTAGGGGAGAGGAACAGGCACTGATGTCAATGCCCCTTAGTTGATCAAAGCCCCCTCCCCCAAGCGTGAGCTCCAGTGTGCACAGCACGCAGTGGGTGCTGCGTGGAGACGGAATGTAGCCTGAGGGCTGCAGCTGTGTCCAACCCACTGTGCCCACAAGAGCAGGAGCAGGGTCCATACCACACCTGCCCCCAGCACCCGAGCTGGCCAGGACAAGGAAGGCTGTGTGGCTATCACCACCGGTCATCAGAGAAATGAGACATGAGGCACTCGATCCAGCAAGGGTGGACCAGAAATCCCCAGGCCAAAGGGTGACTGTAGCCATTGGTATAGCCTGCAAAGAAGGAGCCCGGATGAAGGACCCCCAGCAATGGGGGCAAGAGGCATCTTCAGACAACCCACACCCTCAGCATCTGGACTCCGCTATGTCTTGAGTGTCCAGCAGGAGACCCCAACAGCCCATTCATGCGAGAACTGTCCAGAGCTTTGCCCCGCTCCCTCCCACACCCCCACCTTGGATACCCTGAAACAAACAGCAGTCATGTGGGGAGGGAGGAGGTGGGAAAGAATGAAAGCCAACCTCGACCCTCTCGACCCCAACACAGGTTTCTCAGCCTGATGTCAGCCTGACCCCGTGGGAGGAGGAAGTCTTACACTGGATTGTGACTTGGGGTTTTGATATTATGCAGAACTGGGCTTCTATTGCCTGGAAAAGA
This sequence comes from Cephalopachus bancanus, assembly GCA_027257055.1. NCBI lineage: Eukaryota > Metazoa > Chordata > Mammalia > Primates > Tarsiidae > Cephalopachus > Cephalopachus bancanus. Next base: position 2,960,655 of record JAPVLO010000155.1, read on the forward strand.
GACGACTTTTTATCTAAAAGTGACCAGAAAAGCTATGGGACTTGCCCAAGATTTCACCCAGAGGGACAGAGACAAAATGTGGAGAGTAGGTTTAATAAGGAAGGCGGAGGGGAGAGAGAGCCTTCAGCAACTCGTTCAATAAACCGCCTCCATCATGAAGCCCTGAAGGGTTCGATGGGAAAGCAAGTGAAACACAGTTGAGCCTTTTTATGTACTGTGGGGCTCTCAGAACATTTACTCTGCACACAGGCATGGGTGGGGTCTTCACACAGAGGCCAGTGTGTCCCAAAGAGATCAAACCATGGAGATCTTTCTCTTTTATTTCCTCCAGTGTCTTGAAACCGAGAGTCCATAGAACACACTTTGGGAAACACTCCTATAGATTAATTTAAGAAAAATCATACAAAACTTAGAAATAAGTAAGAAGAAACCCATCCTTTCAATGTGGTTCGGGCATCACCCTGCAGGCCCACCCGGAGACATCCTCATCTTCCAGGGGATGGGCTTTTGTTTGGCTTCCACTTATTATTTATTTGTATAGTTTACGCCGCTGTGAGGGTAGCACCTAACTTGAAAGAAACTGATAGAAATGAACATGGGTTTTGCCTGATGACAATGCAAATGAATCTGGATGGTGGAAAAGACAGCCCAGAGGTTACAGTTTGTCACCCTGCCTAACATTAGCTAGATGTGTAGCTAATCTCAGCCATCTTATCCACACATTATGTAAATGCCTTTCCTGATGGACTACATATACTTCTGCTCCTCAAATGCATGGTGCCAGCTTTGCCATCCTATTATTTCTCTCACTAATCTGTCATCAATCTCTGACTTGTTTTTATTCTATATTTGTATAGGGTCATAGTTTTAATTTTTTAGTATTATACTGTGTTGGTCTATTTTGCATTGCTATCAAGAATTACCTGAGGCTGGGTCTTCTGTAAAGAACAGAGGTTTATTTGGCTCATGGATCTTCAGGCTGTATAAAAAGCATGTCACCAGCATCTGCTTCTACTGAGGCCCCAGGAAGCTAAGTCATGTTGGAAGGTGAAGGAGGTACAGGTGTGTCCATGGTGAGAGACAGAAGGAGGTACCAGGCTCATTTAAACAACCAGTTCTCACATGAACTAATAGGGTAAGTTCTCACTCATTATCACAAGAACAGCACCCCACCATTCATGAGGGATCTGCCCCCCTGACTTAGACGCCTGCACCCAGGCCTCACCTCCAACATTGAGGATCCCATTTCAATGAGACTTGGAGGGTACAAACATCCAGACTATATCAGATACTTGAACAAATGTCATCAAAGATGCTTCCTAAGAAAGGTCCAAATTGAGCTGGGCCTTGACAGATGGCTTAGTCACCTGGACAGGATCCCAAGCAAGGGCAAAACTCCAGCCCCACCAGCACAGCCCACCCATGTGGGTCGTTCAGTCCTGCTTGGCTGGTGCCTATACTAGTCAGCTTGGGCTGGCTGCCATAACAAAATATCATGGACTGCATGACTGGCACAGGAATTACTTTCTTCTCATGGTTCTGCGGGCTGGGAAGTCCAAGATCAAGATGCCTGCAGATTTGTTTCCTGATGAGGGCTGTCCTCCTGACCTGCAGATGGTGTCTTCTCACTGGATCCTCACAGGGCAGAGAGTGCACACTGGCCTTATCCTCTGCCTACGAGGACACTGATCCCATAATTAGTGTCTCTTTATAAGGCTCCACCCTCATGACTCATCTAACCCTAATCACTTCCCAAAGGCTCCACCCCCTGATGCCATCACATGGGAGGTCAGTTAGGGCTTCAACAAGTGAAGTCTGGGACCATAACTGCCTAGATTTGGAATGTTATTACTAGGCAAAAGTAACATCAGATGGAAATAGATAGTGTAGATCAATAGTATTGGACAAGGTCTTGTTAAGGAAAGGGAGTGGATTTATCTGACTTCAACAGGAAAATCACATAGTAGGAAAGTAGAAAGCTTCCAAACTTGTGAAGGATCAATAAACTAAAGAGCATCCAGACAATGGGATGTTCTGTATTATGGTCACAATGAGTAGCTAAGTCTGTTCTAATACAGAAAATGCTCCAAGGTATAGTAAATATATTGTATACCTAACAATACCCAGGATACATTGTTAAGATAAAAGTATTGAAAACATGGTAAAGTTAAAATACCATTTATGTATAAAACCATATGGGTGTAGAGTAAATGTAAACACGATGTATATAAGGGGAGACCAAAAAACCCCACAATTTATTTATAAACATTGTGTATTTATTCTTGCATGTTTAACCTTCAGTCATCTTCAAAGTTCTCTCCATTGGAAGCAGCACACCTGTCAAGATGCTTTTTCCACTGTTCAAAACAGTTTTTGAATTCATCCATTTTGATGCCTTTTTGCGCTTCTGCTGTTTTTTTGTTTCTCCTCTTCCTCATCAGCAAAACATCTCCCTCTGAGGAATTTTTTCATCCAAGGAAGCAAAACAAAGTCACTCAGGGCCAGATCAGGTGAATAGGGAGGATAGGGCACAGGGGTCATGCTGTTTTTGGTCAAAACTGCTGAACACGCAGCACAGAATGGGCAGGTGCTCCTGTAAATCACCCATCGTGAAATGGGCAAAAGGTGTTGAAAGACTCTCCAAAAAAAAATCACTGACACCAAACACAACCTCTCACAACAAAAGTCCATGAATACCGATGGTTTCCCAGAACACCTACCTAGTGGGGAAGCCTGAATTACAAAGGACCCAATCTCCAAAAGATAATTCCCGGTTTTTGGGGTTCCCCCCTCATATAGCAGAAATTTTCTAGGGAGATAAGAGAAAATTGCCCCAAACCTGATCTGGGAAAGAATCTCCTTGCCCCATGTCACTTACAACCTCCTTCTGGGAAGAAGTCTGTATTTTTGATTAAATGCTTATGTAACTTTCAGATAAACTCCAAGTCAACATTCAGTTAGGAATCAATGATTGTTAATCAGTTCTTCTTTGATCCTGTGTCCAGGCTGCAGATTCTGGTAGTAGAGGAGACTCTTGGCCTTCACTCTGTGAGGTTTTGTCATCTTTAAATGGTTGTCATTGCCGTGTATTACTCAACAAATGTTTGAGGATTAAACGTGTACCCTAGCCAGGCTCGGTGGCTCAGCCTGCAATCCCACGCCTTGGGAGGCTGAGGTGAGTGAATTGCCTGAGTCCACGGGTTCGAGACCCGCCTGGGCAACTTGGCGAGACCTCAGCTCTACAATAAATAAAAAAATTAGCCGGGCATGGTAGCATGCGCCTGTAATTCCGGCTACTTGGAAGGCTGAGGCAGAAGGATCGCTGGAGCCCAGCAGGTCGAGGCTGTGGTGGCCAGGAGCGGCCACTGCACTCCAGTCTGGGCGACAGAGTGAGACTCCAACTCAAAATAAATAAATAAATAAATAAATAATCAAACATGTACCCTGTCCAGGTTGCAGAGAAGCTCAAATTCCATGTGAAGTACCCAAAATTATCACACAAGGAGTAAAGTGCCACGGGAGGTTTGAGCCAAGAATTTTCCAAGCAAGAGCATTGTTTTTAGATTCACCTTGAACTAGCAATTCCCCCAACTCTGTACCTGGCTGTGTTCTCCTAAACTTCTAAAATAATGGTTTGAAACTTGGAATACTCAGAATATATTTAGACAGAAAAAGACCATTCAGAAAAATTATGAAATAATTTGAAATGGACAAAAAAGATTGCTGGAATCAATGAAATTAATTGATTGAGTTGATATATCCATTACTTGTCCAGGAGCAGCGGCTAAGTCTGTAATCCCAGCACTGGGAAGCCAAGGTGGTGGGATCACGTGAGACCAGGAGTTCAAGACCAGCCTGGGAAACATAGGGAGAACTCCGTCTCTAAATAAAGAAAAAAAAGAAAGAAATATGAACAGCTGCTTCATATTTCATCTGATACCAGAGCTGTGAACTTTATTCTTGAGTTGGCTACTTAACAACTCTGGGTATTGTAGGGTACTGAGGACCATGTGGACATGTCTCACTCTGAGAAATCAATACACTCTATTCCTAAAAGACCTCAAAATCAACCTTCCATATGACTCAGCCATCCCCATTCTGGGATTATACCCAGAGGAACTCAACTTACTCTATGAAAAAGATACTTGTCCATGCATGTTTATTGCAGAATTATTAACAAAAGCGAAAACATGGAACCAACAGTACTGCCCATCGAAAGTGGACTGGATTTACAAAATGTGGTACATATACATGGTGGAATGTTACACAGCCATAAAGAAGGACAGAATTATGAACTTTTCAGCAACTTGGATGGACTTAGAGTCTATCATACTGAGTGATCTATCACAGAAACAAAGAACTGAGGAGCTCATGCTCTCACTCATAAGCAGATGCTGAACAATGATCATAATACCATAAGAAAGGCATTGCAGTAGTGGGAAACCGCCGGGGAGGGACACTCTTCATCAACAAGGGTACCTGATCTCAAACCAGGTGATGTGGGGACAAAAGTGAGGTACAAACTTTACCTGTACGATGACCATTTATACCTAACCCTGAATAAAATAAAATAAAAATTAAATTAAAAAAAGAAATAAAGAAATCAATGCACTCCATCCTGTGGAGACTCAGTGAGCTCACCCTGTAGAAAACACAGCTCCAGCCGGGCTCGGTGGCTCAGCCTGTAATCCCGCGCCTTTGGGAGGCTGAGGTGAGTGGATTGCCTGAGCCCGTGGGTTCGAGACCCTCCTGGGCAACTTGGCGAGACCTCATCTCTACAATAAATCAAAAATTAGCCGGGCATGGTAGCGCGTGCCTGTAGTTCCAGCTCCTTGGAAGGCTGAGGCGGAAGGATCACCGGAGCCCAGCAGGCCGAGGTTGCGGTGGCCGGGAGCGGCCACTGCACTCCAGTCTGGGTAACAGAGCAAGACTCCAACTCAAATAAAGAAAAAAGAAAACACAGCTCCAAATATGACATCTTCACCCTACGGGCATAAGCTAAGTATGTACGTGACAGGACATTCGCTCCCCTTTCCCTGGCTGCCTGGATCCTCGTCTGTCCTTCATGGTCTCTTTTGAATCAGCATTAACATCATAATAGCTTATTATGGACCTAAATAAAATCTCCTACATGTGTTCATTGTCTACTTGCATGAGAGATCCCATCTGACCTTTTGAAAAATGTGCATCTTGCTGGGCATGGTGGTGCACGTCTCTCATCCCAGCACTTTGAGAGGCTGAGGCAAGAGGATTGCCTGAGCCTACAGGTTCAAGACCAGCCTGAGCAACTTGGTGAGACCTCATCTCTACAATAAATTTTTTAAAAATTAGCTCGGCATGGTGGCGCATGCCTGTAGTTTCAGCTACTTGGAAGGCTGAGTCAGAAGGATCGCTTGAGCCCAGCAGGTCGAGGCTGCGGTGGCCATGAGCGTGCCATGGCACTCCAGCCTGGGTGACAGAGTGAGATTCTGACTCAAATAAAAAAGAAAAGAAAAGTGTATCTTTCCACATGACCTACCAGGATGGCAGAAATTGAGGCAGTGGCTGTCTTCCATTTCTCTTACAAGGAGAGAGGAGTTACAGCCCACCAGAACTTAGGGTCTGACTGTTTCACGCTTGAGCATGTTGGGAAACTGAACCAGAAAAGAAAGGTGTGATTTGGAAATGGTTCAGGAGTCGGCCAGGCATGGAGTGGCAGGGGACTTCTCCAGATGTGGCCATGTTGGGGGGGCGCAGCTGGAGGGAGGGCTGATTATCAGATGTGCACATCGCTGACAGACACGTCTCTGTAATTACTCGGTGCCAAACAGGACAGAAGGAGCAAAGGAAGATGAGGGTGTGAGGGCTGGACGTGGAGAAACGTGTTATTCTTGAACTCGAACAATAAGGCGTGTTCTTGAAAGCTGATCAGATAAGGGCTCAGGGGAGATTTCCTCTGAACTGCACCCAAGCCCATGAGTGTGCGGTATTTACATTAGAGTCGAAAGTCAGGGGAGTTGGGGTGACAGGCTGGCGGCGAGAGGGCCGCTTCTGCCCCGGGGACGAGCTCCTCTCACCAGATGGGGGGGCCATGTTTTGAAACACAATAATCCTGGACAGACGGACAGACGGGGACGTGTGTGCAACCAAGGAGCACTTATGCGGCGGTGCAGAGGCCTCAGGGACAAAGACAAGGAAAGTCTTTTCTCTGCCTCCATCAAGACTTTGGAGGCTGGCCCCGGGCCCCTGATGTCCGGGGCCACACGTGCTGCACTGGACGGGGAGGGACGTCCGTCAGGCCAGACGGGTTCTCGACTCCATGCCCTCCGCACCTCTGAGGTTGAAAGAGACTATCCAGACTCACCAGGGACAGAAGCTTCTACTGCTCCTGGCCTACCGTGAAGACAGATTGGAATAACATTTCAGATTTAATCTTTTTTTCTTAATTTTGAATCAGGGTCTGTCATCCAGGATGGAGTGCAGGGCACCATCACAGCTCACCACAGCCTCAAACTCCTCCTGGGTTCAGGCAATCCTCCCACTTCAGTCTCCTGAATAACTGGGACTACAGGTATACACCACCACACTCAGCTAATTTGCGGTTTTGGTTTTTGTTTTTGTTTTGTTTTTAGAGACAAGATCTTATTGTGTTGCCCAGGCTGGTCCCAAACTCCTGAGCTCAAACGATCCTCCTGCCTTGGCCTCCCAAAATGTTGGGATGACAGGCATGAGCCACCGTGCCTGGCCAGATTTGGTTCTGATGAAAATGGGGAGCTGCACTCCACTGCACTCCAGCCTGGGTGACAGAGCGAGACGCTTACTCAAAAAAAAAGAAAGAAAGAAGAAAAACCAGATCTGCTCCAGAGGCCGGAAACCAACTTTCTCTCTCATGGCACAGGAGCACTCCTGGCCTCCTTGATTAAGAAAAATTAAATGCTGTGTGGAAATGGGGCCCTGGCTGAGCTAGCGGGGTGCCTGTGTGGGTGTGGTGGGAGATTTCAGCTGGGACAGACAGCTTGTCTCCTGCCCAGGGATAGTTCATGCCAGTCACCAGGTAGGGAACCAATTAATTCAAGGAGTCATCCTGCGAGGCCCTCACTTGCAAAGGCAGCAACAGCGTGTACTTTTCTCTGGAGGCAGTCTGGTGACCGATGTGATGGAGGTGGCCTTCAGTAGAGAATGCCGGGCACTCACCAGCTCGCAAGCCCTGCCCAGCTGGAGACTGGGAAACATCCAGCAGTGTCTGGAGGTCTGAGTGTGACGACGTCCCCAGTAGGCCGCATTTGGGCACAAAAACTCCACATCTGTGTCGAGCCTCGGAGCGCCTGGGCCCCGACTCAGCCGAGCAAACAGAAAGACCTTTCATAAGACTCTCAGGAGATATTTCAAAAAAAAAAAAGAAAGAAAGAAAAGAAAAGTAAGTAGAGCCTTTCAAAGAAGAAAGTTCAGTGCTCAGCAAAACTGGTTTTTTAAAAAAAATTTTAATCAATTTTTGTGGTTTCAATAAAAGCAAAGGATTTTGTGGTTTTCCCTGAAATTTTTCACCATTTTCCATAAAAACAAAAGCCAATATTTGAAACCCTCTTTCCCCCGATGGAAGTGGCCACATTTCAGCCCAGGGACAAGTTCTCAGGAAAGGTTCTTCACCACCTTCCAGCATTGGGTTGGTTCTGCCGGGCCTGGGGTGACTCCGGGTGCTCAGAGAGGCTGGAGGGTTCACCTGCAGCCAGGCCTGCCCCGATCTCAGAAATGGGCTCAGCTAGAAAACCACCATATGTCAAGGAAGGATGGCTTTTCTTTCAAGAGGTTATAGGCAGGCGGCTGCTTCACTTTCCAGAGAGGGGACACCAGGTCTCCAGGTGACTGCTGTTTTATGAAGGCCATCTCACAAGAGCCTGGTTTCACTCTCTGTTTCTCTTTCTCTTTTTTTTTTTAAACAGCATCTCACTGTTGCCAGGCTGGAGTGCAGTGGCATGATTCTGGCTCACTGTAGCCTTGACCGCCTGAGCTCAAGCGATCCTCCTGCCTCAGCCTACCAAGCAGCACACCACCATGCCTGGCTAATTTTTTTTATTTTTTATTTTTGTAGAGATGATGTCTCACTATGTTGTCCAAGCTGGTCTCAAACTCCTGAACTTAAGATATCCTCCCACCTCAGCCTCCCAAAGTGCTGGGACTTTAGGCATGAGCCCAAATTTTTTTTTTAACACAGAGAAAGAAAAGCTTTGCTTTCCATGAGCAATTGTTTCTACAAGGTGAATTAAAACAATGCAATCATTTAAACTTTCCCCCACAAAATGTGCGGTAGCCAAGAATGTCCGTTTGCAGGCCGGAAAACTTTGACAGGCTGTGCCCACACACCCAGTCCGCCCTGTCCCAGTCAAACCCTTGGTTTAGCGCCTGCTGAAAACTTAATGTCGGGTAAAATGGCCTCCCAGAAACCTGGGACCCGCAAAGACAGGCTTGGGGTCTAGAACATTCATTCTCTGTGTGTCGGTGGAAAAGGATTGATTTAAATATGCTGAGAACGTCTTAGTGGTAAAAGTGAGTGGATTTTTTTCAAGGAAAATTTTATTGGGAATATTTTTTCCCCTTAGGTGTGAAATTTGGCAGGTCCCTGCGTGCCCTGATGGACTGTTGAAGACTTGGTTAATTAGGAATAAGACTCAGCTCCAAGGTAAACACCCTGAGCCCGCTAAGTCTTCTTAGGATGTTTGTCTGAAATGCTTCTGAAAATAGTATAGCTTTCTATAAAGAAATATTAACCGGCGTCCGTAAGCGGAGCCGACTGCGCTCTAACCCAGTCCTCGCTCAATTGGTATTAGACGAGGGATTAGTCTCTGATTTTATTTGAAAACCCCAGGAGGGAAAGCCGCCCCAGCCCTGGCTTTCAGATCCATTCTTCAGAAAGGAGGCCTGCGGGAACCTCCTCTTTCAAGCAGCAGAGGCGGGTTGTTCAACCTGGCCCCTGGGGGCCCAGGTCCCCACACCAGGGCTGCTAATTGCCCACTGTTTGTTGACACAGCCCATCCACAGTACTGTCAGGTCAGAACTCAAGCACTCACCTGGGCTCTCAGCATCCGGGGGATCCCTCTGCCCTGGGGAGTCTCATCACCTCCATTCAGTTTCTTCTTTCAGTCTTCATGCTCCATGAGGGTTGCAGAGGGTGGTTGGACCCTCGGACTAGGAGCCCCTGCCTCTAGCAGTGCCAGGTGCTCCTGCCCCAGACAGCAAACAGCCTTCCTCAAGGAAGGCGGCTGAGCCTCTGCTGCGTCCCCTCTAGGGTCCAGCATGGGGAAGCATCACTCCCTCCCTTTCCAGCTGGGTAAACTGAGGCACATAAGAGCTAAGCAGGTGGCCTGCCATCTGCAGCCAGGTGAAATAGGGACCGGCCCCAGGCAGCTCTGAGCTTAGAGTCCCAAACTGTTCACCTGCCAAGAGTGGGACCATTGTCCCCCCCCAGGGAACAGACTCACCAAAGGTTGATGGGAGAGTGCTGGCCATCCTGGAGATGTGACAAAGTGAAGCCCCCAGCCCTGCAGGCTCACAACGAACCCAGTCAAAGAGGCAGATGTCAAGGTCCACATGCAGTGGAAGTTCTGGGAAAATGAGATAAAGGAACCCCCGGGGTGGGGGGGCGGGGGCAGAAATAAGTTTCCTAAGAAGGTTCTAGAAGGAAGCCAAGATTGTTATTCAAAAAAATAATCAACAAAAATTGGCAAGAAAAAAAGAGATCACTCGCATCTCTGACTGCTAGAGCTGGTGTGTCGGGGTCTTTCTCCAATCATAAACATTTTCTAATCTCACGACTTTTTTAAGTTGAAAAGTCCTCCCCACAGAACCCGTGTCCACTGTTGCTGGGAATGGAAATCAGTGCATTTATTATGGAAAGCAGTGTGGAGGTTCCTCAAAACATTAAACATAGAACTACCAGGCTGGGCATGGTGGCTTATGCCTGTCATTCTAGCAATTTGGGAGGCTGAGGTGGGAGGATTGTTTGAGGCTAGCAGTTCAAGACAAACTTGCACAACCTAGTGAGACTTCATCTCTACAAAAAATAAAAATAAAAATTAGCCAGGTGTGATGGCCTGTCATCCCAGCTATTTGGGAGGCTGAGGCAGAAGGATGGTCTGAGCCAAGGAGGTTGAGGCTGCAGTGAGCCTTAACTGTGCCACTGCACTCCAGCCTGGGTGGCGGAGTGAGACCCCGACTCAAAAGAAGAAGAAGAAGAGGGAGGAAGAGGAGAACTACTATATAACCCAGCAATCCTCTTGCAGGATATCCATCCAGAAGAAAGGAGATCAGTATATCACAGACAGCTCTGCACATCGTGTTCGTTGCAGCTCTATTCATAACAGCCAAGAGACAGAATCAACCTACATTCATCAATGGATGAATGGATAAAGAAATGTGGTGTTGTGTATACACAATGGAATACTATTCAGCCTTAAAAAAAAGGAAGAAAGCCTGGGTACGGTGGCTCGTGCCTGTAATCCCAATGCTTCGGGAGGCCAAGGCACGAGGATCAACTGAGCCCGGGAGTGCAAGCTTGCCGTGAGCTATGATCACATCACTCACTGCACTCCAGCCTGGGTGACAGAGTGAGAGACTCCATCTAAAAATGTACAAACAGAAAGAAAATACGCATGAACCTAGAGGTCATTAAGTTAAGTGAACAAAGTCGGCACAGAGAGACAAATACTGCATGATGTCACTTATATGTGGAATCTGAAAAAATCGAACTCATGGAAGTAGAGAGTATTAGTTACCAGAGGGTGAGGTGGGGAAAGAGAGGTTAGGGAGAAATTGGTCAAAGACACAGAATTTCATTACCCAGAGGGAATGAATTCTGGCGATCTGGTGTAACACAGCAACTATAATTAGCAACAATGCATTGCATACTTAAAATTGTTGCCAGAGTAAATTGCAAGTTCTCACTATAGGAAAAAGAATAGGTATGCAAGGTGATACACACGCTAACTAGCTCCATATGGCCATGCTGTGATATGGACATGGCTTAAAATATCATGCTGTACCATAAATACATGCAATCTGAATTTAAATATGTTAAATTTAATTTAAAAAAATAAATGTTTTTTAATCTCCTCCATGGTAGCAGCAGGGAAGTCCTTTCTGGGGGGGTGACACTGTCTTGTATCCTGATGTCAGTGGTTAGATTTTATCTAGACAAGAGATCAAGCACATAGAAACACACACACACACACACACACACACACACACTCACTCACACACACACTCAAACACACTCACACACACTCACACACATATGCACTTAAATCAAGGAATCTGAACAAGGTCTGGAGGGTAGCTCTGTCCCAATGTCAATTTCTCGGTTTGGGCTATTTTACTGACGTTACAGAAGATACGGGAATGGGGCGAGAGGGAAGATGGGGAGAGGGCTCAAGAACCCCCAGGTGCTAGTCTTGCAATTGCTGTGCATATAAACCATTTCAAGAGGAAAAGTGAAAAATGAAATCCCTCCTCTCCCGCCCCCATTTCCTGTATTCCAAAGGGTTTTTCACCTAGTTTGGATTGTGCTGTGTGTAATGTAAAGTCATTTTGGCAATGAGGAGGCTGGAAGAGTTCATTTGTTTCCAGTGTGTTTCAAGAGCTTCCACTTGGGAGGGAGACTGGGAGATGTTCTCACACCCTCTCCACACATGGAGCCATGGAAGCTTCTGGAGATGCATCCCCAGGTCGGGATCCCAGGAGAGAGGGGACAGGGTAACCTTACTCACCCCTGCATGCCGGCCCCAGCACAGAGCCTAGTGCCTGGTGGACTTGCTGTAAAACTTCAGTAGGAGCCGGGCTAGGTGGCTCAGCCTGTAATCCCGTGCCTTTGGGAGGCTGAGGTGAGGGGATTGCCTGAGCCCGCGGGTTCAAGACCCGCCTGGGTAGCGAGACCTCATCTCTACAATAAATCAAAAAATCAGCCGGGCATGGTAGCGCATGCCTGTAATTCCGGCTACTGGGAAGGCTGAGGCGGAAGGATCGCCGGAGCCCAGCAGGTGAGGCTGCGGTGGCCGGGAGCGGCCACTGCACTCCAGTCTGGGCGACAGAGTGAGACTCCAACTCAAAAAAAAAAAAAACTTCAGTAGGTGAGTAAGTCACGCACAACCGTCACCCCCCACCCTGCTGGTAACTCCATGGCGAGCAGAGGCAAGTCAAACTAAAGAGAGACACCAGGAAGGCTTGGGCAATGCCCCAGGAGCTACCCTGAGAAAGGAGCACTGAGGCTGGTGTGAGCACTGTAGGCTGAGTCCCTACAGACAAGCCAGCGGCCTTCTCCTTCACCTGCCAGGGAAGACTGAGCCACTTCTAAAGGACCCTGTCCAGTTCATTGTCACGTCCCAGAGTCACAGATGTCGGGCTGGGCGGCCCTCCTCCACAGGGGCATGGAGAGGGGCGTTCCGTGTCCTCCAGATGGGACTGCCATGGCCAGATAATCCCATTCAGAGGTTCAATCCTCACAGCACCACCCAAAAGAAGGAAAAGGCCGTTGTGGAAAGGAGATGACTTGGAAGACTTGGCTTTCGGCATCTGGGCCAAAACAAAAATGAGCCAGGGGCAGCGGCTGTCCCTGGAATCTCAGCATTTTGGGAGGCCGAAGCAAGAGGATTGTCTGGGTCCAGGGATTTGAGACCAGCCTGGGCAACTTGGTGAGACCTCATCTCTACAAGTCAAAACAAAAATGAAAATACACAGTGGATGTCTGCAGCCATGTGGTTGACGAAAACCAGGGCTCTTGGTAAGTTACCTGCAGCCACAGAAGAGCAGGTCCCAGAGACCAGCAGCAGCACCAGAGCCATAGCTTGGTGAGTCCCAGGGAAACAGCAAGGCAGTCTTGTCCCCTGTGATTAGCTGTGCCTGTAAATGCACACCCCAGCCCAGGGACAGACCCAAGATAGCAAGAGCTAGAATACATACTGCGTACGGCAGAGCGGCTCAGACCTCACCCTCTGGCACCTGCAGAGGGGTTCGAGGTCCCAATTTGTCCTGGAGCAAGCTGTGGACCATGAACGTGGCCCTTTTTTTTTTTTTTTTTTTTTTTGAGTTGGAGTCTCACTCTGTCGCCCAGACTGGAATGCAGTGGCTGCTCCCGGCCACCGCAGCCTCGACCTGCTGGGCTCCGGTGATCCTTCCGCCTCAGCCTTCCAAGTAGCCGGAATTACAGGCATGCGCTACCACACCCGGCTGATTTTTTGATTTATTGTAGAGATGAGGCCTCGCCAAGTCACCCAGGCAGGTCTCGAACCCGCGGGCTCAGGCAATCCACTCACCTCAGCCTCCCAAAGGCGCGGGATTACAGGCTGAGCCACCAAGCCTGGCTGCGTGGCCCTCTTTGACCCTCAACTTGATCTTCTGTGAGCTGGGACCGGTGGGAGACCCAGGGAGGTGGCTCATGGGCAGAGAGCTGGTCAGTCCCACGTGGCACTTGTGACGTGGGCCCTTGCCACATTCTTATCAAGGACGAGGTCGGCACCTGGGTGAGGTGGCCGAATCTCCATGGAGACAGGGAACACTCCCACCCCCTCCTCTCCCCACTCTCTCCTCACCACCAGTCCACCCATCCCCATGCCCTTCCCTCCCCCACCTGTCCCACTCTCTCCTCACACCCTCCCCTCCCTCTCCCCACTTTCTCCCTACCCCTAGCCCATGCCCTCCCTTCCTCGCCCCTCTCCCCCACCTTCACCCCATCCTCACTGCCCTGTCCTGGTTCCTGCTCTTCCTGGGTGGGACCCAGCACTGTCTGTGGTGGGGGACAGAGGTGCATCCCTGGCTCTTCCAGCGTCCTGGGTGCCCCCTGTAGTGAATAGAGCCCCCAGTGGAAGCCTCGGGGCACCCTGTTGAGAAGAGAAGGTCAAGAATCCAGCAGCGTACCTCTGTTGGAGCTTTGGAATTTATCCATAAAAAATGATGTGTTGTAGCACGCGCCTGTAGTTCCAGCTCCTTGGAAGGCTGAGGCGGAAGGATCACAGAGCCCAGCAGGTCGAGGCTGCGGTGGCCGGGAGCGGCCATTGCACTCCAGTCTGGGTGACAGAGTGAGACTCCAACTCAAAAAAAAAAAAAATGATGTATTGATTCTTACATGTTTAAGCACCAGTCACCTTCAAAGTCCTCTCTGTGGAATACGATGCACCTATCAAGACACTTTTCCCACCACTCAAAACAGTTTTTGAACTCATTTATTTGGATGCCTTTTAGTGCTTCTGCTGTTTTTTGTTTCACCTCTTCCACATTGGCAAAATGGTTCCCGTTGAGGACTTTTTTCATCCGGAAAAACAAAAAGAAGTCTCTTGGGGCAGGATGAGGTGAATAGGGAGGGTGGGACACGGGGGTCCTGCCAGTTTAGGTTGAACACCACTGAACACTCAGCACAGTGTGGGCAGGAGCGCTCGTCAATCACCCATCAAGAAGTGGGAACACACTTTGAAAGAATCTCCATAAACAAATTAACTGAAGCCGAACGCAGTCTCTCATAACAACGTTGGCTGATCCACAGAGGCCGATGGGTTCCCAGAGAATTTACCTAGCTGGGGAAGTCTGTCCTACAAGGGGACTTCCCTCCAAAAATAATTTCAGTGTTTTGGGGGTACCCCACACATTTTCTTCCAGTTTTTTTAAACCTACATATGGTGAGCAAAGATAGAGTATACAAAATTAGGATCAAACCAGGAAGGCTGTTTTTCACTTAAGTCCGGCTTTTGGCGGGGGGGGGCTGTCTTGTACACAATTTTTAATATATAAGTTATTGGTCTTGGGGGGTTCTCCCTCTTACACACACACACACACACACACACACACACACACACACACACACACACACACCAGGCTATACATACCCAACTCACTGCATCACCCCCAGGGACTTCCTGCCATGATACTGACATCCTCCCAGCAGGGCCAGGTCTAAGTCGGAAGGGGCCTGTGACTGCTGGGACTCTCAGGCCGAGACAATGTCATCTCCAGGCTGAGTCCTAAGAAGAATCCTACCTCCGAGGCGTGCACTCACCCTCTGTACAGGTCCCTGGGAGACCAGCAACCCACCCACCGCTCACACACACCTTCTTCAACAACCATGAAATCGGGTGATGGGTCTGAGCTGTCACCAGCACAGCCAGAGCCCAGGGTTTTTTGCTGCAGTGAGTCCTGGGACAGCATAGACTGGTGAGGCCAGGAGACAACCCTGGTGCCTCTGCATCCTACCCCAGTGTGATGCTGGCATGTAGTTCCACAGTCCTTGGACGGACACTCCACAAATCCAGGGGTCATAGTTATGATGAAGATGGCTTACTTTACCAGTGGGATACTCCCCAAATTAATTTCAAGTGTATACCTGCACCAGCAGTATGATGAGACCCAGCCCTTCCTAATGGGCATCT
The DNA here is from genome assembly GCA_027257055.1 of Cephalopachus bancanus. Lineage (NCBI taxonomy): Eukaryota > Metazoa > Chordata > Mammalia > Primates > Tarsiidae > Cephalopachus > Cephalopachus bancanus. The sequence goes on from JAPVLO010000155.1 coordinate 2,976,038, forward strand.
TCAGAACCCCTGGGCTTCCTGTGTGTGTTTTTCCTGCTTCAGCCGAGCACTATGAGTCCACTTGAGAGGGTGGGGGCGATCTGAAGCCGGTGGCTCTCAGAGGTGCCAAGGCCAGCTGTGACCTCAGACGGGGGCTGGGAGACTGTCCAGCTGTGTGGACTTCGGGAGAGGAGACTGGGTCAAGGGCAGAGTGACACAACTGAAGTCCCCACACACACCTGACTCCAGGAACAGGAGCTGAGGGTGCAGGAGCCAGTCCAGGGGAAGACCCCTGGGAACACTGCAGTCTTCAAGTCACACACCCTCCTCTGAGCTTAAACCTTCCCCAAGCCGGGTGTGGGGGCTCACACCTGTCATCCCAGCACTTTGGAAGTCTGAGACAAGAGGATTACTGAAGCCCAGAAGTACAAGACTACCCTGGACCACATAGCAAAATTTCCTCTCTAAAAAAAAACACAAAAATTTAGCCGGGCATGGTGGCGTGTGCCCCTAATCCCAACTACTCGGGAGGCCGAGGTGGGAGGATCACCCAAGTCTAGGGAGTCAAGGTTGTGATGAGTTACGATTGTGCACTGCACTCCAGCCTGGGCAACAGAGGGAGACCGTGACTCAAAAATAAAAAATCCCAAGCTCAAGGAAAGTCCGCCCCTCCAGGAGGTGGTGGTCCCCACCCGAAGACTCCGTGCAACCCTTCCACTCTCCTTTTCCTACAGTCTCCAAGGAGCTGTGTCTTCAGAAGAGGGGGCAGGTGCAGAGGACAATGCCAAGGTCTTCAGAAGAATCAGAGCACAAGACGCTGTGGGGAGAAGCCAGCCTGGGAGAAGCTGGAATGTCATTGCCGGAGAGGTACCAGCTGCCTTTGGGGAACTGGTGGAGGCCGAGTTGAGCTTGCAGGCCGTGGAGTCTGGCCTCCCGAGTCTGATCGCTGCCTCTGTGTGTAAAGTCTAGGATCTGATGGCCATGCCTCGATGTCCTTGCCTGCAAAATGGGCTCAGGAGCAATTTCATGTTGGATATCTCAGTGAGAGGTGGCCCCATCCCTCCACACAGCGCCTGGTATGAAGCAAGTGCTCAATGCATGGTTGTTATGTCACTGCCCAAGCACCTTTCTTAGCTCTTGGTGGGAGGCAGCAACACCCCAGTGGATGGGATCCTTGGGGAGAACTCAGTGTCAAGGGGGAATCCCAAGACCTCCAAGCCCTGCCCCTGCGACTTCCTGTTGAAGTTCAAAGTCAGGTGCTAGGATCTTCAAGGCTGGCCTGAGAAATAAGCAGACAAGGAGCAGGACACCTGGCATTCTTGTCTGGGGATCCAAGCATCAGAAAAGGAGTGTGTGAGTGTGTGAGATATGGTGCAAGCAGGAAACGAGTTGACTGGATTTGGAGAACTGGAACGGGCTGATTCCACCGGTCAGTGAAGAGCAGGGACATCTGAAGAAACACAAGATGGAAGGCAGTGAGGGGAGAGGGCGGCAGTTATTGGCCTGTGGATACGGTGTGCAGGGAGTGGAGACTGCAGCTGTGATGCAGCCACATGGGACAGAGTGCTCCATGGAGATCGAATGGACTCGGCCCTCCACCTGGGTCTTGACTGGGATTATGATACCAAATCATAATAATTTTTACATTTTGGTTGGGGTCTCACTCTGTTGCCCAGGCTGGAGTACAGCAGCATGATGACACCTCAACCTTCTGGGCTCAGGCGATCCTCCTGCCTCAGCCTCCCAACACCTGGCTAACTTTTTTATTTTTATTTTTTTGTAGATGAGGTCTTGCTATGTTACCCAGCTGGTCTCGAAATCCTGGGCTCAGGCGATCCTCCCAGCTCGACCTCCCAAGTAGCTGGGATTATAGGTGTGCCACCGTGCCCAGCTAACTTTCTAATTTTTTGTAAAGGTGAGGTCTTGCTACGTTGCCCAGGCTGATCTTGAACTCCTGGGCTCAAGTGATCCTCCCATCTCAGCCTCCCAAAATGCTGGGATTACAAGCATGAACCATCACCCCTGACCCCATAATTGTTTTTTAAAGGCCGTGGGCACATAACATAAAAAAAAACACCGGGAACAACATAAAGCATGGCCTAGCAAGCTCCCCCTTCAGAGAAGGCCAGGCCGGCATGAGGGAGGGGAGGGTTAGGACTGTGGGCACGTGATGGGGCAGTGGGAGGAAAGTCCTCGGTGGCTCACATGGTAGCGCCGACCATGAAGCCGGTGAAGCGTTGCTCCATGGTGACCTGTGGCTACAGGCGGAAGAAACAGGACCTCGATCAGGCACAGTGGCACAGCCTGGAACCCCAGTGCTTTGGGAGGCTAAGGCAGGAGGACGGCTTGAGCCCAGGAGCTTGAGACCATCCCAACAACACAGTAAGACCCCATCTCTGACAAAAAAATTAAAAATCCTCCAGGTGTGGTGGCTACTCAGGAAGCTATGGCAGGAGAATCACTTGAGCCCAGGAGGTGGAGGCTGCAGGGACCTATGATGGTGGCGCTGCACTCCAGTCAGGGCCACTCAAAAGAAAGGGGGACAGGGAGGGAGGAAGGAGAGAGGGAGAGGAGGGAGAGAGAGACAGAGAAAGAGTGGGAGGGAGGAGAGAGAGAGAAAAGAAAGGGGAGGAGGAGGGCAAGAGAAATGGAGGAAGGGAGGGAGAAAGAAAAGAAGGAAGGTGAAAGGAGGTACCTATACCAACCTAGAATAAACTTAGTTTAGCCTTTTGGCCTCAGCATAGCCATTTTTGCTTAGACTTTACCCCTGACACTCTTTGAATCCAGCACAGGTTAGACATAGATAAATTTCCAGTAGGCAGGTTTTAGGAACTGTTCAGACATTTCACCGCAAGCCCAGCAGCAGCCTACCCCACACCCTCAGCAAATCTCCCTCAGATGCAAGACAAGGACAGAGCCATAGAAATGATAACAGACCAACTTTTGGTCAGGAGTTTGTGGATTGCAAATGTCTGACAAAGTCTCTTAGAGGAAACCCATCTAGACCACCACCTGAGGGCATAAGATGCTATAACGTCTGGCGACCTCAAGATCTAAGACTCATGTGACTACAATCAACACCAAAGACCAGCAGCCCTGGACTCCTTCGGGCCAAAATCCCCCTACCCAAAGGCCCTTAAATATAAAATATACCCATTCCATGGCTCTTTGAGGTCACTCTTGCCTCTGAGTGTCGGCCCCCTTTCCAGTCAGTGAAAGGTGAATAATAAACTTTACTTTTTTCTACTTTCTTCCTTGTTGCAATCTTGCATTATTCCCGTGGCCCCAGCACCGGCTCCAGCCCACCTTGCCTCAGTTGACCCTTTCAGAAAGAAAGAAGAAAAACAAAACAAGCAGACATGGATGGGGAAGCCAGACATATGTGCAGACCTCTCAATTCTCCGATAATATGTCCTTGTTTTACAGCTCTGGGACAAGGACAAGGACAAGGAACCCCCGGTGGCATCCAAAGTCACCCAACTGGCCTCACTGAACTCTCCCAGCAGGCCTCTGTCTGTCCTCTCCCTGTGGAAACTCCTGTCTCTGCATGGCCAAGCTGGCCTGGCCTCCCTTCTCAGCCACGTACGTGCTATGCCTTGCACTAAAGGCAAATTACTCAGTGCAAACATGTATCCAGAAGAACGGCCTGCCGGGGTACCTCCCTGGAGTACTTGGCCTCAAACGAAAGCAGAGGCCCCTCCCGCCAGAGGACAGGAAATGGAATCCTGGTGTCAACATTTTTCCAGCTTTTATGAGGCGGCTTCAGTGGAAACGTGTCGACTTCTCACCTAAGGCCCAGGCTGGAAGGAGTCCTGCCTGCCACTCTGGGCACCGTGGAGGGGCACACATGGGCGCCAGGAGGGCTCCGGCTCTGAAGAAGCCTCCTTCATCTCAGCCTCGAAGGCAAGGTGAGAAAGAAGAGGGGGTGGGGCGGGATGGGCATGGGAAGGGGTGGGCAATGTTCCTACCTTTTGTCATGCAAATCTCCCTCTTTTCCCGTTGTTTGTTTTGTTTCTTTGAGCTAGAGTCTCCCTCTGTCTCCCAGGCTGGTAGTAATGCTATCAGGAATCACTGCAGCTTCGACCTCCTGGGTTCAGGCGATCCTCCTGCCTCAGTCTCCTGAGTAACTGGGACTACAGGTGTGTACCACCACACCAGACTAATGTTTCGTAGAGTTGAGGTCTCTCTATGTTGCCCAGGCTGGTCTCAAACTCTTGAGCTCAGTTCTCCCACCTTGGCCTCCCAAAGTGCTGAGATTACCAGCATAAGCCTCCATGGCCATATCTCCCCTCCTTAACTCTTTTTCTTTTTTTTTTTTTTTTTAATAAAGATGGGTGGTTTCACTATGTGGCCCAGGCTGGTCTTGAACTCCTGGGCTCAAGTGATCTTCCTGCCTTAGCCTCCCAAAGTGCCGGGATGACGGTGCCTGGTCCTGCAAATCTACTTCTTATTAGCCCCCCTGACCCCAGTGGGGCCTCATCTTAACTTGATCACATCTGCAAAGGCCTTAAGATCACAAACACTGGGACACTACTGCTCTCAGATACTCGAAACTACCCTGGTCCCAAAAGCAGCTCCTGCTTTATTTTATTTATCTGGGGCTCAACCGTGTCCTCCAAAAAGACGTGCTCAAGCCCTGACCCCGGTACCCATGAACAAACCTAGAAACAAGGTCTTTGCAGACGGGATTGAGTTCGAATGAGGCTGCACTGGGAGAGGAGGCCACAGCCTCCAATACACTGGGGAGGAGGTGGCTACTGGAGGAGATGGAAGCAGAGACAGGATAACAGGCTTGGGTCTCCCTGACAAGACTCGGGGGTGGGGCCGGACAACACCTGGAGATCCAGTCTCCGACCTCTGAACCCTGAGGAAATAGACTTATGCCCCGTGTGCTCCTTGGTGACCGTGGCCCAAGACACCAATTGACACCCGGCGGGCCGCTTGCTGGCGCCTGGGGGTCTGCAGGGTCGGGTTGGCGCCAGGCGGCCTCCACAGTCAGGGAGGAGGCTCCCAGAACCAGGCCAGCCTCCTGAGGGCAGCGCGGGGGTCCTCCCGCTGCTGAATCAGGAGTCTGGAAGCAGTGGCGAGAGGCATCATCTGCTCCCTGGGCGCCTCCTCCCACCACGTCCACACCAGCCCTGGCTCTGAAGTCACACCCCACACAGCAAACACACAGCAACAGCACCTCCCCGAGCAGGCAGGGAGACAAGAAGGCCAGCCTTCCTTTCTCTGTCTCTTGCCTTTTGCATCCTTCGCCTCCCTGTCCCTCACCTGTCATCTGGGTTACTGTCCTGTGCCTGGGAAGCTCCAGAGGAAGGAGAAGAGGGAAAGAGGGACAGAGAAAAGGGAGGCAGCGGCCCAGGGGAGAAGGGAGGGAATGACTGCACCTCTGTGCTGCGTCTACAGGTAAAACAAGCACTAATGACAACAGACAGAAGTTGACTCCTCAGTCAAGGCCAGATTCGAGGCCAGACGTGGGTATACACGCAGCGTCGCCTGTGCCACCACTTGGAAGTTGAGGCAGCAGTCTCCAATGCTCCACGTTGGTGAAGAGATCATGGCAGCCAGGAGCCAGCCCCGTGGACGCCTGGATCTGGGCTCTCTCCCGAGCTGTGGGACAACACTCTGCTAGTGTTCTGGCCTCCCCCTGTGTGGCGCTCTCCTCCTGCAGCCCCCGACACTCAGACAGCCCCGCCTGGCTGGGAAGAGCCCCCCAAGGGCCAGTCCAGCTGGGCAGGCCATCCGGTCACTGCAGCACCTCCAGGAAGGCACCTTCTCTGGCCGAAGCAATGTCACTCCTCATCCAACCTCAGCTGTTCCACAAAATGCAAAGCTGATGTCATGTAGAAAGGACCCTAGTGAGCTGGGCACGGTGGCTCGCACCTGTAATTCCAGCAGTTTGAAAGGCCAAGGCAGGAGGATAGATTGAGCCCAGGAGTTCCAGACCAGCCTGGACAGTGTAGCAAGACCAAATCTCTGTTTTAAAAAACTCGAAAAATTAGCAGGGCTTGGTAGCATGAACCTGTAGCCCTAGCTGCTTGGGAGGCTGAGGTGGGAGGATCACTTGAGCATAGGAGATTGAGGCTGTGGTGAGCCATGATTGTGCCACTGCTCTCCAGCCTGGGTGACAGAGTGAGACTCTGACTCCAGTGAAAGAAAGAAAGAGAAAAAGAAGGAAGGAAGGGAGGGAAAGAGGGAAGGGAAGGAAGGAAGGAGAAAAAAAAGAAAGCGGAAACCCAGAGAGAAAGAAAGGAAGGACCCAAGTTGTGAACATGTGGGATGCCCAGTGGTGGTGACTCACACACACTGTCCCGGTTCTGTCCCGAGTCTGACCGTGGGGTGGTCACTCAGCCTCCCCCAGGCACAAGGACCTCACCTGCAGTGCAGGGTTCAGGGCCTTCCTGGGGGAACTCAGTGAAGCCTCCATGAGCTTGTGTTGGTGGAGCCCGAGTACAAGCCGGACCCTTGACAGAGAGGCCAGTACCCGTCAACTCCCTAGTTATTTTTATTCTTGTTATTTTTGAGCCTCGAAAATATTTGTACTATTTGACCCAGAAATTCCACTTCGGGGAATCTATCCCTAAGAAAATAATCCTAAACTCAGGGAGAACATTTTCTCCACAGCGCGGGTTATGGCTAATATTGGAAAGTGAGAGGCAGCTCAAGCCTCACAATTAGAAATGCGATTCATTAACCGAGGTGTTGCACTGATGAAATATCGTGCAGCCACCAACAATCATCTAAAGACTGCGCAGGACCTGGGGAAATGCTTGAAAAAGCAGAATGCGGAACTGTCATCACATTTCCTCACAGGCCCCTGAAATAAATGCTTGCTGGAAAGAAAGGCCTCGCCCCCAGCCCATGGGGCTGTATTCTTCTGCTGAAGAGATGGAGGCGCATTTCTTTATTGGGTACCGACACCTGACACAGCAGGTGGAAACAAGCTTTAAACAAATGACCTAAAAGTTCATATCAGCTCTGACATAAATAGGAGGCTATGATTTAAATGTCAGCACTTGAATCAGTGTTACTGTCTTTGGCATTCGGCTGTGTCTGACCACTTAGTACGTACTAACCTAAAACTGTGTCAGAATCATGTGTTCATATATTCATATACATAGAGTACATATATACATATATGCACATTCATTTATGCATATACACGAGACAGACAAATAGGTGGACAGACAGGAGGTAGATAGATAGACATGATAGACAGATGATAATAGATAAGCTGATGGATGTATAAATGGATGGGTGGATGGATGGATGGATGAATGGATGGATGGATGGATAGACTGACACAATAGATATAGATAGATGATATAGAAGATAGATGATTGATAGATAATGGCTGGATGAATGATGAACAGATGGACATCATAGATTGATAGATGATTAGATAGATATAGTTAAGATGATGGATAGGTGGGTGGGTGGATGGATGGACAGATAGATAGGTAGATAAATAGGTGTGTGTGTGTGTGTGTGTGTGTGTGTGTGTGTGTGTGTGAGTCCATCAGGATTTTATTCCCCAAGGAAAAGTTACAAATCTTAATTTGTTTGGAGGAAAAAAAAGGCCCCGAGGTGGGCTCCAGGTGACCTTATGGAACAGATGACCAGTGAGTATTTATGATGTATAAAGGAGTAATTTTACACATGACATGTTTCTGGCAATGTGTCAGCCATACATTTCAAAATTATTTTTAATTAATTTCAATAATAAAAAAAGAAAAGTCATTGAGTAATTAAATTCCCTGCCTCTAAGCATTTCCCTCAAATAGATCCATTTGTTAATTAACTGACTCAATAGAAATTCATGGGCCAAAAATATGAGGCCTGACCTGGGAACCCTGGCTTCAGGCTGCAAACCCGGTCGTTCGGGTGCTAATCTGGCCGGTGTGGACTCCCCGGTGGTCCTGGGCTGGCGGCTGGGCCTGACTTCTTTGTCGCGAGAGTCGAGAGTCCTTAGGGATTCTGCTGGTGGCGGGGATGGGCTCACAGGCCCCGCCCATTGTAGGGCCTGCCAGGGCCCAAGAGCCACAGCGTGGTGCTCTCCAGCCTCATCTGCCTCTACAGAAAATGGGAACATCAGAAGCGCCCACTCACCAAGACCGAACAAGGCAAAATGGAGACTTGTGGGCAAGAGCCCCACGTGGGCCCTGGCCATTTACTTCCTCCTCCTACCTTGTTTCTAAATAATTGACTCACCAGATGGTTGCAATTTTCCCTGCAGCAAAAGCAGGTTTTGAGAGAATGAGAACGGTTAGTTGTATCGGCATTTCCTGTGGACCACACGCTTCCTGTATCATCCATCACGGGACCCCTCCAGGAGCCCTGGGAGGCACTAGCATTGTTTCCCATTCCACAGACAGGGAGACTGAGGTCTGGTGAGCGGTAGACCCAGGACTACAAAAAAGGAAGCGGGCAGGACATCGCAGGTTGTGGGGACAGCATGGACAAGGCAGTCCGCCTCCAAGCCATGGACTTCACCCTGATCTCCACATGTGAATCATTCGTATCCGAGATCAGCAGAATCAGTACCACTACCTTCCTACCCCTACCACCAGTCGTCAACCCTGGGCGTCTGCAAGTAAGACCCTTCCAAGTAGCTGAGAGGAGAAAAATCATCTTGGCCCAGGAGGTTGAGACTTTGGTGACCGTGAGCGTGCCACTGTATTCCAACCTGAGTGACAGAGTTAGACTCTGACTCAATAAAAAATTAAAAATCAGCCAGGCATGATGGTGCGTGCTTGTAGTTCCAATAACTTGGAAGGTTGAGGCAGGAGGACCGCCTGAGCCCAGCAGGCGAGGCTGTGGTAGCTGTGATTGTGCCACTACACTCCTGCCTGAGTAACAGAGTGAGACCCCAACTCAAAAAAAAAAAAAGACTATAAAGAAAAGAGGCGGGCGTGGTGGCTCATGTCTATAATCCCAGCACTTTGGGAGGCTGAGGCAGGAGGATTGCTTGAACCCAGGAGTTTGAGACTAGCCTGGGCAACATAGTGAGACCTCATCTCTACAAAAAATTTAAAAGTAATATACTTTTTAGATTGACTAGACAGAAAAACAAAATGCAGGTAGAATTCTCCCATTTCTGAGATGAAGTCAAAGCTCCTTGGAGCTGAACATGTTTAACCATTTCCTCCCCTCCTCTCTTTCCCTGCTCTCCCTCTGCCCAGATTGAGAAACCCTGGTAAAGCGAGTTCGCATAAAGGACTAAGCTCTTAAAAAAAAAAAGTTCTGGCTGGGCTCAGTGGCTCAACCTGTCCTCCCAGTGCTTTGGGAGGCCGAGGCGAGTTGATTGCCTGAGCCTGTGGGTTCGAGACCAGCCCAGACAACTTGGCGAGACCTCGTCTCTACAATAAATCAAAAACTAACCAGGTGTGGTAGTGTGCACCTGTAGTTCCAGCTACTTGGATGACTGAGGCGGGTCGATGCTGGGGTGGCCGTGAGTGTGCCACTGTATTCCAGCCTGGGTGACAGAGCAAGACGCCAATTCGAAAAAAAAAACAACTTTTGCAGTGACTGATGTATTTAATTAGCATGAAAAATATAGTTATATTATACATTTAATAAAACTACTGATCCACCTGCATGCAAATCTGTCTCCAAGGATGACTTCGTATTTTTATAATGTGCATTCAATATTTCCCCATTGTTCCAAAGTCATAGTTTTTGCTATTAAAATATATAATAAAGTTCTCAAGGAAATAAAAAAAAATCCAGGGTTACTCAAGGAGGGAGACCAAGAACGCACTTAATTACACTTTCCTTTGTCTTTGACAAGGGAAATGCCTAAAATTAATTTTACCTCCTTGATTTAAAACAAAATTGAAATAGTCATTGGCAGGCTTTACATTTAACTTGAAGACTGAGACAAGAGGATCACTTGAATTTAAGAGTTTTGACCAGCCTGGGCAACATAGTGAGACCCCGTCTCTACAAAAAAATCAAAACATTAGCCAGACATTGTGGCACATACCTGTAAGTCCCAGCTACGTGGTAGGCTGAGGTGGGAGGATCGCCTGAGCCCGGGAAGTCAAGGCTGTGGTGAGCCATGACTGTGCCACTGCATTCCAGCCTGGGCGATAGAGTGAGACCCCAACTCAAAATCCTACAGCAACATCAACAACAACAAAACAAACAGGACACCCATCATCATGGACCTCATAAAACCCTCTAGGGCTTGAGGCTGTGAGGCCATAGTCAGGAGGGCAGACAGGACATCAGGTGACCGGGGGATGAAGGCTGTTTTTCTCTCCCCATATCATTACATGCTGTGTGAAATTGAACAAGCAACCCAACCTCTCTGAGCCTGCATTTCCTCATTCATCAAAGGAAGATGGCTATTTGCAGAATCTTGGCAGTTGTGATGAGACAAGTAGGGACAGTATGCAGCCGAGATTCAGAGAACCCCAGTCAGGCAGCCAGAGGAGGTCCAGGATTCAGGCCATGCCTCTTGGCCTGGGTTAGTTCACAGCCCTGCTGGGCCAGCACAGACACAAAGCCTCTCCAGGAGCGAAGGACTGAGGGAAACAGGAGGCCTTGCCAACGCTGTGATGCAGAAAGGGTCCAATACCACAATGCCACAATGTCAGCATGCTCAGAAGTAGCCAGAGCGAGACCCTGGGTGTGGACCACACCTGGGTTCAAAGCCTCATGTGGGCAAGAGCGTGTCGGTCGCTCATTGATACTTTCAATGCTGATTGCACGGTGAAAGGGTAATATTTTGGATATATTGGGTTAAATAAAATGTTATTAAAATGAACTTCACTCTCAATCCTTAGAACATGGCTGCTAAGGAATTTAAAAATCACACATGGGCCTCGTGCTTCTATGAACCACACTGGTTTGGACAGACCACAGATTCGAACCACTTGAATCCTGTACTGTGTGACATTGACCTTGGACAAGCAGCAACTCAGCTTTTTTTTTTTTGAGTCGGGATCTCACTCTGTCACCCAGGCTGGAGTGCGGTGGCACAATCATGGCTCACTACAGTTTTGACCTCCTCGACTCCGATGATCCTCCCACCTCAGCCTCCTGAGTAGCTGGGACAACAGGCACATACCACCATACCTGGCTAATTTTTTTATTTTTTGTAGAGACGGGATCTCAGTAGATTACCCAGGCTGGTCTCAAACTCCTGGGCTCAAGCAATGCTCCTGCCTCGGCATTCCAACGTGCCGGGATGACAGGCGTGAGCCACCTGAGCCGGACCCAAATTCCTGCTCTATACATGAGGCCCATCTGGCGCACACCATCACCTGGCAAACAGCCCAACCACACGGCCAAGTCCCCAGGTGTGTCTGCTGGTGTCCTCCCCTCCAGGAAGAGCTCCTCCCTCCCCTCTTCTCTGGCAGCCCTGGGGAGTCACACAGCCTTTGTTCAGAGAATAACTGATTGGCAGAGAGACACTAAGTGAGAAAAACAAACAGGGCCCCTCTGGTTATTGAAGAGAATTGCTGGAAAACAAACAGGGAAGAAAGGCTTGTAGAGAAATCAAAGCCACTAATTAAGCACTCTCAGAACTCACTCCAAGCTTCAGGTGGGAGGGAGAGGAGGGAGGGGAACCAGTGGAAGAGGGTGACTGCAAAACGTGTGGAGGGAGCTAAGGGGTAGCAAAAGGGGAGGAATCTGCAGAGAGGAACACCCATTCAAACCAGCAGAATTCCAACAGCCAGAAGCTGATGAAGAGCTCAGGTGGGGAGGGGAAGAGGTCTCTGCCAGTGGAAGTGATGATTTAAATGTGTTGCACCTTTCAAAACAGCAGACAGCGACTTCCAGCTCCAAATGTCTCTGTCTCCCCTTCCCCCACCCCAGCCTGTTGGCCTCTGAACTAGGCCTTTCAGCACCAGCTCTGCCAACCCAGAGGAAAGCATCTCCAGCTCAGTGTGGAGAGAGAGGCATTCCACTGGGGTCCCTCCACGTGCCGCCCAGGCTGGGGCCACAGAGCAGGAATGCAAGGATGGTTTGTCTGCTGTCACTGGGATGGAACCAGCTGGAACCTGCTCACATCCTGCCCCAGCCAGTGTCGCTCTGTGAAGGATGAGGGTCAAGAACCTGCCCCTGCCTGTGTCCTGAAGGAAGGGGGGCTTTGTTGGAGCCCCTGAGTCTTCTATGGAGAGGGAAGTGAAGCCGACTGAGCCTCACAGCAAAGATCCTGAGTTGTTGAGAGAGGCTTTTATCAGAAGTGCTCTGGTGGAAATACTGATGAGAGGAAACAGCATCCTGCATCCCAGGGTTCCAGCAGGGACCCCCCCCATCACACACCACCTGGAAATACTAACCCATGAAGTCAGGTGAAGTCAATCACCAGCCCACTTTTGCAAGAGAGTTTGCTTAAGACCCTATCCAAGCCAAGCTAACAAACATAGGCTCCTCTGTGTCCCAGCCCTGCTCCCTCACACTGATCACCACCTTCCAAGGGAGACAGTGATGCCAGTCAGGTCAAGGGAGTTTCCCAGAATGCATTGCCCCTCATGGGCCCATCATCACCACCACCCCGGCAAACGCCTTGTCTTCCTCCTCCTGTCCCCTGGAGAGGCCTTCCCTGCCTTCCTCCTGCTTCCGCCAGTGTTAAATGCTCCCCTCCCACCACAAATACTCTGGCTCCTGCACAGCTGTGCTGACCTCTGCCCTCTGCACCATAATTATCTATCAACGTATTCATTTCCACAGCTGGTGGTCAGCTCCTGAGGAGACAGTGAGCGCCTCTGTCTAAACCATATTAACATTTGCCTAGTGTAGATACTGAATGCCACCCAGGCAAATGAATGAACGAAAATTGAGTAGGGAGACAGTTCAGAGTCGCTTGGAGTCCTTCCTGTGAGTTGAGAGCACAGACTCCCGCAATGGCCTGGTTTTGTATCCTCCCCATCCCCTCCACTGTGTGACCTTGGGTAAGTTGCTTTAAAATCTCTGTGCATAAGCATAGGACCAACCCAGTAAGGTAGGAGTAACCCAGTTACTCTATTTGAAGCTTTTAGAGTGATGCCAGGCACACAATAGGACCAGGGAAATGGAGCCTGTCAGCTCGGATCACCCCCTTGCATGAAGAGCCCAAAACCAAATGCTTTTTTTTTTTTTTTGTCTTTTGGTTTCGCTTTTTGTTTTGTTTTGTTTTGTTTTTTGAGTCAGGGTCTCACTCTGTGGCCCAGGCTGGAGTGCAGTGGCACAGTCACAGATCACCACAGCCTCAGTCTCTTGGGCTCAGGCGATCCTTCTGCCTCAGCCTCCCAAGTAGCTGGGACCACAGATGCACACCACCATGCCAGGCTAATTTTTTTTCTTTCTTGTACATACGAGGTCTCACTATGTTGCCCAGGCTGGTCTCAAACTTCTGGGCTCAGACAATCCTTCTGCCTTGGCCTCCCAAAGTGCTGGAATGACAGCCATCTCACCTAACCCAAAGGCTTTTTTAAATATGTCAGTTTCAACGGTGCACGTTTTGAGCTCACTGCCTTAAAACAGAAGGCAAGGAGTTAAACCCTTCGGCCTCAGGAAAAGGGGATTAGCAGCGTTGTGTCTGTTTAGTTACTCAGCTCCCTGCCTCTCCAGAGAAAAATATCTTGAAAGATTAGATGATGCAGCGTGAACCACGGGCCGCAGCCAAGAGAAAGGGGCTGTGTCATGGGCTGAGCCGGGGTCTGCGGGCTACCTTCCCGTAGGTGGTCTGGCCGGGTTTCCTGGAGCCCGAGGGACACAGCAAACAGCCTTTCCTGTCCCCTGGGGGATTACAGCGTGAATGCACTTCTTAAGCCTTAAATTAAAAAGCTGGAAGACCTCGTCCATCCTGCAAGCTCCGCGTGCTTAATTTTAAAAACAGCAGCAGCACACTGTGAACTCGCAAAAGTGACGGCCCCTGCCTTGGACTATCGAAAAGTGTTTGCCGCCAAGAAAAATAATCCACACGGAGTGACATGAGCCTGACAGAATGATACGAGGGCATCTCTCCTCCCCAGACACCCTCCCCTGTTCCTGGTGTGGAGGTCTCGGTAGGTGTTTACAAGGGACACTCGGAAACATTTCGTGCTGTGATATTATGACCTTCCAGGGTAGGCAGGGCTTAGCACTCCTGGAATAGGAAATAACCTTGTTCCGGGTACGAAGTCAGCCACCGACATGAAGAGGAAAGACTGGGCTTTCTGCTGTAGAGTGTGGTGTCATGTAGATGCAAAAATGCATGGCCAGAAATCAAACATGGAACAGAGAAGCCACGATTCAGACACGGTTGAAATGAGAAGTCTGCGGATAGAGCACCGCAGAGCTTGAATTCAAGGTTTCTCCCTGCCATGTCTGAGCTGTATGACCCTGGCCCGATTTCCTGACCTCTCTGCGCCCCGACTTCCTCATCTGTAAAATGGTAGGAATACCCTTGCAAGGTTTGCAGTGAAGACTCGATGAGACCTTGTACTTGAAAATATTGTATAGCCGGACTCGGTGGCTCAGCCTGTAATCCCGCACCTTTGGGAGACTGAGGTGAGTGGATTGCCTGAGCCCGCGGGTTCGAGACCCGCCTGGGCAACCTGGCAAGACCTCATCTCTACAATAAATAAAAAAATCAACCGGGCGTGTTAGCATGCACCTGTAATTCTGGCTACTCAGAAGGCTGAGGTGGAAGGATCGCCGGAGCCCAGTGGGTCGAGGCTGCGGTGGCCAGGAGCGGCCACTGCACTCCAGTCTGGGTGACAGAGTAAGACTCCAACTCAAAAAAAAAAAAAGAAAGAAAAAGAAAATGTATAAACTGTTGCATGGTATTCAAACGGGAGCTGTTATTGTGGTCACCCACCCAGAAAATTGATTCATTCTTTCTCTTTTTAGGGGAAGGGGCGGTCTTTTCTTCATGCCCCTGAATTACTCGAATATACCACTTGTCCCTCCTGACTGTGAGTGCAGTAGGTAAAACTTCATGGGAGAGGATGTCAGTCTGAAATCCACACAGCGATTCCCCTGCTCAAGAAGGACCTGAAATCCACCCTGCGTTGGCCAGGTGTGATAGTGTTCGTTAAAATAATTCATTGCCGGGTGCTGTGGCTCACATGTGTCATTCCAGTACTTTGGGAGACCAAGATGGGATGATTACCTGAGGCCAGGAGTTCAAGGCCATCCTGGGCAACATAGTAAGGCCCCGTCTCTACAAATAATAATAAAATTAGCCGGGCATGGGGGCGCTTCAGTACTCCCAGCTACTTGGGAGCCTGAAGCAGGAGAATCACTAGAGGCCAGGAGGTTGAGACTGTTGTGAGCAAAATTGGGTCACTGTACTCCAGCCTGGGCAACAGAGTGAGATTCCAACTCAAATAATATTAATAATAATAATAATAACAACAATAATAATAAAATTCTATCTTGACCCAACTAGAAGCACTGCCAATTTTCCTTTTAGAGTCTCTGATCAAATCCATGTCACATCCACTGCCCTGTCGGGCTTTTATACTCTGGGCCACTAGGCATCTTTCCCGGGGACAGCTGGGAACTACGCTGTGCCCTGGAGCCTACTAAATTATTCAAATGAGCCAGTCCTCAGGGAGCCACAAGCCTAGCTGGCCCTGCTCCTCTGACCACACATAAGCTGACTACTGCTCAGCTCCATGGCTCCTGTCCCCAGGTGAAGCCCCGCGTGGCCCTGCCTGGCAGCCTTCTCTCCTGTGTAGCTGCAGGTAAGAAAGCATCCTGGTTCCATCCAGCAGAGTGTCAGTGTGCTGTGTCTTGCCATCAAAAAACATCTTTAGCCGGGCGCAGTGGCTCAGCCTGTAATCCCGCGCCTTTGGGAGGCTGAGGTGAGTGGATTGCCTGAGCCCACGGGTTCGAGACCCGCCTGGGCAGCGAGACCTCATCTCTACAATAAATCAAAAAATCAGCCGGGTGTGGTAGCGCATGCCTGTAATTCCGGCTACTTGGAAGGCTGAGGCGGAAGGATCGCCGGAGCCCTGCAGGTGGAGGCTGTGGTGGCCGGGAGCGGCCACTGCACTCCAGTCTGGGCGACAGAGTGAGACTCCAACTCAAAAAAAAAAAAAAAAATCTTTAAATCTTCTAAACCCCTGGGGTTCTCAAAGAGATGTAAACAAGCCAGGCTGGGTGGCTCAGCCTGTAATCCTGCACCTTGGGAGACTGAAGTGAGTGGATTGCCTGAGCCCATGGGTTTGAGACCCGCCTGGGCAACTTGACGAGACCTTATCTCCACAATAAATCAAAAAATTAGCGGGGCATGGTAGCGCCCGCCTGTAGTTCCAGCTATTTGGAAGGTTGAAGTGGAAGGATCACCAGAGCCCAGCAGGTCGAGGCTGCAGTGGCCGAGAGCGGCCACTGCACTCCAGTCTGGGTGACAGAGTGAGACTCCAACTCAAAAAAAAAGAGAGAGATGTAAACAAAGACCCACCCACGGCTATGTTTTTTTTAAATGTCAAATCCACTGGAAATCAATTTGATGTCCATCAAAATTCCATGTCACCTCTCAATGTTAAAGAATACAGGGAAAGTCGGGCTCAGTGGCTCAGCCTGTAATCTCGCACCTTTGGGAGGCTGAGGTGAGTGGATTTCCTGAGCCCGCGGGTTCGAGACCCATCTCAGCAACTTGGCGAGACTTCAGCTCTACAATAAATCAAAAATCAGCTGGGCGTGGTAGCGTGTGCCTATAATTCCCGTTACTCAGAAGGCTGAGGAGGAAGGATCGCCAGAGCCCAGCAGGGCGAGGCTGCAGTGGCCAGGAGCGTCCACTGCACTCCAGTCTGGGCAACAGAGTGAGACTCCCACTTAAAAAAAAAAAAAAAAAAGAGTACAGGGCAGGCAGGTGTGGTGGCTCGCGCCTGTGATTTCAGCACTTTGGGAGACCGAGGCAGGAGGATCACTTGAGGCCAGGAGTTCAAGACCAGCCTGGACAACAAGACCCCATATCTACAAACAAAATTAAAAATAAAAATTTTGAAAATAATAATAATACAGAGTGCAGGGCAGGTGGGCATGGGGAGAACCCCTGTGTATTTTGCTAAATGGGAGAGAAAATACAGGTCCTAGTACCACATGCCGCAGTTTAAGAGCCATGGGGCACGGGGTCATTTTCGTTTCTTGTGGAATCAGCGACTCCCAGCCTCCCACCAACATACAGTAGGGGCTCAGAGGTGCGGGTCCAGCAGACAAGTCCAAGCAGCGGGAAGGCATCACAGGGGGACGTCTGGCTCTCCATGCACACACGAAAGTGTCCCAGAAGGAGCCACCTGAGCCATGGCAGTCTGGGTTCCCTTGGGAGACAAGGAGCAGGGCACGCTTTTCTCTAAACTTCAGAATTATTTGAAGCTTCAACTTTGAAGATATATTTTTGCATGATTTGTAAAATCTATAAAGCAATAAAGACTCCTCCCCTTGCCCCTCCAAAAAAGAAAAAGAAGCTAGTGTGTGACTAATATCCTCTGTGGATCACAAGAGTCATTAGAAAGAGTCATTCCTGACCCATAATTTGAAAGTAAAATTTAAAATTTCCAAGGGGAAGGCTGTGCAACCCTCCCCCACCTTCCCCCAGCTTTCAGGGGTAGGGAATTGATGAAGCAGCTGGAATAAATCATTATGTGTCAGTCAATAATGAGACCAGATTTGGTGGCTCCTGCCTGTAATCCCAGCACTTTGGGAGACCAAGGCAGGAAGATTCTTGAGTCTAGCAGATAGAGGGCTGTGGTGAGCCGTGACTGTGTCACTGCACTCCAGCCTGGGCAACAGAGTGAGACCCTGACTCAAATAAATACTAAGAATGATGAACAATGAATTAATTAACAGAAGGCTGAAACTAGACATCAGAACACTCCCAGCTTTTGTCTTTTTAGCCAAGATCAGTTTGGGTTAATAATAAAAGGCTCAAAATAGCCCAGGAATTAGAGGCTGCCACGAGCTGTGATCACATCACTGTTCTCCAGGGTCTGCACAACGAGACCCCGTCTCTGAAATAATAATAAATAAATAATAAATCAAAGGCTCAAAACACACAGGCAAGAACAGCCCTGGCACTGAACCCTGTGGGAACGGGAATGGGGGTGGTCCTTCCTCTCTGGCTCCTTCAAAGCCTGCGTAGGGGTAGAACATGGAGGTAAGAGAGACATAACTTCCCTCCTCTCTGCCCAAGCAGGGAGTTTCCTCGGGCCACAGAGAGGAGACTCGGGCCGGGAAGAAGTTTTCCCCACACGGTCCACACGCGCGGGCCACGTGGCCCTCGTGCTCAGAACTGCACGTCTGCATGGCCCTGAGATACCGCTGATGCCTGGTTCTCCCTGGAAACTCACAACCTCAGGCCTGGGGGGACGTCCCTGGGGGCACGTCCCCGTGGGGACCTATTCTGGTGTGTTGCCCTGACATAAACACTCAGAGAGCTGGAAAACCACCAGCCGCAATCTCAGGCTTGATCTTAGGATGGTCTTCCCACTGTCCCCATCCCAAACGCCACCACCCACAACAGCTTTCCCAAGTCAGGGTTTCTGTGTCTTTGGGGAATGCCGCCATTGGTCCCAGCTGTTGTTGGCACCCAGGAGGGTTAGGGTTAGGGTTAGGGTTAGGAGAAGGGACGGTCATTGCTGTAAATGACCCTGAAGAAAGCACAGGAGAACTGCTGTGGAAACATTTCTCAGTGATGTAATGTTTGTCCCAATAGACAGTGGAGACCTGTGCCCGCTCACTGCCAGCCAGTGATATGGGGTCTGAAATGTTGGGCCCCCCCAGCCTGGACACATACAGTGAACTTCCGGGGACTCCTCCCAAACTGACCATGTGGTTCTACTACATGCTGCCATGTTCTTTTTTTTTTTTTTTTTTTTGAGTTGGGTTCTCACTCTGTTTTTCAGGCTGGAGTACAGTGGCATGATCATGGTTCATCACAACCTTAACTTCCTGGACTCAAGCAAGCCTCCTGCCTCAGTCTCCCCAGTAGCAGGACTCTAGGTGCACCACTGTGTCCAGCTAATATTTTGATTTTTTTCTTTTGGTAGAGACGAAGTCTTGCTGTGTTGCCCGGGCTGGTCTCTAATTCTTGGGCTCAAGCAATCTTCTTGCCTTGGTCTCCCAAAGTGCTGGGATGACAGGCATGAGCTGCAGTGCCCGGACGCTGCCACATTCTTGAAGGAATCCCCACAGCGTCCTGCCAGTCTCAGTGCTCATGGTGTTGGTGGTCAGAGGAAACTGGTGATGGAGAGATGGGGTCAAGAGGCAGAGGGGAAGCTGGTGCAGAGTCCTGCCTGGTCGAGACCCTTCCCACAGATCAGCTGTTCACCCCCACCTTCAGTTCCATGAGTCACTGACTGACCTTCCACTCGAGTCTTGTTTCCGTCACTTACACCCAAAGAGTTCTGTTGAATCCAGTATTTGCTTTTTTTTTAATTGTGGCAAAATACACATAACACAAAATTTGTCACTTTGACTATTTTTAAAGCATATGATTCTTAGCTGGGCACAGTGGCTCATGCTTGTAATCACAGCACTTTGGGAGGCCGAGGTAGGAGAATCTCTTGAGCCCAGGAGTTTGAGACCAGCCCAGGCAACACAGCAAGAACTCATCTTACAAAAAAAAAAAATTAAAAATTAGCAGGGAAAATACAATTTAAGAAAAATAAATAAATAACAAAAATCAGCAGGGTGCACGCCTGTAGTCCCAGCTACCCGGAAGGCTGAGGCAGGAGGAGGGCCTGAGTCCAGGAGGCTGAGGCTGCGGTAAGTGGTGATCGTGCCCCTCTACCCCAGCCTAGGAGACAGAGTGAGACCCCGACTCAAAAGAGAAAAAAACGGGAAGCCAAGTTCTCCTGAGCGAGGGCCCTTCGTGTGTGTGTGGGGGGGGTGTTGTGTGACTGCGAGTGGGTGGAGAAAACCATAAACATACCTCAAATGATGGCGAGGAAGGGGGCAAAGTCGGCCCAGAGTGAGGGGAGCCCCTGGCCCGCGAGTCGGGAGGGAGGAAGCGCTTGGGATTAAACACTGTCATCCGAGTGGCGCAGCTGACAAAACCCAGGAAGCTCTGGACGTGTGACCGAGGACCTGCCAATCTCACACTCCAGACCCCGAACAAAAGCCGCACTGTGAGGGGCCCGGGCGGCATTGGCGGGATGGGGGAAGGGCCGGGCGGGGGAGGGCGAAGGTTTCCTTTCCGTTTAATGACTTTCCAGTGTTGAGTGTGAAACCCAAAATGCTGTTCTGCAGGGCGGAGCCTTGGCCGTCCTCCCCCGCCCAGCACCCCAGGAAGGTGGCCCATGATGGGGACAGTTACTGTGCCCGAGTCACCTCGGAGCATTTAAATTAAGGGGGCTGCCCCCAGCAGTCTCCTTCCCACTCCCTGCCCCCATGTGGACACAGAGGGCTGGCCACGACGTCCCTGGGTCCTGAGCTCAAACAATCCTGTCCCTGTCCCCGCCACGGCTGACTCTGGCCTCACACAAGATAGCCCAACACGGCGTCCACAGAGGAGGCCCTTAGAATGGCAACCTCTGTTCGCTGCAGCACATCCTGGGGAAAATGTCAGAGAGGCCGTAAGTCACAGTGACCCTGGGGGTCCCTGGATTTATTTGCAAAGTTCAGCCAGCAACCTTTGGAGTAATGGAGACAGCCCTCCAGAGGAAGCCCCAGGGGAGGCCAGGCGTGGTGGCTCATGCCTGCAATCTCAGAACCTTAGAAGTCCCAGGCCGAGGATCGCTTGAGCCCAGGTGTTCAAGACCAGCCTGGGTAACATAGCCAGACCTTGTCTCTACAGAAACATTTTAAAATTAGCCAGGTGCAGTGGTGAGCACTTGTTGTCCCAGCTACTTGAGAGACAGGCGGAAGGATCACCTGAGCCTAGCAAGTCAAGGCTGTGCTGTGGTGACCATGATGATCGCATGCCACTGCACTCCAGCCTGGGTGACAGAGTGAGACCCTAACTCAAAAAACAGTGAGAAGAAAGAAATCAACACGTAGCAGGAGGAAGGAGAGACACGAACAGCAGATTTGCGGAATTCCATAACTGTTTCCCTCCTCTGCATCTCTGGGCTCTGAGGCACTCTGTGTGGACCCTCGGGGTCCCCCCCCATCCCCACCCCCGTCCCCACCCCCCACCCCCCTCACCCCACCCCCTCCATCCCCATCCCCCACGTGCTGCTTCCAGGGAGAGCAAGTTTGGCTTTGTCCCTGCATAAGGGGTTTCTTTGCCCGGTTTAAAGTCTTCCAGAAGGACCGTCCAGCGCTGATGGGTCTAGAGTGATGCCCACCCATTCTCCTCCCTTTATGCTGCCCCCACGCCCACCCCCAGCCCCGCTGGAAGCTTTCCCACTTCCACGCCTGCCTCCGCTTTTCCCTGGGTTCTAAACACCCTTCCCACACGTCCTCCCCTGAAGAAGTCGTCACTGTTCCTCACCTCCCAAGTCACTTTCTCCAATGCCCTTGCATGGAAAAGCCCACATGCTGTCTGTGGTCCCAGAGGCTCTAGGGAGAGCCGGAAACACCCTCCCCTCTGGGGTCTGCAAGGGGGGTCAGGGCCTTCACCTGGCACACCTGGCTCTGGGAACACAGTAGGTGCTCCATAAATGCAGTTCCACTTCCCTAGACAGTAGGAGGTCGCATTCTTCACTGGAGCCCCCTCAAGAACAGGCCAGCTCAAAGTCACTGAGAGCCACACCCAACGTGACTAGTGCCTCCTGGGCGGGAAGGGCCCCATGCTTCAAGTTTACCAACTCAGTCAAGTCTCCCTCCCCAACAGCCTCGTGGCACTGGACTTTCATTTCTGCTTCCCAGATAAAGAGACGGAGGCTCAGGGCAGCCCCGTGAATCTCCCGGGGGCACAGAGCCAGGGCAGGGCCTGTGCACAGCACAGAGCTCACCGTCTTCATGGCTTGGAAAAGCAGCCTCCTTCCCAGCTGTCAGCCTTCCTGCAGGACTTCCAGGCCTGGCCAAGAGGTGATCTGACAGCCTCCAAAATGGGCCCTTAAAACGCAGGCACAGAATCCGCGTGGAGACCGGAACTCCTTTACTTTCTCCGTTTGTTTTCTTCCAGATAACTGGTCCAAACGCCATCATCTTCCGTTGACTTTCAAACAGCATTTTGGAAATGAACAGAGATCTCTCTGCTGGCGGCTCCTTGGGGCCATGCAGTGTGGGACAGCACCACCTTCTGGTCGGCAGGCAGGGACAGCGGACATTCCCAGTGTCCACCGGTGGAGGGTGGCAGGCTGTCCTCGGACGTCCTGAGTTGGTGGCCTTGTCCCCTCAGGATGGGAAGGGAGTGGCAGGCACAAGATTCTCGAAAGGAAAGGAGGTTGGGCTGGCCTCTCTGTCCTCACAAGGCTCACGCAGGAGCCCAGATGTCTCCAAGGCTGGGCACCGACCTGGCCAGTGAGCCGGGGCCTCCCACAGCTGGGAGGGGTCAGTGCCCTGAAGAGGACCTGGAGGTGGGACTCCAGGAGGAAGGCTCCGAGGGGCCTCACTCCAGGGCAAGGCGGGAGCCCAGGGAAACTGGAGGAGGGCAGACAGGATCAGGAGAGGCAGGTGCCAGGTGCCCGGAGGGATCTGGAAAAGGCGTCCCAAGAAGAAAGAGGGCAAGTTGCACACACGTGGCACAGAGGTGAATCAAGCAGGCAGGTTCCCTGCCCAGGGATACCACGAGGGGTGGACAAGGCCACAGGAAGGGCACATGCGGATGTACGGGCAATGGGGACGTCATTGGTGAAATCAGGCAAAGCCTTCCCAGAAAAGCCCTTCCTGGCCCTTCCAAAACACTGTAAGAGGGTGAGCTAGGCTGGTGTGGTGGTGCACGCCTGTTATCCCAGCACTTTGGGAAGCCGAGGTGGGAGAACTGCTTGAGCCCAGGCACTCAACACCGGCCTGGACAACATGGCGAGACCTCGTCTCTACAAATATATATGTGTTTGTGTATATATATGTATATATATATGTGTGTATATATGTATATATATATGTGTGTGTGTATATATGTATATGTATATATATATATACACATATATATATACACACCAACACCTATAGTCCCAGCTACTCAGGAGGCTGAGGTGGAAGGATCACCTGAGCCCAGGAGGTGGAGGCCGCAGTGAGTTGTGATCCTGCCACTGTGTTCCTGCCTGGATGATAGAGTGAGACCTTGACACAGAAAAACACAAAAGCCGGGCTCGGTGGCTCAGCCTGTAATCCCAGCGCTTTGGGAGGCTGAGGTGAGTGGACTGCCTGAGCCCGCAGGTTCAAAACCCGCCCGGGCAACTTGGCGAGACCTCATCTCTACAATAAATCAAAAACTAGCTGGGTGTGGTAGCGCGCACCTGTAGTTCCAGCTACTTGGAAGGCTGAGGCGGAAGGATCACCGGAGTCCAGCAGGTCGAGGCTGCGGTGGCCGGGAGCGGCCACTGCACTCCAGTCTGGGTGACAGAGTGAGACTCCAACTCAAAAAAAAAAACACAAAAGATGAGCGAGACATCTCTTGAAACCTTCACTCCCATCATCCCGTAGATCTGAACCGCTATTCAGTGTTGCAATAAACACTTCATCTGCATCACTCCTACAAGGTTGGAGTCAGAATCTGCATTTTACAGATGTGGAAGTTGTGACTCAGAGAGGCGGACTAATTCATCCAAAGTCATACAGCTTCTCAGGAGCAGAATCAGAATTCAAGCCACGACTCAGCCCCAATGCCCAGGTACTTAGAGTGCAGAGCACCACAATGGCCCTCCCCCAGAAGGTGCTGGCTGAGTTCCGTCACAGGGCAGGCCACCGAACCAGGTTCATGCATGTCAGTAAACCAGACAGAGCCGTGCTCTCTCCCACAGAGCTGATGGTCCAGATGGATGCAGCAGGTGAGAGAGTGAGCGCCTGGGGGAGGAGGCCGCTCCCCAGCAGGGCTGACCAGACCTGCCTCTGACTTGGCTGTCACCTCATCTCTCTGGGCCTCAGCATTCTCATCTGTAAAACAGGGATACGCCAGGCGCGGTGACTCACACCTGTCATCCCAACACTTTGGGAGGAGGAGGCGAGAGGAT